>CM057381.1:19570000-20252500 GCA_030015415.1 Cynopterus sphinx
TAGTGTTTACTTACATTTGCTTGTTGAAAAAATAAATTCATAAAGGGCCACAATCATTCAAGCTTGCTTGGAGAGCAGGTTTCCAAAAGCTTGGAAACTAGAAATTCCTGCATTTAAATAGTAGATATAAAATGAACAGGGAGCATAGTAATTGTAAATTTGAAGAAACAAAAAGTGATAAATTTTCTGGTAAAGCTATTTTAGTGGAAATTTTTTGACTGCAGAGAGATTTAAGAATTTCCAGAATCAATTCTGAAGAAACAAAGACATGGGCAATATGGTAAGTTCTGGAATTTATTATAAAACGAGATTTTTATAAATATCTGCAAAACTTATCTGCATGTTTAAGATTGTCTCTATATGCATATCTGTTGCTTCATTTGAAAAAAAACCATTTTGAAATTACAATTAATATAAGCATATTTGGCTAATAGAAACAACTACTGTGTTTCAACATAATAAATACAATGAAAAAATTTAAAAAATCGATTTGGTTAACTATAAACTATAGATTGATAAAGTTATACTGTCTGTGAATGTGAATATGTGAAGAAAAAACAGTTTTGAAGATCTCATTTACTAACTTGTAGAAATTAAGTTCTGGTACTTTTTTTATATTACTCTAACAGACCAATATGCAGGTTTATATTTTATTTTCATGTGTATTAGTCCATTACTTATTTTCTTTTTTAGTGTTATAATATTTATTTGCTTTTAATTAATCAGTTTATTTTTATGGGAACATACATGACAAAGTTATAAAAGGAAATTTTCAATATATGTGATTTTTTTTCCTGGTCATTACTGTAATTTGCTTCATTTCATAATTATTACTGAAAATAATAGGACGATGTTAAAAGGTACTCTGCTCCAGGTTTTAAATATGCTAGATGAGGCTGGCTCGAGGCAGCACTCTTCTCTAGGGGAGACCCTTCCCCATTGTCAGTATGTCTGTCTGGCTGTTGTTTCAGAGAGCAGCCTCTACTGAGTCTATATTGCTTGTATGTGCTGTGTGGCCTGCCCTCACCCCCTGGTTTAGAGGATATAGAGGTATATGCAGTGTGTCTTCTACTAACTATTCAGGCATGTTATTGGCCAACAATGCCTCTTTCAAGTCATCGCAAACATATCGAAGTTTCTGGTATACAGGTGGCATTCTTCCTGGATTCCAGTGCTATTGTAGGTTTCACCTTCCTCTCAGTTTTATATTTTGAGAGTTGGTCCCTTACCATTACATTTTCAATGTCTTATCTGGAAGTCAAATACTACTAACAACAGAAACGAGTGAATGGAGGGAGGGGAGCAGCAAAAAACTATTTCTAATACAAAATATGACCAGATAACTCAATGCAGTTTCCTTGGGCAAAGGTGAGTGTGGGGAGAAGGAATGTCCTTCTGGTGGGTAAAAAGGAGGTAGCTCATCCTCTGCAATGATGCTTAAGCCTCCTATGCTATTTCTATCTTTGGTAATAAGAATTTTGGCTTTGAAATGAGAGGTTGGAATATATTTTCTTTGATGAAATATGCACAGAATTTTAGACCTAGAGTTTGCTGTCTAAGCTTTTCATTTTAAAGATGAAAAAATTAAGTCCTAAAGGAGCCAAGTCAATTGAATTAATCCCTCAATATAGTTATTGGCAGAATTGGAACCAAAGCTCAGATCTACTTATTCCTAAAGAAGCTTATTTTCTAATAGAGATATTGTTGTGCTTGCATTTGACATTACTCTTAACCTCTCTCCACAATTCCTGCCTCCTAGTTGTGAGGATTAGGTATGATGATAGAGATTTAAAATATGGCTGAACCTCTAAAAGCCCTAAAAACAAACAAACAAACAAAAAACCTGGGAGCCTGATTATTCTAACAAATGCTCCAAATAATAGAGGTTTTAAGAAGGATGTAAGTTTTACCTTCTTGTTTAGTTCTGTATAAAATGCAGCCTTTCTCTTTTAGAATGATATTGACATACTTCTGTTTCAATGAACTAATTTCCTATCTCAAATGACATCTTTGGCAGGGACAAAAATTAACATTTATATAAAAAAATGTCATAGGGAATGGCAGCATGTTTTAAAAGTTGTTGAGTCAAATGTCACTGACTAATTTTTATTTTAAAATAAGTTTTCAGCATCTATATAAATATACAGACAGTTGTTCATAATCATAATTATATCCTCTCTTGTTCTGCCTTCTACATATCCACTTGAAGATTTGGTAGTCTTTTCATTAGTTTATGATTTATTTATTCCTTTTCTCAAACATTTATTGAAACACTAATATGTGCCTACTCTGTGGTTGCAGCAATGAAAATGATATAAGCACAGTCTAGAGAGAGAAACAGAGACAATTATAGTAAATTATAAAAAGAATTAAGTTAGCAGAACTAGGATGTTAGACAAGCACAGAAAATAAAATTTAGTAAAACTTGGTACTTTAAGATCTGCTGAAAAGTAGCAATTCTGTTAAAAGTGTTTATTGGGGAATACAAGTGAAACAAAAAGTCTAAAAGTCATTTTTGAAGTCTAGCAACTCAGAGTTTTTAGTTTATCCTGACTGAGGATAATTGGGAGATTTAAAATCTGAAATTTCTGTAAGTTATTATTTGTGAATGTGATTCTGGTTTTTTTTTTTTATTTGAGATATAATGAATAAGAAGCTAGATCCTAAATATGTTAGTTTTTGAGGGCTCATAAAACATTTCCATTACTTAAAATATTATTTATTGAAATTGAGAGTCTTGGATTGGACTCTTTGGATATATCAACAATAGTGACATGATGAATAGTGACTGTCACTAGGGAGAGATTTGGAAAAAAAGAAATTGTGAATTTACTGCAGACAGGCAGATTAAATAAGGTAGTAGAAAGTATTTTTATAAGGAACCGTTTTATTAAAATGTGATTTTCACTGATAAACTAAACTAGTTCACTATTCCTAGAAATAATATATAAAATATCTTTCCAGCTGGTTAAGAAATAAAAAAAAAGTAAACAATCAGTGCTATTATCTTAAATTGTAAGAATGAGGACCAGAGAGGATTCATTGTGTAATACTCAATTATGAACTAATAAAAAGGGCATAATTTCACGATGAACTGATAATTCATTTTGTGGGTTAATTCCAATAAAAAATTCTGAGGACATACAAACTTAATGTTGATGAATAATAAATAACCAAAAAGTAATCAAGAATTAAAATTAACACAGAATAAGAAATGCAACATTATAAAGGCAGAAAAGGGAGGGATAAGTGAAGCTAAGGAAAGGTAAATGAGAGCACTCAAAAGCTATCATATATTCCCATTATTACAAAATATATTAACAAAGTTTGGAATGAAGACAGTATAAACTCTGAGAGATACTGGAGAATATTTTATTTCCTGTGGACAAGCGGTTTTTCAAAAATGCAATAAATATTTACAGTAAATATGTTTACTGATTCTTTTAAGTATCAAAGTGATGTAATTACAGTGAACTAGTAACACTTTCCTTAAATGAAAATAAGAATTTTGAAGTAAATTAATAATATTAATATATAGTTAAGTATATAAGCTACAGATTTAATTCTTGAATCTTTCATAAACCGAAACAATATAGCAGAAGTTACGTGAGATTGAATTTAACATAAAGCCTCCAGTACTAATATTTTGAGGTTTGTATGTAAACATAAAAATAAAATTTATTTGCCTGTTAAGGAGGTCTACTTTTTACACACTTGAACAACTTTATTATTTACTTTGTGGCATCTTTGGTGATGGATGGGGAAGAAGTTCAGAGTGGAAGTAAGAAAAATGTCTTCCATGCTCTTGAGAGTCTGTCTCTGATTTTCACCTTCCTACTTTCCATATATAGAAACACTAGTCTTTATTTTTCTCTTTCTGCAGAATGGTAAAACCCTTCACTTTGCAAGATATAAAATCAAGATTATCATTCTAATAGATTTTATAAAAATATTTAAAAGTATAGAGGACATATTAAAATAATAATTACAGGTGACAGTATATTTCAGTGACTGTCTGTGGCCATATATCTGTATTAAATCATGTATTCTTCAAAACAATCTATGAAGAAGATGACATTTTCAGATGAAGAAAGGGAAACATAAAGAGAGTGAGGAGCTTGTTAAATGTCACAGCTGGCCCATCCTGGGACCAGATACAAACCTAAGCCATCTTATTTCAAATCATGTTACCCTAATGCCTCTCTCATTAGAATAGAAACTGAATAAAGTATTTTTCTCATTTTATTGAGATATAATGAATGTTTAACATTGTCTTAGTCCAAGATGTATAACATAATGATTTGATACATGTATATATTACAAAATGATTACTACCAGTTTAGTTAACATCCATGATCTCACACAGCTTTAATTTTTTTACTTGTGATGAGAACTTCTAAGACATCATCTCTCAGCAATTTTTAAATATATAATGCAGTATTGTTAACTAGTCACCATGCTGTGTATTACTCCCCCAGAATTTATTTATCTTATAACTTTTTACCACCTTCACCCACTTCCCCTACTTTCAACCCACTCACCCCTTCTGCCTCTGGTAACCACCAGTCTTTACTTTGTATCTATAATTTCAATTTTTTTAGATTCCAAATATAAGTGAGATCATATACTATTTGTCTTTTTGTGTCTGACTCATTTCACTTAGCATCATGCCCTCGAGGTCCATCCATCAGTGATGTTGCAAATAGCAAGATTTCTTTCCTTCTTGTGGCCAAACAACATTGAATGAAATATTAAATAAAATATTTTTACATAAATATTTATTAATTTCAAATATGGAACAATGTAGAATCCATCTTAATTTCATTATTTGAGGAAAACTGCTAATTTAGTGCCTAGATTTGTTCCTTCTATCTCTTATACCATTTCATCTCTTTAAAAACCTGAATATTTTTAATCCATTTTAGAAATTCACCCAAGGGAGTTCATAGAAAATGTCTAGTCTGAGGGCATCTGATCTGCATCAGCTAGAATTGGGCTGCTCAGTTAAAATTATCGAAGTAGCTTTACACCCAGGTTTTATTCTTTCATGTAAACAACAAAGTTGAGAGGAGAGTCTGGAGAAAACACAAAACCATTAGAGACTCAAGACCATTTCTGCTCTTCTTGGCTTTCATCTGCAAGATCACTGCACTTAGGTAAGATTGCTGGAGGAGTTCCATCTGTATCACTTGAGTCAAAAAAGGAGAGAGAGAGGGAGGGAGGGGAGAGGAAATGAGAAGGAGAAAAGAAAAAGGAGGAAAAGGAGAAGAAGAATTATTTTCCATTTAAAGAAACTCCCTAGAAAATCCACAGGGCATTTCCTTTTCTCATTGGCCAGAAATTAGTCACATCTTACAAAAAATCTGAGAAATACAGTCTTTTAACTGGTTGCATTGACACCCTGATTAAGACTGGAGTTCTGTTACTAAGGTGGACAATGAGAATGAAAGTTGGTAGAAAGAACAAATAGCTTCTGCCACTGCATCATAAAGATGCTTGCAGGATTCCTTAGTGCCACGAGAAAGATCTGGGAGTCAAAACCCAGTTTAGCAATCTATGCTAAACCTAAAAAAATAAATGAGAAGTGACTGTGTACTAGGGAACTAGATTAGATTTATTAGTACTCATTTATAATGGGTTCATTTCTTTAATTATTGGGAGTCAACTTCTACCTAAGATGGCTCCATCTTGGTTGGATTTACATAGCAATAGTTACTTTAAAATTCTTTTAGGAATAAAAGAAACCTCAATTTAATTATTCTAAGTCTGCATTCTCTGAAATCAATCAGACATGGACTCTTTTGCTCCTTAGAATATAACCCAATGGCTCAGAGGCAAGGGAAGAACCTCTATTCCTTTCCTGTTTTCTGTCTTACATCACCATCTCTGAGTTCCAAGGTACAGTAGAAATACATGCTAAAAACAAACAAACAAACAAACAAAAAACCCAAACCAAAACCCTTTAGATAATTACATTTCATTCTTTGCATCTCACTTCAAATTATAGACATGAAACTACCATCAGATAAGAACATTTTCATAAACACTTTACTTCTATGTTCCACTGAATGTTGATGAGAGAACATATGCACTCATAGTCATATTCACAAACATTTACAACCTCCAGCGACTATAAAGTCTCATCTGTTCTTGAAAGAAAGGCTGTTTCCAATGCCAATTGCTAGCGGACTGTGATCACTTGACAGTTACATTTAAGGCAGCAGTCTCTTGACTCTGAATCCTATGCACTAAACACCTGTTCTCTGTCAGATATTGCAGCTGACATTTTTCTAAGAGACCTAGTTATTTTGTTAGAACCAATTCTTACCCCCATGAACCACATGAAAATAGGGGATTCCTTGAGATTTCAACAGGCTCTAAGCTGAAAGCAGAGCTCTGCATAGCTCTTGACATATGAAGAGTCACAGGAAGGTCCAAGTTTACCAGCAGACAGGTACCATTGATTGACTGCTTTACCCCTATGGCTTCTGCCTTGGTTGACCAGCAGCATCCTTTAATAGTATTGATGGCATATTATTTTGACATTTCATCTGGATTTCTGGTTATTTAAAAAAAACAATATTAAAATCTGGTTATAGAAGTTATATTTATTGTGGTAAGATAGAAATGTATTAAAAGTTACAAATAAAAAATATATATTATTAGGAATGACAAGCTCTAAAATTTAGCCTGTCACAGTTTTATAGATGCTAGTAGAAGATGTGGAACTCCTAGATCAGAGATGAAGGATAGTTTATCACAGCAGTAGAGAATCGGTATGTTTGAACCAACTCCTGAGCCCTAATTCCCAGAGGGTGACACAAAGAGGGCCCGATGGCACCTGTGTACACAGTGGGTTATGTTATAGGAGAGAAACCCTGAGCTTAGGGGTCCCACATTTTTTCTTATGGAAAGGAGCCTCCTGAACTTTGTCTTGGAGACAGACATTATCTTTATTAAAGTGGACAGTAAATCAATGTACTTTTTGCTCTAGAGGAAGACACTATCTGTATCTCCTAAGGCTGTTCATAATACAATCATTCTTAGAAAGACAGTCTGGAATAAGGAACGGTTAATGCCTCTCCTTGCAAAATAAGCAGAATTGTGAGAGCATGGAAAGCTGTCTCCCAGAATACATACATTAACTCCCCAGAGATAAACGACATTGGAATCTGGGAGCATATGTACAGACAAACATATATTTATTTATTTAAAAAGTTTAACTCTTCAGTAATACTGTTTTATAACCATAACTGAAGAGTATATTGTGGGTTTTGCTCCATAATTTTATAAGATATAGTGTTCTAGAATATAGATTTACTATTTAAAAAATAAAACTATTGTTGGGCTTTCAAAAAGATTCTAGATTTTCACTATCATAATCAATATATACTTAAATTTTTTTGTACATAAATTTTTGTGCACAGACATGAAGATTTCTTAAAAATTCTAAAAGTGGTGTTCTGGGTGAAAGTTAATGGTTATTTTTGAAGCTTTTGATGAATCTTGCTAAATTATTCTAAGAAAAGGTTGTATTAATTTATAGTCGTACTAACAATGTATAGTCCTTCTTTCCTTCCTTCCTTCCTTCCTTCCTTCCTTCCTTCCTTCCTTCCTTCCTTCCTTCCTTCCTTCTTTCCCTCCTTCCCTCCTTCCCTCCTTCCCTCCTTTCCTTCCTGTCTAGTTGTTCCCATCAAGCCTATGTTCTTCTAACTGAGATTTTACTGGGAGCTTAATACGTAATAGTTCTTTCCTACCCCCTTAAGTTTAGAACCAATGGAAAAATAATCACAGGAATCAGACAAATGAGTATCAAGTTTCCCCCTTCATTAGTTACAAAGATCTCTGAAGAACGTAGTTTAGCTACACTGACACTATTTAATTTAGCCACTCAGTCATAGTCCAAGCTAGAGAACCATAGGCTTTGTCAGCAGAGGTTTACGCTAGAATAAAAGGTGTAAAGGAATGGAAGAAGTGTGCTTCCTGGGGTCAAGCTGATGCCTAAATGAGAATAGGCTTCTAAACTCCTCAACCCAAAGAGACGGTATGACAAGGCCTGGAATCATCCTTTTTGGAAATTCTTCCATATGGATATATCGTTGGAGAAGGGAGTTGAGGGGTCTACCCTGATTCTTATGAGATATTAAAGCAGGGAAGGATTTTAGAGATCATATTAACCAATCTTCTCATTTAATGCAATAGAAAAGGAGGGAGAATAAATTGCTGAAGAACTCACAATGAGAAAGAGGAAAAACCAGTATTAGGTGCCAGGTTTCATAGATGTCAGTATAATGTTATTTCATAAAGTGTTTGGCAATCTGGAAAAAAGAAATCTTCATTTAAAAAAAATAGTTAAGATTCATGTTTTGCAAAATTTTTATTTTATTTCATACACTCGAGTGTTTTTTTGTTTGTTTTTGTTAATGAATTTTTTCCATTTATGATTTACATTTAAAGCACGAAATTTTTTTTTATCCTTACCTGGTTTTTCAGAGAAAAAATTATTTTACAAGGAATTTACATTTGTATTATTTCAGAATAAAATGCTTTAGGATTAAGATAGATGAAACTTGGCCTGAGAAGGGAGAAGAAGGGAGGCTGAATCTACAGCTCTGACCATTCTGACGAACTGACTCACTGTTGTTTATGGTTTGGTGGAAGAAGCTTAGAATAGGGAGAAGAATGCAGGCCATTCCAGGATAACAGCTTTGAAGAATTCACAGTATAGTTGAGAAATTGGCTAAACCACCCTGTAATTTTTATTCAATAGTTTTGCTCTGCACTAGGAGGAGAAAGGCAGTTTCTCAAAAGTTCTTTGTTAAAAGAGGAGTAGGGTGTGGTTTGTTATTTCATAGATTTCCTCCACACACTCACATATCCAGATGCATGGGGAAAATGGCAAAAGAAAGGGGAGAGCAAGCGATCATCCTGGGATTATCCTATAAAACAGAAAAGGGATAAGAAAAGAAAATGACTGGCAATCAAACCCCTGAGTGACTCTCCATTACCTGTAATTCTTCACTAATCCAAGGGCAGCACACGTTTGTGAGAGATGGTGCAAGCAGGGGGAGATTATGCAGAGAGTGACTTTATTCAGAGAAATTTTGGCATGATTCCTAACTGCTTAGCCTGAGGGAGCATTTCTAACTGTTCTATGTGTTCTTTCCTTGAGAGAATTGATGCCTTCCAGAGAGCACGAGATAGAGGCTAAACAGACATGCAATAAAATTATCCTCCTTGGATGGATCAGGAGCTGCCTGATAACTTAAGTCTATGCCTGCATCAATCCAGGAGCAGCAAGGAGTGTCTGCAGTCAAGGAGAGCTGAAGGTGGCAGCACTTATAGTGGCAGATCTCCTTAAATAAATATACAGAACACAGACTGTCCAAAAAGACATCAGATATAGAACAATTAATAATGACCTCTATTTGTCATTCTGTACTGTTTGTACTTTCATGATCAGGATGTGGGGTGTGTTATTCCCTTAAATAAAAGCAAATAATAAACTAATAAAGATATGGGATCAATTTTCACTGATCACTCTCAGGAGAAGCCATGTTTCGCCTGTACTTTTGTAATGATGACAAGCGGATTTTTTTTCTTTCTCCTTTTTTTGAGTATATTCAGGCTGATTAGTGAGTTAATGCATCTGGGTAAATGGGTAAGCAAATATCAAATTTGGTATCACCATTTTTATTTTTCTTCATTTCAGAATTTCAGGTTTGTAAAATGTGTTCTAGCAGAGTTTTAAGGAAATCAGGCTATCTTGTGGTCATCAGAATTTATGAAACTCTGTCCAATACCTTCTGCTGGGTTAGATTTTAGCCCTGTAAATAGTCTTATCTCCTAAGCACTAGGACCTAAAATTAAATTATAAATTGATACTATCAATAGCAGAAATGTTATCTTGAGCCTGGAAGGCTAGAAGGCTGATTGAATCTCATTCATCACAGATGTCCTTTGCTAGTGATGTCCATGTTTGGGTGTGTTTATGTGTTATAACCAGTGCGTTTGTTAGCTGAGCTGGTTAGGATGTGCTAATGGAAGCAGCAGGAAAAGCTCTACTGGCAGCTCCATAAGCCAGTTAACTCTGCTTTGTTTAGTGATGATTGGTGGTGATTCAGATCCTATATGGCCGTCTAATATCCCACTGATAATCCCAATAATTGAACCAACTTTATTCATAAAACTTAAAGTTATTTTTCTCTCTTTGGATTTAAAGAGGTACAAACAGTTTAATGGATAAGCCATGCAGTTTGTTTATAGGCCTCTTTTGAGAATCCACAGAATTTGCCACGCCCATTGTCTATACAGATGTTAAATGATAATGTACACCTGAAAATTATATAATTGTATTAACCAATGTTACCCCAATAAACTTAATTTAAAAAGAATAAAAAGAATACAATGGAGAAAAGGCTTCCACTTTTAATATGTCTAACAAATTTTAGTGGCATGTATAGAAACTATGCCTTGTTTCATTTGACCCCAAAATACTAACATTCTTGAAGTAGGCTTGGAATGAATGTTGGTTAAAATCCAAGCAGTTACAGACTAGACATTGGCTTTAATGAGGGGGCCTACTATGAGAGCTAGAGCCCAAAATTAAGTAGCAAATCTGGTAAAATTCTATCTTTCAAAGGATTTTAAATATAAAATATGCAGAGAGGAACACAAACACATAAGTGATGTAGAAATAGAGTTTGATACAGAGAAAAGTTTGCAAGAGCAAGTGATAATCCAGTAGAAATTATGAGGTAGCAGATGCTGTGAACAAACAAAAATTGTGTGGCAGATTGTAGAACAGTGGATATTTCATCAGGAGCAGCCAGAGCACAGGAAGTAGCAACAGAGCATAGCTGAATAACCATTGCTGACCAGTGCATAAAGGAAGCTTTCCTGCTGCTGAGGGCATAAAATGACAGCAAGGTCTTTACAACCATGTTGTGTACTGATGACATTACTTTTCTTAACAAGGCCCAACTTGGTTATTGTGGAAAGACCTGAAAGTTATTTTAGTCTCTTGGAAGCCTGGCTACGCAGCTCTCTCTTATTTCATAATATGTCCTTCATAATAACACTGTATCACTCGAGGTAATCTGAAGGTGGCTTTTGCATTTGTTTCCTGAAAGGTCGTAACATGCAAACATTATTTGCTTTATAAAGATGTTTTATTGCTTTGGGAATTAAATCTTCGTTTATCATCAAAATTTCTACCAGACCAGGAGTGTCACTAACCTCTAGCCCTATTTTGGATGCTAGTCAATAGTCTTATATTCAATTATTAAGAAATGACAGTCTTATCAAAGTCCTAAAATAAATTCAATGTATTGAAAAAAATTCCACTAAAATTTGTTAGACATATTAAAAGTGGAAGCCTTTTCTTCATTGTATTCTTTTTATTTTTTTTAAGTTAAGTTTACAGGGGTAACATTGGTTAATACAATTATAAAATTTTCAGGTGTACATTATCATTTAACATCTGTATATTCCATTGTGCGTTTACCACCTAAAATCTAGTTTCCTTCAGCTACTATATATTTGACCCCCTTTACCCACTTCATCCTCCCCCTAAACCCTGTATTTGACCCCCTTGACCTCATCTACCTATCCCCTGCTCCCCTACCCTACTAGTAACCACTAGCCTATAGTCCATGTCACTGAGTCTCTGTTTGTCCTGGTCATCTGTTGCTTTTAGGTTTATATCCCACATATAAGTGATATTATGTGATTTTCAACTTTTTCTATCTGGCCTATTTTGCTTAGCGTGATTATCTCTAGGTCCATCCATGTTGTCACAAATGGCAGTATTTCATCTCTTCTTATGGCTGAGTAATATTCCATTGTATATATGTACCACAGCTTCGTTAGCCAATCATCTATTATAGGACACTTTAGTTCCTTCCATGTCCTGGCCACTGTGAATAATGCTGCTATGAACATCAGTGTGCAAATATCTTTTCGGATATGGGTTTTCAAGTCTTTAGAGTAAATACCCAGTAGAGGGATTGCTGGATCATATGGTAGATCAATTCTTAGTTTTTTGAGGAACCTGCATACTGTTTTCCATAGTGACTGTACCAATTTGCAGTCCTACCAGCAGTGTATAAGGGTTCCTTTTTTTCTGCACCCTCTCCAATATTTGTTATTACTTGTCTTGTTTATTTTAGCTATTCTAATAAGTGTGAGATGGTATCTCATTGTGGTTTTGACTTGCATTTTTCTAATAGCTAGCAATGTTGAGCATCTTTTCATATATTTGTTGGCCATTTGTATCTTCATTGTATTCTCTGTCATTAAAAGAAGTCATCTCTTTTGCTTTGAAATCTCACATAACAATATTTTGACAATGGTTCTGAAGGTGGTATTTGGGAAAAGATTACAGAAAGAAATATGACATACATTCAAATTGTACCAAGACAACCCATGTGTAGAAATGCTTAAGATATAGATTGCTACCTAGTTTACCAATTCTTACTCTATTTCTCCATTGGAAAGATATTGGAAACTGAAGCAAGATATTGTGTTGATCCATGGTCGTGAGGTTGATCAAAATTTTCTCCAAATATGCGTATCATTTGAAGGCTAAATTTTATTCTATAAAGGTGTATGTATATAATGGAAATCAAAATAAACTTGATTTTATATATAGAAATACACTTTGCACATCAAAAGTTTAAATACTTTGACCTGTATGTGTAGGAAAATTTGAATTGGAAATTTAGGAAATATAGGGACACATAAAAGAATAATGTGATGAAACACACTTATCCCTCATAATTATAAGATTAAAAGAAAATAAAAAGTAACTTTCTAACTCAAAAATTTTAATGTTTTTTTTTACAATATAAATTAAAAATAAATAATTGTGTGTTAATTTTAAAGTAACATTTCCTTGGTTATTTGCTCTTGCTATTAAAAACTCAGGCATAGAGTGAATGGTTGTTTGCCTTAGCAGATGTCTTAGTCCTCTTTGGCTGCTATAACAAAAATACCATAGACTGGGCAGCTTAAACAACAAATATTTATTTCTCATAGTTCTGGGGGCTGGAAGTCCAAGATCACGGTGGCTATAAATTTGGGTCTGGTGAAGGCTGCTTCCTGGTTTATACATGACCATCTTCTCATTATGAGCTCACTTGGTGGAGGAGTTTGAGAGCTCTCTGAGACCTCTTTTACAAGGGCACTCATTCCATCAAAAGGGCTAAACCCTTATAGCCTAATTATCTCCCAAAGATTCCACTTCCCAATATCATTATACTGGGGGTTAGGATTTTCACATGAATTTTGAGGGGAATAGACATTCAGTCAATAACAGCAGGTTTAGCTGTGCATGGAGCTCTGCAGGATCAATTAAGGTGCTTGAATATGCATAGCAACACTGTTGGCAGCATCAGGGAGAGCAGCAACTGCACCCTCCCCCTCTCTCTTTTTTCTTTTATTCTGAACATTTTTTTAACTTTTTATCTTGAAATGTTTTAGACTTATAAAAACATTGCGAAAATAATACTTATAGTTCTCATATACCTCCCCTCAAGTGTAAATATTTTATATAATTAGAGCACAGTTATCCAACTAGTAAATTAACATCGATACAGTACCTATAGCTAATCTACATACCTTATTTGAATTTTTCCAATTGTCCCATGAGTGTCTTTTTCATGTTTCAGGATCCAATTCAAGATCTCACATTGCATTTAAGTGGTGTATCTCCTTAGACTTCAATCTGGTGAGTTCAATGACTCTTTTTCTTTGTGTTTCATGAACCTGAAATTTTGGAGACTGCTGGCTGCTTATTTTTTTAGAATATAACTTGAATTAAAGTTATACATTGTAGGCAAGGATCTCATGTTGTGATGCTGTGCCTTTCCCAGTGCATGATTTTGATGTGTCATATTACTGATGATCTGCTAGAGTTTTCCACTGTAAAATTACAGTTTTCCCCTTGTAATTAATAAGTACATTGTGGGAAGGTAATTTGAAACTCTACAAATGTCCTGTTCATCATAATACTTTTACTGTTTAATTTTAGCATCCAAAAATAATTCTTACCTGCAATAATAATTTGTCAATAGCATTTGACAAGTGGTGGTTTTTCTATTTCCATTATCTATTTTAATTGGAATACTGTTGTAAGAAAGTGCTATGTTTTTTTTCCCATTTATCTATTTATATTTATATGGATTTGCTTTTATTTCCAACTAGAACTGTCCCCCACCCCAATTATCATCTTTCTTATGCAAATTACCTCTTTTTTACTGGGGCCCCAGAGTTGGTCAAGAACATAAACACATGGTGATCTTCTACATGTTGCTCCATTCTCTCACCTTGTTTTGTCTTAGGTGTTGCCTTCACTGATTGCCCTGAGCCATTGTCTTGGATTTCCAGACTAATTCCCCTAATATGATGTTTAATTCTTATCTCTCATAACTGTTGGTCCTGGTTTTCAGTACTCTGTTTTTGATTAGTCATAGCCCTTATTTAAACCTGTTTTTTACCAGAAAATTCCTCCTACTGTTATAAAAGTAATTTTATTTAATTCAACAAACTGGTGAGTGTGTTGCTATTGCTCTTGGTAATGGATATTTTCTTTGCTGGTTTCTATTCTTTTTTATTTTAGTAATGAATTCCATTAAGGAGTGACCTCTTCCCATTACGTGTGTGGGTTTGGTAGGGTTATCTGAAAAAGTCACCTGCCTTCCCTGGACAGGGATGGACATCATCATTCAACCAGGGCTGTCTACATTCTCTCCAGGACTCCACACTCTGAGTGAGGTGAGGTGAAGTCAAAGAAACTAAACAGGACAAAAGCAGCTGGAGCACATTCACTTCCATGGTGGAGCCCTAAAGATACGGTTGCTTAACTTATGCTAACAAGACATCTGAAGCACTCCCAGTTTCTGCTGTGTTTAAAGCCTAGTTCTCAAACCTCCCTTTGAATTTGTGTTTTCTGAAATTCTCTTACCAAATACATTCTGTCTTCTGTAGCCAGAGACATTTTCCGTAGCTTGTGGGAAAAGATCTCTCATTAATCTACTCTTATAAGTGAAGTACAGGAAAGATTGCCGCTTTTTTTCTGAAGCTAAGGACTTCAAGAAGTAAATGCTATGTACCCTGCTGATGGGAATTGGATTAGCAGCAATGTAAGGAGGCTGACCTTTCCTCATAGCATTAACTGAATGTCCCAGGCCATGGGACATTTAACCATTACACATGGCAGACCTGGAAAAATAACCAGTAAAGGCTTCAATGCCTCAGCTATCCAAAAATCTAAGTGTCTCTTTCCTGGTTTTCTGGTTTCCTCATGCTGCTCCAAAGCCCCTGGTGTCTGAGTTTAGCTTGCCTTTGGCCCTTCTAGTCTTCTACACTCAGCGAAGGCAAGTTTCAGCTGCTCTCCTCACCCAGTTATTCACTTGGGAATTTCACACCATTTTCAAGGGACCCCTGTGCCTCAGATTGTAACCTTAAGCTCTCTAATGAGAGTGGGAGAACAAAGACACTAGCCTGGTATTCTCTTCCATCTTCTTTGCATTTAGAATTAAGGAAGGATATTCTTAAATTCTGTAGTGATGGGAGAAAATGTGACCATTTTACTAAAGTTATCTTTGTGCCTCTGAAAAGAGTCCCTACATTACAAACTGGGCATCTGTTCTCTCTTCATCTTCTGTGTTTCTCTCTCTCGGGGGTAGGATGTACCTTACCTTTTAGGCAAATTTACAATTTCTTGTAACAAGGTAGCATCACTAAGTGATGAAGACACAGCGGTTAAAATAGTTTCATATCTTGAGATTATGGGGTTCAAAAATTAAAGCCAAACTTTATAAAGGCTTATGCTGTTGAAACTATGCAGATTCCTTCAGTATAAGTGAACTACAGTTCTCCAAAGATGTTATAATGAATGAAATAATTTTATGACTCAATATTGAAAAACATGTTATGTTCCCATCATTTTCAAAATATTTTCCAAAGGCCAAGGGAGAAAATCATGTCAGGATGAAATCAAAGTAAAGATATAATTATTGAAATACTCATGTTACCAAATGTTCTGATGTTTTATACTGAAAAACTCTGATAGCTGGCAGAGAGAAAGGACATGAAAAGGTTGGTGGCTGCGGCATACTCCTTTGTACATCTTCTTTCCTAACTGAGATGTTTTTTCTCCCTTGCAAAAGAATGTGTATGGGCAATAACTCTAACATTTCTGGAGTGAACATGGCCAAGACTGCTCAAAAATAGGGCAAATAAGGTGGGATAATATACTAAATGGATATTTTACTTGGGTTTGAACTATTATAATACCAATTTCCTCCTTGAACAAGAAGTGCTATTGAAGCCCTAAGGAGGCTTTTAGTGATGAGGTCTAAAGAGACACCCTTTCTAACTTGATTGAAATCCTGTCCTGTGTGCCACATAGAGAAAACTGCCCTCCAGTCAGAAAAAGGAAGCTTGTCTCTTTGAGGTGCTCTCCTTCTGGAACCCACAAGCACCTCTTACCTCCTCTGTGTTGCCTTAGAGGTTTACTTTATTGCTATTAGCACAGTCCATATTGTATTATAATATTTTTGTTTATACATTGTTCTTCCCTGTTAAGCTGTGAATTTCTTAAACACACACTGTGGTATTTTTAACTTTCTATCCTAAGTACCCAGAAAAGATTATTCCCATATAATATGATTACTAAACATGTTAAAAATAACATTTTTACCTCTGACCTTATATTATCTTTACTTTTTGTTATTTTTATTTTCTTATATGCCAATTCTTTAAAAAAGTCTATGTCTATCATGAAAATTTGGAGTTTTTAATTTTAGGTAGAATACATAAATTTCAAAGAAATTTACAAATGGAACCCCTCCCATAATGTTTTTATTTCAGATCCTGTAAATAAAAGAAAAATTACTGCTATAAAATTGAAGTTTATATCCATTGTGAGAAAAAAAAATAATTTTATTTCTAGGAATGTTACAGATTTTTTTTTTCATAACAACCTGAAGATAAACCAACACAGACAGTAACTCACTTCCCCAGCATGACCTCTCTGCCTTCCTTGAGTGCCCATAGCATATCTGTCTCTTCTTGCTTCTGGAATTTTCTATAGGCTATCACCACACCACACAGTCACTGAGGGCTGATTATTACCCAAATGAAATGAGGAAAATTTCTTTTCTGCTTAATTCAGCAGGGATGAGATCAGAATTCTTAACAGAAAAAAACCCACAAAACTTGTATTAAAAATGAAGAGTAAATGAACAAGACAGAAATGAGCAAGTTTACAGAGAGTAGCTCCTAGAAGTTTCCTTTTATATAATTTTAAAAATAGTGGATTCCTGGATACCTAGACCTCATTACACATCTTTTCTAGGCTTCTGGGATTTTCCTCCCATAAGCCCCAGGGACAAATTCTATTATCCCACACTATCAGGCAACAGATCTGTTTTAACGATCAGTGGTAGCAAAAGTCCTTTCAGAATGGCAGAGTAAGACCCTCCAAAAAAGCACTCCTCTGTAAAAGTAATGAGAACTCTGGCATAAATTGTCAAAATTAACTTTTTCAGAAATCTGGAAATTAAACAAAGATTTGTAACAATATGAGGAGCATTTATTTAAAAAAAAAAAAACTGACTCAGGATCAGTAAGAACAGCAAACTTTTGGTATTTTAATGTTCCCTATTTCCATCCCCCTCTCACCAGCAATGCAAGAGTCTTGAAGACCAACATTCTCACAACTAATGTATCTGTGCAAAACATCAGATTAGAAGCCACTGAAGGAGATAGAACGGCTTTGGAGCTTCCACCCAAGCCTCATTCCAAGGTAATTGTTATTTGACCCGTCTGACATTTCTCTGGAATTTCCTGCTTGAGAGGCTCACCTTTAATTGACCTGACTCAGAGCTCAGTCACCATGGGATAGTTGTTTAAAATAATGGTAAATATTATGAACGATTATATGCCGACAAATTACATGACCTAGATGAAATAGGGTAATTCCTAGAAAGGCACAAACTACTAAAATTGATTCAAGATCTAGAAAATCTGAATATATTTATAATAAGTAAAAAGATATTGAATTAGTAACAAAACAAAATGAAGCCAAAAAAAGGCCAGCCTAGTTAATTTCTTTAGTGAATTCTAATAGTATTATCCATTACAGATACTTTTAAGAAATAGAAGAGGAGAGAACACTTCTTAAATCATTTCTTGAAGTCAGTGTTGGCCTAATACCAAAGCCAGACAATTATATCAAAAGGAAACTACAGGCCAATGTACATAATGACTATAGATGTGAAAAGGCCCAATGAAATTTTATTTAACTGAGTTTAGCAACATATAAAAAGTGTTATTCACCATGACGAAATGTGATTTATCCCAGGAATACAAGGCTGGTTCAATGCATAAAAATCAATTAATATTCATAGAATATTATATACATGTTAAATAATATTATAAATCAACTATACTTATAGAATGAGTCAAAAATCACAAAATCATCTAATAAATAAAAAAGTATTTAACAAAATCCATCATAAAAACAAATTAAAAACAAAATAAAAACAATTAAAAACTAAAAATATAAAGGAACTTTTTCAACCTCTAGGGCATTTATGAAAAAAAATCTATTGTTAATTTCATATTTAATGTTGAAAGACTTCTCTTCCTTCTTTTCCTTTCTCTCTCCCTCTCTTTCCCCACATATCAAACTCAAAACCATGCAGAAAACATCTACATACAGTTTCATCTAAAATTTTCTCTTAGTCGACCAAAGCAATTCCTAATTCTTTTAAGAATTAATTTATGAGATCTCACTTATGTGTTCCCTAAGCATGTATATATAATTCTATCTTATTACTTACATAAAATGTTATCATTTATTATTAACGTAGCTTATTTAATGTTATCATCACTAGACTTTAAACTCCTCAAGATCAGGAACACATGATTTATCCCTGACAGTTAGTAGATATTCAACAAATGCCTATAGAATGGCTCAAGAATCTTAGAAATTTAGTTTCTCATTTAGTAGATTCTCATTTTATCTGTACTTATAACCAAGGTTATAAACATTTAACATTTAAGAATTTACCAGGTACTAAAGATTCATGAAATCTCTATGAGATAGGTTCTAACTGCTTTATTTCCTCACTATAGTATGTGTTCCATCAAGGTTTGTGAATTTTTCAAAGCTGATGCCAAGAACATCAGTAATTCTGGAATCATGGTAGTTAAACACACTGGCAAAACTTGATTGTTAGTTTGATTAAGATCATTTACTTGTAATAAAATTCTTTTTTAGAAAAGCGAAGAACAAGTCTTTCTGATTATGTTTTTGTGATCATGTCCATGGAGATACATATTTTTTGAATTTTTTGTTTTCAAATACCTGCTCTTGCTCTTACTAGCAGTGTGACCTTGTGCAAAGTAACCTCTCCATGTGTCAGTGTCCTCATTTGTAAAGCATTTGTACCTATCTCATAGGACTACCTGGAGGCTTAAATGAACTAATAAACATTGATGTGTCTGATACATAGTAACTGTTCAACAATTGCTTGTTATCATTATTACAGTTATGGAATCTTATCTAGGCAGTGCCTGGTGTGAACACTGAATCTGGAACCTCTTGTGGAAAAGTGTTATATAAAGAAGTTGAAGAGCTTATATCATATTGTCTGCAATTGCAGAGCTTTACTCAGTTTATCTCATATGATTCTCCCAGCAACCCTAGGAGTTAGACTAAGCAGGAATTAGTTATTAGAATATTTGTTTTGTTGACATGGAAACCAATTTAAGTTAACTATAGTTTTTTAGGAACTAGGTAGGTAGTTTATTTGAACTATATACTAAAGAAAAACAAAGGCAGATAAAAATCACCTGTTTTGTTCTTACTTGGTAGAAGTTCTTACACTGTTTGAAATCCTCTTGTCATAGTTTAATGGTGTGAGGTTTCAGTTTGTTATATTCCTTTATAGTCATTTAGTCATTTATCACCAATCTCCCCCCTACCCCCACCTTCACTCAGTTAGAGGTAAAATAAAAACATATGGTTCTCAGCTTCAGGAATCACTGGCTTCCAGATGTCTTTAGGCACGGCACTGTACGTAATGACAATCATTTAATTGTCCTGTGCCTCAGTGTCCTCATTGGTAAAAGGAGAGTAAAAATAGTACCCACCTCCTCAAGGTTCACAAATGCCAAGTGAATTAACACAAAGCACATAGAAGAGTACTCAACATATAGTGGGTGTTCAGACAGCACAGGCTGACCTAGAAGGTCAGTGCTCTTCACATAGCTCTAGCTTCAGGAACTCCTTCAAGTTGTCCTCTCTCTTCTATCCACTCTTTCTTGGTGTTCCTCTTCCATTTCAATAAAAATTACTCATTCTCCAGGAATTGAGGCAAAGCATAAAAGAAGGAAATAGTTAAATAGGAACCAAGAGAACTTGACATACATTGGTGGAAGAACAGGAAGGTTAGAAGAGGACTTCATGGGACTTCAGGGAGGTCTCAGGAAGAAATCAGGTAGAATCATTACTGGATCATTTAAATTTAAAATGTATATTTCTCTCATATTTTCCTTTTAACATTTTAATAGACATTTTAATGACTTTTGGTAACACTTCGCTTTTGGCTACAAAATCTGAGTGTGCAAGGTCAAAATTATTTCATTTTTAAGGTCAACTATCCTTAGCCATAATGATTCAAACATAAAACACCCAGGGATATGGACCACAACAAAGATTTCTATTCACAAGAGTGAGAAAATTAAGCATCTGGGGAAAATTAGCATACAGAGCCACTATTTTATCCCACTTTACCTTATAAAAGTATTTGTCATCTCTGTTATGTACCAAACTACTGTTTATTATTCTTAAATACTTTCAAACAGTTGCTGGTTTATATTGAAACATTATTGCTTCCAATAAATCCTTCTTCTTTCTTCATAGTTTCTAAAACAAGTTTCTCTTTCATAGAAATACTTTATGTCTATTAGTCTGGTAAATTTTTTTCTGTTTAGAGGGAATGATTATAACAATATACTTGAACATTATTTAACTACTATGAATTCTCAGAACTCTAAATTCAACTGGACACGGTAAATGACTTCCTTCAGCTTCTTCAGAGTCACTATCCCACTTTCCATGTCTTTCTCAAACTAAATAGAGCTTTGTGTGTTCTTTCCCCTCACTGGAGGGAGATAGTACAAAGAAATTAGTAGGAAGACAAAGGAAATACACAGGGATGGATTCAGAATACATTTACATATGTAAGTTCAGCCAGGACTCACTAAACCTACTGCTAGTAAGTGAACATATTTAGCAAAGAAATGGAGAATTTAAAATACACTTATACCTTTGAGACAGGGTAAGATCTTACTTCTAGATTAATTGAAAGATAAATATGGTCTAAAATTTGAAGTTTTATTAGTAGCATTTTAGCTCAATACTTTTGTTTAACTTCTGAGGAGAAGCAGTTGGCCACCTCAAACTATTTCTTTGGGACACTGATTATTTTGAGTTGGTTATTTTTAAGAAATAAAAGACTCAGGAAAAAGCTTTGAATTTCTCCCCAATTGCCTTAAAGAGTTTAGATAATGGACCTGATCCAGGAAGAGAAATATTATCATAGATAAATATAGTTTAATATGAGCTAAGTATGGCAGATAGGAAGGAAACTAGCAAGGCTTGTTTGATCCAAGTTCTCTCTGTGTAACATTTTTAAAGATGGCCCAGCAAACATTTATTTATCAAGCATTTGATTTTCTATCTCCCTGTGAATTATCTTGCTGCTCTTTGAAGTCTCAAACAATTTCACTCCACCTTCTCCTTAGCTCAAGAAGGCATACAAGCTTTAACTGCTCAATTTCTCCTTGGATCTCATATTCTTATGGAACCCCTGTGTGTACATAAGTAAAAAATTTGGTCATTTTATGCTATTAATCCGTCTCATGTTAATTTAATTATTAGTTTAGCCAGAAGAATTTATAAGGGTAGAAGAAAAAATTATTTTTTTTCTACTCCATACTATATTAGATATTTGGCAACATATAGAAGTTACCTTTTATTCTCTTTGTAATCATAAAAATTATTACAGTATGTATTAAAAACTCAATTTAAGTTAGTTATATTAATGTTTGCATGATATGTTTATAATTAAACACTATGGATAACTGTGAGCTCTATATTTTTAACAAAATATTAAAATTCTAAGGCAACCTGAGATTGGAGGTAGCTGTAATTCAATATTTGCTGTTTTTCCAGTTGCTTTTGACATATTCACAATGTGCATATGCCCACAATGGAGGTAGGAGGTTTTGTACCCATGGAATGATTTTTAGGGTAAACCATGCAAGAATATGGGGTTTGGTGGTACAATGAATAAAAACCTTCCTGGAGTTTTACAATAAGGGCTTTTGGGAGATTGCAATGCTGGTTTATTTATTGGTCAGTGACTTGCCTGTGAGTGAAGAAACTTTGCTCCCACAGAAGAAATAAATATATATTTAGAAATGACTTATACAGGCAAAAACTGGTTAATATTAGTCCAAAAATTATAAATTCAAAGTTTTAGTAGCTATAGTAAAGCACTCAGTGTGTCTGCAATAGGGATGGGGAAGTGGGCAGAAAGTAGGCAAAGGGGTGCATTGCTGAATGAAACACTGGTAAACTGCTGTTTCTGTCTCTTCATCTCTATTGTATCTCTTCATGCTAATATCCCTGTCCTGGTTCCCAGGGAAGTTTCAGCTCATGGGTATCTGTTCCAGTAAGTTGTGCCTGTATTTGCCTGCCTATCACTCCAGTTTGGGGGTCAGTGGTTTGTCCCGTGACCTCACTTTTATGAATTGAAGAGGAGTTGTTGCATTTACAGTTTGTCACCTCTTTATGTGTTGTTAGGCAGAGTGATAACTTCCAGACTTCTTGCCTTCCAAACTGAAATTGCTCTTCATGATAATAGGAAAGAAGACTTTTAGCATAACTATGAACTATGAGTTCACTGCTCCATGTTAACAAGAGAAAGAAGAATCTGAAAGTTGGGCACCTGTGAGCAAGGTGTCCTGCATAGAAATCTCTGCCTACCCTCCTGGGGTGAAGTATTCTCTGTGTCCCTCCACCCTTCCAAGTGTGACTAGAATCTTGTTGATATTGTAGAAAGGTAAAAAAAAGGAAGTGAGACAAACAGGAAATGGATTCCAGCTGTACTGTTGGGACTGTACTGTTTTGGGCATATAGTGAAGGGAGCCCAGAGAGGAAAAATAAAGGAAAGTGAGTCCAAGAAAGACTATTAATTGTTTTCTCTCTGGCAATGGACTGTACCTTTCTCTACACCCTTGACAAAGTTACTATGTACAATAGTGGGGCACAGAATAAAGTCTGAAGCAGTTTTCAAATGGGAACATACTTGGATTTCCAATTCTACTATTTTTCATTATGAAATCAAATTTCAAAAGAAGAAAATCTATTTAAAAATATTGTATCCCACTAAATTGAACTGTAAACAATTTTATTTTAAATAAATTTCTCCAATTTACCTACTTCGCTGAAAATATCATTAAAATTTCCAGCAGAGGAAAAAATCATGAATTTGGCTCAAACCTTGTGAGTTGGGGTGTAGCCCAGAAACAGCTGCTTGGGTAGTTGTTCCCCTCCCTGCTGCTCTTTCCTCATTCACAGTCCTGGGGTTTTGCTAAATGCCATCTACAGAACAATATCATCTCAGCACTGGTTGCCAACCTAAGAAAGGCAGCTAGCTGATTAAACAAAGCAGGAGATGTCTTCTTTCCTTTCTAAAAGTTTTAGATCAACAGTTTTTTTCAAAGGGTAGAGGGCACAGGCAAGAACTACAAATTCCACCTTCAAGTCTTTTTTCGTGAAATTGGTCATGGCCATCTACAGACCGTAGTGTGCAGGGATGCCCAGGACAGCAGGGTGTCCCTCAGGGCAAGCCTTGGCTCCAGCTGCTTATCACTTTCCATACTCTGATTTCTATCTCAAATCTACCTGTCCCCTTTATTCATTCACTGCTACTCCCATTATTTCTCCAAATGTATTTTCTTCTTATTCTCTTCTCTGTTAAATACAGTTCAAATTGAACTTGTCATTTTTACCCTTCAAGTCCTACTTTATACTAAGGAAAAATTTCTACTGGCAATCCGGCCTTCCCCGGGGCTGCCCAGCTGCCATTGGGGTGATTAGGGTGTTTCCTGCAGCTGAAGTTTCTTATAATTAGCAAGCCCTTCAGGCAGTCTGGACTCTGAATTTAGCTGCCATCTGGTATCATCTGTAAATGACAATGGCACTGTATCTTCTCTGTTGACTCATCTCTGCCTGCACCTCCCTACCCCCTACCTCAAGCAAACTTTAAAGAGATTTCACTGCCTAGCTTCCCTTGTCAACCATAACTATCAAGGAGCCATCCAGAGGCTAAAGCAAAAGACCACGATGGGCCAAGTAGCATCTCCTGTCACTCTACATCACTGCTTCTTAAAGTATGGCTTTCACATTGACAGCATTGGAATTATCTAGGAACTTAAGAAAAACACATATCAGGCCTCACCAGAGACCTATAATCAGAAACTCTGGGGATGGGCCTGGCAATCTGTATCTCAGCAAGCCCTCTAGGTTATCCTGACGCATGCTAATGTTCTTGACCCCCGCCCTTGGCTTCTCACCAGTGCTCAAGTGACATTTTGCTCAACTGACATTTTATGCAGGATAATTCTTTGTTGTAGGAATAGTTCTGCACGTTGTAGGATCTACTCACTAGATGCTAATGGCATTCCCTCATTTGTGACCATCCAAAACGTCTCTAGACATTGGACAAAATCACCCTGCCTCCAGTTGAGAACCATTGCTCTATAGTAGTTCTCTGCAAGTTTTATCTCTAATCATTTAGTGCTATTTGACTGATGATTGTTGATGTGAAAAACTATGTACATTGTTTATAGAGTGTTATGTATACAGTACTTTTCAAGCTTCAGTATACATACAGGTCACATGGAGATCTTGTTAAAAATAGTTCTGATTCAGAAAATCTGAGTTGAATCCTAAGATGCTGCATTTTAAACATGATACAAGTGATGCTTCTGTTGCTACTCTGCAGACTACACTTTGATTAACAAGATTCTATAAGATCTTGAAATATTTATTCAATGAAGGAATGAATAATTCAAAGATAAGGATGCCTTTTTTAGAAAGCATAAGTATTGTTTCACTTTGTAATTTAACTCCTCATTTCTGAAATTTCTTTTTATTTATGTTTTAATATTAAGAAAGATTATCTTTATTTTAGTAAAGATACCTAAAGGTCTTTGCATATGAATTATACTACATTTAAGATAATGTCCAAAATCTGTTTTCTAGCCAGTGAAAGACATACCATGTTGCTCTAAGTCTCAATTCACTCTTCATCACTTTCTCTGTGGAGGGCATAATCTTCAATTGCTCATCTAAAAATATATGTATGCCACTTGCAATAAATGCATACCTATAGCTGTATGCTTTCACCATATATACTTCAAAAATGATGTAAAAGTCATGTTTACTGGGAAGGTTAATGCCTCATGGCCAAAAATACACATAAAAGAGAGAATTAGCCAGTAGGGCTAACTTGTTTTCATTGTCATCTCAGTTAGTGAGAAACTGGTTTCAAATGATCTTCTATCACCATAGGAGAATGATGGCACCTGCAGTTGCAGAAGTGGCAGGGTAATTTCCTTCCAGAGCTAATGAGTACCTGATGCTTTCTTTATTTCTCAGCTAATCCATTGACAGATGTGGCTCTGAAGTGTGGAAAAAGCCTGAAACCTTGGGGACTGGGATTTTTTTTTTTTTTTTTTTTGGCGTTAAAGAACTTTTTTTGGAACTTGAGATTGAAAAACACAGAGAAAGGCACACTAGCAGATATTCCTGTATACACAATGATAATAGGGAAAATATCAAACTTGATATACTGTCTTTCACCAAGGCTTTAGACAGAAACTGTGGGGAGTGCCTTAGTTTCAAAAAGGTATGAATGAGCTCAATGGATTCATTTTCTTTGCAGCATCCCAATATGCCATTGACCTTCAATTTAAATTGTGCTCTTGTTGCAAACAAATCACTGACCATTGATAAACACATTATACTTAAAGTGCACTCTTTATAGAAGCACATGCATTCTCATTTTACAGTGTGTGTCAGAACTTACTAGTTGTTCAATAAATCTGTTTCTTCTCCCTCCTGGGAACGTGGCTAGAATATACAGTTGACCACTGAACATGGGTATGAACTGTGCAGATCCACTTACATGCGGATATTTTTCAATAAATGTTGTAAATGTATTTTCTCTTTTTTATAATTTTCTTATTAACATTTTATTTTGTCTAATTTAATTGTATGAATACTGTAAGTAATACATGTAATACACAAAATATGTGTTAATTGACTGTTTATGTTATCGGTAAGGCTTCCAGTCAACAGTAAGCTATTAATAGTTAGGAGTCAAAAGGTTTAAGTGGGTTTTTACCTGAACAGGGCTGGCATTCCTAATCCCTGCATTGTTCAAGGGTCAACTTTATTTGCTAGTCTACCTTGCAGTTAGGTACAGCCCTGTAAGTGATATTTGGTACTTGAAATGTGGATGGATCAGATATGTTCCACTTCCATACCCAGGCTGTAAAATCTTCCCGTGCACAATCCTCTGTACTTTTATATCTTCCACTAGCATGATACAGATGAACACAGTGAATTTCAAAGCCATATTTTGAAGATGGAGATGCCCAAATGAGAAGAAACCTGGGTCTCTTTTTGCAGGGAGGTGTCTACTAGTCAGGAACACATGTTTTGTCTTCACATACATGAGAAATAAACTTCTCTTGTGCATGAACCATTACATATTTTCTGGATTCATTTGTTCCAACTGCTGGCTTTACCTTAATTATATATAATGTATTTCTTTTATATAATTGCTCAGGAAGAGATGCCCTTTTCTTATCACAGATACTGCTGCCACAGTTGATTTTGGTTCCTTTTTCTCCTTTTTAATATAGATCCTAGATCACATTACCTTCCTTTATATAGATGATGTTCTGTACTTATCATTGTTCTATACTTACCTAGCTTACCTATTTCTGGTCCCTGTCTCTTTCATCTCACCAATTTCAAGCTCATTGGTGGCAAGATGTGTGATCCAGCAAGAGGGAGAGAATAGGCAATATAAACACTACCTCACTCCAGTTCCTGCCCTATCTGAAAGTCCTTCCCTTTCCTCTTTGTTATCTCTACTCTTTATCCACTTTGAATGCTCTTATTTGTCATCATTTCATAGAATTTTAATTTTTATTTCTCATCATACCTCATTACTGCTTCTGTTTTATAATACTATTTGCTTCTGCTCAACCAGACTTGTCTATATTATGTTTTCTCTATCATGGGACATCTTACAATTTGAATGTATAATTTCAGATGTAACAGAAGGCATGGATGTGGGAAGATAACGTAGAAAGTGTGTGGAATGAGAAGAAAAGATTCCCGAGGCATTTCAGTCAGGATAGTGTTGGTTCATAGAAGTCAGGGGAAGAGACTGTTCAAAGAAGAAGGGAACAGCTGATTACTTTGAATGTGGCTGAGATGTCAGCCACCATAAGAACTGAAAAGTGTCATTTCTATTTGGCAATAAAGCTCATTAATGACCTCCATAAAAGCCATTCCGATGAAGAGATCAGAAGAATTTAGAGTGGAAAGATGTTAGAGAATTAGTGGAAGAAGCAGAAATAAGTGCATATAGAAAACTCATCTAAGAATTTTGTGAAGGATAAGGAAATTAGGGACCTATGAAAATAGAGCAAAGAATAAATAACTCTTCATGGAGAATGTAGAGTGATGGAGGAAAGGATCAAGAAAGATATAAATGTGCAGATATAGACCCAGGTTGAGGGTGATGAATAGTTGCAGTAAATGAAGATAATCCTGAGCAAATTGTACACATGTGAAAGGGGTGACACAGGGAAGTTGAAAGTTAATAGAGCAAATATAAACTTTTTCTATTGAGCATTTATGCCACTAATGAGTTGGCTGAAGATTTTATTTTTCTATGAAAGTCATATTTTCTTAAATAAGACAGTATTATTTTGAATGATCAGAACTGTAACCATCACTTAAATTTACACATATGCATACTTACATATATTTATTTACTATTAAAAGCCTATTGAAATGGAGCTGAAATAATGAAAAGATGAGTTAGTTTCTAGCTGTGTCAGAATTCATATTGAAATTAGAAAATATCATTTGTTCTTTGCATAACTGAGCATTACATATCTAGTACCACAACCCTCTACTATATCTGGTCTTACTCGTTTAAAGATTACAGGGCATTGACATAATCAGCACTTCAAAGCACAGGGATGCTATGTAACTTTAGCTCAATTTCACAAAAATGAAGATTAAAAAATAAACAAGAAGGACTCTGGCCTTCATTTTAATGAGAAGTCAGTGTACAATGCATCACTTTGAAATCAGTACCTAAAAAAAAAAATCACCAGGCAATAAAAAAGTTTATCTCTAGCTGCTAGGATTCTAATAGAGAACAATGATGAAGTAATAGGACAACAATAAACTGATCATTTAATAATAACACTGTGCCCATGATAAAAACATAATATTTTTAAAGTTACTTTTTATTCTATTGCTAACCTTCACTAATAAGGGAAGCATAGTTCCACAATTCAATTTGATTCAGTAAAATCCAGTTGAGATCTATTCAACTCAAGAAAACATATTTATTTAGGAAGCCAAAATCATACTAAATCTTGAGTTTTGAAAAGAACTGAATGTTTCTTCAGATTTATACATATATATGTATATATATAGGTCTATATATCTATCTATATCTATATCTATCTGTCTATCCATACATTCATCAATCCATTCATCTATTCATCTACATCAATAGAGTGTAAAAACATATTATTTTGAATCTGGAAATTTTGGAAGAAGATCTTGCTGCAGGAAAGGCACCAGTAAAAATCATGTGCCAAATGTATGCTTGGGGATATTTTGGAGAAATTAGATATTTTGTTAATCACAGCTATTAAATAAATAATTGATGCTTTTTATTGTTGTTGTTAGAGACTTCATGCAAATAAAACTCCAGAAAATTTGTCTCAGAATTACACAAACTAGAAAAGGTATTCTGGAATCTTTTTTTTTTTTTTTTCTGCCGCAATATAAGAACATTGGGGAATTAAGAAGGGAGAATATTTTTGGAAGAGATAGGAGTGGCATCTTGGTGAGAGGTTTGAGGACATTAGAAAGAAAATAACTGGCCAGTAAGAAACTTCTTGTGGCTGTGTATTTGTTAGGGCTGCCATGGCAAAGTATCACAAACTGGGTGACTTACACGAAGATTTATTGTCTCACAGTTCTGGAAGCTAGAAGTCCAAATCAAGTTATCAGCAAAGTCATAGAAACCTACAGGGAAGAATTCTTTCTTGCTTCTTGCTAGCTTCTGGGATCCTTGAAATTGTTAGTATTTCTTGGCTTATAGCAGCATTACTCCAATTCCTGCCTCCATTGTCACATGCCATTCTCCCTGTGTGTCTGAACCTTCACTTGTTGTGTTCTTCTTCTTTTAAGAATAGCAGTCATATTGGATTAGGGCCCACATTAATGACCCCATCTTACCTTGATTACATCTGCAAAGAGCCTATATTCAAATAAGGTCACATTCACGGGTACCCATTGTTGAAGACTTCAATATATCTTTTGGCGAACACAATTCAATTCATAACAGCAGGTGTGACTTGCATACTTTTGCACAGAGAGTGATGTCTAATATTCTGTAATAGTCTCTCAGTAGAGCTTTTCTGTGTCTAATGTTACTAGTGTTGTTATTCCCAAATCTTCAATTAACTTCTACCATTTCCTGATTGAGTAGCATTTTCATTGAGTCAAGGTAACTGACCTTTGTTCCATACCTTATCAGATGTGGACACAGAGAGAACAGGTTTGAATGCTGAATAATACAAGATAAAAGTTAAGTTTCTCTAACAAAGAAAACCCAAACAGAGTTGCTTAAATAAAACAAAAATTCAATTCTGGCTTATCTTATAGTCCATAGGTAGGCCACCAGTCCAAGTCAGGCAACTCTGCACAAGGCCATCATGGGTCCCAAGTTAGCAAGCATTTCTGGGTCTAAGCTAATAATTTCATCATTATCATTTTGCAGTCAGCAGAAAGTGAGAAAAAGAACATAAAGAAAACAGCTTTCTTTTTAAAGGACATGACTCAGAAGTTGCAAACATTGCTTCCTCTCAAATATCCGTGGCCAGAGCTCAGCCAAATGGTCATATCTGGGTGCAAAAGAGGCTGAAAAATGTAGTCTCTGCCTGACCTATGGTGAGCCTTGCTGAAACCTGGTAAGAGGAGGATTCTACTTCAAATAATGAGAGAAAATGGATGCTAGGAGATAATTAGCAGTCTTTGCCAAGGGTAACAATAACATAAGTGAGACTGGGAGTTCGCTGAGAATAAAACATTGTAGTTAGAAGTAACTGAGTTACCCCCTAGAAATTCCCAGAGACCCCAAGACTTCCAAAAGTCAGCATGGCAGTTAAACATGTGAGTATGTATGTGGAGGGAATAAGTGTGGTATTTGGCAAAAGGGTTAATCAATAGACTTTTATTTTCAAAGTACAAGGTGACCATAGCTGACTATTAAATTTCATACGGTTAAAGAGGGAGGCTTATGTTAGATTCTCAGCCTTAAAAAAGTAAAAAAGAGGACACTACAGTAAATGACATTAAATAAATGTTGCGTTTGGTTTTATAAAATGGGAAATAAAGGATTTGGAGTTAATTTTTAATTAATGAGTTATTAAAAAAACAAGCAACACAAGAATTTTAGAGAGATATAGGATATATAACAACAAATAAAGTCACTTTCATTTTGAGATTTAAAGCAAGTTCTTAAATTTCTAACAATAATACCTATTTTATATATTTATATACACACACTAATTGTTGTATTAGATATACAAAGTTCTAACAGCATGCCGTGAAAAGACCAAAATATTTTGAGTAATGAATTTAACATGTTGTCTCCTAAAACACTTTGAAAATAGACATTAATTTGGATATATAAATAATCTCATATTTGTCTTCAAATCAGTTTAATAAAAACTATCACAAACATAACATGTAATGGTAAAATATCCAAAGCTTTTCTCTCAGCTTGAAAACAGCCAAATACATTACTATTATATTGTATTGAAGATTCTAGCCAATGCAATTATGCAAACAAACAAATAAACATCCTCCAATCTCCCCAAATCAAAGGCAAAATAATTGAGAAATAAGATTGTAAGGTTGACAACATAATTGTGTATGCAGTAAAATGCAAAGAAAAAAATTTCATGCAACTAGAACTTAGTAACATTGCTGATTAAAGGGATGAAATAAAAAATCAATTATATTTTTATATACCAGTAACAGAAAATAAAATTAAAAAATATACTAATTATAGTAGTATCAAAAAACATCAAGTATCTATCAATAAATCTAAGATATTCAAGAAGTCTATACCGAAAATGACATTATTTAAGTTTTTAAGGTCAATAGAAATAAACAGGTATATTATATTTATAGATTGGAAGATAAAATTGTTTAGATGTTAATTCTTTTCAAACTGTTCTATAGATTTATTAGAATCTCAATTAAAATCTTGGCAAGTCATTTATGAAAAATGATAATCTTTAATAACATTTATATGGAAATGAAAAGATAAATAGTTAAATCAATTTGAATTCAAAAAACAAAGCAGGACTTACCCTACCAGATATTAAGACCTATTGAAAGCTAAGTAAAACAGGTATTGGCTCAAGAATAGACGCTAAACCAAGAGAGAGATACCTACTTTCTACACTCAAAAAACAGTCCATACATATACAGTCACCAGATTTATGGCAAAGGGGACACTGCAGTAGCGTGAGAGGTCTAAGTAGTTCTGAATCAATTGATATCCACTTTGAAAAAAAAATTAACCTTGACTTCATATCATATACACAAAAAATTTTAGAGTATGTTAGATATAAATATAAAAGGTGAAAATAATACAACTTTTTGAGCTTGAAGTAGAAAAAAATTGTTTAAATAAAACAAAATGCACTAAAAATGATAAATTTAACTGTATTAATATTACGAACTTCATTTTATTAAAAGACATTTTAATGGAGTCAGAAGGAAAGACTTACCATGGAATATGCTATTTTCAATTCCTATATTTGAAAAAGATTGCATCTAAAATATACCAAGTATCTCTATTAATAAGAGCTAAACATCTAAAAAGAAACATGGGCAAAAGTCTTGAAGGTATATCACAAAAGAGCACATCGCAATGGCCACCAAACATACAAAATAATAATAGCACAGAAAATAGCAAACTTGGAGGGAAACTCAAGGGAAATGCAAATTAAAAGCACAGTGGACTAGCACTATGCACTCACATGAATGATTAAGAAGAAAAAGACAGACAATCTAATTGTTGATAAGAATGTGGAGCATCTGAATTTTCAAATACTGCTATGGGCATGTAAGTTGGTACAACCACCTTGGAAACTTTTTGGCAGTATCTATTAAGCTGAAAATGTACATACCCTGTGACTCAGAAATTCTATTCCTAGATACACTGAAATAATCACATATTTTCACCAAAGACATGTAGAAGGAAGTTCCTGGCAGCAATATTTATAATAGGCCAAAGCTGGAATTTGTTGAATGCCAATCAAGAGTGGAAGGGATATAAATCTTTTACAGAGATGAGAATTAATGACCAGAAATGATATGCAGCAACTGTCTGAATCTCAAAAAAAAAAAAAAAAAGATGAGAAACAACAACAAAAAGCCAGACACAAAGAATGCGTAATGTATGGTTCTATTTATTTTGTGTTCAGAATCAGGCAAAATTAATCTGTTACAGTAGAAAGTCAAGATAATGGTTACCGTGGCTAAGTTGAAGTGATGGAAGGGAGTATGAAAAGAATACCTGTGAATGAAGTTAAATGTTTCTTGATTTGATAGATTCTTGTTTCTTGATTTCATGGATATATTTATTAGAATTCAGAGCACTGTGTAGTTATGATTTTTGTACATTTCTACATATAGGCTATACTTCAATACAATTAAAAATATAAATTTTATTACCATATGGTTACATTTCATATAAAATAACTAAAAGGCACAATTTCAGCTCTTAGAGAACTTCATAAATTCAAGTGAGGGAAATGAAATTCATGCTGTGATATAATCTGAGGGACATAGAAGAAATAATTACAAGAAAAATAATATGCTATAACTTTAGGAGGGTAAATTTAAGGAAGAGCAAATGAGATTTTAAAAAATTCCAAGGATCAGCTTTTTCTCTAAGTTTGTCTTAGTATGGTTACAGTGTTTGAAAAAGGTATGCAGTATTATATTTTTAAAAATGCATCTTTTAATTTTTTAAATTGTGGTTTTTGCAAATTAAATTTATGAGAAGGGACTTTAAGGAGATAAAATAGACTATGGGAAACCCAGAAGCAGTTCCAATCAGTAGATGGCCACAGTTTTTTTAAAAAAGTATGTTAGATTCACACACACACAAAAAAGAAAGCCTATTACTCCAAAGCACTGTTAAAGCTAATAACTTAATATGTGTAGGTCAAATTTGTCCTCAATAACTTTTTTAGTTTACTACTTTTCTATCCTTTTGTTTTTTTTTTAATTAGTTCATTTAAGTAGACCTGTATAAGTGGAATTGAAAGAAATTTTTTGCAATCCTACATACTGATTAATTATTATAATTGCCATGGTTTCAACCGAACCCTAGAGAGAAATGATCGAAAAAAAATGCTAATAACATCATCTTTTTCAACAACAAATTATAGTACTCTGAGTGACCCGACTTTTTAACTGTATAGTAAAATTAGGGCTACAAAATGTAGACACCAACCGTAACTTGTATGATATACTTTGATTTTAAGGCAGTTGGCAACTCATGGTCTCTTTTATGGGAGATCTATTTCTCAAAACAGAAATTGAGTCTCTTATGGGAGGATCTGAAGCTTTGAAATTTTTTTTTTATCCTCTTCCTGTAAAAATTACTTTTTTGGAGTCTGAGGCAGTAATAATAATCCTCTTAGCAGGTCTCCTTCAGGCCACTTGAGAGATTCTAATGAGTTGAGAGGATCCACAAAATAGTTTCTCAGATGTAGGATTACATGTTTATTTGTACATATGCCCAAAAGCTTTGCAATGAGTGCATTTTTATAATTCTAATAGATTTCCAGGGTACTATTTTCTATGCTAATGGCCAGAGGTTACTGAGAGGGAGCAATTTTAGAAAACCCTAAATAAAAACAAACTAATCATCCTGCTAATTTGTGAGTTAGCCAAACTTTCCAATTGCCTGTTTTATTATTATTATTATTATTTGGTTTCTTTGGTTTATCTGGTTTGTTGGTAAGAACAGCAATGACCAGTATTTTGTGCAGGCAAGGTAGTGAAATTCAGATGCCACTATTACTTAACTCGAACTTGAAAAAAATTAAGAAAGAAACAGAAAAAATGGCTGTGACAGTAGGGTAAATGAAAACTTTAAAATGCAGTGGAAAAACATTATTTTTGGGTGTGGTTCTTTTGCTTCCTGCTTTCTCAGGCACTCAGTCTTATTTTCAAATGCTGTACATTCTTGATGAAAAACAGAAAAACACTTATGCTGCTTAAGTTTGAAAAATAAAATATAATGAAAGGAAATGAGCAAACTTTATGTTCTACATTTGGTGCTGTATTCTTAAATTCAAGAATCACTTTTGAAGAGAAAAATGTCTCTAGTTCCATGGCCATATTAGCTTATTATGTGAGACAACTGAACCCATACAACTCAAGTTGCTTGTTCCGAATGCCCTCTTTCCCTTATGTTTTTAACATGCATTATACATGTATGTAGACACAGTCAAGGATAATGCCTTGTGTGTTCTGTTTCCAACATTGGTAACTAATATAATGGCAATATAGTGGCTTACAGACAATGCAGAGACAGAGGGTCAGCTTTTAAATAACCATCTTTAGTCCTTACTCACATATCACCATTCCCACCTTCAAGTTCCCTCTACCCACAAGTTCTCCAAGTTAACTTTGCTCTTGCTCTTCGTTTTTACCAACTTACTTGCATTTCTTCTCTTACTTTCTTCTAAAACATTTTGGTCCTTCTTTTTTCATTTTAAATCTTTCTTCTTTATTTTTCTCTGTCCCTTAGCTGAGTCTGTTTGTATATATTTTGATACATGTGTTTACATATTTACTTCACAATTAATCTATTTAACATTAAGTGAAAAAGTGATTTTTTTTTGGTCCATATTTGTGCTTCCTTTTGTGACAAGAATTGTGATAGAGTTTGCAGTGAAAAACTACTATTACATTTTCTTGCTAGGAAATTGCTAAAAGGAATTACTGATCAAGAACTAATGCAGAACTTAACTCCTGTATAGATCATTAGACTCAGCGGCTGGCAGTTGTTGAGAAAAGGAAAAGTACAAAAACTCTTTTTTATTTTTCTGGAGAAAGAGCCATTACTTTTGAAAATAGATGTCAAATAAGCCTTAAGAGCAGGTATACTATTAGGCATAACCTTTCTTTGTCATAACCTTTCTTTTTCCCTCTTGTTGCATGCCTGTAAATGACATATAATCTCTGAGAAAACACACCACAAACCAGAGTTATTCATAGCCTTTAGAGAAGTACATCTGAGAGGTCCAAGATCTTTCATTCTGGAAACTTTGGCCCAGAGAATTGAGACAATTTACTCAAAAAAAAAAAAAAATAATAATTGGTGGAATGGGAACGTAAACATTCAGCTCTACTGGGTCCACTGGGCTTTTCACTAGTCCTGTCTATGGCCGGAGGCAGATATTGATGACCACACTTATGCCAGTGTCTGTGATTATCATTGCCTCAGGGGAGAAGCAAAGAAGTTTTCATCACAAAATTGTTGAGACTCCTCAGAGTTGGCTCCTGCTATTATTTCTAGCTGGCTTTAAAGAGGATCCACGCGCTGGCACTGAGGAGTAAAATGGTAGCTCATATTCTCAGACCTGACAGAAAGATTATAGGTTAAAATGATGAAATAGGGCGACTTTTGACTGGAGTTTTTATGTCTGGGTAAATTCTGATAATAGGGAAAAAACTAAGTAAGGTAGGAATAAAGTTAAGGGCTGTTTCTTTCCAGGGCAGGCAGCAATGGTTACATGGGAATTTTATGCCAAGAACATTTACAATCTTGCCTCAAGTCTCATCTCTACAGATTCTGCATAACACCCGTTTTCCTCCCACAACCTTGGTGCCAGCTAGACAGACAGGTCATCCCTGGATGCACTATGCTTTTATTCATTAATTTTTAAAAGTCTCAGTGTCTTTTATTGCAGTCAGTCCTTGATTTTCATTGTTCCAGTAAGCATGAATTCAGTTACATGGTTTAGTTAATAACATTAGTCCCTCAACAACACAATTCAAATTTTAGTTACTAGGGTATACAAACTATGAGTAATCGTATAAAGTACAAACTTTGCTTCCAGCTCTTCAGTGAGTAAATAAATGACTACTTAAGTAACATTTGTGCATCAAGATCAGTGACCAATCATGCCACTTTTTAAAACAGCTCTTGGTAGTTGGTCATTACGCATCTGTTATTCAGTTCGTGCACATTCTTCAAAGTATAAATTTCCTCCTTGTCTTCCAGTGGTAATCCCATGTGCTTTTTTATAGGATCGATAATGAAAGTTCGTCATTGAGGGCTTTGCCATCAATGATGAAAGTGTCAAAAAGAAATGACAAATGATAATGCTGGAAGTGAAACTGGAATTGAACATAAGTAGAATTATAGGAGAAATAGCTGACTAAGAGAATATTTAGCCCTGCCACTGATCGAGACACTGTAGATGTGCTTCCAGAAGAATTTAGTGAAGTTGAAATTATCAGCATGAGTTAGATGAATGGTTGTGATGAAAGAATAAAGATGTCCAATAAGAAATGACAATGAGAAAAAACAAAACAAGACAAAATCCCACTTCACATTAAAGAAATTCTTGAAATTTTATGACATTGAAAAAACAAAGGATAAACTGTTGGAAGCTGACTCACACTTAGAAGGGTATATGGTAAAACTGAACAAGGCATAAAAAAGATGGTTGCTCCATATCAATGAGAAGCAAAATACTATTAAGACTACTTAGACAAATTTTTTAACAAGTTTTTAATATTTAAATTTATAGTGCGCAAAATAAATATTGATTTTTCTATTTTTTCACTTACCGATGTTTATAACCAACAGTAAGACAACTTTAATGTTTTAAGAAAAAAATTAAAGATAACAGAACAATCATATTTTTTCCTATTGATTATTAAGATTATGTTGCACAATTTCAGCTTGCACATGTTTATGGTTCCATATGACTGTGCAAAGTCAGACTGCCTGTAGATGGCATTTTGCATCCACATCCATCATAACACCTGACATGTTGGATTGTCATTATTTATATATACCTTCCTTTCACATGAGATCTTTGAGCTTTTGTGGCATTGAAATAACATTTGTATGTTTCCTCCAAGGCCATCTATCGCAACTAGCCCACAGCAGATCCCCAACAGTCTTATTGATTAAAGGAAAGAAATACCTCCTACTTTATCTCAGAAAATTTATATGGAAAGTATATTGAATAACGTAAACTTTTCATATTTGTGTGTTCTTAGACCAGAGGTCATTAAAGAATATGATAACTAAGTGATAACTGAGAATTTGTACCTTTACAAGACCAAAGGTATTTGAACCCTGTCCTTAAATAGTTGATTCCTGTCACTGTTTGAATCAAGAATGTCCTGATAATTTTTAGACAGAATTTTAATTTCAAACCAAATGTAAAAGTATGCTCTAATTGAAGTTTTCTAACTGATTAGTCAAATTAAAATATGCACATTCATAGATTTAGAGAGTGTCTAAAATATACTGGATCTAAAGTAGATTTTTATTCTTAGATGCTACTATTTAGCTGATTTTGCTATAGAGTTATGATTATAATGGATCTAAGAGGCTATGCCAACTCACAAGAAATTAACTGTTAATAAAATGGCAAAAATTGTTAGTATCTTTGCTTCTATATAGTCTACCTAGTTTCTCCAGACCTGTGAACATCAGATCAATTTTTAAGTCATGAAGGAACATGGATTAACTGAGAGCAATCAAGATTTTGCACTGTGAAGGTTGTTATCTATTTCTTTTGGCCTGTGCATTGAGAACTATCTACTGGAGAATCATTGAGGACTTAAAGTATAACTTACTAGTTGTACTATGTATACATATAACTAGTACTCATATAACTAGTAACAGGCCATTGATGGTTTACCATACAAACTCAGCCACACTAAACTGATCTATACCCTCCCTGTTCAATAAGAGAAGTTCAATGACCACACCTGAGCTTTGTCAAATTGCTATAATGGTTTCTAAGAGCTTACTTGTAAATTTTGTATGTATTTTGTGGACCAGTTTATAGTCCATACATTGAGTGGTGCTACTTATAGGCTTGTCTTGTTTTCCATAAGTTCATCATTTTCAACTTTGTAACCTTCACACGCTCAATTTCTCCCCTCTTTAGCCATTCATCCTCATGACACATTCTTTGCCATGCCGAGCTCTAAGCCAATGTTCAAGGAATGTTTATTAGTAAATAAACAAACAGATTAGTAAATGATGGAGAAGTCACAGAATAAAAGGGGAATATCTATGAAGAGAATAGAAATTCAGTATGAGAAATGAGATGCCATGAAGTAAACCTCTGTTTAGGTCAAGGTGTTACTTAATTGTTGCTGGAGGTAGAATTTAACATTAGGGTGAATTCTCAGCCACAAATCTATCCAAAATGTGTCAAGTATAAATTTTCTGATACAGCAAGAATAATAGTGGGCTAAATGTTTTCCGAAAGTCTTTTCTTCAAGATTGGGTTAACAGACTGACTTCAGACATCTGTAAATCAGGATTCTTCTGACTGTTTCATATTGTAGGTCTCTGGCTCTCTGAGGATTAAAATTGTGTTCTGAGTTGCACTGTGTGCAGGACTAAAACTCCTCACAACTCTATTATTATAATAAATACAAACAGAATAAAATTTACCAAAGTAGGAATTATTAGCTTTCATTCTCAGAGGATAGGGAATATGAAGGCCTAACAATGAATAGAATATTTCTTAAAAGCTCCTTTTCTCTTTTGCATACCTAAGGTGTAAGTGTTTTCCATGAGCAATATAGAAAAATGGGAAGGAAATATTTTTTTGTAAATAAAAAATTTTTCTTTCAAAAGTGAGATTACAAATGCTGAAATAAAAAGCAAACAACAAGAAATAAATGGCATATTTTATATATGTAGAATATATATAGATTTTGTATGTATATGTTATATATGCAAAGTATGTATATTATCTATAAATATGAATAAAAATAAATAAATACACACACAAAAGAGTAAAGGTGGATTAAATAAACAATGGATAAAGAAGTAACTATTTTAACGAGGCTTCAGTAATTTGCACATGCAAACTAGGACAATGAATTATAGGGTAATGAGCAAGGGAAACATAAAATATTTAATGGCTCTGGTACTCAGTTCTTGACTGTAAAAAACCTACTTTGAGTCATGTTTAATTGAAACATATGCTTTCCAACAGTTTGCACATTTATTTTGAAAGCTAACCTGCATAATTTTTCACCTAAAGAAAAGATGGATTGAGACATAGAAAACATGTATATAGAGGCTTTTAAATGTAAAATATCACAAAGGATGAATTTTAAGGAGTTAAAATTTGGTTTTCTGAAGAATTCTTGGGATAATTTTTCATTAAAAGAACACTTTGATGGTAACATCTCTGCTAAAACTCTCTTTTCAGTATTCAAATCATATTTATGTTATTCCTACTAGTCATTTCCTTTTCAGTTTCTTCAACTACACAAAAATAATTTGATAGGTAGTTACAGCTACTTAATAGGTTTTTCATTCCTTTGAAAATAAAAGGGTTTATAGTGTAATTTAATAATTGTAGTTTATACATTTTAAAAACTTGATGCATGTTAAAGTACTACTTTAGAAATTATCAGCTAATATTTCTCTTACAGTGTCATCTGATTATGTACAACCATTATGATTAAAATTGGATTTCATACAAGTATTTGGTGGCCATATAATGAGTAGCTATTAATTCTTTTAAACCTATAAATGGTATTTTAGATAGTGAAATAATGTCTCTTTGAAGCACAAAGATAATTGAATCCAGTTATAATATGTCAATAAACATGTAGAGCATGGACAACCTCTGAATAGTATCACAATATTTTGAGAATTAGAAGTGATGAGGCTAATGTCAGAGATTCCTGTACCTAATTACTCAGTTTAGCAGAGGGATATTAGTCTTAGACTAGATGACAGTGGTTACAATGAAAAAATGGCCTAGGGAATTCTAAAAGACAGAAAGTATACCATAAAGATTATAGAATGATTTTTAAATCTTAAAGGGGAATCAGTTCCAGGGGCGTTGTTACCAACATTTATGCCATAAATTCCTTTTATGAACTCCTGCCAACTTGTCCAGCCTTTACTCACCTTTATTCTTCATTAAAGATGACATACTGTTTATTTGTTTGTTTGTTTATATTTGAAATCTACCTTTCTAAGTTTCTCCCCAATGGGTTGGCACAGACAAGTAAGAGAAGAGGACTTATTTTTCAATCTCCTCCATCCACCTACAACTCCATCCTGCCTCTGTTTGCACCAGCCCTTTCCTTTCAAATGTTCCTCCTCTCATTTTGAAGTTTAAAAAGAAGAATATAGATTATTCTGGAAGAACTTTTTAGGTCAGTGGAACAAACATTAATACACATGGTCTTAGCCAAAAGGTTGAGAAGTGATGGAAAAAACATTAATAAAGAAAAAAAATGCATATTTATTTTTTTTCTGGAGAAGTTCATCCACTGAGTATAATTTTTGTGAACAAAAGAACAAGTGATAAGGTTAACTAGCAAGAAGCAACCTAGCATAACGAATAAATGCCAATACTCTGAACAGAGGGCCTACTTTCAAACTCTAGCATTGTAATATATTAGTTGTATGAGTTTGGTTACTTCACTTCCCTTCACTTGTCCTTGCTGCTATTGAGGTTTAAAGTGTTTGTTTAAATTTTATTAAATTTATTGGGATGACATTGGTTAGTATAATTATATGGTTTTCAAGTATACAACTGTATAGTACATCTTCTGTATACTGCATTGTGTATTTGACCCCATTTACCCTTATCTGTCTTTCCCCGACCTCCTTTTTCCTGTGGTAAACATCATACTATTGTCTGTGTCTATGAGTTTTTCTTTGTTAGTTTGTCTTATTTATTCATTTATTACTTTTATATTCACATATAAGTGAAATCATATAGTTCTTGACTTTTTCCATCTGATTGATTTTGCTTAGCATAATATTTTCAAGATCCAAAGCATTTGGAACAGGGCCTGGTACATAGAAAGCATTAAATGAGTGTGAACTATTAGTATTTTAGAACACAGGGAAATGAGAAGAGAGAAGAATTAGGGGTTAAGAGAGGAGTAAGAAAGAAGAGATGGCATGGTAGAGGGAAGAAAGACATATTCTGTGGACTGTGGGCCTCACACCTTTAATTAGCTTTATTCTTGAAACTACTCATCCAAACAAGGTCTGTCAAGAGGATAATGGTAAGTGCGGAATGAGCTGTAGTGTCCAGAGGATTGTACGTGATACTAGGCAGTGCTCAATACCCTATTAAATAATACTGAATATGTTTTGGTTGGCTTTTATTTTGTTCATTTAAAACATATTTTTGTTAATTATTTTTGGTTTAGATAACATGTTTACATAATTCAAAATTCTAAAGGTGTCAACAGATAGACAGGGAAAAAGTTATCTCCCCACTTGGCTCCCTAACCACTTAGTTGCCTACTCTCATGGCCACCCCTTTTATCAGGTTTCAGATGAGAAACTGTTATTAGGCCACCAGTAGACTTACAGATCTTAAATCCTAACTCCAATTTTGGAACTTTGGGTCAGTTTTGAGGCAGTTTTGAGATATACTTTTCAAATATGTTTTTCATACCTCTTTTTTCAATTCTTAACAGTGGGATAGTTATTTCTGGAGAATAAATTTTGGAAACTGGATAAATCTTTCAAGGATGCTGCCTGTTTGTTGAGTTAACTTGTCAAGATTTTATGTATTTCATGTGGACTGTATACATTATCTCTGCCAGAACAGAAAATATTTTATAAAAAACAGATACGTTATATTTTATGTAGCCTTTGATCTATGAATTCGTCTTAGACTTGTGTTTCATGAAAAAGAAAAAGCATTTTGATACAGTTTTATCTATTAAACTTAGCTTCTTTAACAAAGTCTGAGGAAACCAAATCATATTATATTGGTTGATTTGACTTTTCTAGGCAGTATACAGAAGGGTAAAAGGTCTCTGATTCTATCAAATATGCCCTGAAAAATAAATCTTGTGCTTTATTCATCTTCTCACCATCTATCAAAATGAAACTAATAAACAGTCCCAGATGCAGTCATGAAAAAATGAAAAAAACATTTTTCCTTACAGCTCAGTAGAAACTAATATTTACCAGAAGGAGTGATGATTGTCAGTCTCCCCTCACACCCAGCTCCATGACTGGATGAAGAATGAACATAGCTGAAAGAGTAGAAGTACAAAACTCTTCCACCAGCAGAGCTTTGCTGGTCAATATTTGATTTGACCTAAAAGTTAAAACGTGGACATACACTGGTGAATAGTGGTTTGCACTATGAATTACTCTCTCTGCATTACTTTGTGAGAGAAATTTAGTCTGTAAGCTTTGGCTTTATAATCATATTTCCCATACATTGTTGGCTTGTAGTGAACATGGTTCAAGATGAGCTGTATATGCAAAGTCATATGTTTTTTACACATAGGAGTAGGTCGAACAATTAGTAGTGTGGCATGAGGCACTATGACATTATTTTGAATGGGTATTTGAGTGTGTGTCACCCTCAGGTAACCTAAGTGGGTTCCCTATTTCGGTAATATGATAGTTTCATTGACTCTCCTTTATGGTATATTATGATGTGAATGGCCAAGGTGATTCTTAGTTTACCAGAGATTATTACACAAAAATTAAGGTGAAAGTGTACATTAGTTAGGACATTAATCATGCTATTTGTCTAGTGGGTTGGCAGGGGCCAGAATCAGGGAGGTCTCCACTTCACATAGTAACCAAAGCATCCAACTAGTGGAGAATCCACCATTTTGAGATTACAGCACCTGGAATGCACAACCCCTTAGTGATCATAGCAGGAGAAAAGATGCATGGACATCTCACATCTATTCTTGTGTCTTACAGCCCGAGTCACATGTTTACCAGATTCTGTCTTCTAGACACTAAATATAAACTTGTTTCCTCCTGTCATATGTGAAACACACTCTTCTCAAGATCTCCTCCAGAAGACCTCTGTATCCTCCTTTTGAAACAACTCAGGCCCATTCAGTTATAGCTTTGAACTCAAGCCCTCAGGGTTCCGAGTGATTCACAACAGCCCTTACATCAGGTGTGAATGTGGTTTGTCTGGATCTAGAGCTGTTGAAATAAAAATAAAAGTTGTCTTTATCTGCCCTTATTCTTGTTGGCCACCTCAGAAGTTTATATTGGGTAATATGCTCATCGTGGGAGCTGTGCAATTTTTTTCAGTGTACTTCTTATTTAATAAAGTTTGAAAACCTAAGTGTTTTAAAAATTCAGTAGGTCACAGGATTATTTTCTTTATCCAGGCCTTAACTTCTCTGCATGACAATTTTCACAAAATTTATCAGAATGTCTACTTTGATTCTAGTCATTCCCAAATTTCAAAAAGTATAACCAGTTTTTTTTTAGATAAATGTCACAAATTTGTTATATATCTTTGCTTTTCCTCTCCTAACACTAGATAGTGGCCTTTTGAGAAAAAATTATACCCTTAATCTTATTTTTCTTCCTGAGGCTCTTTATCAAGTCTTACTGGGTGCTATATCCATTTTCTGATTTTTCACCTGTGGCTTTTTTATACATTGAATTTTCAACATTAGGTGTCTGAAGGCCAAACTCTTAGTCTAATCTTTCCCCAAAGTCTCACTTTTAATGAGTCTCAATTTTATTAATTCCTGTTTAGAATTTCAAAGCAGTTGGTGTGCCAATATTGCAAAATCCTGATTGCTGAAATCTTTCTTCTCTATCATGTACGCTTAAAAACCAGTCATGCTTTTTCATCTTTATTTTGCAATAACTTAACAAATATGGACCATAGCAACAACTTTTTTCCAATGATTTAAGATCATAGTCTCTCAATCATAGCACCATTGATGTTTGGGCTGGAAAACTTTTTGTAGGGGGTTGTTTTGTGCATTGTAGGAAATTTAGCAGCATCTCCTTGGCCTCTACTCACTAGCACTCTACTAGTTCTAGCAATCAAATATGTCTCCAGATATTGCCAGTGTTTCCTTAGGGACAAAAACTGCCCCAGTTGAGAACCACCAACACATTATATATGTATTGTCTACCTTCTGAGTTTTATTAAATAGGTATCATTGTATTTAACATTTTGTCATTGCAACCTCTGTTGTTATTTTCTTTGCTTTTGACAGATAACTGCCAAGTTAATGTGACATGTTTTAGGTTTTTGTTACAAAAGCACTCAGATTGTATTAATAATTTCTATATTGAGCAGGATGACTCAGTGACGTGACATTAGTTTGTTCTGTTTCATGTTAAACTTATTGTTGGTGTTGGGTGGGAGGTGGGGATGTCTCTGGTCTATAGTCATTCAACTACCTAAGCTGATGGAGGCGTTGCTATATTAAAATTGCACCATGTGGAAAATGTAGCATTTATCAATATATGTGCAGAGCACCTGGGGATCTCTCCCCAAATCTTTTGTGTTTTCCCTGGAAATATACATGTCACTTCTACTCACAGCTCATTGATGGCACTGTTTAACTAATTACAAGGGGATGGAAAGTGTCATTTTCATGTCCGATATTTACCACAGCTTGTTAATGATTGAATTATTTTAATTTTTATAGTAAACAGAGAGTGAAATTGATTTACTTTGAGGTATAGTGTTTGTAAACTTTAACACATATATAGGTTACAAAACAGTCTCATTACCCCCAAAACACTTCTATAATGCCTCTTTGTAGCCCCACCCCTCCCCCATACTTAATCTCTAGCAATCACTGACCTCTTTCCTATTACTATAGTTTTGACTTTTCCAGAATGTCATATAAACGAAACCATACAGTACATAACCTGTTGAAACTGACTTCTTTCATTTAGCATTATGTCTTTTATTTATTCATGTCATTGTGTATATTGAAGTCTTTTCCATTTTATTGCTGGGTAGTATTCTATTGTATGAATGTCCCACAGTTTGCTTTGCCATTCCCATTTGAAGGATATCTGGGTGATTTCCAGCTCTGGGCAAATATGAATGGAGCTGCTATAAACATTCATATGTAGATTGTTTATATGACATATAAACATATATATGTATATATATGTTTTTTATATTATGACATAAATTTTTGTTTTTCTAATGTATAAATACAAAAGTGGGATTGCTGGGCCACATGCTAAGAATGTGTTTAACTTTACAAAAAATTGCCAAAACTAGTTTCTATAGTGGCTATACCATTTTTTTTTTTTTAATTACCATCATGCATTAGTCAGTTGGGTTGACATAACAGAATACTAGGACTGGGTTGTTTAAACAGCACAATTTTTTTTCACGGATTTGGAGGATAGGAGTTCAAGATCAAAGTTTTAGCAAATTTGGATTCTGGTGAGAGTTCTCTCCCTGGTTTGTGAATAGCTGCTTTCTCACTCTGTCCTCATATGGTGGCAAGAGAAAGAGTGCTCTCTGGTGTCTCCTGTTATGAGGACATTAATTCTCTTGGATCAAGACCGCACTTTTATGACGTCATTTAACCTTATTACTTCCTTAGAAGCCCATCTTGAAATACAGCCACATTGGGGATTAGAGCATTAACATACAAAAAATTTTTTTGGGGGGGACATAAATGTTTAGCCCATAACTCACTAGCGATATATGAAAGCTCTGTTGGTCCACATCCTTTCCAGCACTTGTTATTGTCAGATTTCTAAAAATTTAGTCATTCTAATAGATGTGTAGTGATATCTTAAAATTGTTTCAATTTGATTTTTCCTAATAGCTAAGGATGTTGAGCATCTTTTTATATGATTATTTGCCATCATAATATCCTCTTTAGGAAAATGTTTGTTCATGTCTTTTGCACCATTTTTTTAGTTTAGTTTTTGTTACTTTCTTATTATTGAGCTTTGAGAGTTAAAAAAATATATATTCTATGCACAAGAACTTTTTTGGATTTGTGATTTGCAAATATTTACTCCCACTCTATACTATGTCTTTTTGTTGTATGAACAGTGGTTTTGACAGAGCAAATTTTTTAATTCTGTGGTAGTCTAATTTATAAAGGACTATTCAAATTATTTATTTATTCGTGTGAAAGTTTTGGATGTTTGTGGTCCTCAAGTAGTTGGTCTATTTCATCCAGGTTGCCAAATTTATATGTATCACTTTGTTCATAGAATTTCTTCCCCCCGCCATTTTACTGTATATGAAATCTATATTAATTTTTTCTCTTTCATTCTATATTGGTAGTGTGTTTTCTTTTTCATTGTAAGTTTTGCTAGATGTTTATAAATTTTGTTCATCTTTTCAAAAAACAAAGTTTTGATTTGATTATTTTCTCTATTGTTGTCTCTTTTTAAAACTTGATTTTTGCTCTTAAGTTTACTCTTTTATTCTTTATTCTCACATTGAATTTTGTTTACCCTTTTCCCCCCTAGTTTCTCAAAGCAAAACTTAGATTGATGATTTGTGATATTTCTCCTATCTATGATAAACATTTAATACAATAAGTTTCCCTCAAAGTGATTTTTTAGCTGCATTTCACATATTGTAATATATTGTATTTCAATTTTGTTCTCAACATATTTTCTAATTTTTCTCTTTGAATTATCAAATTATAATATGATTACATAATTATATAATTGTTCAATTATAATAATTTCATGGATTACCAATAAGTGTGATGGGTGATTTCCAAGTGTTTAGAGAGTCACCAGTTATCTTTCTGTTATTGATTTTTAGTTTAATCATGTTATATTTGAAGGCTATATTTTGTATATCAATTCATTTTAAACTTTTCAGGTCATGACCTTGATATAGTCTATCTTGGTGAATGTCTCATGTTCATTTGAAAAAAATGTGTATTCAACATGGAGTGATAAATTTAGATAAAATTGGTTAATGGTGTTCTTCAGTTTTTGTACATCCCTGCTGGTTTTCTCTTTATTGGCTTTGTCTACTATGGAGGGAGGAGTGTTGAAATATCAAGTTATAAATTGTGAGTTATTCTAATTCTTTTTTCTGTTCTATCAGTTTTTGTTTCATGTATTTTGAGGCTCTGCTTTTAGATGTAGGGATATTTTGAATTTTCTTTCCTTCAGAACTTCTAGTTAAATGGACTGTTTAATCATTATATAATGTACCAATTTCTCACTGGAAAGTTTTTCTCACTCTAATATCTACTTTGTTCAAAATTAATATAAATACTTCAGCTTTCTTTTGATTAATGTTAGGATAAAATATTCTTTCCCATTCTTTTACTTTTAATTTATTTGTGTCTTTACATTTAAAGTGAGTTTCTTAAGGCAGTAAATAATCTCATACTTTTAAATCTAATCCAATAATCTCTTTGTTTTAATTGGGAGTTTATTAATTTACAATTAATGTGGTTACTGATATGGTTGGGTTTAAAACAACCAGCTTTCTACCTGTTTTCTATTTGTCCCATCTGCTCTTTGTTTTCTTTCTCTCTTTTTCTGTTTTTTCTTTCCTTTAAAAAAAATTAATCCAGTGCTATTTCATATCTCCATTTATTTCCTTTATTTGGATTACTTGCTATAACTTTTTGTTTTCTTAATTTACAGTTTATTTTATATTTGCATTTGGTGGGAGAGATGGAAGGAGTCTGTTACTCAGTCTTGCCTGGAAACAGAACTGCACTAGAAAATTTTCAACAATAGACTTGTAAGCATAGCAGCTAGAGTAGAATGTGGAAATATAAAAATAAAGGGAAAAGATCTAGGCCTTTTCTTAGTTGAGTTTCTGATTAAGAAGATCTAACAAGTTCCCATGCACTAGTGAAACAAAAATAATTAAAAAAAAAGAATTTGGTACTTAATATATTTATATAATTTTTTTTAAAGCATCAGTGTTCTAAGTATAAGAAGAAATATTGTTAGATTTCACTACATTTATTTTGCAGGTTAGTGTATCTTTATTTTAATTTACACATAGAGACAATACAATGCCCTGTCTTTAGAGCTTATAAAGCCAGGTCACTTTACCAGCTAATCCAGTCTTTAATACCCATAGTCTCACAATCACCAGAGAGCCCTAACAATCTGAATTCTGAAAAGTAATTCTTCAAGTTGGGATAAAAACTTGGATCACAAATTTATTTATACCTTCTTTTGTTGTTTCTTTTTTTGCCGTCTACACTCATGATATATGGCTAGAAACTTTTCACATGGCAATTTGATATTGTGGGAACTAAGGAGTTATCATTAAAAGGAAGTGGGAAAAAACATACCATTAAATAATCAGTGTGAGATGTGAAAGATATATTTATTATCTCCTTTACTACCTACTACAATGTATCAGTTCAGTATTACTGTCATTAGTGTATATTAAGGAAACCAAAACTCAGAGAAATTCAGTACCTTGGCCAAAGTTACAGCCCTGATTCCGTTATGACATCATATACTTCCATCTATCCATGCCACCACTCTTGAGAAGATAGAATCAAAAAGAAAACTTAGAGATGGAGATAATTCAGGAGTTTAGGTTCTGCTGGAATGAAATGGGGTGGAAAAGAAGCAGGACTTACAGAAGAGACTGAAATCCTTTGCGTCTTAATGACTGTTCTATATTCTTCCTTTGAATACTTGAAAGAAATAACCTACTCTGTAATTGTTTAATTAGCATATCTCTTGATGCTGTGGTATTTGGGTAGGTATGCTTTACAATGCCTCAAACTTACTGCTTCCTTTGTCCTCTTTTTTCTGGGACTTCTTGAAACTTACCAACCGATATCACTTCTTTCTCTATTTTCTAGGTCATAAATGGAAAATAAGGGTCAGGAATCTGGCTCCTGGTTAAAAACCCATGTGTAATTTTTCAGGCCTGATCATAAGCGATAACACAGGTTTTACCTGGAAGGCCTCAGTGGGAAAGGTACCTTCCTCACACTAGACTTGGAGCACTACCAGTGCATCACAGTCTCTGAAAAGAGTTGTAGCCAAGGACTCAGGTCCTTCTGGATGGTCATGCTCTTTCACATATTTGCCTTCTTATCCCTGGCACCTTTATTCCCATGTCTCTTCATCTGAGACCTTGAGCAGAGGTCTTTTTCAGGAATCTCTGCTGAGGCCTCTTTACTGGTAGAGGAGGGAGAAACCTTGAAGACACGTTTCCTCACTGATTCAGTTCCCAGTACTTTTTCACTCTTAGTCCTTCCCCTTTGCCCTCCCCATGACTCCAGAGTCTGTAAAACTTCTGAAGCCTTTTGTTCAGAACTTCAGTAGTGAGATTACCTCATGTCTGTGCTGGTCTACCTGATCCTGGACCCGTGTGCTGTTCCATGAGGGAAAATGGAACAGGGAGAGTAAGTGCTTCCCCAAATTTTGATTCTTTCTTATTACCATCTCAGTAAGTGCTTAAAGTCTTAACTCATTTTTGACTTGTTACTGTAATTGGATATTCAGACATAGTTCAGCTTGCTCTCTCACTCCCAATTCACCTGGGCTCATGATAAAAGAAGCCCGCCTAGAACTGAATCTGGAAGTGTTGACCCCACTTGATTTCCTAGAAGCAAATTTGTAGACCATCTTTCAGGGGAAGAACAATCGATCCCAGCAAACAATGTTATCACTTCTGTAACTCTCAAACTCCACTGAATTTCTCCTAGATTGTGTCATAGTTGTCATCTTTGGCAAGCTTCCCAAGGTAAGAAATGCTTTTGTGGTGGTGGCTGCTATATGCCTCCTACATCATAAAATAATCATGCTTTCACTTAACGAAAGCATACAAATAACAAATACAAATTGGATACTAATATCTCACCTCTTATACATGCCCTGTGTTTGAGGAACAACCTACTGAATAAGTGAAAGAATAACCAGATAACTATATAGGGACCTTAATAGTGAACCCTGAAATGAGAGAAGATAGTATCAGTAGGCAGAGTGTATGTGTTGATTGTGGAATCTGAAAGAGGAAGGAGAAAAGGAACACAACAGCAGGTAGTAGGTAGGAGATAAAAAACAGAAAGTAGAAAAGGCAATGTGTTCCGTTTCTTACTTAAAAAAAAAATCGATTCTCTGTCTCTTGATTGATGTTTCAGAATGCTTAATATGCTTCTGAAGATAAGACTAGGACATTGGAGAATGTCCCGACCACTATACTGATGAGTTTCACCAAGTTGAGTTTGAATGAAATAAAAAATCAAAGAATAGATATGTTCTATTTCCAATGGAAGTTGAAAATATCCTCCCCCCTTTTTTTCTCCATAAAAATTTTGCCAATGTTATCTTGGATATTTCATTGTCTTATCAACAACATGATAATTGGTATTAGTGTCCAAAAATCAGAGCCTTTCAGAAATTATAGCCTTGATTTAGTACCAGTGGCATGGCTCTCATTATATCAGTGAAGACTGTGTAGCATAAATGCATAGATTCTTTGATTCATCACTGTGACCACCTCGGGAAGCCTCACTGAAAATGTACATGACAGATCAGGTAGGTAAAGCTGTTACACAACTAAAAAGAAAATAGAAAATTAGAGAGAAATATAATTTTTTTTCTTACAGAAATCATTAAGTAATCATTACTTGAATAAATTATGTACTTTAAATAATCCAAAATATTCTGTATTTAAGAACCTCGCAAGGACAAATGTACATTTTATTAAATGTTTAAAGATTCTGAGTTGAAGCTGAAAGGAATTCCTCTTTATTATTTTCTGCTAACGTTGGTCCATTGAATTATTTTGGGCAAGAATATTCAAATAATTTCACTTATAAAAACCATGAGGTAGATTTATTTTTGCTTCACAATGCCCATACCCAACACACATGCACAATTGTATTACTATAGACTGAATGCTTGTGTCCCCTAGAAATTCATATGTTAAAATCCTAACCCCAAAATGATGGTTTTAGAAGGTGGGGCTTTTAGGAGATGATTAGGACATGAGGGGGTTGCTCTCATGAGATTAATGCTTTTATTAAAAACAAACAAACAAAAACAAAAACCAGAGAGCTCCACAAACCCTTTGCCATGTGAGGACATAGAGAAAAGACAGCTATCTATGAAACAGAAAGCAGACCCTTGCCAGACACCAAATTTGCTGTTGCCTTGATCTTGAACTTCCTAGTTTGGAAAATAAATGTTTGTTGTTTAAATCACCCAATCTATGGTATTTCTGTTATAGTAGCCTGAACAAACTAAGGCGTGCACCCATATGTGTGCATACACTCACAGACTTACAGAAAGTGAGGATAGACCCTAAAGAAATCTCTCCAGAATGAGAACAGTATTAAGTCACTGAAAGGTGATTGAAGTGAGAAGAAACCATAATTAGTTGAGGTAGATGAAGAATAGGAAATAGAACAAATAAGTGAAGATAAAAGGAAAACATGAGATAATGGAGAAAAGTTGCAAGAGGATATGAGTATATGGGAAAATGAAAATGATATACTTACTACATAGGAGGGAGAGCAGAATAGAGTCTAGATAGAGATAGAGTGCAGTGGAACATGTGCATAGAACTCCAAGTATGTCTTATTGTGCTACAAAGTAAGGAGTTCATTTTAAATCTTATCCAATGGAATATAATTATTGAAGAAACAAAAGGCATTTTAATCTATAAGACTGTTTTAGAGATTAATGGCTGAGAAAAATGAATGAGGTATAAGCTTAGCCTTCAATGTTACAGCAGGGCTCAAGGGCTCAAGGCACAAGAAGCTAATCTGCATGATAATAACGGAAAGTTAGGGACAGCCATCCTCAGCATAAGAGTCTTTAGAATAAATGGCATTGGGGATTTTGAAAAGGGTTGGTGGTATGTACCCAGGAGAGGGACTTAAGAACACAAAAATGCTGTTTATAAAAACCTTAGGCCACGTCTAATCTATTTGGGAGTCTCTCAAAGGAATTAAAATGTTCTTAGAGTGTGTTCTATACCTGCCTTTCTAGTGGGAACGGCACAAATGATGAAGGTATGTGACCTTTCCATGGTGAAATCAAGTCCAACATTTTCTTCAATGACAAGCCAGGTACAACAGTGAAGACCATAGAGGGAGAGGCAGAGGGAGCTTAGCCCTTGTGACTGAAGCAAGAACATTTGGCTTATTCCTGATGCGTTATACAATCTCAAGACTAGTTTTCTTTTATTGACCAGCTCCTTTGAATGACCTCTTATGATTCAAAGTAGCTTAGGGATCTCACACCAGGAAATGTTCACGACAGCACAAACCAGGGTTTAAATCAACACATGTAACAGAGGAAGCTCAGAGTAAAATACTTCAAAATTTAAACCAATATAAAAGAGAAAATCATCATTATTTCAGAGACAATAAATAATGCAGCAATCCTCCAGAAAGAAGCCAACTTTTTATTTAAGACCGCATTTGCTAATTGAGCTATGGGAAACTACATCATGCCCAGAAAACTGGTAATCTTATTTTTTAAATTGTCTCTGAAATTCATATGTCACTGAATTCCTTAGGAGACAGGAACAGTTGATTTTGCTTCAAAACTTGATGCTTTTTACTTTATACTTTTACTTTATACTTTTTTCAGCTATGTGATATGGAAATATCTACTCATTTATGTGACTTGGACAATTATAAATATTCCATACAGTTATTTGGGTAAGTTCCATTCTTACCTCTGACAAATTATACATGAAACATTTGTTTGGCAAAACTTTTAGTAATCAGGTTCTCAAATATTAGAAATTTAAGCTTGGTGGGCTCAGACATGTTAGGATTATGAATTATGGAAGAATAAAGTACACTGAAAGTAGCTTAAATTAAGTTATAGGATATTGGATGAACATAAAGTGCCTGAGGATGCCTTTGAAGGAGTCACTGAACCACAGCCTAAAGCAAAGCAACATCACAGTGGAGAGCTGAGGAACAACTATAGTTGAGAGAATGCGCTACTACGTGGCAATCAAGGACAGGAAGACTTAGTTTGAACAAAATTGCTGTCTATAACACAAGCATTATTCTTCACATGACTATAAGACCCATAGCACAGTCACAAACAACAGATTTAGGGAAGTGCCTTAATGTACCTGGGCTTTAAAGTCAGATATTGTATATTTAACTATTCTTGTTTCCAGGTAGAAAATTATTAGTGCATTGTCTTTATTTTATTTTCATTTATTAAAATCATTGTCTTTATTTTTAAAAGAGATGAGCTTTAGGTATATAGAAGGACATATACAAATATTACAACCTTAAGGTAATATTATTTGATGGAAAACTTAGGGTTAAGAGAATAAAACATATTCATACCAAATAAAATGGATTGAAAAAAAAAGTGTGGAATTATGAGATAGCCTCACCAACTCATTTTGGGCTGTGGGTTCCAAAAAGAAAAGTTTATAATTAGAGATCTTGGAAGATAATAAAAATGCCCACCAGTTACTTCATACCTTCTCTTCATGTCTTTGGTAGTGTTATCCAACATTGACTCTAGACACTTATGATTTGCTTTAGCTAATGAGGATTAGCAAACATGATGTGAATAGAGGCTTGGAAAGAGTTTGCACATTGGGACTTACTCTCATGTCCTATCTGAAATCCTGAGACTGCCAAGTAAAAAAGTATAGACTAGCCTGCTAAAGTATAAGACATTATATAAAGCAGAAATGTGTTATCCAAGTTGAGGTCGTCTCTTACCAATAAGGTGCCAACTGCCAGACATGTGAGTGAGAATATCTTGGACAACTTAGTCCCAGTTGAGCTGGCCCTGAAGAATGGTCAAGCCAATCCATAAAATCCTCAAAAAAATTTATTTTGAGCAACTAAGTTTGGGTGTGTTTATTATGCATCAAAAGCTTACCATTAAGAGAGATGAAGGACAGGCCTGTGGAGAGCTTTTAATACAAGTCTAAGAAATGTGGAATTGATCAATAAGAAGGTATTAGGGCTTCTTAAAATAAAGGAGTACCAAGAACAAAACATTTTTTTTTTGAAACAAATTTATAGCATTATGTAAGGGTAGCTAGTGGGAGAGATCTAAATTTCACAGAACAGGGAAACCAGGTGATAAGAGTTTAAATCAAATGAAATCTGTGTGTGTGGGGGGCGGGATGGGAATAGTGAAGAGAAAACTAAAGAGAAAATGAGGAGAAAGATATTTAATAATGAATTGGAACTCAAGAACTAGTGAGAAGGTATAAAAGATCATGCCAAATTTAAGCTTCAGTTATCACCACCCTTAATTACAGTGTTTCTATTTTTCTATTTTAAATACCTAATTTAAAAAAGCTTATCATTATATACTTAACAACAACAACAGCAACAACAAACAACAATAATAATATCTACCGTCAATTGATGTGTCAGGCACTATTTTGGGTGATTTATATTTATTATTTTTAATAAGGTTCATAACAGCATTTTACAAATGATATAATTTGTGTTGCAAAGTATGAATCCAGTTATGCAAATAGTAAATAACAATGCCAAGATTCACCCCCAGAACTGCCAGGCTATGAGTTTCTTTACCTTCCCTTGTTTCTGGATGCTGATGGGAGTCCTCTCAAGTGGGGGAATGAGGTGCAGACTTAGATGGGCTACTAGAATTTACTCCTAAGTAGTGAAGAGTTTTACACTCAGCTATACTTAATTTCTTCATTTGCCTAGTGCCTAGCTGAGCAAAATATTTTCAATAAATATCTTGAACTAATGTGAAAAGGACTGAAATTCATTTCAGAACACGCTAGTTTGTTCAACTCATCTGAAAGTAAGACAGGCTAGTAGTAATCAAATGGGCTTATGTGTCAGAAAACATGAATTTAAATCAAAATTTGAACTATTTATTAAACTATGTGACCTTGTGCAAGTTCCTTGCAATCTTAATTACTTTGATAGAAGATGGAGGTGAGAATGCTCATAAAATTGTAATAAAAGTTAATGAAGTAATGTTAAAAACAAAAAAAATGTCCAAAAAGGTATTCTATAAATAGTAGGTATTGTTAATTATTGACTAAAAATTGAGAGTTTTTAGTTTAAAATATCCAATTTATTACTAAACATATTAGTATATCTGTATATGACTTTTTAAAAATATGGTTGCTATATATAACAAAATATATTCTAAGTTTGTGGATCAGACATAACTTTTCCAATGGTTGATAATATTGACATAATATTAGATTTTCTCTATATAGATTTTTTGAATTTATATTTCTGAACTTATTGGTCATTACATGAAATATTTTAAAATATTGCATTGTTCTAGTCTAGCTCTTTGGCCTAATGTTTTGAAAAAAATTATAAAATATAGTTTACAATAAATTAAAAGATTTTAGCATTACAAATTTGGGATGTTTAGCTCAAACATAAATTTTGTTTTACCACTGTTCAGTTTACTTTCAATTTGGTCAGAGACAAGGGATGTTCCTTCAAACCTCCTTCTGCACACAGGGTGTCTTACTACACTATCTCTGTTCTACGGGGCTTACAAAGACTTTTAGGTAGCATGTAGTCCTGCAGCAATGAGTGGAAGGCCTCATAGTACAGTCACATCTCCCACATTGGGAAACCCACAAGTTTTTTACAAAAAAAATTCAGAGCATTTTGTATCTATCCCCAACAGGCTATATTATAAATGAACATTTAAAGCAAGAGCAACTCAACAGATTACATTTCCATTCATGAAAAAAAGGCTTTTGCCTTCTCCCCAGTTTCCCTCACTGCTAACATGGTGGAACTAGGAACATAAGAGCATCTACACCCTCCGTCCGCGGGAAGTTTCCTCTAGCTTGGTCAAAGCTAGAGTCTGGGAGGGAGGTCAGAGTTGATGAAAATGAGGTTTTGCACTAGATTAATTCTTAATACTAGACTTGATTCAAGAGCTATTACAGCTTCCTGGTGGACAAAGGGGAATAGCCATTACAGAAAAATAAAACTGTTTCACATCTGTCTCTCATGAATTCAGACCTTTCATTCAGATGGTGATATTTGGTTAACTAGAAATTAGAGCCTATTAAGTGATGATACTTTATTTCTCTTCTATTATAACATAGGTTAGCAATATTTTCTGGCTTATGTAACTTCAAAGAAAAGTGAGGATTAACTAAGCATCTATTTGGAGAAAGTTCTTTATAAACTCTAAAAATGAAAGGTGTTTTTCTCACAAAGGTCCAGTGCTTGGGTTACTGAGTAGAGAGAATATGTAGCAATAAAAATGATTATTCACTGTACTTTAAAAATAATTCTACTTTTAAAGAAATAATCTTTTGAATAATTTCAAAAATTATTTGAATAATTTGAACAATTTATTATTTAAATTATTTGTAAATAATAAATTTATTTGAAGAAAGAAATTACATCAACAAATCAGTCTAACCCTTTGCTCTTAACACAAAACTTTATGACTATGTTAGAAAGTTGGACCTACAGTTTTACTCTAAATCTCATTAGGCAAGTCCCTTTACACTATAGGAAATAATAAAATAAAAAGCCCATCTTATGATAGTTATTTGCTCTTATTTTTGACCTAATAGGGTTTCTTTCTCATTTATTCTATTTATATCAATAGCATATATTAAACTGTGTCTTTCTACATACAGTAGTGATTTAAAAAGGGATATAAGAGTATAAATCTGAAAAGAAAATTATTAAAAGGTTATATGAAGTTGTTCTGATTCTCATAAGTACTAAATGAACACAAAACTGTGTCATTGAATTAGGTAGCACAAGCAACCTAGAATTTATAAACTCATTACCATGATTTACCCATACACATAGATATATACTCATCACGTGAAAGAAATTTATCATTGCTGTATTAATTATGGTAGATGTAACTGCTATTACAGAAAATCTCAAAATCTCAGTGACTTAATGAAACAGAATTTTATATTTTAGCTAGCTGCCCTAACCTTTTAAAAGTCTTAAATTTCTGGACTCTCCCTGTTCTCTTTCATTTTTGCTTGCAAACCAGTCAATTCTTTTCTGAGTTTATATCTTTCTTGTAATACTTTGCTGGAGAATAAAATAAGAGTAGGCATACGTTATCACTCTGACTCCTACCACTTCTGCTAGAACTTAGGCATTATAGATATATGATCTGCCCTCCATTTCAACATTGATGATGATTTTACTGGAGACTATATATATAATTATATATATATATGTGTGTGTGTGTATATATATATATATATATATATATATATATATATATATATATATATATATATTACTTTTATCTGAAAGTCTTTATTTCACCTTCATTTTTGAAAGATTATCTAGATTCTAGGCTGACAGGTTTACCAGCCTGCCCCACCCCAACTCCCTGCCCTCTGCCACATTTTTCAGTATTTTAAAGATGTTGTTGCACTGTCTTCTGGCCTCCATGGTTTCTGATGAAAAGTTTGAAGTCACTGAAATTGTTGTTGGCTTGTATGTAATGTGTCATTTTTTTTCCCTTGCTATTTTCATTTCCTCTTTCTTTTGTTTAGCAGTTTGACTATAATCAGCCTAAGTGTGATTATAGGACCATTTATCTTTCTTGGGCTCCATCAAGCTTCTTGAATTGTAAATTTATTTCTTTTACAAAATTTAGGGAAATTTGGGCCATTAAACTTTCAAATATTTTATTCCACCCAATTTTTTTTTAATCTCCTTCTGGGAATGTAATTGTAATATGTTCCACATTTTGATAGTGTTCTATAGATCTCTGAGACTATTTTCATGTTTTAAAAATCTTTTTATTTTTATTTTTCAGATTAAATAATTTTTATTGCTCTGTCTTCAAGTTCAGTGACTACTCTGCCATCTCTATTCTGCTGTTAAGCCATCCCAGTACATTTTTAATTTTAGATATTTTTTTCACTTTCAAAGTTTCCATAAATTTGTATAGTATCTATTTTTCTGCAGGTATATATTTTTTATACTTATTACAGTCACATTTATGAACTTATCAATAATAGCTGTTTTAAAATTATAATTTGCTAAATCCAGACCCTGGACCATCTTAGTCTCTTCTGATTGTCTGTTCTCTTAAGAATGAATTCTATATTCTTGCTTCTTTACAGTTTGAGTATTTTTGGATTGTACCCTAGATATTTTGAATGTTTCATGTGGAGAGTCTGGATGTAACCATATTCCTTTTTTTTGTAGTAGTAGTTTGGTTGGACTCAAACTGAAAACTCCCTCTCTTGGTTAGAGTTAAAATAACATTGTAGGCCTTTAATCATTAGTTATGCTGCTTGGCATCTACCCCACATATGTATGGTTTAGCTGTTAGCCAGAGATGTGGGCAAAGTTTGTTTACAGAATTTGAGGTTCATATTCTTAGGATCTCTTCTTCCCAGGTTTCCTCCAAACTTTGCAGCAGTTGTAGTTGCCTGAAATCTAGCCACTGGTTCTTCATGCCAGAAAGACTGAGAATTTTCTATCAGAGTTTTAGTCACTCTATTCATCATCTCCTGAATGCTATTTTTAGGATAAAAGCAGTAAAAAAAAATGGAAAATTTTTCTTGAGGCCATTCTTCTAATTGTTGACTCCTTTTCAGAATCTCCCTGCTTTTGTTCACTCTCCAGTGCATTCAGGTACATTTTTTTGTGTTGGTGTTTTGTTTTGTTTTGGTTAATTGTTATCTAGGAAAAGGTTAATAAGTTTTGATCATTCTGGAAACAGAAGCATCTTTACTAAATGCTCTGCCCCTGGATAACATGGGTCTCTATTTTTTCAAATCTTTGATATCAATTTCCTGCCACATTGGCATTAAGCTAATGGCCTGTATTTCATATTTTTGCTATGGGAGCATCTCACTTCAGGGTACAAATTTCTGTATTAATTAAAAAACACCAGACACTGATAGACAAATCTTCTCATTTTAGTAGCTTGACACAATATAAAATTTTTATTTTTCTCTCATGTAGTAGTTGATATGGCTCTTCACGTTGAGAGGCTTCCTTGAAGTGACAAATCACAAACCCGGGCTTCTTCCTTCATGTGAATCAATCATATAGAACACATTCAGAGATGTGCCTCTATTCCAGCCAACAGAGAATAGCCTAGGGATACTATGGAAATGGTATACACTATGTCTGATCACATTCCAGTGCTTAAGACTTAGTCTCATAGTAAAAATTTAACTGTAAAAAAAGATGGGGAATGCATACTGTAGGTGTTCCAGGAGGAAATGGATTTGGAGAACAGATGGCTAGTCTTTTCCAAAACAGATGACATTTTTTTATTTCTTACTGTATCTTAGTTTGTGTGCTTAGCGTTTTTGTGTCCAGTGGTGGGTGTCACAGGAGGATCATCAGTAAAGAAAAAATTGGACTGAGGGGGCCTTTTCCTGAGCACACCTCTGCAATGTGTGAAGTTAAATAGACATTTAATAAAGGCACAGTAACTATTGAGAATTATAGTGCTTGAGGAAGGAGTGGGTAGAAGGAGAAAAGTGCATATAAGAACCACCCCCCCCCCAAAATGTGGTTTTGGTTAAATGCTCAGTTTGCAGTGGATGAATCAGTGATTTTAATAAAATGTCGTGTAGGGAGAGAATGAGCATCCAGGAAGTTGCACCTGGGCTATTAACTGGACTCAGCATACTCTGCTTCAAAGCCCAGGGCCAGAGGTGCCTTTTGGCAGCCAGTTTTTTTCTAGGTAAAGGACCAAATTGCCACTTTAAGTGCAGATGAAGTAGTTCATAACTTTAGCAACGGCTGATTGTGTCTCAGACTTTCTTCAATTTAACTCCACCTTGCAACTTAGTTATAAAATTGCAAAATGAGAAAACAGACTCAATTCTGGATAAAAGGGAAGAAAAAGCCTAACCCTATTATTTGTATTATAACATCTGGAAAATCATGTAGAATTTAACTGACTATCTTTTATGATATCAAATAGAAAGGAGAATACAGATGTTGAAAAGTTTATTTTCTTTTGTAATTTGTATAATGAGAAATACTTTTATGTTCCAGACATTCAAGTCGGATGTTGTATTCAAATAGAATGCATGCTAAACTTTTAAGGTGAAATAGATCTCATGACCGCATGTGTATTTCTCCCCTGTTTTTATGAGATTTGGGAAAACCTGATGTACCTACATGTCTCTTTAATTTGATTGTCACCTATATTATGAAGAAAAAATATGCCTTTATGCTGTGAGTTGCTCTATTGTCATCAACATCGAGGTACTCTTTAAGGACAAATATGTATTTTGGAAATTGCAAGAAGTTGAATGAATTGTAGTGTCTGCTATTTGAAAAGTTCACTGTTTAAAAGGGGAACTGAGATAAAAATACATAAAATAGTAATATAAATCATTAAACTATCAACTAATAATTATCCTTGAATAAAGTTATAGAAAGTTCTAAAGGAAGTTCATGACTGAGTGCAAAGAAGAGAAGAGATTTAAGAAATAATGAACAATTTACAAGAAAGGCATTTTCAAAGTCTGCAGAAACCAGGATGAGTCTAGTTAACGGGTTAAAAAAGAAAAATGATGTCTGGAGAGGAATGAGGAGCACTGCTCTAGGTAGGAAGAGTCTCTTAGGGTGAGGGAGCCTTGGACAAAAGCTGTTTATAGGCTCCTAGGTAAAACTGGGCCAGCCCTCAGTGCGGGAGGGAGTGGTGGAGCAAGTACAGGGAAGGGTCCTCACACAAGATGAACTGTGAGGAAATGGAGAAGTTCAAGAGGTTATGCCAGGGGGAGTGATATAACTGAAATGAGCCCTGAGGAAAGGAAGGAAACTGGAAATTATGACACACATTAGAGAGTTAGACCAATGACCCCCTGTACAGCATTAAGAGGATAATTATGTTGCTTTATGTTCATAAGCACATTGGGGTTAAAATTTAGTGACGATCTCATAACAAAGAAATAAACATACTCCCCTAATGTGGTGTGATGGTTTTGGTGTAGGCCAGAATTAAGTTTGACTCTTGCCTTGTTCATTACTTGATGTGCGGTTTGGATCAAATTACCTTAGTTTTACTGAGCCTCGGTTTTTCGTCTCTATAATGGGGACAATAAAATTTTCTTTGTAGAGTTATTGAGACTGTCAACTGAGAATATTAAGTAAATAACTTAGTGTAGTGTTTGTTATATAAAAAAAGTCTTGATAAATGGTAGCACATTCTTTTTATTAAAATGGTAGAGACTGCCCAGGGATAGTATAACTGAATAGATTTAATGCAGGAGTTAGTCTCTGTGCAATGGTGCCTTTCTGAGTTCTGTATCATGCATATAATTTGAATAATAAAATATACTCTGAGAAATAATTTAATCTCGTAGGTACCCTTACCCTTTATGAGGAGAAAATATCTGAGAATAAATGTATAAATAAATAGCCTAACTACTCCTCTAGATTTTTAGAGCTGAAGAATATGCCAGAGGGAGAACCTAATTAAAGTCACTGGAGCCTTAACAATCAATCAGTTATAGACATAGAAGGGAGCAGGGGAAGAAAAAGAGGTATGGAAGAGAAAGGAGGGCAGCTTCTAAGAGTGATGAGTGAACTCCAAGGTCATGGTTCAGTGGGCTATGGAGCAGCTTGTAATTTCCACTTCTATTTCTTGCAAGAGCAATAGTTTCACAACGTCTCCCCTCTACTCCTGTAATTGAGAATTAATGCCATAATAAATTGTTTCAACCAAGTTATGTTAATTAAAACAACTTACATTTTATTGTTTATAAAATACCTCCAGAACTATTCTCTCATTTGATTCCTGTAGCAACTAGATAATATGTAGAATTATTATCTTCATAATTATAAAATTATTATTTACGGAGAAAAAGGCAGAGAAGAATGTTTAAAAACAGCAATGCTGTAATGTCCTGAATGTTTAGCATATCTTGGTTTATTTGTATAGTATATAAGAACTATCAAATCCAATTTATAGTTCTTGAAATAATTCTGATGCTGTTTTCTATTTTAAAAAATACTTCAGAGCCTATTTCTCCTTTGTCTTAACTTCATTTAGTAAAAAAAGGATTAAGAGTTAAGTACAATGTTTGGAAGCCATTCAACAGCTGAACTAAAATTCACTCCAACTTCTTGACTGCCATCTTATATTTGTGCTAGCAAGCCTTTTCCCTATGTTTGTTTTAAAATATGATACTCAGCATGCTTTAGTTTGAGATCTAACTGAGATATACAGTGAAAGGAGAAAGGTACAAAGTAAGTGAAAAATAATAAAGGTATGGCTTGTATTTTGGGTGGGTAAAGCAGAAGAGATGTGCTTCCCAACTACCATGGGTTCACATAAATCAGTTCTCCCATAAAGGTTTTTCAGAATATTAGAGATATACTACTTAAAAAAAGAGAGCAATATAGAAACTGTAATTAAAAAACCTAAACAACATGTTACAACTTCGGGAAACTTGTTTAACTTTGGGGGCCTCATTCCCCTAACCTTAAAATAGTGATAATTATAGTATGTATTAAAATAGATGATTATAGTGTTTACTACACAGGGTTATAGTGATGATTCAATAAAGGTTACATGACAAACATCTAAAATAGTAGCTCAAAATAAGAGTTCAATCAATCTTGCCTCTTCTATTTCTCCTTATGTTTACTATTATTATTTATCATTTTTTAATAGAAGCTACAATTAGGCACAATAAGCCTGACCATTTGCTGCCTAATAATCCAAGTACTGGCTTATTCCATTGGATTAATCATTTCCTGTCAGCCATCCTCTCTTACAGGATTGGCTTCTTCTAAAAGAACAAAACAATAATAAAACATTCAGGAGCCATTTCTTAGGCTTTTTTTTTTTTTTTTTATCAAAAGAAGCCAAGACTTTCATAAGCTGTTTAGATAGACATCCTGTGAAATTTTTGGAATCTCATTTTGAGCTTATTATATAAATTGATATGTTCATCACCATTTTAATGCAATAATTGAAGATAAGATACTAACCAACTATATAGCCCCCTTGTTACTGTAACTGATAACTATGTTTATATTTAGCTTTCTCATGTTCATACTAAGAACTAAAATAAATGCTATTTTTATTTAATGCTACAAAGGTTATTTTATAAGCCCTCCTTTTGTCAGGTTGTCTTCCACCACTGAACTGTTTGTTTGGCTTTTTTAAGAAGGGTAAAGGAATGCCTTTTAAAATTTTAATTGGAGATTCCAAATTCAAATTTATAATGCTAGCAAGTAATTTCCAAATATTATATGAAGACAGTTCTAAGTACTTATGTACACAGCATAGTGACTGATTATAGTAATTGTAAATTTAGGGGTCATTTGTTGAAAACTGGAATGAGAAATCCATTTAGTGGTTGCAGGTCACTAATTGATACTTTGTAGAAAACTTACTGCCAGAGAAGAACTTAGACTACAACATTCAAACTGTCCATTAATTAAGTACTTGGGAAGCTTTGCTACGGTGGACAAGACTTAAGGCCATTATTTTAATCACAAGAGCAGCACTGACTTGAAAGTGTTAACTTACTTTCCTAACAAAAGCTAGCTGGATGACTAAACCTGCATCATATTTTATCTCTTAGATAGAGTACAAGAGGGAAAAGCTGACTTAGACAAAGCATTTTTATGGAGCCTGTGTAATACTATATTTAAAGGAAAACTACCAAGATAGCATCTGGCAGTGTTAGGGTCTAAAGAATATCAAATACTGGTATTTCTTGCTATTCGAAACTTTGTGTTACACCACTTGGCTCTTGATGAAAGGTATGTCTTAGTAACTATTTTTTGCTAACCAAAAGAAATCCAAAGAGCGTTTTCACTTTTATGAAAAAAAGGCAAAAAGTGAAATAGGCTTAAGTATTTTTCTGTGTCGCACTGTTGTACAGGCAGCACAAACCCTGAGCAGCAAGAGTGGCAACATCAAGGTCCTTCCCTGGGACATACACTCAGCATCTCAGCATCAAGCTGCCATAGCTTCGGACTGTATCCATGAGCATCTGTGCTTTATCTCGATTTATTTGTGCCTCTGCCAGCGAGCTGTGTCCTAAGATATCAAAAAAAGCCTAAGAAAGCTCATAAGGGTGTTATACTTTAAAATGGGACACAATTAAGTGTCTCAATCATGGCGAATAATATAAAGACATTGTGCGTGTTTTGAACTTGCCTGTGTCCACCATTCACACTACTAATGTGCTGAGAAAAAGAATTTTGAAAGCTGTCAAAGTTACAATTGTCTCGTCGTAGCAAAGTAGTCTCTTTTAATTGGCATCCAGTAATGGATAAATGAAAAGTCTATATCTTGAGTGGATTGATGGGTGTAACAAAGCGTGGTGTTCCATTAAATTAAGGAGAAATCAGTCTTTTTGGTAAGTGAAACTACACTGTACATACATTATTTCTACTTTATACAAGCTGTGTATTTATCATAGAATTCTTGCTTTTACTATATATTAGTGTTATTTTAGGTTTTATGTGTTATTTAGTATAATTTGGTAGGTTATTTTTTTGTGTCTAGGAACACCAAATTATTTTTTTCAACATAATTAAATGGTAATTGTTTCTTTGCTTTACTTTATTTCAGCTTATGCAGGTTTTCATAGGAAGGCTCTGCATCTGGATATGGGAAAACCTGTAATATCATTGACCTATTATCAGCCACACCCTGAGGCTTTTTTTGTCATATGTACATTTTCTGTAACTTTTGGTCCAGTTCACTACCTCCTCTCACTCAATGCTTTCTTTTTTTTGGATATTTCTCACAGCTCACTCTTGCATTTCTCTGGTTCAGTTCCTCGTTCTCTGACTGATTCTTCTCAGTCCTTAGCCTCTTGTCTCTGCCATCCCCCAACCTCACCACTCCACACACATCCTAAAGGTTTGATTTTACAGATACTTCCTAATCTTTCTTTTCTCTTCTCCTTGTACTTTATACCAGGGAAACTGTTATGGGCTGAATGTTTGCATCCCCACCCCTAATTCATATAATGAAGCTCTAACCCCAATGTGATGGTATCTGGTGGTGGGGCCATTGGGAGACAGGTTTAGGTGAGGTCATGAAGGTGGGACACCCATGAAGGAATTAATATCCTTATAAGAAAGGAAGACATATCTCTCTCCACTCCAACAAAAAGAAGTGGTCGTATAAGCACACAAAGACATGGTGGGCATCTACAGGCCAGGAAGAAGGCCCTAACCAAGCCCTGAGTCTGCCGGCACCTGGATATTTAATGTCTGTTGTATTTTGTTAGAGCAGCCCAAACAGACTAAGACAGGAAATAAATTTTTATTTACTTCCATCTTCAGTATGCATTTTGATGGGGTGACACTCCAGTAAAAACCATCATTTAGACTCCAGTTCCTAGTGAGCCATATTGGTACTTTAGAGTCAGCAGCCCTGAACATATCCTATAATTCTTACCTCTCCACCTTGTTCCCTAAAGTGATTACTGGAATCATTATGCTCCCTCTAACTCCCTCAAGAATCTGGATGCTGCTATAACTTTTATTCCTTTTACTCATTACCCTTTACTTCTTCCCCATCAAATTAGTTGGTACATACTGTTGATTATGCGGGAAACTGATAATATGCAATGAACTTTATATTCTACATAGTTCCACTATTACTTTTGAACTCACAATTTATTCTGGTGATGGTCATGAGTGTGGGAGGGTGTCAGGAGTTTAATTTAAGGTACATAATCTCTTCCTGTTTAAAGCAGTTCCTCTAAATTTACAAGTCTCTTTTGCAAAAACAATCAGTCTTTCCAGGTTTCATTCTCTTTCTCATAAGAAGTAGTCTTGGTGTAACAGAACTAGTCTTTAAGAATATTTTAAAAATTCTTTTTCATTGGTTAAAGACTCGACATTTCTTTTTATTTCTCTTTCACTTCTACTATTACAACCCTCATAATTCCTAAATCATATGTCTGCCTCTGGCTGAATAAAGGGAAAGTCATGTAAATGCAAACTTAAGAAAGCATGTTAATATATCTCATAGCATAAGCCTGTTAAAATGATATGTCTGTGTTGCCCCTGGAAAGCAATTCTTCCTTTTCATCCTCACTACCCTTCTGTTGAACTTTTGTAAAATTCTTCTAACTGGTTACTGTGATTCCATTCTCTCCCTTAAAATTTATGCTTCACTCTCATACCTGAGGAATAGTCACATTCTGTCACTACCCTGTTCACATATGTTTTAGAACCTGAGTATTGTCCACACAGTAGACTCAGGCTTCTCCACATCAAAACCAAGCCTTTCACAACCAGGCCTTATACTGTCAGGGCCTCAGAAATGCACCTGATTTATACTTTCAGTAATAGAATATTCACTATTTTACAGATATGCAATCTGTATTCCTTACCCTGCACATACTGGTATTACTGCCCAAAATGAGTCGGTGTTTCTATATCTACCTAGGGAAATTCTATATATTCAAAATGCTCTGCTCAAATGTCACTTTCTCTGTGGAGTATTTCAGATTCCCTTCTCAGAAACTAATTCTTCCCTGTTCTATCCTGCTCATGTTACTTTCTCTGGATAGCTATTTTGCTATTTTTCACATTATACATTGTATTATAATTAGTAATATTCATATATTTTCCTCTTTAAGTTTTGATATTTAAGTTCCTTGAGGGTAGGAGTCAGGGCATATTTATATTTTTTATCACACAGAATACCTAGAAATATCAGGTCCTCAATGACTGTGAGCTGATTTGAACAATAAAAATGTTAGAGATAATAAAAGTTAAATAGTTGTATTTTATTATCACTAGTACATCGAATCTATATTCTGGAGACTACATTGCTGGCACACTTTGTATTTCTCAAATTATACTTTCAATTCTTAGGAGGTTCTTAGATAAATAGAAAAATATTCATTTTTTTCTTATAGAATAAATATAATACCTTTATCAGTGAGATTAATAATGTCATTTCAGATTTCAAAGAAGTAACTTTAGAAATCTTGCCAAAATCTATCATGATTTCTTTTTTTTTTTATTGAACATAGAAATTAGATTCTTGCTAAAGAAGCTGAAAGCAAATAACTTTTCCTTCCAGATAGATTTTAGAAATAAAACAAAATTCAGGTAGCCAGACAAAACATACAGCTGGAAGAAGTTGATGAAATCCTGGAGAGGTTATTTCATTTTGGAGTTCAAGTGGCAAACCAGTTATTGTATTATGTGAATCCTAAATTGGCATTTGGCAGCAAACAAGACTCTTTTGCAGGAAATAATGTCCTTCATTTTTTAAATGCCAGTTACCTCTGGGATTCTGCCTGAAGTCCCTACTTTTATCTTCCATGAGCAAACCCCTCCCCCTTTCTTGTTCTAGTGCATTGGTAATGAAGCTATTCATTATGCCTTAAGGAAGTTCAGACTAGTAACACAAGCTATCATTAGTCTCCCCATTTCAGGATTATCCCCAATAAAGTCTATAATCACCTGCGTTGTAGTTGAACCAGGTAAAGTAGAAATAATGGCTACTATAAACCTGAAAATTATGATGCTCTTTGAGAAGACTATTTTATTAACTTATTTTTCAAAGACTCCCTTTAGATGTTGAGACTTTCCTAAAAGAGTGATTTGCTTTCAACAAAATAAATAAATAAATAAAATGTCCAACCCTTCTGGTTGCAAAGATAGGCTCTTTTACTGTAAATCAATGTGTTGTTGTCTTGTTTGCTCTGCCACAAGAAAGATGGACACAACACAGAACCAATGGTGCTGCTTCCTTGCCTCATTTATCTTGTATATCTGTTACCAGTGCAGCCCATCCTTAACCATTTCAGCTCCCTTTTGCTGCCATTATTAAGGGGCTCTGATTACAGCTACTTGAAAATATAGAATAAAGTTATTTTTTCTTATTTTTCAGAATGTCAGATGCAAAAGATTGGATTATGATAGTTCTGTTTATGGCACTCTGCCATTATTTGCCTGTGCCAAGCTCTTTTCTTGTTTTTATTTTAGTTACATTTTAATTAATTAATTTTCTTTTGACACAATTCCTCTCACTCACCTCTTCCTCATCCTTAGAGAAGACAGTAGACAACCATTCTAACATGTTGGTCGCATAGCTTTCTGTTTTCATGTGTTCTTGTAAAACATGCATTGTTATTTTGTGTGCACAAAGTTTAAGTTTACATAGATGATATTGCAATATAGATGTCATTTTTATTTTTTCACTCAGAATTACGCTTTTGAGATCTTGCCATGTTGTTGTGTGTACATTCATTTGTTACATATACTGCTGTTTTGTATTCTACTGGAGGCATCTAGTTCCCACTAAAGAGTACTTTAATTGACTCCAGTTCCATGTCAACACAAGATATACTACAATAATCAAGTTACAAGATTTTCTTCTGCATGAGAATATAGTTAGGATAAATTCCTTAGTATGAGATTGCCAGATCATAAGGTGTGTGTGTGTGTGTGTGTGTGTGTGTGTGTATACACACACACACACACCTTATATATGTGTATATATATATATGCATATATATGTATATATGTGTGTGTGTGTGTATGTATGTATATATATATAGTCAGATCATAAGGTGTATCTGTGATTAATAATTTATCAAAGGTTTTGTGAATTTTTATTGAGTTAATTATCTGATATTTTATAGTTTATGTACCAAAATATTTTTTGTTGCAATTGTGAATAATGTACTTTCAAATCTATCTATTTTCCTTTCTGATTTTATTTATTTGGGTCCTCTCTTCTTTTTTTTTGGATGAGCCTGGATAAAGTTTATCAATTTTGTTTTTCCTTTCAAAGAACCAACTCTTGGTTTCACTGATCTTTTATATTGTTTTTCCAGACTCTATTTCATTTATTTTCCTTTTGATCTTTATTATTTTCTTTTTTCTACTCACTTTGAGTTTTATCTGTTGTTCTTTTTCTAGTTCCTTTAAGTGTAAGATTAAATTGTTTATTTGAGATTTTTCTTGTTTCTTGTGGTAGGCCTATATTGCTGTGAATTTCCCTCATAGGACTGCTTTCATTGTGTTCCAGAGAGTTTGAGTCATTGTGCTTTCATTTTCATTTGTCTCTTTTGATTTCTTCCTTGATCTCATTGTTAACTTACTCATTGTTTAGCCTCTATGTGTTTATTTATTTTCCATTTTTTTACTTGTAGTGGTTTTCTAGTTTCATAACATTGTGGTCAGAGAAGATGCTTGTTATAATTTCAGTTTTCTTAAATTTGTTGAGACTTGTTTTGTGTCCTAAACATGTGGACTATTCTGGAAACTGTTCCATGTGTACTTGAAAGGAATGTATATCCTGCTGCTTTGGGGTGAAATGCTCTAAAAATATCAATTAAATTAATCTGGTATAGTGTGTCATTTAAGGCTGCTGTTTTCTTGTAGATTTTCTGTCTGGAAGGTCTGTTCATTGGTGTCGGTGGAGCGTTAAAGTCTCCTACTATAAATGTATTACTGTCAGTCTCTTTTTTTTTTTGTCCGTTAATAATTGCTTTATATATGTAGATTCTCCTGTATTTGTTTACTAGGGTTATGTCTTCTTGTAGTGATACCTTTATCATCATGTAATGCTCTTCTTTACCTTTTATTATAGCCTGTGTTTTAAAGTCTATTTTGTCTGGTATAAGTATTGCTACCATGGCTCTTTTTCAGTTCCATTTGTGTGAAATTTCTCTTTTCATTTCTTTCCTTTCTGTCTGTGTGTGTCATTTGATCTAAAGTGGGTCTCTTGTAGACAGCATATGCATGGGTCTTGTTTTCTGTCCATTCAGTTACCCTATGTCTTTCATTGGAGCATTTAATCTGTTTACATTTAAGGCAATTACTGGTAGGTACATAATTATTGCCTTTTTATTATTCTTATTTATGAATTTTTTTTCTCTCTCTTTTTTTTACGGAAGTCTCATTAACATTTCTTGTAATACTGGCTTATTGGTGAATTTCTTGATTTTTTTCCTGTTTGGCAAACTTTTTATCTCACCTTTCATTTTGATAGCCTCACTGGGTAGAGTATTTTTGGTTATAGGTTCTTGTTTTTCATTACTTTAAATATTTCATTCCAGTGTGCAAAGTTTTTGTTGAAAATCATCTGACATTTTTATGGGAGTATCATTGTAAGTAACTAGCTGTATTTCTCACTGCTTTTAAGATTCTCTCTTTATCTTTAACCTTCGGCCTTTTAATTATGATGTATCTTGGTGTGGGTCTGTTTGGGTTCTTCTTGTTGGGACTCTTTATGCTTCCTGGACTTGTATGTCTAATTCGTTTGTCCGTTAGGGAAAAGAATAATTCTGTTATTATTTCTTCAGATAGGTTCTCAATTCCTTGTTCTCTTTCTTCTCCTTCTGGTACCTCTCTGAGGTGAATATTGGTATGCTTCATGTTGTTCCAGAGGTCTCTTAAACTTTTCTCATTTTAAAAAAAATATATGGAATGCTTTAGAAATTTGTGTATCACCCTTACACAGTGGCTGTGCTAATTTTCTCTATCATTCCAATTTTAGTATATGTGATGAAACGAGCACTTAGGTCTGTTTTCTAGGTTATTTCTGGTACGGAGAAACATTATTGGTTTTCTAACTTTGTATTCAGTTACTTTGCTGAGCTTTTATTACTTCTAATAGTTTGTTGACTTTTTTCATTTAAAGGTTATAACAGTTTCACTAGCTTATGTCATCCTTACATCTCATTTATTTTGTTTTTCTTTTAGTGCTGGCTAGACTCCCCAATACTATGTTAAAGAATAGTGATGTAAGAGATATTCTTATCTTTTCAATCTTAATATTTCTGCATGAAAAATATTTATAATGGTTTTTTGTTATATAATCTTTACTAAGAGAAATTTTATTTTATTCCATATTTTCCATGGGTTTGTGTTTTTTATAATTAGTATTGAATTTATCACATGCATTTTATGCATCTATTTTGATAAATATGTATTTTTCCCTTTCATTACTCTTATAGTAAATTCAATTGATATAATTTTCTTCTGTTAAAGTATTCTTGCATTTTTGCAATAATTAATCTTGATCCTAATGTATTTAATTTTTTTTATCAAATCTTAGCTTTGTTTAACATGTTTGCATTTGCATTTATCAATAAAATGAAGCTATAACTTTATTTTTTTTGATTGCCTTTATCTGGTCTTGGAATCAAAATTTCATCAGACACAAAATTAGTAAGGCAATTCTAACTTCCTGTTTTCCTTCTAATTTATGAAATAACAAATTATTATAAAATAATTTTATAAAATAACAAATAACAGTTAGTATTTAAAATATTGGCAGAGTTCTCTATAAAATAATAAGGGCTTGGGTTTCTGTGGGGGGACATATCATTCACTTTTGTTTGACTTATTTAAGGCTTTTTGGTTAATTCATTTTCACTATTCTTGCTTCAATCTGGTGTATTTTTCTAATAATTTATCTACTTGATCTGCTTTAAAAAAATAATTGTTTATATTATTCATTCATGATTTTTACCATTTCATGGAAGATATTTTACCACTTTTATTCTATGCTTCTATTTATAATTTCCTTTATTTTTGACCAATTTTTTTTCAGAAGTTTGTTATTAAAGTTTACAAGGACCAATTACTTTATTTGAAAATAGTCTTTTGTTGTCTATTCTCTATTTTATTAATCTCGCTGTCCTCTTTATTATTTCCCTTTTTCTTGGTTTTTTGAGTTTGCCCTGTTACTCAATTTCCATTTGCTAATTTACTGATAAATTTATTTGGAGTTGAACTTTTGTTCTAATTACTGCTTTCACATAATTTTTATCTCAGGTTTTCTCTTTAGTGTTTTCATTAATATTTAGCCCTAAGCATTTTTTAGTTTTCTTTATAATTTTCTTTTTAATACAATGATAATTAAGTGAAATATTATTTAGTTTTCAATTATATGGCTTTGTTGTTAAAATTTAATGTTATTGAATTATAGTCAGAGAACATAGTTTGCATGACACTTATCTCTTGGAATAAAATGAAGCTTTCTCTATAGCTTAATAGACAAACTTTTAAAAGATGTTCTATGTGTGTGTATAATATAAGTGTATTTTCTTGTTTTTTTTGGTTGTATAATTTTATTTTATCCAACTACCTGGCTTATTAATTAATTTGTTCAGATCTTTGATATTACTATTTATTTTTTGTAAGCTTGATCTATAGATTTTGAAGAGGATATTAAAATCTAAATTTATCATAATGAGATTTATCCATTCCTCCTTACAATTCTGTCAGTTGTTTTTCAGTTTAAAATTGTATTGTTATGTACATGTATGCTCATAAGGGTTATATCTTTCTGTTCTCTCTTTCACTTTACCAGTTTATAACCTTCCTTTATGCCTTTTATAATACTTTTTTTTTTCAACTATTTATGCCTTTTATAATACTTTTTTTTTTCAACTATTACTATTGCCACTCAAGATCTCTTCAGTTCATATTTACCTGACAGGTTGTTTTCCAAATTTATATTTTCAACCTTTCTTTTGCTTTTCATTTTCAGTTTGTCTCTTGCAGAAAACATATCACAGAATCGTCAAGACAGAAAAAAAACTGATTCTCTGTCCTTTAATTGACAATCATGAACCCTTTAAAGAATCGGCTTAAGACATGTTTTTTCAATTTTGTCCCTATTTTCTACTTTTGTACATATTTTCTTCTTTCCTGCTTTTCATTACACTAATCACACTTTTAGTTTAAGAGTTACACATTCAACATTGTTTTTATTGTAGTTATTCTTAATTTAAGCTCCGCACTCATGTTTGTTTACTTATATCAGTTCTTTATACATATATGAATGCTTTCATGTCCTTCTACATAAAAATACATTTTAGCATATTCTCTTGTCCATTTAGTTTCTGTCTACTTAAGGTATTTATGATATTAAGATCTAGAATATTGATTCTGAGGATTTTAAAATTCATATTACTTTTCAAAAGAAATCTCAGCTTTTTTTGACAGCAATATTTACATGAAATTTAATGACATTTTATCATCTTTATTTCTTATATCTCTTATAACAATCTCCAGCTCTTATTATCCTTCTTATTTCATTATTTCTCTAAGAGCATTTTTAAAGTGGATTGTTTTGTGGCAAATCTTTTGAAGGCTTATTTGTCATAATAGATTTTATTAGAATTCGCATTTCAACAATAAGTTGGTTGCACATCAAGTTCTAGTTTCATAATTATTTTACTGTAAAATATTAGCCCATTGCATTTTTGTTATAGAATTTCTGTTGAAATGTATGATATCAGCATGATTCTTCTTCTTTTTAGATGATCTGCTCTCTCTTTTAAACTTTAAAAATTTATACTTTATATTCAATATTATTGCATTATTTCTGAATGTGGGACTTTCTTGTGACACTGTGTAGTTTCAAACTCAAGTCTTTCATCCTTCAATTCTGAGAATTTCTTGAAATATTTTATCCTATTAATTTTTTAATCTCCTTCTGGGACATCTGATTTCTAGATTTGACAATTCTATGTATATCTTCCATGTCTCTTTCTTTTTATTTTTTCTCTTTTTTCTTTTTTTCTGCCAGCAGGGAGAATTTTCCAATTTAATTTTCTAGCTTGATAATTTATTCTACCTATAGGTTCATTATACCTTTTTTTTTCACCTATTGTGTTCTGTAATTTTCCTTCTATATTTTTTATGCTTAATACTATCACAGAGTTTTTTTTTTTAAAAATAAGTTTTTTTATATATTATATATAAATAAATTATATATACATAATGTACATATTATATATAAACTTATATGGCTAATATCTTTCCTTACCTTTTAAGTATATTTACCATACTTCAGTATATTTCTCCTTGTGTTTTTGGGGAGAAGGAGGAATGAGATTTAGCACAGAGAAATCCAAACACCACAGAAACTATTGTTGAAGAGGATTAGTGAACATTTTTTTGCCTGTTCAAAATGTCCATGGAAACATTTGGTCTACACCAAAATGTCCTTGAAATTTGTCTTATTTAAAATATTCTTGAACAAATGTAATCCATGCCAACTGGTCCTTGATATTTGGTCCTGTCAAAAATGCCCATGTTTAGAAAATGTTCTTGGGCTCAAATAGCCCATGATGTTTATTTACACTTTTGGTTTATAGGATAAATACATAAAAAAAACACTATTATGTTTTATTAGTCCACTAGTTGTGTCATGCCTGTATTTACAACAGTCCTTTTTGCCTCAGTGGACCAAATATCAAGGACCTTCTGGAGTGGACACAACATCTCAGTGAATGTTTTGGATGGGAGCAAATATCCTACAAGGTTGAAGAATCTATTTAATAATTTTTGTTTTACTAATACCTCTTAAAAATAAGCAACATATAGAAGAGGTGGTATATTTAGGTTGTCCTACCAAACCTGGATTGCTGGTGGTAGAGAGGGTGGGATTGGAGTTAATATGAAGTTAGTAGTGAAACTCTGAAGGTGGCTAGTCAGCTAGCATCAGTTAAGATCAACTCTACATCCCACTAGGATTTCTAAGCTGTCCAGATGGTATACCACCACTGATTCTCCCCATGCCAATGAGATAGATACAAGAGCAGAAAATTTTAAAAAGATGTAATTTTGTGTAATGAGATGAATCTCAGAGAAAGTAAATTATTAAAAAACTTTAGAAATCATGGTCATCAAAAGCCTCTCTGCTAAGACCATGCCACTCTGAACAATCCCAATCCCTTCTGATCTCGGAAGCTAAGTAGGGTCGGGCCTGGTTAGTACTTGGATGGGAGACTACCTAGGAAGACCACGTGGTGTAGGCTTTTTAAAAAAAAGGCCTCTCTGAGGAGATGACACTTGAAATGAGGCCACAATAAAAAAGGAAATCCAACAATGTGAATGTCTTGAAAGAATGTGTTCCAAGCTAAAGGAAGAACAAGTGTGAAGTCCCTGAGATGAGAAGAAACTTGGAGCAACTGAGAGTAAGCAGGAGATTTGTAGATGAGTTTTAGAGGTATGTGAAACCATACTAGGTATGGTTTTAAATGCCAAGGCATAGAGTTTCAGTTTTACTAAAAGCACAAATTGAAGCCATCGAAGGGTGTTAGGAGGTCTTAGCAAACAACTATCTCTGAACTAGAACAATTACAGTGAAGATGGAAAAAAGTGGTTTAAAATATAACTGGTGAATATAGTTGCTAGCATAAAAAATTCATTTGCATCATCTTTCATGATTTTTTCAACTTTGTTCTAGAAAATTAAATCAATGTCTTCAACATTTCAGAATGCTGATGTTTCATCTAGATGTTCTTATATTATTATCTGCATGTCAATCTTTATCTTTCTAAAATCTTTATATATCACATCAACCTGATGATAAATGATTTATATTGGATTCTCAGTATTTCTCAACTTAATGTATGCATTCAGGCATAGAACATAAATATTTTAAGCAGGTGAAGGAATGAATTTCTTTAAGTTTAGAAGGATCTTTATTCATTGTAGAACTTTTTATAGTTTACATATAAAAGTATAGTTTACATATACATATTTCATTATTGCTATCAATCCTATACCACCGTTCTGGAGTCTACTTCACCTCCAATGATGAAAATAATGCCTTTTTCCACAGCCCAAGGCATAAGACAGATTTTATATCACGTAATTCTTTTGATGAAAGAATGATGCCAAAGAGCATAATTAAATGTGAATCAGACATCATTGCTCCTGAAATCAGAAACCACACTCTATCACAGAGAATCCCCGAAGGGCAGTTTCTCAAGTTCTGTGGGGTAGTCAATGATGAGGGTCATTTTCCATAATGAGTAAAATTAAATAACCATTCTGGTGTCCTTTCCGAAACAGAGTCATGTTTCATTATGGTGATGTGCTATTTCTACTATTAATAGCTAACAACTTTTAAATGCAGCCATTTTGTTAAAATAATTTGAAGTTCTTCACTCGATACCATAATATATAAAATACGGGACTATCCTATACATATTTTTTTTTATCTCCTGCTTTTTAAAACATAAGAATGTATTGAATTTTAAAATTTCAATGAATAGTTCTTAAAGTATTAATTTAAATAATAATAATAATAATAATAGCTTTTGGACTTTTTTTCAAAGTCTTTTACATTTATTTATTCTTTAATTCTCACAACTTTGTGATGTAGGTATTATTTCTATATTGAAAGCTACATGGTTAAAACTGCTAAATTAGTTAATGTTTACAAAGTGCTTATAATGTGCTAGTCACTGTGATAATTGCTTAATATAAATTATTTGCTTATATATTTTCCTGATAGTTCTATAAATTTGTTAAATGGGAAAACTGTTCATGGATGCAAAGTAAATTGACCAAGCTAGTTAGTGGAGCCGTAATTCAAATCCATTTTTTTTTTTGCCTTAAAAAAACATTATAGTTAATATTACTAGATTCCTGCTGTCATTTCAGGGTTCAAACACCAGATCTGTCCTCATCAGAAGCCAAGGTATAATTTGCTATCCGGTAGTTAGAGTTTTCTGGAATATGAAAAATCAGCATTGTTAACCTAAAAAATAAGCAAAGGGCTTTCCAGATAATTTTGCATTTGCCTGCCTCCCACAAAGCCACTTTCCTCCCTTTCCTTCCCTGTGTCTGGGAGTTACCCACCTGGTTTCTCCCTCACGTTGGCCAATGGAAGGTACAATAGAAGATGGGGAAGGGAGGGAAGAAAATCAAAGGATCTGTGCCCTCTCCCTTTCTTGGTGCAAATCTCTGGTAATAGCTGTGTGTTTCTACATTTAGAGCTGCTGCCTTGGGGACTCCTTCAAATTGCCTTCGTCACTAATCTCAGGAAATGCCTTTTCTTTACTTTATCCTTTCTGCTAGAGCAACAACTTCCCACTGTTGCTAGTCTCTGGAAGCCTCATCATCTCTTTTAATGCTGCTCACCCCTTCTATAAAGAGTTGTTTATTTATTTATATGAACCTTCAAGGATGAGTTGTTTCCTACATGAGCCCTGACTGATTTTAAAAAAAAAATAATGGTGAATTAGATTTATCAGTGAATTATATTTTCTATAAAAGAGATGATGAAGGCAAGATATTTTGAGAATGATGTTTGGAAGTTGTAATGGCAATTAAAATAAGAAGTATCTGGTTGTGTAGAGAGAACAGGGGAAGCCCTCAGCCAGATGTTCCAAGGGTTCACTTATCAGCAAAGGATTCCCATTGCATGGAAGTTTCAATTTCACTGGGAACTGTCAATCAGGGTCTAGCCACAATAAAAATGTGGGACCAAGAGAATGGAAATATCGAAATATAAAGATGCTATGAGATACCCTATAAAGACATTTCTACTCTTTGAGCCAGAGGAAGTGATGGATCTTGCAATATAGTTGGGAGAGATGGACTATGAGATTAGAGGTCCTACTTTACCCCTCTGGCTGGGAGCCCTGAAAATCTATTACATGCTCAGGTAGCACTATGGTGTTGCTGTGGTAAGGGAAAACAAAATTGCCATTTTTAGTTCAACTCTAAGGAAAATTTAATCTAACAGTTATTGGGGCTTCTTCTGTAAGCAACAAGTTTGGGAACTTATAACTTTTGTTCTGAAAAAGATTTCTCTGATAATTGATTATGGTATATAAAATATTTTTCTTTCTACTTGAGTTTGATTTTTATATCCCCCTCATAGCTTTATGCAACAACAGAAAATTGTTTGGGTGAGTCCTGTAGTGCCATGAATATACTAAGCTCTTTGATTCTTATGTGATTTTGCTTAAACTTACGGAAATATCCTAGTCCCTTCATTTTACCCCAGACAATATATCTAGCCAGTACCTACATTCTTTCAAAATACTGTTTAATGACTAACTCTGGCATAAAATTATTCCTGATACTCCCCTTTCTAATCTCCCCAGGTAAAAATTCATCACTTTTTCTGTTGCTACTGGCCATTGTACAAAGCCTCTTAAAGGAGGCAAAGCGACTTCTGTCTTTTTAGATTTTCAGCTGGGACTCTTCAATAAAGACAGATTAACAAGAAAACAAAACAAAACAAAACAAAACAGTTTATTAATGTTCAGCACACATCATGCAGGAGAAATCTAAACCAAAAGTAATTCAAAATGGTGGCTTAGAATTCCAGCTTATATAGCATATTCCAACAAAGAACAATAAATTTAGAGGGAAATTACAGGACAAAGGAAAGTAGTTTCGTTTGCAGATTCCTCTCTGCCTTCTCTAGGCTGCTAAGAGTCTGTCTCCAGTGGAAGGAGAATTTATATTCTGCCCTTAGTCAGAAAAGAAGCTTTTTCTGTATTTGCTGCTTTTTAACGGCCTTCAACTCAAAATAATTTTTATATTAAAGAGGTATGTTGTGGTGACACTCTGGTTTTCTTCACCCCTTTCACAAGTTTTTTTTTTTTTTTAAACCAGTCTCTTTCATCTACCAGATTGTAAGCTTCCTGAGGGCAGATTTGTGTTTCATTTGTTTCTTTAACATCTAATGTAGTACCTAGTCAGAATCTGGGTAGAATAGTGCTACCTGAATAGATAAATAAATATCTTTGTAGTCAGACATATGATGTGAAAAGCAAGTAAGTTTTTGGTCCAACATTTTAAGATTTTATACAGTTATGTCCTTTCTAATATTATAGAGAAATCTTCTAAGAATAATTGAAGCAGATACTCCTAATTGCCTACCTAATATCCACTTTTCTTTTACTCATTAAGTTTTAGTGGAAAGCAATGTGTTACATTTAAAATATTTCTCAGACACACTTGAAACTAAAGGTTATCATGTTTTTCAGATTTAGCTAATGTAATACAAGTGGAGGTCTTCTATGGGGCTTTCTATATACATGCACTTACACACACATAGTGCACATTTTTGCTACTCTATATGCATCCTTATTCTTCATTAAACATAGATATGATGCACGGAAGTATAATAGCTTTTTTATCTTCTATGGCTAAAGATAGTAATAGCTTGGGTCTTTGTGCCTCTGTCTTACATGGCTTTCAACTTTATCCCTTATTATGTGAGATTTAAAAAATTTATATTCTTACTTGTCTGAGCCATTGTTTGTCAGATTTCTGTAATATGCAGCTAAATACAATCCGGAACAACTTAACAATGTGTGTCTTGTTATCTTTCATTAACTTTTCACTTATCACAGATTCTGTGTACAGAAAGAAGAAGCAGGAGGCTAACACAGATCCCCAGTTATTCTAAAATAATTCCAATAATTCCAATTTCTCCCCATTTTAAACAACATTATGCTTGAATGATCTTATTGCTTTTTTAGATAGCCTTTAAGTGTAAGCCCCTTTAGTAAGGGAGGAGAGCTTTAAAGCTTGACACATGATTCTAGTATCTAAGTGCTATCAGAACAGAAGTGCTCAGTGTAACTGTAAGAAAACTAAAAGCATAGTCTGTGGAAAACATGCCCTAATGTTGAGTGAATCACTTTTAAATAAATTGCCATATTTAGAAAATTTATTTGATTACCTAGATGGTATACATAATGGGCCAATAAGCCATCCTGACCTTCACTTTTGTTATTAGGATGCTTAGTTCCAATTCCCAAAGAGAATGTTACCAGGATTACCTTATGGCCTTGTAACTATTATGAAAGCATATCCTCTGAAAATGATTAAAGAAAAGATGTACTGTCCCTTTCCCTAGTGTAGAAGTTTATGGTCTCTGTCAAGTACTTTGCCTAGAGCCTATACAAAGAAACTTTCTTAGGTAAAAACTGTTCTTTCTTGTAGGAACTCTTAGAGTCTACTTCTTTGATGAAGTAAGGTAGTCTTTCCCCTTATCAATTATGAAGTGAGAAAACTTCATAATTGATTGACAGCTCTCCCCCTTTTCTTTTTGATTCGTTTTCATGCATGTGCCTTTGAATCTACTTTTTCAGAATCCTAGTTTCCTAGATTTTTTGTCATAGAAGTAATCTAAATAATTAGCTAAAACAAGTTACTCTAGTGCCTAGACTAAGTGCTTATCAATACAGTTAGAAAGTGTCATCTAGGCAGGCTTGTTTACACCTTCGCATGGGACCTTGCCCTCATTCCTATTTTCTGTGTTGATAGATCTTGTAGAACAGTGGCTCCCTCTGCTTTGCTCATCTTTTACTTTCCAACTTCTTCAGTCTATACTACGTAATGCTAATAGTCGACTGGCCTGGAGTTCATTTTGGGTATAGAGAAAATTGAATAAGCAGATTCATATTTAAATCTCATTAGCCTTAGGTGAGATGTCCTTTGATGTGTGTCCCTGATTTATAACAAAGATGAACAATAAATAAAAGGTGGACACATAAAATCCACCTTGGTGATTTCGGTAAAGCCGATAGCAAGGACATTCATTTTCCATTAAAATAGTCAAGGTGGGTTGCTGATAGCATTATCCATATCTCCTTCCCTTTTTTCCAACAGAAATCTATTTTATTCAGCCCTGTTCCATGGAGTACACAAACATTGAAGTCACTCATTCCTCCTCCTTTTCCAGGGACTTGCTGGTATGAGAAAAAAGTAGCATAATTTGGACCAATGAGATGTGAAAAAAGATTTTCTAGGGAATTCTGGAAATTGTTTTCCTTGTTTTTCAAGGTTAACTTATTGTGTAAGCTAGTTCAAGTTGGGTTTTCTATTATCTGCAGCTGAAGAGAGTCTAACTGATAAAATCATGGCTTATTTTCCAAATAATTTTCTAGTACTTTTTTGTATTCTGTTATTTTTCCCTTTCTTTCTACAAATGTAACTTATCTGGTTTATTTTGACCTCTAGGAAGATTATAGCTAATTTTATGTGCAATGACAACTGTGTTGACATCTGGTACAAGCATATCTTCTTTTATTCTTGATCTTGAAATTTTTCAATTTCTCTTTTTGTTTAAATGATCATGTTTGTGTGTTTTTTTTGTAATCCACATTTGTGGAATAATAAAAGTATACAATTTCATGTAGATTCAATATGAGAGATAATTCTAATTAAAACATTTTATTTCCTGTCTTAATAGTTTTCAAACTATTTTTATGGTCTGCAGATTTTGTTCTATAAAGACAATGTTACATTGAATGCCAATATACACCATGCAGTGAAATTATTTTGTTTGAAGTTTGGGCAACTGGCCTGGAGTCTCACTCAATTAGCCCGCACCATACATCTCTACTTACGCATAACTTCTTTAGTCCTTTTGGGCATTCTTTAGGATGTCTGGAAAATCCTTAACTCTTCTGTTTCTTTTCTTAGTGCTGATACACTATTTTCCAAATATATTAGATTATAATCAAATTCTATAAATTAACTTTGAGTATTTATCCTAAAATCATTACAGATGATCCTATATAAGCCTATCCTTAAATAGCCAGACATTCATGTTACCAGGTAGAGAGAATCAATCCACCTGAATGTTGTAGTTCAAATAGATGCAGACTCTCTGCTATCAAAGCATTAAAACATCAGCTATAAATATATTTAGATTGAGCATAAATACGGATGTTCTAGTGGAGATCATACAAAGCCTGTCCTAAGAAAGCTTTTATTTCTATTCTCTTTACCTTGTTCTATCACTTCAGACTATAGATATCAACATTTTTCTAAATTTTATAGTTATTTTTTATACTTTGTTTTTATTAAAATATAAGTATGAGAACAAACACACACACATGTATATGTATGTGATTATGTATATGTATCTTTGTTAGGTAAGTGCTTAAATGCTGGCATACTTTAGATACTTTACCTTCTTTTTCACTTAACAGTATATCCTAGAGATTATCCAATAGAAGGGTATACCTATCCCTCATTCTTTTTTACATCTATATTTATATTTATCCATTGTATAAATATTTATTCAGTCATTCCTGTACTGATGAACATTTAATTTGTTTTGTTTGTTTCAAGTCTTTTGCTTTTACAAATAATCTTACAATTACTGTATGTGTATATGGTGCATATATACTTTGTGTATATCTCATTTTGAAAATTTTCAGTGTATTTTTGATACTGAGGTAAAATTTTTAAGTTAAAGTAAATGCACATGAATTTTGTTAGATATTGCCAAATTTCCCTCCATGTATTTTATATCTCTCTGCATTTGCATCAGCAATATATGAGAGTGCCATGTTCCCCACAACCTTCCCCCCAAAATATGTTGTCACAATTTGAAAATTTGCCAATATGATATGTGTAAATGATAAGTCAGTATAGTTTTAATCTGCATTTTTTTTTTATGGGCAACTCTGAGCATACTTTTATATTATTAGAAGGCACTTGCATTTCTTTCGCTGTAAATTGTTTATTTCTCTAGCTCAGTTTTCCATAGTTCATGCTTTTCTTACATATTTTAAAACTATCTTTATGTACTAGAAATTATTAACACTTTGTGTTTGTAGTGAGTTGCAAATATCCTCCCAAGAATACCATTGTTTTATATTTTGCTTATTTTTTCCTTTGTCATTTATTTTTAAAATTTGATGTAATAAAATGAGTTTTTCCTTCCTTCTGGATCTTGTGCCAAACTGTGAAACATGTCCTCATGACAGGCATACAAAGGAATTCATTAAAAATGCTGCCTTTATTGTAGACTGTTTACATACATTATTGGGTTTATTTCTAAATTTTCTGTTTTATTTACATGGGTGTTTTCAGTAATACCAGACTGTTTTTTAATACAGATTTAATGTTTTAGTATTTGATAAGATTAGCTCTCCCACTGCTTTTTTTTTTTTTTTGCTATGATTCTATTTTTTTTTATATCTTCTACAACTTCTGCTTTGTGAAAAATATTGCTGTGGCATTGGATGCATAAATATTAATTAAAATTATTGTGATGTATAGTCTTTGGCATTAAAGTGTCCTTTGTCTCTTTTCATGCATTTCTCTTATTCTGAATCCTGTCATATCAGATATCAAGACTGTGACCCTGATATCTTTTTATTTGCAGTTGTCTAGTATTTTGTTGTTGTTGTTAATTTTTAAAACCAAAGACCAAAGTATTTTTCTGAATCACTTTCTGTAAGATGTGCGATTCTGTTTTTTTGGTCAATCTAAAAATTTCTTTTTATTTTATATACACACACACCTATTTTATATAATTTTTATATATATTTATGTGCATATATCTGTTCATTACCATGCTTACATAGAAACATTATTAAGAGAAGGATCTCTATAAACAATGAATAAAAATGAATATTCTATACACTCCATATTAATGACTAGATAAATGCTTTCTGAATATAGAAAAAAGATTTTAGGGCTTTTCAAAGGCAATTGCACTATAAACACTTGGCAAAAAGATAGCTGGTAATGTAATGTTAATTGGACTTTGGACTAAGCAAAAATAAGAAATATGATTACAACACTTGTACTGAAGCTCATAAAGAAAACTTTTTTGTTTCTTCTGCAAATTAAAATCAAATCAAGAAGTATTGCTAAGTAATTAATATGTACCAAAATTTGTGCTAGATGTATGCATTCTACAAATAATCAATGAAAATATTTCATAATGGTTTATTTGTTTTGAAATATGAAATATGTTGTTCTTTATTTATCGACTAGCAAGTCATGTTTCTATGACATAGCTCAAAATGTAAGTTAATCAGAATTTTTGGCAGTAATCTACTGTTTTGTGTTCATTTTCAGTGTGAAAAATAGCTAGAGCAAACAAATAATCTCCATAGTTCTCTATAAAATTATAGATTAGCTATACATCCCGAGGAGACCTGTTGTGCTCAAGACATAATTTGTGAAATGGCCAAACAGTAAAATTCTCTGCTGGCTCATCTCACACTTATGCTCAGGAAATGTCACAGAACCCATGTTTCAGGGAATTGGGAGATATAATTTCAGCTTACGACTACTATAAAAACAGCAGTTATCTTTCCTATCAAAAACTGGGATGTATAAAATTTCTCCAACTGATAATGTGTGAGACAGAATACAGAAGAAGTGACTTGACTTGAGAGCCAAGATAGCAGAATAAAATGTATCCTCAAAACAGAGTGAGCAAAGAATCATCAGGGTCTCACAAATAATTTAAAATGCTATTCTTGTAAGTAATAAAAACAGAACCGACATTATTGTTGATTATTGGCACACGTTACACTTGACATTTATTCACTCATTTAATCCTCACAAGGCCCTTTGAGTAGGTCCTATTATTGTCCTTAATTTACTGATGAAGAAACTAAGGGATAAAAATTGAAGTGACTTGTTCAGAGCCACAGCTAATGTGTTAGTAGCAGAGCTGAGATTTGAATGAAGGTCTTTCTATGTTGGGTACAAATATAAAGTGATGGGGCATCACTTCAATTACTATTAAAAGTCTTTAGGAAAAGGTACTTTTTGTGTGAATCATGTCAGGGTGCAAAATGATAATTGTTCATTTGCAAATTTAGTTTTTATTTTAGTCAGAGATCCGTAGATAAATAATATTTAATAAACACATCTTGAGACAAAATTTCTTTATGACTTAACATGTAACAATGGACCATTAAAAAAAGATGACAGATCATTATTAATTAGCCCACAAAAATCTATTCACCAAAAAACAACAATAAAACAATGAGATCACATTTAATGACTATAACATAATTAGTAATAACAAAACAAGATATAAAAAGAAAAAAATATAGAAACTTGAGTTGTTAAATAATTGTATCAAAGAAATATCTAAAACAATGTCATTATGTAAAATAGAAAGAAAATGATACTAGTTCTCATTAACATTCTAATTTAATCTTTAATGCTTCAAAATTTAAACAAATGGGAAAAATGTAATAATTATGCAAAAACATTAGAGAAGGTTAAAGAAAAAACAAAATAGGAATCAAAAATAGTAACATGTCAGTGAATCAGAATACAGAATATCAGAAAAAAAATGATAAATTAGGTTCTTATAGTTTAAAAAATATATACAGACAAAATTCTGGAAAATAAATTTCAGGAGCACTAGAATTCACCCAGATACATAAAATATGAATTAATAAAGAGACTAGCAGATAATAAAACATAAAAATGGCTTTGTGGACATTTTAAAAATATTAGTAAAAATTTATTTTCTTTATTAGTAATTAAAAATCCTTCTTAAAAAATGGAAGAAATTTAAAGTTTACTGCATAAAGTTTTCAAACCCTCAAGGAATCTATAATTCTCACTCTATTTATACTGTTTCTAAATTTATGGAATTTAGGTTAAATATATAAATATATTCTTTTGAAGTAGATAGATATAAAAATGGCAATAAAGAGTTATTACCTAATTTATTTTATGTAGTTAATATGATCCTGGCACCAAAGTAGGATGTCTGCCAGCCTCTGCCCCAAATTATATGCCAATTTCTATTATAAATATAAAAGCACTAATTCTCAAAAAAAAACTACAAACCAAATTTTACACAGTGCATATACAAAAGAGTTTTCCAACCAACGCTGGTTTCAGTAATGTAAGGTTAGCTTATATTGGGAAATCCATTACGTTGCAAGGTTTGATAGGTAAAGGCTTACCAAAAGCAAGATGGTGGGAGCCATTAGTCCTGGGCATAGATACAAAAGGATGCATTATTATAGAAAGTTTCAAAACAATAACAAAATCGAAAGAAAATTCCTCTGCTTTTTATTATAACCTTTCACTGGCAATTATAAATAATAACAGTGATAAAATCTTTTTCCTCAATAAAATGCTTTTCATGGTGTAAATTCTAAACAGTTGCCTGCCCTTGATATGCCACTGCTCGTGAGTCGAACTCAAAGCAAAACAAACACATGCTAGTATCAATTAAAGGCCAAATGGTTTTTAATAAAATTCAACATCTCTTTCTGATATTTTTTGATTAAATTAGATATAGGAGTATACCTGAATATAATAAAAATTGCCATTCTAAATTTATAGTGTAATTGATTGAAAACATTAGAAGGATTACATTAAAATAGTTAATAAAGCAATGATCCTTGTTAATAGACAATGATTTTTATATTGCTCTTACAATTCTGAAAAATATAGTGGAACACAAAGTAGAAATTAATTGAGAAGTGATAGGAAAGACAAATAACATTATCTAGTTATATATTATATACTTATGAAACCCAGAAAAAGAATAGAAAATCACTTAATGTTATTAAAGTTTTGATATATAGACTCAACAAGTGAATAACGACATGCCTTATTTTTCTATAACTTATAAAGTGTGATAAAAATCTAAATGATTATATCTCCATGAAAACAAAAAAAACAAACACTTTGGTATTATGTAAAACAAAAAATATATGATAATTATATGAAGAAAATATAAAAGATGATTAAAAATATAGACATGCTATATTAATAGATTTAAAAATTGACTATCAGAAAATATTTATTATTTTAATTTAATGCATTTATTTAATGCCATCTAAATAAAAGTCCCAGTAGAACTCTTTTGACTTAACTAAAATTTTAAATTTCCATTGGAGGAATAATAAACAGACAAGAACATATAGATTTTTTTCATAAAAATTTATTTCATAAAATGAGAGAATGGAGGATGGTTGCTTTATCAGATATTAGAGTGTATCTCATAACCTCAATAAATAAAACAGTATAATATCAATATAAAAATTAGTTGACCATGAAAATCAGTAGGTATGACATAGACTAATACTAATACCTAAGAACTTAGAATGCTGTATGAAAATAGTAGAAACCAATGGGTGCTGCAAATGACCAAGGTGACCAAGGTTATGCAAGGACATTTTATAGAACAGTTCTGGGATACTTGCTGTACTCAATATAAACTCCATGATAAAGCTGTGGTGATGATGTATATATGGTGTTGGTGCAGAAAAAAATAAAACACCAAGGAGCCAGAAAGAAGGCCAGACACAGACCCACTCATATAGGACATTTTATATATGACAGAGGAGCTATTACAGAACAGCGAGAAAAGTGGAGGAGAGGAAAAATCTTTTTTCATTGTACTCTTCTAGGTCCTCAAGTGGGGCTCTGTAACAAAAGATAGATACACAAGAGAAAAACAAACATGTTCATTAATATCTTATATGTACATGGGAGAAATTCAGTGATGAGTAACTAATAGGGTGGTGAGAGCTTAGTTTTATATAGTATTTTCAAGAAAGAACAATAAATTCATAGAGAAATGACAGGACAAAGGAAAATGATTTTAGGCTTCCAAGGGCAACAAACCGTAGGAAGGTAAATATATAGGGATGGGGGAAAGTAAAGGAGTAAGGCTTGTTTGCAGATTTCTCTGGTGCCATATGTATACATGCCATGCCTTTAAGCAGAATTGGGGAGAGTACATAGAACTTTCCTGTATTTGCTGCTGCTTAGTTGCCTTCAGCTCAAAAAAAAAAAATTATATCAAAGAAGCATATTTTGGGGTGATATATTCTGGTTTTCTTTAAAAATATAAACTATCTAACAAGTGAACAAGTGGTTCAGGTATAGATAATTAACTTGGGACAAAAGGAATGTCTCTCCTACGCTATACACACACACACACACACACACACACACACACACACACAAATTGATTCTATGAGGATAAAAGATACATAAAGAAAAACTTCAAAAATTTTAGAGAAAAAAATATTGAATAGCATCTTTATCATCTAGAGGAGGAGGGATACTTTAAAACATGCAAAGTACAAACCACAAAACAAACCCAATTACATGAAAAAAAAAATATCTTTGAATTAAAACAAATCATAACCTGAAAATAAAATCTACAAACTTGGAAATTACTTGGAATTAGTATAATTGACAAAGGAATAGAACCTCAAATATATAAAGAGCTCTTATGTATCAATAAAAGATATTTTTTAATTATAAAAAAAAATGAATGGACAAATTACAAAGTGATACCCTAGTGCCAATAAACAGAAAAAAGTTCTATTTTCGGTATTAATCAGAAACATAAATTTAAAATTCCAGATACAATATTATGCCTATCAGATTGTCTAAAATTTTTAAATGGCAAAAGGATTAGCAAGGATGTGAAGCAGTGGGGCCAACACAAAATGCACAGTACACCAATACACAATGGTAAGAATGTAAATTCTAAACAATTACCTGTTCCCAGGCCATACTGCCTGCCCTTGATATGCCACTGCTCCTGAGTTGAACTCAAAACAAACTTAATATTTTGAAAAATTATAGATATGTATAGACTATAATGTAGTTATTTTACTTTCAACTATACATAATGGAGAAATTCTCATACAGAACAATAAGAAAACGTTTAAAAATGTTTATTGAAGCAACGTTTCTAAGTGCATGAAACTGAAAAGCATTTAAATGTCAATTAACTGGGCAATGGATAAATATGTTATAGTATATTCATACAGTGAGATTCTATATAGTAATAAAGTGGACTACTTAGAAATATTTATAAATACACAGATAAACCTTACAAATAGTAAACAAAAACACTGTGTTGTAGAAAATGCTTAAGTATATTATTTATATAACATATAATAATATGCAAAAAGTTTGTCTAATTTAGTACCTATAAAAATCATAAGGGAGAATAGGGCAAACAAAATAGACAAATGTTGATAATTAATGAAACTGGTTGATAAATACATAGGTTCATTATCTCTCTGTATTAGTGTTTGTTTAAAAATGTCTATCATAAATTTTTTAAAATGCTGAAACACATGAATATGCAGTACAAGGGTTTTAAGTGCCAAAATACATGATACATAATAAAAGTTTTATTTCTTGTACTAGACAGTATATAGTCACAAGTATTTGTTGATTTATTCATAGTAACTCTGAGTATATCTGAAACATTTTCTTTAAGAACAATGGGAGAAAGAAGATATTATTTAACAAATAGTTTGAAAAAATTTGTCAACATAAATGTCCAAATCTTTAGAGAATTTTTATGAGTTTATTTGAGCCAGACTGATGACATATTCCAGGAAGCAAGTTCTCAAATGCTCCTGAGAATAACAGTTTTGTACCTTCTTTTATGCATTTGAAGTTAAGGAGGTAACACATATGAAAGCAAGGCAGGGCTTGGATTGTAGGATAGTTTAACAAGGTTATGAGCTCTCCTGAGGTTTAATATCCTTTCCAGGGGTATTAATTCTGGCATTTCAAAGGTGTGTTAACTTAGATTCATAAGAATAATGGACAAGGAGGAATTAAAATCTTTCACCAATGAAGTTATGTGTCTGGGGTGTGACTACCCACCATGACCTGCCCAGTTAGGAATTTATGATCAGTTAGCCCTGTGAGGTTACTTTCCACAGAACCCGCCCCCCTTTTTTTGTTCACAAATTGGTCCTTTGGAAAAAACCCCACAAGTCAGAGTTTTATTGGCATAGACCTTTCTAGAGATCACAACATTTTCCAGAACTCCACTCAAGATACTGTGTTCTGAGGGTTCATTGGTCTCTTTCTGACCAATGAACTAGAATTAATCAATTAGGAACCTGTGAATGACTGTTCATGCTCTCCTTTGTTGCAGATATCTGTATCTCAAAAGACAAAGACCCATGTCTCCCAGCAGTAACACATTTAGTAAGGTCATCACTTCTGATAATGTGAGAAGCAGAATGTGTGCCTGAGGAAAGTGTAATCTCTAGTGTGATAATAAGCAAAACAGAAAGTAAGATGTTTTGGTTGCTATGGGTTGTATTTAGTAAGGAATTATAAGAAAAACTGCTCAGGAAAGATTTGCCTGTTTGTAAACAAGAGTAAAAGAAAATAGAGAGTTCAGATATTTAGGGTCTTGCATGAGTAGAAAAAATAATTGTTCCTCAACCCCAAATAGGAAGAAATAAAATATAAAAAGACTGCTTATAAAAACAAAACAAAACAAAAAAACAGGTTAAGGATTTAGCCATCAGACCTCCTGTTTAGAACCTTTAATGGAATAAACTGCTTCAGGGCAAAGATCAAACTAAGGTCCTGAGGCCCAATAATCTTTTCTATTAGATAAAATGACTCAGGTAAAAAAGGGTTTAAGGGTTCAATTCTCTCTTCAAATCCAGACAGACTCACACCTTTCTGGAATTGGGAGAGGTAAGAATGTTAGAATAAAAAGAAATGCAATTGATCTGAGACCTACGTTGGGTAAAGAATTGTAGCTGTAATTACTGGCACATGCAATTAATTGGAATCAAATAACTTAGAAAGCCACAGATTTTAAAAGAATTATGTTGCTAAAGGTATTGTGAGTCTGAACTAAAAGTGTTGGAGACTGTTAAAGCTCTAAAGGCACTCTAGGGCTGGAAGTACTCAAAGAAAGCTGCATATTCCTCTAGGACCCATTTAAAATGAGTCCACAAGGATAAGAGAAAGGAAAACAGAAAACCTCTTGATGGGGGAGCCAGGAGACACAGAGAACCAGGACTGTATTAGATTCTTCGGGAGAGCAATTAGGGTCTGATTAAGGTAGGGGGCACACGATAGGTCTACACAGAAGGAATTCCAAATTTCTCAAGATCAGAGACTCTTATTTCCTTTTTCAATCATTGGATGTGTGGGTGCCAGATAACTCTTTATTTTAGTTGATAGGCTTCCAGAGCTACCAACAGACTTGATATAGAGACAACCATATGTCATCCAGAGAGTCTGGACTCTGAGCTCAAAGCCATTACCAGAGGAGACTTTAATTGAAATGTTTGCGGAAAGGAGAATTAATTAAATATTTGTAGACCAAAAGAGTAGACTGTGGCATATTTTACAAATCCTTATCATTATTTCAAGTCCTCCTCCTTTTTCAGTCCCGTATGCAGTGGGTGGGGCTAAATGACTGGTCTGCGGCAGAGCTATGTCTATGGATGGTGAAGCATGACCTCTGGGCCCAAGGCACTTAAGAGGTCCTGAAGCATTCTTCATGCTCTCCCTTCCACAGTGAACACAAAACTTTGGTTTGAGAAAGGGGTGCTATAAAGTTGAAGCATTTTGGAAAACTGAGCTTACTACATGGGAGAAATCTGTTTAAGAGTTTCTAGGACTCACAGAATTCACATGAACAAGAAAAACATGTTTAGCTACTGAGATGTTAGGGCTTTGATAATGTAACTTGTTCTCGTGGATACATTTATCAGAGACCATTCAGCACTACATGCATACATACATACATACATACATACGTACGTACGTACGTACGTACATACATACATATGTACATATGTACATACATAATCTGATAGATTAAATAGTTAAAAGAAATAAATTCCAACTATTAGAGCAATAATATATAAGAAAGCATTTGACTATAAAGTGAAAGACTTCCTATACAAAAAGGGATTGAAACACAACACAGATAAAACCATAGTTCTGACTACCTGCAAGTAACATTTTTGCATATCTAAACTATCATAAGCTAAATTAAAATTAATAATATACTAGGGGAAAACATTTTTTCAATAAAGGGTTAATGTCCTAATATATAATATCCTAATACATAATGTCTTAATATAATAATGAATAACTTGAAATACCAGCATGTCAAAAAAGGACAAAGACTATGAGCTTATAATTCTTACAATTCACGAAAACTGAAATTCAGTCATCTTCCAGAGCCATCAGCATCTGAACCAATGATGAAGGGCACATTTGAGTTTCTGCTCAATTTGCAAATATAGAAAATCACCTAAGCTGACCTCAGGGTGCAAATAAGCACCTGGAAATATTTGACACACCAGAGTGTATGTATATATACATATTTATGAGAATTGTGAAAATAAATTATTTAAGATTTTATTTTTAAAATATCTGTTTTTCTAATTTTTTTCAACAGGCATTTATAATTTAAAAAATATAAAAATTATATTTATAATTTTTTTACCTATTTGGATGAGGCAAAAAAGAATACTCTTGAATCTCTGTTTGCCAACCACACAATTTAAAGATAACAGTCCCAACAACCCCAACTATGTCCCATTTAGGAAGTTGTTTGAATGGTATGATCTCTAAAGGGCTCTCACCTTTTGGGAGAAAGTAATTCATAAATAAACATTACTTTCATGATACAAATGTTTTGAAGAACAGCTGAAGTCTTTATTAAAAAAAACATTATGCCCCTACGAGATTTTCCCATCCCTAGAATTAATATCATACTGAAGGAGGCCTGACTGTTTTTCTACCTTGTAATCTTACATAAAGAATTTTTTTGTGCAGTGCCACAGGTTAAATGCATATCACGAAATTCATTTTCTTTCCTACTGCCATTTCTATTACTTAATTCAATAAAAGTCTACAAAAAATACAGTAAGACCCAGAATATTGAAGCTGTGGCTAAACAAGAAAAGTTCATTCAGAATTGATTTTCTTTCAGGAATCTTTGACATTCTTCATTCCAGTTGTTCACCTCTAATGTTGGGCTCAGTAAACACTTAAGGAAGTTGCCATGCACTGCAGCCTGGTGGAGACATGAAGGAATGTAGAGTGGGATAATCACAACATCATCAACCCAATTCTCCAAGGTCGCTGGCCAATAATGCTGCTCTAATTGAATAACTTATCCACAGCTATTTCCCCCGGGAAAGCTGAAGGCTCAGCCTCTGAGAAGAGGCAGATGGTGCCGCATATACAATGAAACCTGTAATTTTCTCTTGCCATTGGACATGTTAACAGTGGGCTGTTTCTGCTTATTCTTTAATATTTTATTTTAATAGTCCCTTCCCAAATTATAATCTACCATGAAGCAGCCAAAGATGGATGCAGTAATACATATCATGTTTAATTTATCATACCTCTAGCTTACTGAACAACTCACTTGGTAATCAGCAGCAGGATTTGTCAGTCAGGTGCAAACTGAAATGAAAGCAACAGAAAAAACACCCAATTAAACAAAAAGGGGGGATGAGTCGTTAGGGCAGCATGGCATTAGCTGGCAGCAAAGTATGGAACATCAAGTGCATTCTAATTCTGATTTTTTAAAATAGTAATTTTGACATAAAATATGCACACTCACTGTATTTGGTAAAGACAACAGGAAGGTTATGTTTTCTACTTTGAGAGACTGATTCAACCTCTGGGATCTGGAGGAGGATGAAGAGCTGTGTGGCTGCTTGAATTTTATCATATAGTGGCAGCTGAAGTTGGAAGAAGGAAGCACAGGCTTAAGGGACAAGCAGCGGCAGCCCATCATTGGTCCAATAACACGACAGATGACAGACCCAGAGGCAAATCCAGGACCCCTAGCCCATCGGCTTTGAAAGCTGCCAGAGAACAGCTGCAGCAGTGGAAGGTTATCCAGACTTGAATGTTGGGGCCTAGCTGGGGTCTTTCTGCTCTAGAAATAGTCCTTCACACAGAGAGCTCTTCCTGGAAGAGACTGAAAAGGAGCCAAGGTTAAATGGACACAGAGAAGGGAGACCAGTTGCTCTTGTGCAATATTTCCTAGGCAAAAACTGTCATAAAGAATGTTCCAGGCTTCAAGGATATGGCTTCGTGGTTTACCTAAGAGGAGAAGCTTTCATAGCTGTAATGAATAAGTGGACATTGCTGATATTTATCAGAAATGCCAAAGCACAGAGAGAAAGCTCTTGGGGTCCCAGGGCAGCACACATCTGCCTGTGGTAATTGAAAACAGGCAATAAAATTGGGTTGATTTTCTTTGGAAAAGGTAAATCAGTGCTGCAACGCTATGACATGGATAATTCATGAAGCCTCTGGTTTATATTAGACACCCAACATGCCTTTCAGAAAGAAGTGACACAACAATTAATGTGTCAAATAATAATGTGCCACTTGGAGAAAGATAATTGTACCCAGTGTTAGGTAGTTATTAGGTCAGAATGAATGTTCATCCTTTCAAAGACAGCAGCGTCTATTCACTCTGGCATTCTACTGTAAGTACAGTATTGTGTTCATAATCACACAGGCTGTAGCCAGGAACACTGGGTTTTATCTGATTTTTTTTTCCATTTGGAATAATACTCTGATGATTTCCTAAACAGCAAACTCAGTGATGTGAGACACAAGTGAGGATGATGAAAGACAGATTGTTAGAGATGGAAGAGGAAATTTGCTTTTCATAAAAAATAAAGTATGAGCACTGTCCCTAAGGAGCCTTGAGCATGTGTAACAAAAACTATCAGACCTGAGTGTGCTCATATGTAAAAGGTAATCTTTTCTTCTGGTGATTTATTGTATAAGGATATCAGTCAGTTACATCATGGCCTCAGATATCCTTGTTCAATTCCTGGTGTCATAACTTACATGATGTGGGATTCAGACAAATCATTTAATGTCACTGAGATTCTGTCTTCTCATTTGAAAAATACAAATAGAAAAACTTGCTATATATTTAGCTTCCAGATCTGTTGAAGTCAAGATGAAAGGGTATGAGAAAATATTTTGTAAATATAAAGGATGGTAGCGATATAAGACATTTTAAAAATTAATATGCCTACCACAGATCAAATGTGTTACATTTTCAGAAACAATTTTATTTAAGAAAAACTAGGAAATAGCTTAGGTCCTTAAAAATAAAAAAAAAACCTTTAATGAGTAGGGGACCCTTAAGACTGTCTGCACAAAACTGACATAAATTCTCACTTCATCCAACCAGGAAGAAATTGAAATACATAATTATTACATATGCATATGTTTTTGCTTTACTTAAGCACAATTGTGATGAGATATAAAAAATATATTTAGCCATTATTGGAGAGAAAGAAACACTGTATTTTGGGGGTATTTTGCCTAGAGTCCATTCAACTACTTATTGTCATAAAGATATTTAAAGTAAATAAAATGTGATTATGTCCTATGTAATATGTTAAAAGTGTTCAGTAATACTTCATGGACAAGAATAGGACATGTTTCATTTGTGAGGATGCATTCTCAAGTGACATTCTGACTATATGTACCACAAATATTAACAGAAAAAAATTTACAGTGAGGTCCTTGACCTTGAGTAGCTTATGACAGATTCTCACTTGAAAGAGTCCTTGTTAGGGGATATCAAACTAATATATAACAAACATATAATTAAAGTAGGTAGTGCTGAGAGGAGAAATGGTGAATTAGCCTGTTGAAGATAAAAACTTTACTAATTCAGATTATGGAATTTTGGTATGTCTGTCCTCAAACCATATAAGTATTCCCCAAAAATCTTTGTATTCTGCAAAAGAGTGCCTAAAAATTAGCAGGGCTTATAAGCAAAATTCAGGCCATCACTCAAAAACTATGGACCATTATAAGCAGAACACCAACATAAATAAAAGCGACCATAAATTAAGTATTTATCGGCATTTTCACTCTGCACTGTTGGTCCACCCTTTGTGGTCTTAAATCTCAAACCTTGTGTTTCCGTCTACAAAATATGAAACAGTGAGAGAGATTAGTCAACATTAAAAGTGGATTCTTCCAGTTATGACAAGACGTGGTAGCCACATTCCTCTCCGCTTCTCCCCTTTACAACAAAAACAAAAACAAAACCCTGGACACAGTACAGCAAGCATATCAAGACTCTTAAAGGTGAAAGAAAAAGGTGGGGTGCCTAGGACCTTGGGACTTGAAAAATAACATGGCGGTGAGTTTCCCTGGTTTCCTTATTTACTGCCCATACGTCGCATATGGTGCACTTTAGAAACCCCCAACCCATAACAATACCACCAACAGGCTTAGATGTTAAAAGATCCAAGAAAGTCCTGCTCTATCTTGCCAAAGGACTGGGGGAAAGGTGGTCTAATAATAGTAATAATAAGATGTTTTGGCAATACTCACCTTACTCTAGCCCAAACTCAAGGGAAAAACTCCTGAAACTCCACACCCACCTGGCATCAATAAGGTTGAATGAGGTGGTCGAAGGTGGGGCTTGAGGCTAATTGGCACTCTGTTTGTCCCCCTTGTCCCTTCCCCGGTGGCAGTGAGGGCCAAGGGCAGCTGATCTGACAGTTTCTATGTGAGTTGGTGTTCCATTTTCACAGGAGAGTTATCAGCGGGACAAAGGGAGAGTTGGACTTTGATCTCATCCATCTGCTATGAGATGGTGTGAGTCAGCCCCACTTGAAGTCTTTCTGTAATTCTCCCTTGAGAGTGATACCCCATCTTTTCTGACTTTTGATATTCAGTAGAATTAAGTCACTAAGTCACTATATTCAGCCCACCTCGAGGGTGAGGCTTAAGCTCTGTTTCTTGAGTAGAAACATAGCAGACAATTTGGACCATCTTAAAAGCCATCACAGAAGGTTTCTTAGGAGTGGAGAATGTTTAAGAAACAGAGAACAACATATATGGAGAGGCCTAAGGTTTGAGGTTAAAAACCAATAAATCCTTGGTCCTTGTGATCATTTGATATGGTCAGCCACTGAGTGAGTCAGTGGCATGCCAGATGATCAATCGAGCATGAGCCCTGTCCTTCCTTCCTAGAAGACAGAGGGAGGTGTTGGTACTGATCCTAGGTTTTAAGCAACTTCTGAGAGGTGCTATAAGGCATACTCTCTTGAATTGGTTGGTAATTTCCAGCAAAATTCAAGACATGAGCAAGTTTGCTCTTCTTTAAAGTTATTCTCTAGAAAATAGTCCTTTTATATGTACCATTTTAAAATAGTAAACAGTGATATGAAGTATGATTGTCTTAGGCCTCATAATTTCTTTCAGGAGGGGTGAACCCTTGGGAGTAAGAGGTTTAAGCACAGTCTTATACTGGTATTTTGTAACAACACTTACTTGGCTATCCCTTGGTTGTTATAACCCTTCCAAGCTTGGGAATCGCCAGGGGCTGCAAGGTTTTCACACAGCTTCGTGGCCTGCTTGCTATGAAATCAGTAGCCTAAGGAGTCACCCCCTGTCCTGAACCCCTGCACCATCTCTTTCCCCCATGAATCACCCCCTTTAGCCTTAGGTTTTCACAGTCCCTCTACATCTGGTGAGACCCTTAAAAGCACACTGGCCTCTTGTCTCAACTCAATCTATTATTTTTTTCTCTACTGTACCTTCATTGCTGCTGATGGGTCCATGGTCACATATGTTCTAAATGAGTGATTCTCAACCTGTGATAAAACCAATTCCATGCCCCACTCCAAATGATTAAGTCAGAATCTCTGGTGATTCTTGTGGGTACTCGGGTTGAGAAATCCTAACATTATACTACCTTATCTCTAATTTTGATTAATTTTGAGTGTCTCACTCACTAACCACTACTACCTACCCATCCTCATTCTCCTTTTCACTTACTTTTTAAACTATAGAGACCTCTAATCCATGGACACTTTTCAACAATTCATGTCTCTCCTCAGGTCCTCACATTTATGTTCTAGAATTATAGATAATTCTATGCACTACACAGCCAGGTTCCTTGCAAGTTTCTTAATAACCTTGTCATTCACTCTATTCTTCATTCCTGCCTAATAACATTCCAGCCTTGGTTGGATTAACTACCTACCTAGTTCATGTTGGCATCCAAGCAGCAGAACAGGGATAAGGAAAATTACACGACTACATGGATTGTTCTTGTTTCAATTTATTATCAAAGGTTCATACAGACCCTTGACATTGCTAGATAATTCCTTTACACTTATTTAGTTATTTTACTCTCCTGATTATTTTGGATGGGTAATATATGTTATCTCCATGGTGGTTTGAATTGTTTCCCATCAAAAGATGTATCTAAGTCCTAATATCTGTGAATGTGAACATTTTTGGAAATAAAATTTTTACAGATACAATCAAGTTAAGGATATCAAGATGATATCATTCTGGATTTAGAGTGGACCCTATATCCAATGATGGTATTCTTATAAGAGAAATAAGAGAAATATATAAAACACAGGGACCCAGGGAAAAATACCATGTAAAAATGGAGGTGAGTTTAGAGCTTGCTGACACAACCAAGGAATGCTGGAAGAGGCAAGGAAGGATTCTCCCCCTAAAACATTCAAGGGGAGCATGGCCCTATCAACACCCTGATTTAGACTTCTAGCCTCAGGAACTAGGAGAATAAATTTCTGTTGCCTTTAAGCCCCTTCTCCCTGCCGGTTCATGTAATGTGTTATGGCAGACTCAGGAAGTTAACACTACATCTCATCTCAAAACTCTAAGCCTCCTTTTCCTCCTCCTCCACCTGTAGATGACCTCATCTTGTATTTTATTAATAAAACAGATGGAATCAAATGAAAACAATCTCATCTTCCCACAAGTCAATAAATTCACTTGTATCTGTACACAAATAATCAGCCTTTTCTCAGGGTCCTGTTCACTACTCTTTCTAAGTCAAGTATTTGTTCATCCAGTTATCCACTTTTCTGTTCTTTACTATCACCAGTCTGTCCTGCATTATTTCCTTTTGCTTAACAAAGTGCCTCGACTTTGGCTATCCTAAAAGTATGTGTATAAATATAAATATAAATAAATATAAATATACGTTTTGCTCCCTGACCTTATACCCCTTTTTAAATACTGTTTATTTTTTCTGCTCCTAGTAGTTAATCTCATTAAGAGTCATTAGTATTCACTCTTTCCACTTTCTCATTTCTCTTTTTCTGCCCAATTTATTTTTTATCGTTTTTCTTTCCACCATTCCACGGAAACACCTCCATTAAACTCACTAATGTTTTGATTTTGTCAAGCCCAACAGGTAGTTCTCGAATATTCATTTAACCTAAATTTGCAGCAAATTTGCACAGTTTAGCACTTCCTCCTATCTGCCACTTCCAGCTTCAGGCATCTGTATATTTTACTCCATCATCATTTCCATGACAGTTTGAAATAATTTAGGGAATGACATTTTCAAGTAGCTACTAATTCTCAGTCTTTGTGCTTTTGGGTGTGTCTTTCTAAAGCCTGATAGGGGTTATTTTGTTTTATTTTTATTATAGTCATTACATGGACCAAATGTTCTAGGAACTGAAGGACATTTACAGATGGCCTGAAGAGCTACAATCTATGGCCAAAATAATTTTAAGCAAAAATGGAATCTCTGTTAGTAGAATCACCGATAAAACATAAATATAAATTAAGATTGTCAAATATTGCTAGTGGGGAGACTCTAAATTTCTTTTACATGTTATGCTTGTTTATTTTTCTCCTTTAATGGAAGATAAAGAATGTAGATAGATATGCATAATTTCCAGAATAACCTTCTATGCTGGGAAAACATAGCTCATTTTCTAGAATGGGGCTGGGTTGTGAATGGTTTTGTGATGCCAGGTATGAGACTTGGGAGAGAGTCGTTAACATGAATGTCTCCAATATGAGAATGGAGACTAGTAGTATCCAGATTAATGCTCATAGGGAGCAAGCCTAGAAGCAGGAAATGATGGTGGTGTCTTTGTCCATGCATTTGAATTCTCCTTAGGGAGAGTTGGTCTAGAACAGAGAACGAGAGAGAGAGAGAGAGAGAGAGAGAGAGAGAGAGAGAGAGAGAGAGAGAGAGAGAGAGGGAGAGAGAGAGAGAGAGAAGAAGGAGGAGGAGGAGGAGGAGGAGGAGGAGGAGGAGGAGGAGGAGGAGGAGGAGGAGGAGGAGGAGGAGGAGGAGGAGGAGGAAGAGGAAGGAATAAGCAAATGACAGACCAGATAACTGGTGTTTAAAATACCCCTGCTGCCTTATTTCTTCAGAGGGGCAACACTGCTTCCCATGTCTCTGTTATGGGCTTAATGGCATTTTTTTTCCCCCCAGGCATATTGTGGTGGCTGATTTAATCATGCAGCCTGTTCCGTCACCTCTCCATTCCTTTGCTCATGTTTTTATGTTTCCCAAATAACTACTTGCAATCAAAGTTTGGACTCAGTTCTGTTTATGGAGGAATAAAAACCAGGGCACCAGCTGAACTGTTGGATGTTCTGCTCCAAGGAAAGGATACACACATGTTATGGGTTTAATTGTATCCATGCCTCCTGACCCCCAACAAATTTAAATGTTGAAGTCATAATGCCTACTACCCCAGAATGTGATATTATTCAGAAATAGGATTGTAGCAGATGTAATTTGTTACGATTAGAATAGATCCCTCATCCAATATGACTGGGGTTCTTATAAAAAGGGAAAATTTTGAGACAAAGACAGACATGCCCACAAGGAGAACACTGTGAATATGAAGGCAGAGACTGAGGTTGCTACAGTCTGAATTCTGTCTTCTCAAAATTTATACATTGAACCCCTGACTCCCAATTCATATAGGATATAGGGCTTATAAGGAGGTAATTATGGTTAAATGGGACCATAAGAGTGAGGATCTCATTTGATAAGATTAGTGTTTTTATAAAAAGAGATACCAGAGTTCTATCCCTCATTCTCCCTTTCTACCCTGTAAGGACACAGAGAGAAGTTGGCATTCTATCAGCCAGGAAGAGAGCTCTCACCAGAAACCAAATCGATGGATCTTGGACTTCCAGCCTCCAGAACTGTGAGAAAAATTTTGGTTATTTTAAGGCACTCAGTTTGTGGTGCTTTTTACAGCAGCCCTAGCAGATTAATGTAACACAGGACTGAAAGGTCATGGAGTAAATGCAACTTCGGCACTCTCTGTGGCCCATGGCTTGGCTGAGCTGGTCTTTGATTTTAGTGTAAGTCCATAGGAAGTTCAGAAACTGAGTCAGACGTTGACTTATTCCCAAGGGTGGGAAGTGTGTTTGTCATAGCCTAGACTTCGGCTGTTGATTTCTTATAACGTCTCCCTGCCTCCATATCAGATATGAGCTTTTACCTTATTGTTTATTTTCTTTTTCTCTTTACTCCTTTAGCAATATGGTTTGTAGACATAACAGTACTTAGCAAATTATAGCAAATTGCTATAAGGTGACTTTCACTTTTTTAAAAAAGCAAACAAATTTGATGTTCAAGAGTCTCTTCGCCTCAACTCTCAAGGAGAGATAATCATAAAACAAGCTTTTAAAGAAAACTCTTATGTGCAGAAAAATGTTTTTAATGAAAAAAAAAAAAGGCAAGTTCATTAAAATTTAAACAAACAAATAAGTAAATAACTTAGATCCTGGGCCAGAAAGAGTCTTGGAACTGAGACCAGAATATCCGAATTTGAGGATAGGTTTTGCTACCAGTAGCTAGGTAAATTTGGAGAAGCCAACCTGCCCCATTCCGAGCCCCATTTCCTCCTCTGCAGCGTGAAGAGATGGGACTTGGTTCTCTCTAAAGCCCATCAGCCTTTATGGTTCCAGAAAATCTGTGGTTTCTGTGATTCATGCGCCCCTGTGCCAGGCTCTGCTCCTGGCAGAACTGGGGATCGTGAATGTGATGCAGCCACGGCATGGACCCAGGTGGGTGTGAAAGGCTCTGGCTCTGCTACAAAGCTTGAGCTCCAAGCCCAGTGACAAAAATGCATTTGCCAGCAGTGACCTTGTGGAGACTTCTCAAATGCTGAACGTTTATAGCCATAGATGTTTCTCATTTTTATTTTCAACTTCACTGCATGCTTTGTTTCATTTTGTTTTTACAATTATTTTGGAACTCACTCTATTACTAGAAACTTTGACAGTATAGGTGATCACAGTAACTTTCTCTCTTATACTGGGATTTAGTGTGGAGTGAGTTAGCCTCTTTCCAGGACATTTATCTATCGCAGAGGTGTGAGCTGTTTTTCTCTTATTCTATGATCAGTTTTCTTCCCTTAGACATAATGGCTCAAAGAACTGTTTGAGAACAGAATTTCCTTCTAGGGTTTTTTGGCTGCATTATTATTGAAATAATACATCGTGAAATGTATATTCTGTGTTCAATATAATCCTATTAAAGATCAGAGTCTAGCATTGTTCTAAGATGTGTCAAGGCTGGAATTCAGAGGAGGTAGATCAGCCCAGTTGATGGTGTTGTGGAGACTTCATGAATGAGGTGAAGCTTGGTTTGGATCTTCAGTGAGTTGTGTATTTCAGGGCAGTAAGGGAAAAGGCACTGGAGACAGACCACATGAGCAAGATAGAAATGATAAAGGCACTGGCCACTTTCAGAGACATATCTAACTCCCCACTACGGGCCACATTATGAAGGATTTTAAAGTAACTCCTTAATATGTACGAAGCTTACTTTTGGAGTGATGCAAATGTTTTGGAATTAGGTAGAAATGCTGTTTGCACAACATTGTGAATGTACTAAATGCCACTGCATTGTTTACTTTAAAATGGTTAATTTTATGTTCTGTGAACTTCATCTCAATATTTTTTTAAAAAGAACTTTAAATGGCTGGTCCTACATGAGTTTCTGCTTAATCTGATAAGCAATGTGAGGCCATTGAAATTGATAGTAGAGAAGTCACATAATCAAAAACAAAAAACATAGTAATAATTTTGGAGATGAGTCAAACAGGGATATATGTAAAGTGGGGAGATTTACTTCATAGTTATTGAGCTAGTCTCTGCTGTAATTAAAAATCCAGGAGTAATCTTTTCTATAAATATGCTTTTGTGGAAATTTCCAAACATATACAAAATGAGAAAATAACTTAGTGAATTGTACATACATAACACCCAACTTCAATAGTTTTCAACATTTTGTTGAGCTGATTTAATCCACCACCTTCCCCCAACTCACTTGCACACATTTTGTTTCCTTTTGTTTCCTAGAGTATTTTAAGGTAAACTCTAGACATCATGTTATTCCTCTAGAAACAAACTTCTGATAACATCTTCAATTTACAAGGACATTTTTTGTTCTTCCCACCAAGCAATTAGTACTCCCAGCAATTAAGAGCAAATTCTTAATATCATACAATGCTTTCCTGATTATATCACACATAAGTTTAAAGAGTTGGGTTCTAATGATATCTAAACAAGGGTCACGTGTGGATTGCAGCTAGTATGTTTCTTAATGTCTTTTATCCTACAATTGCATTGATTTATAGGAGAAAATGTGTTATTCAGAATACTCTACATTCTGAATTTTCCTATTCGCTGACATGAAGGAAATATTGAGAGAGATTAATCAAAGAGCTGGAAAGTTCTTTGATACTTGTCATTGTTTTTAGGAAATTTCAGAGGATAGAACTAAATGTGCATTTATTTATATAAAAAAAGTCCTGAGTTCATAGTGATATTTATAATCAAATTTAAGATAACATGCTCTCCATTTCTTTGGTTGGATTTTTGTATTCATAACTTCCGTTAAAAATATTAGTTTTTAAATTAATTACTAAAATTATTTATTTGTAAAATAGTGAAAAAATAGTATAATATTACTACTAACATCAGACTGCTGGAAGCAGCTTGCATTTTCTTTGCCAGGAGATCTTTGAAATCACTTTTTTTCCACATCGCTCAAATCAGTGGTGTGCCAATTCCTTTGGCTTTATTTATGAACACCTGTCAAACTGTCTTCCCATTTTTATTCCTGCTGCCATTGCCCTAATTCAGTTCATCAATTCTTCTAAACCAGATTATTTCATAGTCTTATAATCTGTTTCTCTCCTTCCCAACCTATCTTCTTCCAAGATATTGTGCACATTTCTGTCAGAGGTATATTTCTAAAACACAGATTTGATCAAAACAAATAAGTGAAACAAACTAAACTTCAATGACTTCTCATTTCTCTGCCTAATGAAATCCAGACTCTTTGCCCTGAGGGTTAAGGCCCTCCTCTCATGAGATAAGGCAGTATCTTCAAATATTATCAGTCCTCCTGGTCTCTAGATTCAGGTATTCCTTTAGGAGTTCACACCCTGTCTGCTATAGAATGTACTACATTTGGGAGAAATAGACAAAGGAACTAATATCACAAGGCCTTCAGAAAACAACTAAAAAACGTTTTTTAGGTGTCTCTTTTTTTAGTTATCTATTTAGCTGCTCTTCAGCTATTTTTTTTTCCCCTTTGACTTTTTTTTAAGTTTGTAATCTGACTGCTCAGAATTTCTTTTTGGATTTCTACACTACCTTCCATCCCCCAAAACTTTAAATTTTTGTCTTCTCTTGTACAGAATAATTAATTCTCTCCCAGCTTTCATCTTGAAACTTCTATCTACAAAAGTATCTGTATGTGTAGTACAACAATGGTATCTCCTGATAATTGTTTTTACAGTTTAGAAACCATGGTTTATAACTTAAATATATCATTTTGCTTCTCAGCCCACCTTTAGTGGCTTATCTGTTCCATATACCCAGTTGTTCAGATATCCAAGTTTCCTCCTTATTTATATAAGGTTTATCTCAAACTGCCTTTCCCACATTATATTCCAAGAACCTTCTACACTCTGAGAGAATGCTCATTTGCTTCATCTTTTTGTGTTTTACATGTTGTTGAGTTGGCTCTGACCCTTGGTGACCCTATGAATGAATGATGTCCACAATGTCCTGTCCGCAACACCCCTGATCAGCTCCTGTAGACTCATGCCTGTGGCTTCTTTTATGAAGTTAATCCATCTCATACTCAATCTTTCTCTTTTACCACTGCCTTCTATTTTCCCCAACATTATTGTCTTTCACAAAGAAACCTGACTTTTCATGATGGACCAGAAGTAGGACAGTTTCAGTTTTTATCATTTTTGCTTCTAGTGATATTTCAGGCTTAGTTTGCTCTAGAACGCACTTGTTCATCTTTCAGGTGGTCCCAGGTATCTGTACAGTTCTTCTCCAACATCATATTTCAAATGAATCATTTTTTTTTCCATATCAGATTCTTCACTGACCATTTTTTGCATCTGTACATAGTCATCGGGAATTCGAAGGTGTGGATGATTTTAGCCTTGGTCTTTAAAGACACATCTTTTCCCTTGGTGATCTTTTCTACTTCTGCCATTACTGCCCTTCCAAAGCTCAGCCTTCTCTTGATTTCTTGGCTGTAGTTTCCATTTGAATAGACTATGGAACCAACTATTTTTTTTTTACTTATATAATATTAAACCATCTCTAACTGGATTGCACTTTTCATTTTTTTTCCCATCAAATAAAATTCTAATCATTTTAAATACTGCTTATATACCATCTTCTTCATGTGTTCCCCCCCCCCCATTCTAATTCCAATCTAGCACTCTCTTCTTAAAATTCTAGGAGAGTTTACTTATGTCTTACTTAGGTCATTTATGTTATCATGCCGGGATTATACTTGTCTATGTCCGCATATGTCTCCTTTATTAGGGTACATTTTGCCTGAGTAAAGACCTTATTTTGTTCATATCAAAGTAACCCAGTGAGTTAATAAATCTTGTGTTGAAACAAATAATACAGCTTACTGTTATCTAGATTTAAAGAACTAAATATAATCTGTATTCTCACAATATCTTCAGAAATTCAATAATGACTCATAGCAATTAATAATATAAAGGATATGACAATGTTCTTCATTGAGAATCCATTGAATTTTATAGATCCTCTTCCTAGAAAAACAGCATATCTTCCAAATTTTGCAACCATTTGTACTGTTACACTTATTTCCTTTCTCTGCCTCTGTGGAGCTGGAGAACTACTGCTTTCTTTGTTATTTTTATTTCCACCTCTGGGCTGTTTAACTCTTCCTCATGTTCTATTTAATCATTTCTTAATTTAAAATTAGTGCAACTAGTTACAGTTCCTGAAAATAATTCTATTACAAAAAAAGAGTTTATGTATTAGAAAAATATGTTCCTCCCAACAAACTACAGATACTCATTACAAACTAAATCTTATTGAATACTCAGTAAACTCACGTGCACGTGTGTGTGTGTGTGTGTGTGTGTGTGTGTGTGTGTGTGTGTGTGTGTGTTGGGAAAGTACATTGCTAGGTATCATTATTCATTTCAGGTACTCAGAGATAAATAAAACAGAACCAGTTGGTACCTTAAAAAGTGTGGGCTGCTTACAGATGTGCAAAAAAATCACACATAAAATAAATTGTTAATAAATATAATTATTCCATGGCTTTCCCTTGTAAGTCCTTTCCTTAGGGAACTATGAAAAAGCCAGATGCTTATCTGGGAAATGTCCCAAATTATTCTTTGAAAAATATTAACACTTCATTACAAAAGATCTTGCTTAGAATTATACTGAAACTCAGATTTTTATGACTATAAATGTTTAAGAGTAGCAACATATTGGAGCAAAATTTGCAATTTGATGGTGAGCATTTTACAACGGATTAGGAATCATGTGAGTATGGAATTATCTTTAAATATTATCCCATTTCCAGTGTCATAGGTAGACTCTTTTTGCAATTGCTGGTATAAGTGCCTTCGAGGCCTCCTCCTCACTAGTTAAATATAACAGTGGTGCTAATTGCATAGTTCTTGGCATGGAGTGGTTTCCCAGCCACACTGCTTCTTCTGGGGCAGCTGGTGTGATTGTAGAAAATGTCATCATTGCTGCACACCTTAGATTCTGTGCAAATCGTGAACACCATCTTCTCCGTCTACTGGGTATTAGTGGAATTTTTTATTTGATTTGAATTGAAAAATGGAAAGAGGAAGATGTTGTTTTTCCTTTCTTGCTAAAAGTGGAAGGATCTCTTTGTGAGCATAGTACTATGGTGGTGAATGTGGAGTAGAGGTGACTTTGAAAAATGCCTGCCAATTTATGGAGGCTCAGAAGTAAGTTTTTTTTTTTTTGTTTGTTTGTTTTTAATGGTGATTATAGTATCTAGTTTAGTGCCTTGATATAGTAAGAACTTATGTGTTTTTGTGGATTGGGCTATTTGGAATCTTGAAGAAAGGGCACAGGCTTACAAAATAGAATAAAATGGTGACATTAAATGTCAGTGCCTGTGGAGTTTTCTAGTAGAGCTTTTAAAATAACAGGATGTAAGGCTCCTGGTGATGGTGGCCCTATGCACAATGGAACCAGACTTGTGCAATACAGTGAAGAAATTCATAGTATTTTTTAACTTTATACTAAAAGATCAAAACATAAAGAGTAGGCATGATGATAAGACTGTATAATATAGGGCATGGTGATATGTCTAACTCTTTTTTCCATTATGCAAAAGAAACATATTATAAATAGCAATGACATTATGAGAACACAGAGAAAGCCAGAGTAATATTAATAGATAATGAACCACCTGGTTCTTATTAAGAACTACCTGCCTACTAAATTACCTTTGGCTCTATATGTTATAATTGGTTTATGGGATAAAAGAGTTAACTAAATATATTTATAAAATGTATTGTTTGGATGATGAAAAAAATTAAAACTTCAAGTATAATGAGTGATTTGAACACAGAAGCTATTTTTACCATATTGTATTTTAAACTGTGTATGAATCCAGAACCACTCTTAAAAGTATGGTGAGTACTTTAGTAAAGAAAGCCAATCCTGTTTAAATAGCCTATAACAACAGAAAATAATTGTGCATGCTCAAAAAAGATTCAAACTTAAAGGGAGAGAGATTTTTAACTACTAAAACTACTCATATTTAGCAAGTAAGAAGAACAATTTTGACTTTAGTGATAAGCACTATGTGCTTCAGAGACCATTTTGATTGGTGGACAAACTGGAGCTGAAAGAAGACATAAAAATATACTCTTTCTCTGAACTATCAGCCCAAATCTTTGTAATTTTTACCAATTTGAAATATGTATATACTGTTGAGGTATTGGGCTAAGATTCCATTAGTCTGCCCTTTTTGTGTTTCTGTAGAATTTGCTGTTGTAGACCTTGCCACAGAGTACTATAGTCAACTTGCTTACAGATCTTGATTCCCTAATGCCCAGTCCATGGTTGAAGGAAGCGGGTGTCTTAGATTACCAATACCGAGTTTAGTGATTGGTGTTTATCCAGAGAGACAAGAGGTGGCAGAAGAGCCAAATACATTCAAGCACTCAGGTCTGTAACTCTAATGAAAAACTGATTTTGATCAATTTCTAAATGCTTAAATTAATTACTCTGAGAACATTCATAGGTATCAAATGTGGGTGAATTGAAGTAACTTAACTATCTGCGATAGGAGGGAAACTTAAATGCCTTTCCAAGGATCATACAGGTGATGGAAGAGTGATATTATTATGTCAGCGTGAGGGCCTGAGCAGGAAGAACTGCTTCTGGGAGGCTGGTACAGTGCATGATAACATCAACAATTGGTTTGGCTTATGCAGATTTTGTTTGAGGATTTGACGTTACATCTAGGAAATAGTTAATAGCAGTTGGGTTTATGGGACTTGATATTGGGGAGAAAGATACATTTAGAAATGTAAATAAAAATTCTTCATGTACATGTGTTGTTTAAGAGCAAGAAAGACTGGAATTAACCAAAGAAAGAATGTAAATAATGAAAAGAAGAAAAAAGTATAAAATAAACAATATTTCTTTCGTCAAGGTGGCTGATGAGAAATACAGTGAGGATTAGATAAAGGAAAAGGAGGAGATGGAAAATGATGAGATATATACCACGGAGAGGAGAAGTTATTTGGTAGTGAGAATTAATGATGGTGATGATGATGATTGTGATGAAAATGACATTTGTAGAAGAGTTACTAATATTTGGCAGAAACCATTCTGGCAAGCCACTTGCATTAACTCATTTCATCCTCATAGCAACTTATAAAGCAAGCAGTACTATTATTTACATTTTATAGACTAGAGAACTATGGCTTGCTCAAAGTCACACAGCTAAATAGTAAAGGATACTAGATACAAATTGAAGCAACTGACTCTAGAGCCTAGAGAAAAAGAATGTGGAATAAAGTTGCAGGGCAGTTGGGTCTTTCCAAGACACAGAAATCACCAGATGGCTACATCAGTGTCTGTCATACCTTCTCTAAGTTCCTTGCTGCAGCCACATCATGCATTAGTAGACTGACCCACCCAAGGGAAGAAAAGAGAACAAGAGCAGTAACCTCCCTTTGTATGCCTCTCTCAGTGCACGCCGAGTGGAGCATATGGTGACTTAGGGAATAAGTCACCCATCCAGAAACTGTGGGGTGTTCTGTTCTGATGCCAGCATGTTATATATTCAGAACTTGGGAGATAACTAGTTTTCTACCCGAAAATATTATGTACACTTCTGAAAGATGATCATTTGATTTCTTTCCTATTCCGAGCACTGAAAATATACTTAAAAACTGTTTCATTTGCAGAAGAAAAATGAGAGGAAGGGGAAAGAGCTAGATCTCACTCTCTCCTTTACTTTGGCCACCAGAGAACAGACTAGATATACAGTAAAAGTATTGTAATATGAGTCTTCTAGGTAAATGTGTAGGTGAGCACCGAAATAGAGCTACCTGTTAGGTTGAGTGTAACCTAATGAAGCCCTCATAGCAAAGTGATAAATGACTAAGGCTTATCACTACTTACTCTGAAATTTGAGCTTGATGTCTAGATTGTTCGCTTGGTGTGTGTGTGGCAGGGGAAGAGGGGGAGGTGAGGGGCAGTGTCCAGAGCCACATGTGGCTTATCTTTACATCTATAGCATTATCAGCCTACCTTAATTCTTAAAAAAAAAAAAAAGAAAAGTTTACAAAAAAATAAAGAGAGAGGAAGGAGGGAAGGGAAAGGGAAAGGGAAAGGGAAAAGGAAAGGGAGGGGAAGGGAGGGGAGGGAAGGAAGGAAGGAAGGAAGGAAGGAAGGAAGGAAGGAAGGAAGGAAGGAAGGAAGGAAGGGAAGGGAAGGAAAGGGAGGGAAGGAAGGAAGGAAGGAAGGAAGGAAGGAAGGAAGGAAGGAAGGAAGGAAGGAAGGAAGGAAGGAAGAGCTTAAACAGGAGTTTTCTACCCGGGTCTCCTATACAACAGAAATTCTTCACTGCACCCTTAGCACATTTGAAGAGAGAGAGAGAAAGGTGGCCTATACGCTTTGCTTAGCCTCTGGCTTCAACCCCTTAAGTCCTTCTTTTGTTTTATCAGTTTACACTTAAATGACTGAAAATAACAATTGTGATTTTAGTCAGTTTGGGTTGTTATAATAGAATACCATAAATTGGTTGGCTTATAAGAACAGAAATTTATTTCGGACAGTTCTGGAGCCTGGAAGTCCAAGGTTAGGGTGCCAGCATGGTTGGGTCCTGGCAAAAGCCCTCTTCTGAGTTGCAGACTGCAAGCAGTCTTCTCGTCACATCCTCATATGAAGAGGGGGCAAGCGATTTTTCTGAGGGCCCATTCACAGGAGTACTTATCCCATTCATGAAGTCTCTATCTTCATCACCTAATTACCTCCTAGAGGCCCTACCTCCTAATACTATCATATTGTTGGTTAAGATTTCAACATATGAATTTTGGGAAACACAACATTCAGTTCATTGGAATGATGATGATGATGATGATGATGATGATGATGATTAAAATTTAATGCCTTAAAGCATCATACATCTTTGAATACATTTCTACTACTTATTTTCATTACCTTATAGAATTCATGACATATATTTACTTATCAGTTCTATTCAATTAGGTCATTTCAGTGCTGGTGACAAAAATTAGCTTAGACACATAAATTTGATTCAGATCTTTAGAAATAACTAAAGCTGATACTTGTGCTTGGAACTTTCAAAAAACATCTGACGAAATCATTGAAAAAAATAAAATATGAATGACATAGTATGAACTTCAGAATTTGCTTGTAGTGATATTGTGTACTGGAAATAAAAACCAGACAAAACTAAAATAGGGAAGGGTGTGGTATGAGGTCTAACTTTAGAGTCAAATATACCCAGGTCCTGTTTCTTGTTCAGCTACTTAGATGACCTGTGGGTAAATTAAGTAACCTCAGTTTCTTCCTCTGTACAATGGTGACAATAATATTTACCTTCTAATAATAATATTTACCTTCTGAAGTCCTGAGATTAAATGAGATATGCAAATAATCTCACATAACAGTCTTTCTCATTAGCTGCATCTCTCCTCACCCCTGGGCTGAGGTAGGCGGGGTCATATTTCTATTCTGCTGTGGCTTCCTGGTCATGGTTCATTGTTTGTGACCTGCATCATCGACTTCAACATACTGGCTGCCACATTGGTTGCACCAGCTCTTGGTGTAAATGTTAGCATGCTAACATTGGGAAACTTTTGTATTGAATAAACTTTGTCTGCCTTTGGGAGAAGTGCCAGTTTCAAAGTTCAGTTTTCCTACCTCAGTTACATGAAGTTTGTTAATTATACAGCTCTTGCTCTTTCAGTTTCATATTTCCATTGCACATATCCCTGTCTCCCTTCACAGGCATGAGTGTTTAATGTGACTCTTCCTAGACTAATGGACATCACATTCTACTTGTTAAAAAGAATGAGCTTCATGTTCTTCTCAAACTCGGATATATCCTGAGACCGTTCTGCTATATAGAAGATTCTTTCTCATTAATCAGAGCTTTCCTTGATGACAATATCTGTTTTATACAATAAATGATCTCACCCATGAGGCTGAAATCTTTCTAACCTTATGAAAAGAAACAGAAACATGTTTATTGAGCACCTGCATAGTGCCTGCCAGGGGTGGACATGTTCACATATGTTAAGCCTAATTTATTAATTTCATAATTCATTGTTACAAAAATTCTATGGACAAAAGTATTTAGTGGCCATCTACTACAGATGGAGAAATAAAACCTTAACTGTGTTTTTGCTCTTCATGACCACTGCATAATGTTTATAATTATTTCATTTGAAGTAAATAAAAATGGTCTTTGACAGCCAATACTTAGAAAACATGCTTATATCATAGAAAGCACAAAAATTAATATGAAATCATAACATGCATCATATTTTACATCCTTATATAGACAAATACTGCATTCTGGTAATAAACATTCCTGTTTGTGCAAAGAGCCCACTTTAAAGCTGTGATTGATTTAAGAAACAACTTGGATCATGGACATGACCTCCACAAGCTAATTCTTACCAGTATAAGGGCCCCAACACTTAAGACAGATTCAGCTGGGCTGTGTATTCCAGCTCAGAAAAGATTGTGGATTTTTAAAATAAAAGACAGTACAGTTGTTGCTAATTTTTGCTGTTTTGAAATTTTCTTTCATTTGCACAATGGAGAAATATACTTAGAAATCAAGAGGAAAGCATGGTAATTCATTCCATGTTCACATAATTTGATCAAATTAACTTCAAAAATCAACAACAAAAATGTTTTAAAATCAGGCTTCTTGCAATTTTTCACATTTAAAGTCATTAGTGTTGTTTGAAGATTCCTAAGACAAAGCTATTCAGGCAAAAAACACATTTTTTTGTTTGACTTTACCCCAGGTTTTTTCATAGAATTCAAACTCTACTGAACAAGTCTCCTTGTCAAAAATAAGCACCCTTCCTTCCAGCCATACCCTATCTTCATTTGGGGGCCTCCAAGAACTCTGTCATTAAAGGCTATGTAATGCCAGAATACCTGGCATTCTCTGCAGGAAATTTACGATTTAAGAGAAGCAGAAAGATTTAGGTTGTGATGAATCACCTTACCCTAACATTCAGCTCAGTGGAACCAGATTATCTTGCCCTGGGCAAGGTGGTTTACCTAGTCAGTACCCTTCAGATTGAAGAGCAAGAGCTACTGAGAGTATGGAAGGTGTATTGGAAAACAACAGGAAAATACTGGAAGCTTAATTACATAAGGATTGAATGAACTTTCTCTCTCTCTCTCTCTCTCTCTCTCTCTCTCTCTCTCTCTCTCTCCCCTTTCCCTTTCCTTTCACCCTTAATGCTATAAAAAGTGAAACTGAAAAAGTGCTTCTACCCCTCCAAAACATAGTATACTAAAGAAGCATTTGTTTCATCCATGTACAACCTGCGTTCAGTGAGAAGTGATCACCCAAGCTCTATTTAAAAAGATACTTCAGAAGTACCTAGAGTAATTGGGGCTGCAAGAAAAAGGATGATGGAAAAAAAATGCATTCAAAGCTCTCAGCTGCCTCTTGCAGAAGATGAATGTAGTTTTAAACTTGCCTCTTTCTTATTTCTTAGTGTGGGCCAGCAAAGGATTAAGCCAGCAAGATCCTTAGAGTCACTGGAGGTGCTTTGGGGGAAGAAAAGGTAGCTCTTATCCCCACCTCCCAGGGGGTTTAGTTTAAGCATCAGAAGGTATTTGTTTCTCTTACTTCAGATACTGTCTTCTTTATTTCTTAAAAGCTTTTAAAACAGTGGTCTTGATTTGGTTTGTTAAGAAGTTTCTTTTTTCATTTACTTTGCTACCTAAGAGATTGTGAGAAGCAGTTATTTCTGTGAAAATTAGAAAAAACCTTTTCCTCACCTAGAAGAAGCCAAGAGAAAAAAATAGCCAGGACTTCTTGACATGCCATGTTGTAATGGTTACATGGTGCAACCGGAAGAGAAAACTGCCCTATAAATACTTGTAGCTTTTTAAAGCCTGGAATACATTGCAAACCTGTACAAAAGAGGCAATAACATTGGGAATGAGGCAATCAGTAAAATTTGCTTAGTTCACTTGGATTTAGAAAGAAAGCAGGATTAAAAGCAAGAGGGGACAGCTTAGGCCTGAAGCAATGCATTTATATCAGTAACAAAAATAAAAGTTTACCTTTACAGTGGGATTTGCACCTGATGGAATCCAGATAAACTTGCTCTCAGAAGTCCCCGCTTGATCTAGCACTAGACTGAAGGCAGAGAAATGGGCAATATTTTGTCCATGAATTCACTGCTTCTCACCAGAGAGCTGGAATTTTTTTTTTTTTTTTCAAGAGAGGTACACTAACACTTGGAAGGAGACTTCATGGCAGTCTGACATTCTTCATGTTTCTTGATCTGAAGCAGAAAAAGCCCATTGCCTTTTCACATACATTTTAAACACATATACTGTGCCTTCGGGTACATGTAACGATGTCCTGGGCTCCCACTTTGTGCTTTGTAATCTCCTATTGATCCTCTTAATAATTCTGAGAAATAGTTATTATTTTTTATAGATTTATAGATAAGAAAATTTAGGGTCAGAGAAGTTAACATACCCAGGAGCACTTGATTAGAATGCAGAGAACAGAGAGTAATCTGGAGTTGGGTTGATCCACGCTCATCTTTCCAGTGATCTGAGTTTAAAGTCACTCATGAGGTATAATTTGAGGGTCTTCAAGAACTTATTTTCTCAGGAATGCCTGCATTGTGCTGAATTTTAATAGTGTTCTCAGGCTTTACATTTCTCTCTGCATTTCGGTGAGACCCAGATGTTTTCACTTCTAGCTGGTGGTTATCTGGGTTGAATGACCCACTCTTAGGGGTGCTGCTCACACAGCCTAAGGTAGCCCTGGTGGTCATAGCAAATCCTCCATTTGCTTTCCTTTTAAATGACTCCAATTTGTTGTTGTTGTGATTTTGTCTTTCCTATGTCAGATTTGAAGCTACTTTGTCACATGACCTTTGCCTCCTTTTCAGGGTTTTCAGGATATAGTACTGTAGTTCAACTCCCAGAAGGGACTGTAACATTTATCAGTAGCTCCTGATACAAGAAGGAAAAATTTGCCTATGGGGCAATGGGGTGGGGGAAGAAAGCTGTTTTTAACAGATATGAGACTTTTTTCTTCCTCTTTGTGATGCTTTTTATGGTTCCTCCATCTCCCTGGTGATATTGGAAACTTGTTTTCCATATCTGCTCTGTCTACCTGGAGGCTTGTTTTGAGAGATAAACAAGATAATAGATGTGTGAAGATTCTGAAAACCAAAAAACGCTCAAAACTAGCTTCTATACAGCCATTATATATGTGTGTGTGTGTGTGTGTGTGTGTGTGTAAAGAACATTTTCAGAAGCAGAGTTCAGATCATGTAGACTCTCTGCTTGTAGATCTTCAAAGATTACCTTTTACCTGCAAAATGTGTTTAATATCCGAGCTTCATATTTGGTAGACTTCATCTTCTAGCCTTTTTATTTCTAATTGTTTTCTTTCATTCATCTGCTGCAATAATAAAAATGCTATGCATTATCCAATAGAGTAGCCACTAGCCACATGTAACACTTTAGTACTTCAACATTGGCTAGTATGACTGAGGAACTAACTTTTCCCCCTAACTTTAAAAATTTCATTTTAATTGATTTAAATGTAGATTTAAGTAGCCACATGTAGCTAGTAGCTGTCATGTTGGACAGCACAAACTTAAAAGTTCTTCTCTATCATTTCCTGTCCAAATGACATCAATTTATCATTATCTCACACCTAAGTTCCTTGATTCTTAAAGCCTCCTTTTGTGTGCTGACCTGTTCATCTTCCTTTTCACCTTCTATCTAAACTTCATTTAGGCTCATATGTTGTAACTTGCATTTTGAATTTGCTCGTATCTCACTTTCCCTATTAAGGAATAGGCTCCTTCTGATCTTGTTTACTGTTGTCCCTAGAACTTTGGCTAGTATATCCAACAAACATTTGCTGAGAGACTATCATTGCTGCCCTGAGAGTCACTCAGTCACTCACTTAACCCACCAGCCCAACCATGCACCTTCACTGAGTGCTTTCTGTCTGTCAGGCCCTGTGCCGAGCATAGGATCCATGTTAAGTCTGAGAATTTAGATAATTAACGAAGGATCCTCTGAGATACCCCAATCCTCAGCTGCCCTGTTCCTTAGCCTCCCCAAACAAGAAAATCTCTCCTAGCCTTTCAGGCAAGTCACCCTCTCCAGGAGCTTTGATATGGGGCCCCATTGGCCTAGAAAGGAGAAAGTGAAAGTCCAGGGAGTGAATGTCCTTTCTTCTTAGCAACAATGTCTGAAAGCTTAAACCTTGTCAGATGGGGCACGTTTGGCAAATGTTCTGGCACACAGTATTTCAATTGATGAAATTTCTTTGTGGAACTCTGTTCCCAGGGGTAGGGGATATTGGAGGGTGAACAATTAAATGCTGGCACAGCCCCGAGTGGCTCACTGATGCCTGGCTGTGCGCCTCTGAGGGCTGTCAGAGCTTGCAGCACGATCTGCTCCTGTCACTATCAGTCTCCTGCAGGAGTCCTGCCTGAGCCCTGCCCAGCCAGGGCCTGGAGGGAAGGGAGCAGTGCTGAGCTGAAGATAAGTCTCCAAATCGGGCGGAAGCAGTGACTGGGGACAGTGAGGGGGAGGGCCAGCAGAAATGAAGTCAGAGGCACAGCAGCGGCTGCAGCTGAATCAATTTGGAGATAAAAATAGTGCCTGCCGCCCCTGCCTCTGCAGTGATTTCATAAAGGTCTCAGCTGTGTTGGAGAGAAAGCCAGCATGTGTGTCCCTACCTCCTCCCCAAACTGGTGAAAGGAGCAATAATAAAAAACACAACCAGCGCTGAAACGCTGTTCTCCTGAATCTCCTTCCTCTTTCTTTGTTTTCCTTCTCCCACTCTCTTCCAGAGCCCCCAGACATGCCTCTTGTCTCACCTGTTCCTCTTAATGGGTAAATTGAAGACAGGGACAAAGATGAGTTCTTCAGAGACTAAAAGAGGCAGGGATTCCAGAAATTCATAATGGATCTGGATGGCACTTTCCCCTTGACTTTCAACCCCTAAGACATCAGCTGAGATGACTGACTGCTCTAAAGACTAAAGCTCTTTACCACACAGAAAGTAAGAACCCTTTAATAATGGGTTCCATGAAGTCAAACCCACCTTATATTTTCCTGCTTGAGCATTCAGAGAAAACAAAACTTGAGATTGCCAATTAGTGTGACTGTCCCAGGAGATGCAGATTTAGGGGTCAGTTTCTTTGACTGATGTGAGAAACCTCTCTGGATTAGCTCAGAAAGGACATGGAATGAATAGAGCTTTGGCAGCTTGCAGAGTGATTATCTCTGCAGTGCCGGGAGGTAACCTTTCTGCTGCTATATTCTGACATTTGCATCGAGGCAAATGCATCATTGGTAATTGCACCTGAGTGTCAAAGCCACTTGATGTGTGTGTTCCAACCAAGGTATGAATGAGGACTTTAGCATTAAGGAATGGGAGGCAAAGAAGAAGTACAGGCACATTATAGGAGAAGAGATAATGGAATTGGCCGTAAAAAGTAACGGCTTTGGATTGATGTTTCCTTTATATTCTTGCAATTGGAATATATTCAGATTAAATAACACATTACTTGTGAAAGTGCCTAAACTAGTGTTTGCTCTTAAAAACAATACTTAATAAATATCATCCTATATGCTTTCAAATATATGCTTATACATCTCTGAAAAGCAAATATCAATTCAGTAACATTTTAATGAAACCAAGAAAATTAATGGTGTCGTGTGTAGGCAAATATTCAAAGTAGAACCCTCACATCCTCCTGTTTTCATCTGATTATTTTATGGCAGGTGAACTTGAGTGCAGACTTTTAACTCAATAGTTACTAAATACAGGACCTGAAGATATAATAAAGACACAGGATCCAAAGGGCTCTTAAACTGTGAGGCCCAAAGTGAGCACCTTGTTAATGATTTTACATATAACTCTGAAACACTTTTATTTTGTTAGGAGGAAAAATAGTTCCTGTCAGAGAGAGGAATATAACATTGCCAAACTCTCCAATTTGGCAAATACAGCAAACTATTAGTCAACCGCATTGGAAATCTGGCTTTCTCATGGGGACCTATTGTTTATAGAAATATCTCAGCTGAGAAATGAGCAAACATTCCCCCTGAACAACTGTGATACAATTCATATGGCTTTTCAAGCATATTTATAACCATTGAGGGAAAATCTATGGAAAATTTAAAATCATTACAAAGGTCCCTTTTGGTGCTTCTGAAAATTCTCATGTCCTTTGAATATCCTGATGACTGTTTTCCCACTGACAAACAAAGACATCTGAAGCAAAGCCAGTTTATGCTGTGTTGGTTTTCTAATACAAATTAGTGAAAACAAAACAAGCTTATGATGAATGGAGCGTACTTGATAAAAAGAAATCAAGATTAAAATTATAATTGAACTGTTTATTTTCTTATAAAAACATACTTTAAAATCTGAAATACTTTTTGAAATTCAACCAAACAATCTTAATCCTATGAGTCTTCAAAACATAGCTGACAATTTTACAGACCCTTCTAGAAGTACTCCGGGACTTCCTGCTTCTGGTTGCATTAGGACAGAGCCAAAGCTACTTGACTTGCAAAGTGTTGGTCTATTATTAACTGCAGTAGAGAAGGCTAGGATGTGCCAAAGGATTCAATAAAGCAGTCAAGTTGGGTTGGCCTCTGTGTTGTGAATTAGTCTCTTTAAAACTTGTGAAAAACAGATGTAAGCATATCCTTTACAGTCCCTATTATTAGCCAGGGCCTTCACCATACTGCCTATGCAGTGATAAAAATGCACAGGTGTACCTGACAGGATAGAAGTGAAAAGAGCTGGGGAAGACGGTTGAGGACAGAAGCACTCCAGACATCTGGTTCGAACACTATGGCTGAATGGGATAAAGCGGACTGTACATGTCTCTAACATATAGATATGCTGCATAATATTGTATTTGCCATCTGTCTGTCTATCACCTACCTATCTATCTATCTATCTATCTATCTATCTATCTATCTATCTATCTATCTATCTATCTATCTATCATCTATCTATCTATCAACTATCTATCATTATCTAGCCACCTAATGTTGAAAGGATTAATGGAAATCTTCAGCTTCCAGAAGCAAAGAGGAAACTCAAAGCCTGAGAAGTAAGCCCTACACTAGGGCAGCTTTTGAGATATCTGGCTCAGTTACAGGCCAAAATTCGAGGCCTAAGATTTTATTGCCCATGCAGGATCAAAGGCATGACAATGGACGTGTATAAGGAAATGGGATGGAAATGGTGCCCCTGTATATAAGACTGGGGCTTTGGAATGGCTGCTTTTCTAGGAAAGGGGATTGGAGAGACCCTTCCCATTTGGACAAAGAAGGTACCAGGAGTTTGTGAAATATGGAAAAAAATAAGGCTGCTCAGCATAAATTTTCAAAGTAAACTTTTGTACCACCCACAAGCCACTTGGAATAGGATTCCAGATTTATGAAATTAAAAAATAAAAAATATTTTGATTGATAATCCCCCTGAAAATGTTATGATAATAATATAACTATTTAGAAATGCTATGACAAAGATTTTTCTATGGGCCTTCCTTGGAAAATATGCTGTGTGAAATAGCAATCTACCATGTCAACAAATAAACATCGGTGAGGAGGAAAAATTAGAACAAGTGTGATAGATAATGAACAGATTGCTATAAAAAAATGAATAGAATTTAAAAAATTAACTTCAAGAACTAAAAACATCATTGAAATTACATTGAGAAAAGTGTTAAATAGCATATTTGACAGCACTGAGTGCAATATTAGTGAACTGAGAAATAGCCTTGAGAAATTAACCAAAAGTCAGTGTACAGATAAAGAAATGAGAGTAGAGAGTAGAGAGAAAATGTGGTAAAGACAATATGCTAATCTATAATATAATAGCAAGAAATTTTCCAGAATTAATGAAAGACACGAATCATATTGATGAAGCACTCTTAATTTTGAAGATAAATGACAACAAATCAATATTTAGACTCATACCGGTTACACAAACAAAAAATGTCAAATAAAAAATTATATAAGCAACTTATATACTGCATACCCCCCCCATCCAAAAGTATACGTTACTCAAATATGGATAAGGCAATATAAGAAAAGAAAATTGTGGACCAATATTTTTATTGTGATCGTAGATACAAAGTAATAAAATTTTAGCACGTTAAATATAACAGCTGAAACATTTACCCAATGAATGAAATAATAGTTTAATCTCTATTCATATTATTGATCAGTGAAATAATATTAACTGCGTAAAAAAATAGAATGATAAATTTAATATACAAATTTTTTGTAGTCTGTAAAAGTAAGTGCCTTCCTTAACCTTACAAATGGTATCTGCCATTATATTGCAAGAAATGTCATACTTAATGGTAAGAGAGTAGAACCACTTTCTTTAAAGTCAGGAGTAAGCCAAGGATACCTTCTTTTATTCACATAATTTAGCCTTGAATTGGAGAGAGTGTAATAAGACAAAAGTAAAAAGGAGAAGAAAGAAAGAAAGAAAGAAAGAAAGAAAGAAAGAAAGAAAGAAAGGAAGGAAGGAAGGAAGGAAGGAAGGAAGGAAGGAAGGAAGGAAGGAAGGAAGGAAGGAAGGAAAAGAAAAGAAGAGAGAGAGAGAGAGAGAGAAAGAAAGAAAGAAAGAAAGAAAGAAAGAAAGAAAGAAAGAAAGAAAGAAAGAAAGAGAAAGAAAAGAAGGAAAGAAGAAAAATAAATCTAAAAATATTTAAATCAGTACTAGTAAGTATTTAGAAAGTTTGCTGAATTAAATCTCAAAATAGAAGTTTGGTATATGCATTTCCTAATTACTAGTAACAATCAATTAGACAATGTAATGATCTCATACTGAATTGTAACAAAAACATCTAAGGTACTCAGAAATAAATCTAATGAAACACATGCAATATTTTTATGGAAAAAGTTCTTAAACTTGAGAGATAAATGAGAGATACACACACAGACAGGCAGACAAAAATACACGATATTCATGGATAGATGGCAAGAGTCGATATTATAGAGAAGTCAGTTTCATTGAATTTACTCTAAAGATTTAATGAACTTCTAATCAAAATTCCAACAAGATATTTATTTTTGGAGAATGTAGCCAGCTTACTATAATAGTCACATAGAAAAACAAATGGACCAAAATAATCAAAACAATTTAAGGAAATATAAAATTGGAGAGCTTCTCCTATGAAAAGTCTATACAGCTAGAATGATTTATACTTGCTATTGGTGCAGTGTCAGACAAATACAAAAGGAGAGACAAAATATGGAGCATAGAAACAGACCAATGCACATAAGAAACTTATTAAGTTGCAAATGTATTACTGCAATTCAATGAGGAATGAATAGACTTTATTGGAAAATGTTGAGACAATTGGCTACCCATATGGATGATAATAACATTATATCAATTTGGTGTAAATAAAAATAAACTCCAAATGCATTAAATACATAAAAGAAAAAAAGTGTTTTGAGTTTAGAAAGAAAAATAGGAAGATAATTTAATGATATGAAAGCATGGACAATTTTCTAAGCAAGCCAGAAACCATGAAACCATAAATTAGACTTTATTTAAAAAAATTCTACATTAAAAAACATGCCATAGAAAAGTTTTTTAAAGCCATAAACTGTGAAAAGATATTTGCAACATCCATAATAGACACAGTATCAGTTTTTAGAACTTATACATGATTCCTACAGATCAAATAGGAAATAGACAATTCAATAAAATATGAACAATAAAGATGAAAAGAAAATTTTCCGAGGAAAAAAATCTAAATAGCCAATGTAAATGTGAAAAGATGCTCCACTTCTATGAATCAGAGAATTTAAATCAAGATAATCATAGGTTTTCATTTCACACTCATCCAATTGGCGAAAAAGAAGAAATCTGCTAATATCACGTATTGGCAAGGATGAAATAGGAATTCTCCATGTGTGGATATGTAAATTGGAAAACCATTGTGTTGGTCAGGGTCCCAGCAGGAAACAGATGGCACACTCAAAAAAAGTAATTGAAAAGAGTTTAATGAAGGGAATATTTACAAAGCTTAGAGTAAAAGCTAAGAGAAATTGACAAGGGATGCTGAAGCATTATGAGGTTAGTAACAGTAGAAGGCTGTTACCACCTTAAGCCTGAAAGGTGGTGACAAGAGCAGCTGCCTTTCCTTGGAGAGAGACGCTCAGCTGAAGTTGTGACCTTCACGGAAGAAGGCAGATTGATAAGCCACACCTAATCACACAAAGAGCCTACTTCTCCCCCAAACCCAATAGAAGTTTAAGATCATGGGAACCAAGTTGGTACAGATCATAAAAGTTAGTCTCCTGGGTGACAGGACAGTGTGGGAAAAGATCGACAACGTCTGAAAGGGCAGGTGGACAATATCTAGTTCAACCGCAGGAGAAATGTGGTAGTATTCAGTAGCTTTGCCTGTGTGCATGCCCTGTATCCTACAGTACTGTTTCTAGGTATATATTGAAGAAATACACATGTGGACAAGAAAACACATTGAATTCAATGCTTGCACATTGAAGTATTATAATAGCAAAGAATTTTGCAACAGTCTAAATGTCCATTAATGGAAAATTTGGCAATATTTTATGTTTATACAATAAAATGTTATACAGTAATAAGTATAGTGGAATTAGAGTTCAAATAGAGCAAGGTCTCAAAAGCTCTTCTGGAATGTGTTTATATCTTTATAAAGAGGTTTTTAAAAACTGCTGTGAACTTTCAAGTGCAAGTGTATGTGTGGGTATGTTTTCAGTGCTTTACTCAGGAGTGGAATTGTTGGATTTTGTAATAAGGTTAACTTCATAAAAATACAAATAAAGTTTTCAAAGCGACTGCGTAATTCTGCTTTCCTATTGTAGCCTGTTACAGTTGCTCCATATTCACATAACACAGTGTTGTCAGACTTTTAAATTCAGCCTTTATATAACTAGTAGAATGTATGTAGAGGTATCTTATTGTGGTTTTAACAGGCATTTGCTCAGTACTAGTGAAGCTGAGTATCTTCATTTTCTATTTGTGTATCTTTAGGAGAGTATTTATTCAAGTCTTTTGCTCATTTCTACCCTCATCCCACCCCCACAATGGGTTGTCTTATTGAATTGTAAGATTTCTTTATATATTTTAGGTACAAGTTCTTTATCAGATATATATTTTGCAAATATTTTCTTCTGGTCTATGACTTGCCTTTTCATTTAAACCAGTAAGTGGTTGCTAGGATCTAGGAGTAGAGAGTGAACTGGCTGCAAAAAAGAATGAGAAAATATTTTTGAGAGTATAGAAATTTCTATAACAAGATTGTGGTGGTGAGTACATAAAAGTACATATTTGTTGAAACTTATGTAAAATTATACTTAAAATTGTTTAATTTATTTTTATATAAATTATACTTTAATAAAGTCACTAAAATTTTTAGTTGAGTATGTTAAATTTAAACTGAGCTGTATATTTTTTTATCAGTAGATACATTAGTGCTATATTGACCTTTGTACTTTTATGTATGTTTGAATTATTTCAAAATCTTAAAATATGAGAAAAACAAAGTTTTTTTAGGTTTTAATTTCATAACTTTGACTTTTTTGGTGAACCATTGAGTCAGTGGGGAAACTAATCTGGAGTGAAAATTATTAGTGAAAATTACTAAAATGAAAAGCAGACCTATTTCTTTAATGTCTGAAAAGCTTCATTGTTCCATTCAGATTTGGGATCTACAAGCTTCTGGACATTAATTTATCAGTTAATGGCATGTGAGCTAAGAGTTGCTCTGCTCCACAGAAAGGTGGCAGTTATAAAGCATTCTGTGTAAAGGGCCACATGAACCTTCATGGACATTTCTGCTTGGTGAGAACATTTTAGGTTCCCAAGCTGCTTTGATCAGGGAGATTCTTTAAACATTATTAAATTGATCTCTCTGATTTAAAAATCATCTGAATAGAAATGTGCATTTTTCTGGAAAGGTATCTTATTGCCATTGACTTAAGTGACCATTTAATCATTTTTCCATTTATTCAAAGGGCAAATGTAAACTCATCACTTTCTATACCCAAGGTATGAGTGAGAGGCTGCACAGCCTACTAGAATATACATGACTTTTAGAATCAGACTACAGTTCAAATCTTCTCTTAGTCACCAACTAGCCCTGATGCCTGGGATAGGGCACTTACATAATCTATACCTTAGTTTCCTGTCCTACAAAATGGAGACCATAAACCTACCTCACAAGTTTCCTGTGAGTATTAAATATCTACTTAGCACCCTGCCTATATTAGACATGTGAGATGACGTACTGTTCTTGTCACATAGTAGATAATGACCAATGAAAGTTGTTGTTAATAATATAATTGCTAATTATTCAATGAATAGTTGTTTCCTATCTTTATCTCCTTAACTCCTCACATACCTATTATTATCCATAAATATAGTAAAAGTATATAATAGGCTATGTCCAAATTAATGCTTAGTAAAAACTATTAAAAAGAGAGTATTGAACATAGAAAAGACACGAAGTAATGGTCATTGAGAGTACTCAAAATAGTTCGTATTGGAAAAAATAGGTGTTTTAAAGTCAAGGATACTAAACTATTTCTATTTTATTAATGTATTTTTAAAAGTGTAGCCTAAGCTAAATGATTTATGACAGCACCTTGTAGAATATTAGTAAGTGCCCTGTAGTATACTTTGTAAATACAGTGACATTTTAGCAATAAGGGCTCTCATTACATGTCTCTGTTATTAAATCATTTCTCCTAAGACAGGTTAAACTGCCAGGTTTTGAGTAAGAATTATAGGGTTTATAGATTCATGAAGTGAAAATCAGTATGCTTGAGCTGTGTAACCTATATTCACTGTGAAGGTGGGACATAGCAGAACAAAAAATTATTACAATAGTGAAGATGCAAAACAGTGAGCAACAAAAATTTTTTGAGAGTGTAAGTCTCTTTAGAGTGACCTTTACTTTTTTGCTTAAATGAGAATAACATGTTATTGCCAGTATTATTATTTTGATTTGGCTTAATCAAAAAAAAAGTGGCCATCTTGGCAGTGTTTTCATTAAAGACTTTAACTCAGATAATACATCTTGCTGGTGTAGGTGACAAAGAGAGGGCTGGCCATTTTACATGAGCTGGAATTCTGGCAGTTATCGAAAGAGGTGAAAATAAAATTGATCAAGTTTAAATTTTGATGAAATATTACTAATTCTAATACAACAATTGCCACATTTTCATTTGAGAATTGAACCAAAGAAGTCCATAGAATGTCAGTGTGGCAATCTGTTCTATTTGACACATCTCAGCACAAGTCTGAACTGCATCCTTAAGGATTAATGTGAGTCAAATTTACTTTCAGGAGAATCACTGAGTTGGTCCCGTGAAAAGAGTACTTGTTCATGAAGCCAAGTTAATAAGCATGTAGATTTTTTATAAATACATTAATTTTGATTATTAAATTTTCTACTCAGGACAACAACAGTGAAGTTTTCATTTCGTACCATTCTTGTCCTATAGAATTTTGTTTACAGATTTGGGGCTACAAAACCCCAAGACAGAATTTCAAGCACAATGGAAGTACTTAGGGCACATGCTGTTCTAGTAAAGGCATTAGTTGCTTCAGTCATTCTTAAACCTTAGCTGGCAACAGAATGACCTGGAGAGCTTATTAAAACACCAACTGTTAGGCCCCCACTCTGAGTTTCTGATTCAGTGGGTATGGGGTGCGTTACATGAATTTGCATTTCTAACTAGTTACCAGGTGATATAGCTGCTGCTGATCTGGCCACCATTCTTGAGATGTTCTGATGTGAATGTTGTGACTGTCAATAAGTCAACTGTCCAGAAGCTTGGAGAGTATAGGGTCTGCTCGAGGAGTCTCAGACAATTATTTTCATTTATTCATTTACTCAATGAATACATACTGGGTACCCATAAAGCCTCACTAGGTTAAAAATATAGGGCTATAAATAAGACTTAGAACATCATTGCTTTTAATGTGCCTAAAGGCAACATGTGAACTTCTAACAACAAGTGTGATAAATATAAGGATAGTATGAAACAGACAAGAGGGGTACTACCTAGATTTGTGGGGTGGACAAGGAAGTCTTTCCAGAGTGTGACACCACTTTTTACTTTTCTGATATCTCCATTAAACTAAAAAGCAAACAAATAAAAAATCTGTAACTGCATCCTCTTCTCTGAATTAATATCAGAGCTGTTTTAGAATGTTTAACCTGCCACCTCTCTCAGCTACTCACAAAAACTCCACAATATCACTGTTGTCTTATAAAAATGCAAATATGAGCATGTCACTCTCTTACCTAAAACTTCTATCTTCAGGATAAATACCAAACTTCTTTTTCATAATCTTCTTAAAAGTCTGCATATTTAACCTTCAATCATGCTACCATCCACCCCAAACACCTTATGCTTTAGTCCTGTGGTACTTCTTGCTCATCCTGAACATGTTCCTTTTTCTTTCACATCTAGGATATTGCATATACTCTTTTCTCTACCTAGATATTTTTTTGACCCTGTTTTGTCCACTTCTGTGTAAACTGTTGCAGATCAATGCTCTGGTCTTCTGCTAAGCCTTTCTTGATTCTTCCTGGCAGATAAGCACTTCTTTCTCTGCACTACAAACATTTGGTAGATATATATTCTTCTTAGATATAATGGGCTAATTGCTGACTTGTCTATCTCCTATACTAGGAATTATTTTTTTGTAATCATTAGTACTTACACAAACCTAGGTATGTAATACGTACTCGATTAATCAGTCATTGAATATATAAATGATAAAAAAGTGGGGATAAATACAAAAAGAGGAAAGTCAGTTATTTTTACATTAAAGATTGCCATATTCAAATTTTTACTTAATACCAATTTTCAATATCTAGATAAGATATTGATGCAGCTTAAATCTAAAGTCCATTATTCATCCTCTAAGCTATAACATGTGAGGGGTAGGATAGAGTTGTGTGATACATGTGGTTTTTCTTATCAGCTGTGCATAGGCAAGCTAACCACCAAGGACAGATAAGAACATGAGTAAAGATGATAGATTCATGTCTTGCATTTATCTTCTTTCAAACCCCCAAATATCATTGATATTAATGTAAAGATATTAAACCACAATAAAAAAAATAACTAGAAAAAAGAAAATAGCAGATGAGAGATTCAATAAAATGTGGGGAGATGAGAAACAAAAGAAAAATAGTAACCAGTTTAGGAGAAGAAAGAAAGTTTAAACCCAATTATCTGCATAGGGGAGTTAGAGATGAGCCAATTTACTCCATGGAATTCTGAGAGCTTCAATGACTGGAGGTGCCCCAGATAGAGAGAATGAAGGCTTATGCATAGAGTAGTGTTTCCAGAAAAAGAGAATTCTTTTCCAGAATTTTCTGGTAAATTTATGTTTTTCTGAACCCAGAGAAAAATCAGTTGGAAAAACAAGAAAAACAATTACAATTTCCTTGTTACAATTAAAGCTTAATAATCACCTAGAGATGTTACTAGTTTGAAGAACTAGACTGATCTCAAGTTGGAAGCTTGAGCAGAAATCACTGATACACAGATTCAAAGAATAAGATTTACACTTCCAGGACTAGAGCATGAGCAGAGAGGAGAGAAGCAGTAAAAAGCTAATCAGTGGCTGTTACCACTGGTTAGAAGTGTGTGTTTGTCACCCCATCTGCTGCTAAGGATGTATTTTTTTTTATAAAATAAATATTAATGCAACTTATGTGCCTAATATACTTTATACAAATTCTTAGAGTATTGTTCCAAGAAATAACAAGTTCTGGAAGCAAAATAAGTTCTTAAATCGGCAGTTTCTACACATGATTTTGCCTAGTGGTGTTAACTGTGTTAGGATATCAGAACATTATGTTACTATAATACTACCCAAAATGTTAGCTAGCCTTTTCCAGTGTTCGAAAATACTCCATAGGCTACAGTGGTTTGTAAACACATTAGCGGGGGAAATGCAAAGGAAAGAAGATAAGAATGTTGTAGAATACTGACATAGAATTCAGAATCAGCAAAAGCAATATAGATTTCAACAGCAAAATCAAATTCAGGGCAAGCAAGCGATATATTTTTATCATTAAAAAAGAAATGAGCTTTTTATGAAGCAACATATACCCAAACATTCAACTTGAAGATTTTTTGGACTCATTCTACCAACACTGCCACAAACGGAAAGAAATTTTTCCTGGAAATGGAATATTTGTTATGAAATAAAGATCAAGATGATTGGACAGGGCTATGAATGCTTTGTGTGTTTTAAAATTTCATTAAAAAAAATAACTTTAAAACATTTGACACCTTCGTGGCAATATCTTTTGATACTTTGATATTTATTTAGCATTTATTTTATTCTGTATTTTTTTCTTTTAATGATTTCTACTATCAAATGTCTATATCAAATAGAGAACACTTTTAAATGCCATTAAAATATATCATCTTGCTATCATACTTTTAGTTCATAATAATCGTTGACTATGTATATTTTACTATTTTTTTTACCAAAAACCTCTACAAATTTAGACTCTATCACAGAAAAATAATTTGTTGTGTATTATTATGTCCATTCATTATTATTTAAAAACACTCAAAATATAGAATATGGACAATATAGAAAAATATAGATTATTTACAATTTGAAGACTTTCTAAGAATTCCTGAGAATTCTTATTCCTCAGTGTAGAATCTTGTGGGAAATTTGGAAGAACAAGAAAGGAGGTAAACACCAAGGACCTGGTAGCAGGTCGGTATAGAGAGAAAACCCGCTCCATCTTACACTCAAAAGACTAGCTCCTCTGTCCTTCCAAGCCCAAACTGCTACCGTATATATCCCCAACCATTGGATACTGAATTTAAGCTTTTGAAGAAATGTCTTCAGTCTTAGGGAATCTGTAATAAAAATTTAGGGTGACCTGAAAGTTGAAAAGGTATATTAAGTAAAAATCTAGATACTCTACTGTGGAACCTATCTCACTATTTCCCCATTTAAGTCTTAAAATATCACTAGCCAGACAGAAAACTCCTTCTCATTTGCTTGTCCTCTCTCCACTTGTTGGATTCAGGAGCATGGGAAAATCAATTGCCCTAGTTTATGAAATGAACGTATTCCCCCAACATGCTGGACCCTCATCCCCTATGTATATCACTATCACTGTGCACCAGATGATTTCAGTGACTCTCTTAAATAAGAATAAATAGCCAGGTTAAAGAATTCCCCAGAATTTGAGGAAATCCTTCATCATGAAAGAGAAAGGCCATAACGACCAACTAGTTGGTAAAAAAACAGGCCCCCTTAGGGAAACCCTGAGGAATCAGAGACAAGAGGTGAAATTTCAAGAGCAAACAAAAACTTCAAAATAAAATGTTTAATATCATCAGAGACAAGAGAAAATTGCACCTATAAAACAAAAACAAAAACAAACAAAAACAAGAATGACACAACAGAGAACTTTTGGAAATTTATAAAAGGAGAAATAAAATAAAGAATTTAATACAAGATTTGAATGATCAGATTGATGGAATCTCAGGGAAAATGAAACAAATGATTAATGGAAAATCTTGGAGAAAATATTAAAAATTGAAGATTAAACCAGAGGCCCATTTAAATAATAGATGATAAAGAATTTAAAAACTAAAAGAAAAAATAGTGCAAAAATTATCTAAGAAATGACATAGAAATAGTTTTCAAAACTGAAGAGAAGTTTCCTTGATACAAAAAAAATGATTCAGTGAGTGCCCCCACCATGAAATAAATATAGGCCCATGGGGAATATAAAGGAGCACTGAAAGATTCAAGAAGGAGCAAAAAACGTCATACAAAAGAGTTAGAATGACAATGGCTTCATACTTTTCAACAGCAACACTGAAAATTAGAAGCCAGTGGAATATTGCCTTTAAATGTCCTTTCTGAGCAAAAATATTTTCAACTTAGAACTCTATATTCAGGCAAAATATGAACTGTGAAGGTAAGAACATTGAAGATCATGTTATTTCTTAGAAAATTATTGGAGAATGTTGTTGTTGTTGTTTTTTAATTAGAAACTATAAAATCAAAAGGAACATTTGGTACCCATGAAATGAAAGATTATCCAATCAGGAGAAACCTGAAGGGGAGTACCAGGTGTAGGAGCAACAATACACACTGAAATCAGATACCAGGTCACAGTGCAAAGGATGTCTCCAAAAACAGGGAAAAAATGTGTTGGGTTTTTTTTTCGATTATTTGGGCACTTGGAAAAATATTCACAATTGAGAGATCTGTTGTGCATTTAGAAAAAAATACAGTGAAAAATTCATAGAACACGAAAAAGAAAAAGGAAAAACAAAACAAAAATAAATTATCATAGTCTATTGCTTGACTCTGTTTGAAAAATATTTGTTGTCCTAATAATGTAAGCAGTTGATTGTCTAAAATGTGTGGTAAAGCAATGCTGGAGAGGCCTGCGTGACAAAGAATTGATGTTTCCGGCTAGCAGCTAATGAGGACTGGAAGTCTGCCAACAGCCACATCAGTAAGCTTAGAAGGGATCCCCTCCCACTTCAGCTTTGAGGTGGCTGCAGCCCTGGCCAACACCTTGGCTATGTATAGCCTTATGACCCTGAGTCAGAAATAATCAGCTAAGCGGCTCCAGGATTCCTGACCCCACAGTATGGAAAAAATAAGTGTTTGTTGTTACAAGCTGCTAAATTTTAGCAGTAAATTGTTATGCAGCAGTAGATAACTAATACATCTTTCCTTTCTTAGACATAATATTATCACCAGCAAGAACAGTAATGCTCAATTATGTAAACACTATTTTGCTTCATGTAGAACTAGGGAGTTTTTTACTTTAGAAATTGTTAGTGCCCAGAGAGGACGCTTTGCTTCCTTCACTTTGTGGCTCAGGAAAATAGTTGATGAATCAGAATCAGAGTGACTGTGGAAGAAATGCTGTTAATGATATGTTTGTTTCTCTATACATGTCAAAGAAAATGCATCACAGCTGGCATGCCATAGTCATGCCCATGCAAACCTTATCTATCTGGCACTTTGGCCCAATCATCTCGACAGGGATAGCATCTACAGCCTGGACATACAAACCTATGTATCACAGACACCCATTTTCCAGTTTACAGAATATTGCTTGGAATAGACACATGACTCTAGCTGAGCCACTCAGATCCCCTCACGGAAATTTAGAATTGGAATACAATGATAGGGTCATTTAACTGTGAGAATCTAAAAGGAATGTTATATAGACTTAGGGTCTGTCATGAGACACATATATACAGATAAATAGGAAGAGAGTTGACGTGATAAGCCTGAAGTCAATACATAAAAGGAATCATCATCAAATAAACCCAGAGCTTTGTGTACACACACACACACACACACACACACACACACACACACACACAGTTTCTTCAGCTAAATTTTTTTAAAGTAGGCTCTGTGAGCACCGCTTCTTACTTGAGTAGTTCAGCCATGGTTGTATCTATTCCTTCCAAATAAACCATCCCTGGCTGAGATGGAAGTTAGAACCATTCATGGCTTTTACCTGAAAGGTGAGCTAGAGGAGCCACTTCATCTCTAAACTTTAATCAGGACTGCGTTCCTGAAATGCTGCCCTCAGGAGAGACAAGAACAGTGTATTAGCAAGGGCTTCACAAAAGCCACTGTCAATACGCCTGCTAAGAAGTTGTGATTTCTTTCTTTCAAAACCTCTGTGGAGGGCCAGGGATGAGAGGGAGCAATTGGGGAAGAACAGTATAGATGTCTAACCAACATACTGTATACTTGAAACTAATTTAAATAAATAAATTTATTTTTTTAAATTTCTATGTAAATTAAATTTTCTAGGCATCAGTTGATCTTAATAGGAACCATTCAATATTATTCAGCAATATCTAAAATGGGAAAACTGACATTTCTGAATTTAATAGGCTCTATGGTTATAATAAAATTACCTATATCAGCAGATTATTTATTAATATATATTAACCAGCTTTATAGGTGCATATCTTAGATTATTTTTCTAATTGTTACAGAATGTTGCAGATTAGAACTCAGAGTAATTTTGAATCTCTTTTAAGATTTTACTATTTAGTAGATCCACTCGATATTGTTTCTACAGTAGAAAGTTTCACAAAAAGTGAAAACCAAGGATAATCCCAAAGCTGACTTCAACTAAATTTACCATCCCTGGCATCCTTTTATGTTGTAAAAAAAATATGTGTTGTTTTGCAGCTAAACTACATTCAACAACATTTATTTATTTAAGAAATATTTGTTGGACCTCTCCTGTTAGCACATCTTTTGTTAGTTTTTGATGTATAAACATGGTTACTTTTTGTAACTTCTCTGAGCTTGGGTTTTATGACCTATAAGATAATAATATTTTTCTTATTTTTATATATTTGTGTCTGCACAAACATAAAAAAATCAGCTTATATTTGTATACACAGTAGATATGCAATAACTGTTATTTTCTTATAATTATACATGATCATGAACAAATTAACTTATTTGGCATCCATTTAGGCACTAGAACTACAAAATTCAGGCAGCAGGAGGAAAATGTAATAAATACTAGAGGAGTAAGAAGTCTGCCAACTGAGAATAAGTTAGTGCTGAGAATTAACTATTCATTACAATACCATATATATCAATAGAGCCCTTTTTTTAGGGATGGACTGAGCAGAGAAGTGAATCTAAACATCAGTAAGAGGTTGGGTAGTGATTTAAAATCAGTCAAAAGGCCTATTACTAAAATTTATGCACTTCTCTCTGGATGGGTTGCTTCTTTGAAGCTTCTGACTCTTATTTAACACAGAATTCTGATAAATTAATAAACACCTTCCTAGTCCACATCAGATTAGCAAAAGGAAATTAAGAATAGAGCACAATCCTTAGGCACACCTACACTCAAGCAGCAGCAGTTGACAGTCTAATCAAGAGTCAGCAGGCAGGAGAATCAATGAAAGCAGGTACAACTTCTGATGACTGAACTATTACAACCTCAATAATTAATGTTCAAATTAAAGATTATAAATATAACTAAACTATAGAGAAAAGGGCTAATAATAATTGAAGTGCTCTGTCTAATAAGGCAAAGTAGTGAGTCATAAAGGTTAAAAATATATTTTTATATAAGAAAAAAATTATAAAAATTGAAGTTTTGAATATTAAATTGTAAATTTTGATATCCTTTAAAATCCAGTTATATGGAATACAAGAGTTCCTGACAATATCAAATAATAGAGGCATTATTTAATATATTCTATACAAAATTGAGCCAAGTTTTAATATACAAATAGTTTATTACTTTTAGCAAATACAAAACATCTAAAAAGAGTTATGAGAGGATATATCCACAGGCACCAATTCAAATAATTTTTCAGTTAAGTACTCCCGGTACATGAACTAGTACTAGGGGGCTATAAATTTCTTTCAACACTTATTTAAAGCATTATATAGTAAACACAGCAGGTAACTACTTAAAGAGCATATTCAGTTTGTTGTTATGGCATTGAATCTTGAAAGACTGTTGCATGTAATGTGGTCCTGAAGCCAAGCAAAAGCATAAGAATATGAAAAAATCAGAGATTCAAACCTATAATTAGAGAATGAGAAATAAAAGCAGACAAATTAAAGATTAATTTTTTTCCCTGTTAGTAGTCAGTCCTTGTCATTACAGGTGTCTCGATTAATATTAAATGTAATTTAGTGTTAAAAATTCTATTTGATTCCATGCTAAGTGTTTAAGTTCTTTTAGATAATCTATTTTTCCTGATCAAAAACTATTTTGTGTAAGAATCTTAGATTTATTTTTATATCAGTATATATTTCTTACATAAAAAGAGACGATTTCATCATATTTTACCTGCAGGGTTGATTTCATAGATATGTGACTATGCAGTAACACATGGCCCCACACTTAGAAGGGGCCCATGCTTGATTTAATGTATTGATTCCACCAATTTGAAATTCTTAATATTTTTTTAACAAGAGGCCTTGAATTTTCATTTTGCACTAGGTTCTTCAAATTATGTAGGTGGTCCTGTATATCTGCCTTCGGTTCTGCCCAATTAGTCTGTGAAGTGCTGATTTTGGTATTTAAAAAGTAAATAGTTCTAACACATATCACAATCAACTCCAAATTAATTCTAAAATATGTGTGGTTCTTTCCTCTGTTTTATGTGCTTCTTCCCTCATCTCTAATTAAATTATCATATGAAACAATGAAACTGAAATAGCCCAGAAACAGATTTCCACATATATGCACACTTGTCACTTGACAGAGATGCTATTGGAAGTCAAGTGGAGGCTGTGCAATGGATATTGCAATAAATGGTGCTAATGAGAAGAAAAAATAAAATTATATTTCTAACTCTTACCAAAACAAAATATTAAGTCTGGGTGGATTAAAAAACTAATCGTGAAAAGCAAATATAGAATAATAAAGGTGAATTTATTAAAAATGAGATGTTTATCAAAATATGCTAAAGAAATTAAAAAGTCAAACCACAAAAATCTGAGAATATATTTATATTACATAAATTTTAAAAATAACTGACATCTGGGATAAAATTTTAAATAGTTCAATAAAAAATTGGGCAAATGATTTGAATAGGCACTTCAAAAAAGGAAAATTTGGCTACTTTGACATTAGTTTACTTATTATTCTTTAAAATATACATATAGTTTTTATATACTCTTCTAATGTGTGAATATATTTCATGATTTTTTGAAAAATGCCTTACATTTTAAGGCACTATGTATCTAATATCTATTGTACTTAAGACATCTACATATTGTTGACAAACCTTTGGTGAAAATGACAAATTAATTCCTAACTCTTACACACACAATCTGCCAGGATAAACAATATTATATTCATTGATGCATTGAAGTTTTTTTAAAAAGAATGTTATATGATGGATCCTGTGCTAATTGTTTTTATAACAAACATAAATATGATATACATCTGACTGTAGAAAGCACAAAGTCTTGTTTGAGAGGAAAGGATGTAAAAATATTAGCAGGAGTGCTGAGTTTTATAAGAACAATGATCTATACCATTAAATATCCAATATTTAAGGTTATGGGCTCTCCTCCAAAAAAATTCACTTCCTAAGAAGATGTATTATTAAAGTTTTTCAATACATTTAGAGCTGGTTTCCTAGAGATGAAGACTGAAGGAAACAGATGTTATGGTTATGTACTTGAGTTTGGCCTCCACCTCTCACTTCCCTCTTGCCCTATGGTAAGGGCCAATGATCTCTTTAATAATGTAGGTAAGAAGAGATGGTGAGGATGATAGAAACTGAGCCTGAAAGAGTAGTTGGAGACTGAACAATGAGAGGGTGATTATGCCATATTATGGTATTTGGACTATAATTAAGAGATGGAGAACCATCAAAAGATCTAAAATAGGCATTGCCAAGGTGAATTGTTACATGTCTATGCAGCTTAGAGTTCAAGGAAGGGGAAAGACAGATCTCTCTTCAAGGGATTGAATTTGAGAATGGAAAATAATGAGTAAGTGTGAAAACAACTTTCTGAAAACTGAACTTTCATAAAATTTTGAACTTTTTAAAATTGAGTGTATAATTTAGATATGAATAAGTGGAAGTTTTTTCTTTCTCCTTTCTTTTTGATATAAGGATCTTTGAAGATTACTTTGGATGGACTGCAGTGCAATAAAAGTTTTTGCCTAAAGCAACATATTCTTAGTGTAAAACTACAATAATGATTCTCTTCTGCCTGACTTGTCTGTCATTAATGCCATGGTTCCTTAAGAAATAATTTATTATATTTAAATCCATGGTATGTGGCTCTATGTGCTTTAGAGTATCTCTACTCCACAAGAACATTTTTTCAAATAGGAGATGACATTACGGGTATTAAGCTATTAAACAAGCAGTACCTCCAATCCTTACTGCTATCCCAGCTGAGAAATACAAAAGCCGAGCTGTTCATTTTGATTGTCTTGCTTACACTTTCAATTTGAGTCACTGAAGGCTTGGTTACAAAAAGCAAGCTTTTTAAGCATGTAGCTAGATGTCGTAATCTAAGCAAAGGAATCTGTGAGTGGCAGACTCTTAAAATTTGCCTGTCATTTTCGGTGTCTTTACATGTGTCTCTACAGTCACACTGAGAAGAGGGCCTTGATACAAGCAAGCCCTGTAAATGTCTCCTTGGAGAAAAGAGCTATTCAACTTCCAAAGGTTTGGAACTAAACCTGTATGTTTCTACCTATTTTTGCTGAGGTGGTGTTGCAAAATATTTTTAGCCTTGTAAAATAACACTTTACCAGCTAGCATCAGAATACTCAGAAATCCATTATTCTATTTTTAAATTTTGGGCCAGAAGAAAGAAACTTTTTTGAAATCCACATATTTTTTTTTTTTTTTGTATAATGAAGAAAACATTTCCTCTACCTGAGATATTTTTCTCTTACATTCCTGTATTAAAGGGACAATGCCAAAGAATTTCTATCTATAATAAATACTGTTTTTAAAATTCCAAGAGGAAGACATCATTGACTTGATCTCTAAGTGCTAATGTGATAAAGAGACATGACCCAATGATGTTTCCTACTTTGTCACTTAAACTGTATTATTCTCAGTTTCCAAATTGATATAGTCACATATATCTTTGCTCTATTAACTTATTATGTGATCAGCTGAAATAAGAAAAATGTAAAACGGTATATTTCTAAAGATCAAATAGAAGCTATTAGAATAATTTAAATCAGTTAAAATTTCTAAAGAATCGCAAAATAGATTCTTCATCTCCTTGCTCCTCAGTGTGTGATCCGAGGATTCGGAGCATCAGCATTATCTGAATGCTTGTTATAAATATGGAACCCCAAGCTTCACTCCAGGTCTACTGAATATCAGATTCTGCAAAGTCTCCAGGCCGTTAGAAAGCATATCGAAGTTTGAGAAGCCCCTCTATGGCTGACCTTTACAAATGTACTACTGTAAAAATTTGGTTTCATATAAGTTGTAACTTTGCTCAAAGAGTAGAATCTTAGAAATGTACATGGTCTTTATAGAAAATATTATGACTGTAATGCACTAATGATCAAATTTGAGATCTCTTAAAAATAATAACCTACCTGAATTCAGTTGTACATAAGTGGAAAAATACTTTTTATAGTAACCCAGGTTTCCTAATGTGTTTAAAATTAGGAATTTAAAAGTAATTAGTATAGTTGCTAGGGTACAATCATAATGGATGGAATCCTTTGCCAAATGGCAAATGAATGAATGGCTGCATTTGACATCAAACTGAGATTTCTGCTGTTTTTTCAATGGCAACATATGAAGTACTTGCTACCAATTTTGAGATTGCTGTGACAGGATGAAATAAAAGTTATCTTGATATCTGAGAGAAAATGATGTCCAAAATGTCCATGTTTATAGAACAAGGCTGAGAGTCTTCTGCACACAGTTAATTTATAAAGACTAAGAACCCTCAATGATGATATCCATCTTGAACATGTAAAAACAGTTTTGAAAAGAAAATATCCCTGGAAGAGATAATTCATGATTATTAAAATACCATTTAGATTTTTTTATATTGTTAATCAGGATTTAACCATAGTAAAGTTGAATCAGAACATTTTGTGATTGCCATGCTAATGAACTGAATTATGAATTAAAGTTATAGGCTAGTGTAGAAATTTCTACTGTTAGTTAAAGATGCTTAAGCTTAAGCAACTTCCTTGAGTAGCTATTCTAGAAAATAAACTCACACATTCTCTTTCTTTATTTGAATAGTCTAATGGTCCAGGTAAATCAGCCATACGGCTGATACTTTTTAATTCTTTTGCATTATCAGTTTTCCAAAATCTATGTCCTGTCTTTGAAATTTAGTTTAACAGGGCCTGGGATCTCCACCTACCTTTTAGACATTCTTATTTCACTTCTAGGTGTGCCTATCAAAGTCTTATTCATTCTTCAAAGCACATTTCTAATTTCACCTCTTCCATGAAATATTTTGAAATAGCTCCCTTTACTACCCCTGAATCTTCAGTGTTATTTCCCTCACATGTACTACTATAACACCTTTCTCTTACTCCATTAGTCTGTTCTCTTGTTGGGGATAAAATCTGTACCTCATTCATCTTTGATTTTGCATTACAGTTCCCAATGGATTGTACATAAATAGTTACTTGGTATATATCTATAGGATTTTATTTAACTTGCTCCCAGTGTCTACTATTCTGAATCTCAGTAGTTTGGCCAGTGCCCCGTTTTCATGCTGCTAGCACCTCACCGCTGATGCTGGGTCCTTTGACTCCTGACACTGATTCCTATAGTATAGTAGTTCTGATTACCTGAGGTTTGTTCTTGAGGAAAACAGCTGCTTTCACCTACCTGGTGAGATCTTTATCTCATCTTCATACAACTCCTGACTTACACTTGACCTGAACTCTGGCCTTGAATCTACTTTCCTAACTCACACCTCCGCATACCTATTCCTTGGCTAACTATTCCTAGCCATGCTTTTGTCTCTGCCAGTGTCCAAGCCTTCACTAACCTGGAGTTGACTGGCTTCTTCCTGGGCCTAGTCATAATAGTATGTTAAGGTCTAAACTACATGGAAACCACCAAAACTCTATCTAATCACATGCTATCTTGGCTGATTATTTGAAGAGATATTTGAAGTAGATTATAGGAGAAAAGTAAAGTGCTACCTCATACATGTACTGTTTCATGCATGTAGGGCACTCTTAGTCCATTTAGTTCAGTCACGTGAACTTTTACAAAACCCCTGTTCTAAAGCAGATGCTTAGCTAGAAGGCGAAGATGGGTACAATAGGAAGTGGAGGAGATTGAAAAATGAGTAAGATGGTTCCTGCCTTCAATGGGTTTGTTAGCATCAGTCAGATATCCTGGCTCTGGACTTACTAGCTGTGTGATCTTATTCAAGCCACTTAAGCTATTCACCACTTTTTTCTGTTGTCAAAAGGGTGTTAATTATTTCTACCTCACAAGTATGTTTTAGAGAGTATCTAGCATAATGCATGCATGTAAATTACATGCTTAATAAAAGGTAACAAAAAGCTTGCCCAAATTTTCCCTTCTTCATTTGACCATTTAAATTATAATTAGTTTAACATGTACTTTATATCTGGCTTTTGCATATTTCTCAAACCTTGCTTTTCCACTCTAGCTGTTCATCACTTGAGAAACTTTTCAGATCCCTGCCCCTCAAATTCTGATTTAATTTGTCTGGGCTGGAAGTAAAGAAAGAAGTCAGTAGTTTTTAAAAGCTCTCAGGTAATTCAAATGTGCAACTAAGGTACAGAACAACTTTAATAAGACACCGAATTCAACTTTATTCTCTCTCTTTTTCCTCTGAAGATTTAACTCACCTGTGTACTCTGTCACAGACTCTTACTTATACCCTTTTCTCTGAGTCAGAAAATGACACCAACCTTGTCTCTCACAATATAATGCCACGGTGTAGGCTAGGGAACCTGGATAAGCGCCTTCGGGTAAAACTGGAAGCTGCTTTTCTCCCCAGAAACATTTGTAATTTTCTTCAGAAATAGAGACTGAAATTTCCCTTGTAGCTAGTGGGTGGATGTCGGAGCTTCCGATAAAAAAATGTTAGCAATGAGGATCTTACTTTAATTCTGTGGACAATATTGGATGAGTCTCCACCCCAGATACATTGTCTGACAGTATGAGCATACTTATAGAGATAATGGAATAGAATATTTGAAATTCATCTGGCCTTTAACATCTAGAATGTATGACTACCATACATCAAGATCTTTTAAAACTGTAGGTCCTACAGGGGCCAATCAATCTCATTTTAATCTGAGAAGCAAAATCATTCCTTGCTTCTATGATGCTTGAATTTTCAGTACTCTGGAAAATTACCCATGTATTTCTTTATAATTCATCATCTGTCCAAAAATTTTGAGCCAGAGTTTTAAAGTAGTCTCTGAATGAAAGTCTCTGTTTTCACTTAAACCGCTAAAACCTGAACATGAAAAGATGCTATCAGTCATGAACCTGGCACTAAACCACAATGCAATGATCTCCAGCCCTACGACGAAAGGAGTGATACAGTCAAGTATAATATACGGGCTTGTCACTTCCTGAGATTCTATGAATTTCTCCAACTTTTGAAAAATTCTTTGGAATTTTTTTGGAAGCCAAGATGCAGGAGATATTTAGTGCAGGGTCTCTAACCTCCCAGCTAGGAATCAGTCCTGGTCAGTGGCCTGTTAGGAACCTTGCTGCATGGCAGGAGGTGAGTGGCAGGCCAGCCAGGGCAGCTTCATCTGTATTTGCAGCTGCTCCTCAGCACTAGCATCATTGCCTCACCTCCACCTCAGATCCTCACAGGAGCACTGGTCCCTGGTGCTCAAAAGTTTGGGGACCCATGATTAGTGGATGGCTCTGGGAGACATTTTGAAAATTTAATGGAAGGAAGAGAGAATGGTGTGAGCATTTTCAAAAAGAACATTTTTAATGGAAATTATAAAAAATCTTCCTCAGCAGAAAGAACTTTCTTTTTAATCTAATAAGTGTCTCTGAATCAGTACCTCTTTCTCATCTTTAGTCTCTGTGGTTCAGGTGGGGTTGATGCTACCTCTGTCTCCAGGTACAGGCTCCATGACCAGGTAAAGTCCTCTCCAGGACTTCTTTTAGAATCATTGTTAAAGCGATTCTTCTCTGGGCTGGCTAACTGCAGAATGATACAAGCCTGGAGTTACCATGGCCTTATGTTCCATTGTGTGGGGAATTATTGTCCAAGAAAAAGTCTACCTAGAAATAAGCAAAGATCAGAGGTCATAAGGAATAAAGTGTCCTGGTGCTAGTTTCCTGTTGTTCTACTCTGTTTGTTTGCAAAATGTCCATATCAGTCACGTGAAACACTTTGATTTCTTTAGTAGATGGGAGACAGATGAATTTAAGTAGTCCTTTCAACTGTGAAAGTATAGGTTTTCATTGTAATATATGCAGTTAACCCTAAATAACACAGGTTTGCACTATGTGGGTCCATTTATATGAGGATTTTTTCAACAAATACTGTAAATGTATTTTTCTCTTTTTTATGATTTTCTTAATAATAATTTCTTTTCTCTAGCTTACTTTACTGTAAGAATTCAATAATATGTATAACTTAAAACTGTGTTAATTGACTATTTATGTTATTGGTAAGGTTTCTAGTCAACAGTAGGCTCTTAGTAGGTAGGGAATCAAAAGTTAAAAGCAGATTTTTGACTGCACATAGGTTGGCATCCTGAACCTCACAAGGGTCAAGTGTATATAGCTATCTAGGGAATTACTTGTAAAGTAGTGTAAAGTAGTTTGTCTACTCCACTCCAAAGAGAATTTGAGGTAGTTAGTACTAGTACTAAGCCTCCAAAATCAGTCATGAAAATGGTTTATGAAATTCTCTATATAATTCAATCAGTAATTGAAATCAGTCTTGGCTTATCCAATCTAATTTCAGGTGCAGATTGGTAGATGGATAAAGAAATAGAAGTCTTTTATATCTCTGGATACTGTTTCTCAAAAACTATCTCAAAAATTTCCCACAAATAAAAGACTGTATCTGCAGCAATAATTGTCAGAGAGAGAAGTGTCAAGGGAAAATATGTTGAATAATGAAATAACAGCCATCTGTTTAAAGAGGACTTGGCAGTCTTATCCCATAAAGGGAAGCACTTATTTCCTCTGCCAGAAATTGGTTCCAGTAATACAAAATAGACCCAAAAGTACTGTGGCTTTATTTCACACATTAGATACAAAAGATCTAGCACCCTTAAGGCTTCTGTATACCCAGATCCTGGGTGACACAATCAACTTTAAACTCAGTCTTCGTATTTGCTTGTTATGGCCTTATTGTAAGTGTAACTGGCTTATTGAATTAGCTGGACTCCATAGAAGAAAGTAATTCCATTTTATCCCAACACAGCTCCTTTAAATCTCCTCTCTGAATTTAAACCACCATTCCTCAACTCCTAAGATGAAATCTCTGTCCTCTTCTATAGATTTTATTGTAAGTTTTAGATAATAATTATTTAGCCCTGTCTAATAATCACACAAACTCAAACCATCTTTTTGTTATATCTTCTCTCTTATCTCGACTGTACTTGGAATCATGGGGCATAGTAAAGTTTTTTCTTTTCCCACCTAACTCTTTTCCTGTTCCTGTCTACTCACCAGGATGAATTTAGCTGCTCCAGAGTTTGAACTGAAAAAAGAACATGATACAGGGCACAACAGCTTACTTAACTAGTACAGTTATTAACTGCCCTGTAAGTGGGAGGGTTCTAAATGGTGGGTCTTCCTCCTGTTGGTGGTTTCATAGGTTCTTATTGGAATCCCTCACTTGATATACCTTTATACAGGTGATGTTTTCTGTCGCTGGATTCTAATGGCTCCATCTCCATTTTTTTCATGTTTCATCTGCTGTGGGAATCACTTTGCCTGGCATTTTGTTTTAAGTGGAATGCCTTTCAAAATGACTAATCTGGGTTTCTTCCACTGGGTCTTCAGTTGGTGCATAGAACACTCACATCTGTTTTGCCCCATCAATCTGTCATCAGAATAGCTCTTGCTTTTAGAGTCTTCACGTGTAAGTGAGATATCAAGTACTGGTGTCCACATAAATGCGAGATGACACTAAATCAAACTTCCTAAGTGGTTCTCTTGAATCCTACCACCTGTACCCCAACCTCATTATTTGGCTTGAGTTCCAGGTACAAAAAGCTCTGTCCTCCAGACTGCACCACCTGGAAGTTTTCAACTCTTAAGCTAGCCTATGGAGGTCCTCCATACTTTTGAAAGTTTTAACTTCCAGGACCCCTGCCAGGTTCTCCCTGTGAAGATATAAGAAAAATCCCCTTCTGCTTCTGACAAAGGGAAGAGGACAGTAACAATTCTGAAATAGCCCAGAGCTCTCTGTTTTCCTCAATAAAGTCTTCCCTTAAGGAAAACTATTTTACCTGAACCTAACCAACCTGGATAAAGGGAAATACCCAACTTCAGCCCTTCAATGTGGAGGAATGGAAATATTCAGCTCAGCTTCATTGATAGACTGAGATCTAACCATAGGACCACTTGACATGTCCCTGCCCCCTCACCTTATCTACACACAAATGGGGCTCCTGTATAATAACAAAGCTTGCAGCTAAAAACAAGCAAACAAAACAAACACAAAAACAACCCCCCCCCAAAGCCTTAAATGCTATTTAAGGAGTAACTAGGAAAACTGAAGGACAACATTCGAGACAAAAACAGCACACTAGAGGAAATTTTTGTCTCTGACACCATAGCTACAGGAAACATAATCTAACTCATAACTAAAAAAAAAAAAAAAAAAAAAACATAAAATCTCATATTAAAGGCCTATCTGCCTGGTTTTTTTTGTTGTTGTTGTTGTGTGTGTGTATTTTTTTATTACCCAATATAGCATGTCTGGCTTTCGAGAATAAAATATAAGCATGCTAAAAGGCAAAAAACGCAGCCCAAAGAAAAAAACTCAGCATCATAAACCAACTCAGATAAAAGTCTGTTCAAACCACTGAGAAAGCAATTCTTAAAAAAGTATAATTGAGGAGAAAAAATTGGAAATATATAAAGTGCTCAGTTAAAACCAGAGAAGACATAAAAAAGATGGAAGATAGAAGTAGAAGAAGGAGGAAGGAAAGAAAGAACAAAGGCAATAAATAGAAAACAGTAGCAGATATGATACACATTAATCCAAAGGTATCAATAATTACTTAAACATCAATGGTCTAAACACACTAATTAAAAGACAGAGACTGTTAAAGTAGATGAAAAATCAAGACCTCACTATACATTGTCTATAATAAACCAAATTTCAATATGAAGACACAGATAGATTAAAGGCAAACAGATGAAGCTAGATATACTGTGCTAACACTCATGGAAAGAAAGTTGGAGCATCTATGTTAATTGCAGACAAAAGAATTTAGAGCAAGAGAAATGATCGAGTACAAAGGAGAGCACTGCATAATGATAAAGTGGTAAATTCTTCAGGAAAGTATAGCGTACATAATGCATCTTTGCCTAACAACAGAGCCTTAAAAATATGTGAGACAAAAACTGATAGACCTGCAAGGAGAACTATGTGAATCCACTTTTATAGTTGGAGACATTAGTACCCTCTTTTAGTAACTGACAGACACAGGAGGCAGAAATCCATAAGAACCTGGTGAATTAAACATCTAACAATAGAACGTAAACTCTTCTCAGGCTCACATGGACCATTCACCAAGATAGGCCACATTTTGGGTCCTAAAATATAACTCCTCAAAATTAGTGGTATGCATGAAAAATAGTGTTTAGTGAAAATATATAGTATGAATGCATAATTAAAAAAACAACAAAAAACAAAGGTTTAAGATCGATAATCTGAGCTTCTACCTTAGAAAACTAGAAAAAAAAGGGGGAAATGAAATCCAAAGTAGGCAGAAGAAAATTAACAGTCTTGGCATATTCCGTTTGTAAGAATTACCTTGATAGAGGGAATTCAGTTCAAATTAAATTGTTACTATGTTTTAGACGAATGAGTTTAAATTGTATATCGATCGTTTACTATCTGAGTAACATCGAAAATTAACAACTCTCTGTGAGGCTGAATTTCCTCATGAATAAGAGAGATAGTATTACTTATTTTATATGCTTATTGTGAGGATTAAATAAAATAATTTATAAAAAACTCTTAGCACAGTAAACATTCAAAAATATTAGGTGTTGTGTTCATCACCAACATCATCATTACCATTATCACCACATTCTCATCATCATCACAATCAAATGTACATTGATGAGCAACATCAAACATATAAAGATAAATGAAGTGTATGGAGATCAATAAATAAATTATGGAATCTATGGGAGAAACTTCCTATTTGCTGGGAAATCTGCTTAAACACCACTTTCTTCAGGATATATTTTTATGTGAATCCATCCTTATGTTGACGCCCTACCTTCTCCATGTCCCCACAGTAACTAAGAGTTGAGACACTTCATCTCTTCAAGTTCTGCTAAAAATATCCCACTCACACAAATTTATTCATTTACAGGAGACTTTGTAGCAGGAGGGAGAAGCTAATATTATATGCCTCATAGAAAATAATATGGAAATTCTTACTAGATATTTCTTTCTGTTCTATGAAGACCTTCTTAGTAGCCATGCCAACAATGGTTTAGCTTTCTGCTCCCTTTTCTCCACAAGGTGCCGATTCCTTGCCTTCTCTCCCCCTCTGAAGTACCTCTTCATAAACCTCAAATTCTTCTCTTCCTGTTCTACAAGGTGATTTAGCTCTCCTTGGTTATGCCTCTCAAAACTCATATGAGAGATCACATAACCTGGATTTAACAGTTATCTTTATTAGGGCAGCTCATTTCACCCTGTTTTGTGGACTCTTTTTTGCATGGCCATGAATAAAATCCCAGGCCCAGGTACTTTAAGTTTTCTTGTTTAGTACATTTATATTCAACCTAACATTAAAATTATTCTCATCCAGATTGAAGCTTCCACTCTTTCTAATCTAAATCTAGCTCTGACTGGGAAAACTACAATGATTTGCTCTCTCACTCCTCTCACTATGCAGTCTCTTGGTGAAGGGTAAGGAGAGAAAGTTTCAAAAAAAGTCTGGAATTTATCGTCGTAATCTGTTACTCATGCCCTCCAGGAGTGCTGGATGCTCTATGGCCCTTCGTTTGGGTGCAGGGCAATCTGAGGGCCCCTCAGGAATCCCTAATGGAAATCTTTACCTGTGGCTCCATGATAAGTTGATGTTTCATGTGCTGTCTGCCTACAGCTCTCCACATGATCCTTGACTCCTGTAGTTCATCCCTGTAAGGGCTACATCATTCCTTCAAGCAATCCTCACGGGCAAGGCTCCTCTGAAATGACCCTATCCCCTACTCTTCAACTAGGTTCAGATCTCGCCCACAGGAAATGTAAGCTTCCATGCTCAGTTACACTCTGGGCAGTGTAGGCTATTATCAGGGCAGCACTGTCTGCCAGCTCAGCAGCCACAGACTCCTCCAGACAGCTACTTGCAGGCAGGTGTCATTATCTTCCAGTGTTCAGGTGAGTGAGATAACATAGAACTCTGACAATTGACTCTCCAGCAGTGGTCCCCAACATTTTGGGCACCAGGGACCTGTGCTCCTATGAGTATCTAATGCCTGATGATATGAGGTGGAGCTGGAGTGGTGATGCTAGTACTGGGGAATAGCTGCAAATACTGGCTTACCCACCACTCACCTCCTGCTGTGAGGCCCAGTTTCTAACAGGCCACAGACCAATACCAGTACCGGTCCTTTTCTATATATTCTGAAGTCTGTGATAGTCTTTAGTATATTGGGCCAGATTTGACATTGCCCTATAGCAAATTGTGCATAGATGTTTTGGCACCATTATTTAAAATGTGTGAGCAACAAACACCATTTCTCTTAACTTTAGGGCTTCATCCAAAACTAAGACAAGATAATCCCCATTTTAAATGGTGTTTCATTTGCATATAGAAATCCACCAGCATGTTCAGAAAAACTTAAGAATATAGATAGCAATTTTTTGCATTTATGATAATATAATGTATTGAGTTTCTATTTGTAAAAACATTATTTTTGCATTTTTTTCTTGTACTTTATATTAAATTAAAAGTTTTGTGAGGGCAGGCTCAAGAGGTATAACCAATGAAAGAGGTGAAGAAGACAGTTCAAGTGTGAAGAACCCTTTCTGCAGTAAATTCTTAAGGAAAAGTCCTTTATTAATGCTGGAAGGTTAGAGTGTCCCTCATATTTTAAATTTTCCTTTGGTCTATTTTCTAATGTCTAGAAATATAAAGAATACGTCTATGTACATATAATATCTTCCAAACATTTACATTCTTTAATAATAGTAAAAAAAAAAAAGTAAATTGAAGCATTCACAGCCTTCATTTAAAAACAAAAACCTCAAAGTTGAATTAACTTTAAAAAATAACTTCAATCTCTTTTCATTTGCATCATAAAATTTGAACTTAATAAACCACCAGTGGTATAAATACATTATACGCTGGGTTGCCAATTAACGTCTCTTTGGCTGTGCAAAGATAACCAAGCATAGAAAAAGTTAAACAAGTTTGACTTTAATGTAATTATGTTGGAGACAAATTTAATCAGATATTTATCAGATTTCCCCTAGGATCCTCTGAAGCAGCAGAATTAATATTGTTTTCCTAAATGTTCACCAGAGCCAAATCTTCAGTGGGAATAAACAAAGGAGCTCTCTTGCAAAGCTTTTGAATCCAGATTCCTCTGCATATTCTCACTCTATGAGAGCATAAAACACCTTTACTGGCAATGGTGCTGTTTGAGTTAAGTGCATTGGCTGTTGATCTTATGTTGACCAGCTAGTGTTGAGACTGCATTACAGTAATTGCTTGTCTGATTGCTCAGAAAATCCCCTAATGATCCTAGTGAGAATAGGGAAACAGGAAGGTAATGGCAGGTGTGCACAGGTTGTTAGAGAAATATGTCATCAAGTTAAGAAGAGCCTTTAGCGTTACAGGTAGAAAGCTTTGCTCCAATCCATTTTCCTACCTACATTGCCTTTTCAGCCCATCAGAATGGTTGGTTCTCTTCACTTAGACATGTGAATGGGAGTGCTTGAATTGTAAAAAAAATTGTGACCATTTTGCTTCTTAAAATCTTATATGTGTTAGTATTCACATAAAGTATAAAGTTTGCCATAAAAGGAATAGAAATAGAAGAGCTTGGCACTTTGACTAAACAATTTATATCATAGTGTTGGTTTATACCTACTATCAAGATCATTCAAGTCTCTGAAGTTTAGTGCTAAATCACCATTTGAATGTTTTCAAGTTCAGCTTCAACTGCAGTGAATCCTAAGTTGTCTATGATAGATACTTCCCTGGTGCCAGATTTTATTCGCTTTTTGAAACGTTTCCTAAATATATTATAGACTATCTCATTCTCTTTTTATTCCGCATTAAGGTTTCAAATAAAAACATGATAAATGCTGCTTTGATTTCTGTGTTACAATTCACAGATATCTTACACTAAGCCATTAGAAAGTATGAAATGAATGGTGCTGGCTTCTCATTCATTTATTGTGCTTTAATGGAAGGGACAAAACAAGATGCCACCTTGCCCTTGCCTTTCTAAAAATAAACCAAGGAGAGGGGAGTGGGGAGGAAGATGGTGCATCTGGTAATTTCCAGACATCACATTTTGGAAGGAGGTTAATTTGAATTTTTGGTTTCTGTTCACCTTCGCAGATTATTTTAAAACACTTTTTCCATAAAATATGTCTTGTAAGAGTCTTCTTGAGTTTCTAATACAGATAGATGAATGCCACTAGGTGGAAGAAATAGGAGAGGAAAGAATAGGGAACCCTGATTTAGTGGCTACAAATAGCTTCTCACTTTTATCTGGTGAGGTCATTGGCCATCTCATTGCATGTAGCCATTGATCATTTCATTTTGTATGTGTGTATTCCAGTTTTTGAGGAAATGGTGTGCTGTATGATCAATTTTTATGCTTTTAGGGGGAAAGAAAAACTATATTATTACACAAAAACATAAACTTTTTTGAGAAGCAGAAACAGATTTTAGTACAATTTTCCCCTTGTTTACAAGGTACTTGAAATGTATTTCTTCTAAATAGTGTTTTGAGTTTATACTTATTATCTCTGTCTGTTACTTTACAGTCTCAGGAAGTCTAAGAAAATCCTAAGATACCCATGTTAAACAACACTAAAAAATCATATTCTTTCCTATTTCCATACACAAAAATTAATTTCTCATCTTCTCTGCCACTTATTCACACTTTTTAATGGAATAGAAGCTGTGTTTAGCTTGATGAATTTTAGTAAGGTATAGTAGACATTGAGACACCTATGTTAATAACAATAAAAAAAGAAATAACTGTCCAGAATTATTTCCTTTCTCTAGATACAGTTCTAATTTTTTAACCACTCATAATTCAAGGATCTGAAGTAAAAAAGAAGGGTAATTCTAATCAAGGGGGTTGCTTATGTCCTGCCAAAGGTAATAGAAATGCTTTATCTCATTAGTAGGTGGGGGGAAAGGAGGAACAGTACTGTATATATGGAAGATTAATGTAAATTTATCCCATATCCTTTCAAAAAGCAAGAAATTGAGTCAGCATGTATTTAGATTCATGGACAAACAGGATATATTTACATTTAAGTCTTTCAGCCTACTTGAACAATACACTAAAGATTGTGTTGCTGAGGTTTGAGAGAGGAAGTTGGCTTGCAAGCAACTCTCCTTATTATTAATTGTTTGCTTGTTGAAGTCCCTGCTGTCCTAAACAGCACCAAGGGCTCTTTTAGTACCAACTCAGCCCTCTCTATCTGTTGCTGCATTACAGAGGAGAAGAAAGAGACTAACATTTAATGAACCTCTACTATGTACTATGCATTAAATTAGCACAATACCTATTTTATTTCATTTAATTCTTGTTTGAATCTGTGTCAGAGTGAACGGATTCTGGGAAGGTTTTAGAAAGTTATCTAACCGCCTGGAAGAATGCCTGGTTATATAAATCCTAATCCTCCTACCTAAGCCAGGCCTGCATATTTCTATATTATTTCAATGTGGATTTACTCAAATTCTGAGGGGTTCAGAGATTTATGGGAAAATATCCCAATGTTCTTATGTTAGCATCCTTTATCTTTTAATATTCATTCATTTTGCTGTTTCACTCCACTATTGATATAATTTTTGACTGTTTTAAAAACTTTAAATCTACAAATTCCTTCAAAAGAGTACTTTAAAGGATTTAGCATACACAGAAATTGTAAGACTTGGTCATACACATGGTTGCATGTAGGTTTGACAAATTTTAATTTTGAGAAATCTAAAATGAATTCAAATAATCTTCAAAACCTGATTTTTTTTCATAAGCTTTTACACTTCTCCAAATATATTAAAGATTCTGCTACATAACCAGAAGAACTTATAGTACCAACATAGAGTAATGAATGCATGAGCTTACATTAAGGAAATTCTTAGCTTCCATACAAATCAGAAATGTAAGAGTTAGATTGATTTAACATACTCACAGCTGGAAATTACACATGTTTTGGGTTATTTGCCTGCTATCAAAAGTTTCTCAGTCCAGATGTTTAGTGACTGTAACATCCGTTTTTACTCTGCATCCATCATGGGCCATCGCCCAGTAGGAACAAAGAAAGCCTAGGCTGTCGGGAATCCAGGTAGACTATAAACCCTATTGGGTTTTTGATTAGGATCAAATGTTTTATACACCAGGTACTTCTTTATTTAAAAAGTTCATTTTCTAGGCTTGAAAAGAGAAAACTATTCTTAATACTTTAAGACTTAAATAATAATTCAGTTAATGTTTACAAAATGTATGGAGGCATATCAGCATATACTTCCTATTTGTTAGAAAAATTGTGTCATATAGTTTTAGATTAATAAGTTCAATTCCTTCTGTAAAATAGACAGCAATGGTCTATATAATTCACTGTTCTCTATTTCTTGCTTGAAGAGCAATAACAGTTTAAAACCTCTTTGTTTTGCCTTGGTTTTTCCACTATGCCCCCTGTGCTCGGAAACTGCGCCTTAATTTCTACTACCAATGGCTCCCTCCACCATTTGAAATCTTAGCAATATTTAAAACTCAGTTTAAACACCAACTTCTTAGTAAAAGCTCTTCTATTCTTAATCCTCAAAAAACATACAAATACTATTCTTCCCTTCCATAACATTTTCACACCACTCAGAGCGTTCATCATTCAGCCACATTTTACAGTTATTTCCATTCATATTTATCTCCTTTCTTTGCATTACGTCTCTCGTGGATGGGTTTTTAACTTGTCCATTATTCTTTCCAATGTATGGTTTATTTCCAGGAAAAGTGATTCATAATAGTGTTTAAAAGTTGTAGTTTTTGTCGTGTTTTGTTTTTGGTGGAATTAAATCCAAACAGAATATAGACAATGTATAAGAGGTTTTCCACCTCATTGGTGCTAATTAAATCTTTGCTGGATTTTATGGTACAAATGGTTAGAAATCTAATCCTGTGCAAAGCTAAGGCAACTCATAATTTTACTTGAGATGAGGCTAGGGAGAGAGAGATCACAGCAAACTGATTAGTGGAAAGAGGCTTTACTGGTTCATTCAGAAGGCTTGAGTGAAGGAGATGTCACAAAAAAACCTTTGATAAAATGAGCAGCTTTGACTTCTACATTCCATCTTTGCTTTGAACAAACTCTCTAGGACTCAGTTGTAAACACACTTTCCATTATTTTTTTTATTTAATATATTTCATTCTACTGTTAGAAAATTCGATTCACTAACATCTTCCTTGAGCAACATATGAAAAATGCATCATATATGCTGGTGGTACTTATGTAAAGGTTGGAGAAGTCTAGTGAACTGTAGCTGCACTTTCACACTTGCCTAGCATAGAAGCTGCCTAATAAATGCATCAAGAATATTTAATGAATGGCTAAAGTAACTATACTTTCAGAATGAAACTTTTAAAAAATAATAATCTGTCTATAATTTTTTTAGCTTTAGAAATTACTCATACTCATTTAAACTGTTCTTGCTGAATAAATATTCTGAGTTTTGAAAGTTACACATATTTCCATCCAGTAAACAAAAATAAGTCTGAGATTTCTCAACTTCTAAGTCAAAACAATTATAGGCAAAAAATTCATTTCAAATATTTTACTGACCTATTAAAATTTCTGCACAAAACCAACGCTGATAAAAGAACAATTTGCACTAAGCTTAAATTAAAGTCGTGGTAACACATGGGGAACTTGGGTCATTTCCACTCCACAAACACTCTTACCGTCTCTTTGGAATGAATGTCAGGGTGAGATGAGTCATCCTGAAAGTAATGGCTATGAGTAAACTCCTTCCTTATAAAATAATTACACAAAATTAATATCTTTTCTCTATATGTTCTACTATGTGGTACTTTTGGAGATCCATTACTTTATTTGCCTCTATGTCAGTGATATCTACTCATTTTGATTGACTTATAGCTTTGGGACACCATTTTGGGAAGCATAATATGTTTGTACCTTTTTCTCTACTTCTGTACATCTCTGGAGACAGAATAGAGTAGGGGAGATTAGAGAGGATGGGCAGTTGGATTTAAATAGGGACAATGTTTTTTACTGGTATTTTTCTCTGAAATTCTAATATATTAAACATACACCTATTGAACATTCATTACATGCTCGATACTATCTTAAAGGCCATGGCAAAAACATGGGTGTTATTACCAAAGGAAGTAATAATCTAGTGATAGAGACATGCACAAAAAAGTTTTCTGCTGGTTGGAGTGTGATTCATACTGGGTAGAGGTACACACAAAGTTTGAGGTGCATAGGAGAAGCAATTCAGGTAACAATTTTAATTACAACTGAAAGATCAAGAAAACCTTCCCCAGGGAGGGGACACTGGCATTGTTCCTTAGAGGATGGGGAAATTTCAAGAGTTAGAGATGGGAGGAACAGGCTTGTGGGAAGATAAAAAAGTAGGAGCGGATGTTCAGAACCAGAAGAGTACATGTTAGATTGTTTATTGGATTCTTGGAGGTAGGGGAGAATATGGTTGTAAAGAGTGACATCTGGGTTTTGTTCTGTGGACAGTAGAAAACCATTGAAAATTGATGGAAGAGAATAATCTTGTTTTGTTTTCCCACATGTCTTTTATAGAATAAGATTAAAAATAAATTAAGATTTAGAAAGATTATTTATATAACAATGCATCTTACATTTCAGTGATGGAGACTTGGAAGTAGAGAATCCAGGTAGGATGCTATTTCAGTTATCTAATGAGAGCCTTAAGGTGATGGCAATGAAAATCCAAAGGAGGAAACCAATGTTAAATACACTCTGAAGACTAAATTAAGAGCACTTAGACACCAAGTGAGTGTGAAGAGTAAGCAAGAGGGAAGAGATTCAGATGTTTCTGAATAGAAAGTTTCTAAAGAGAATTCTAAGTTGGGAAAATTACAATTATCCACATGGGTCTTTGGTTGTCAGATTTTCACCTCCAGGCTCATACTTGTGATTGGAATGGGAAGAGAGTGATTGGAATGTCACTGGAGGCAATAGTGAGTACAAAACAGAGGGAGTGTCAAAATTGACAATTATGCATAAGTCAGGGCATGCAATTGAAGTGCAGAGTGTGAAAGTACCAGATGAAGTTGTCAAATCCAGAATATAAAGTCAGAAATCTAGGTCCTAGGACACAGTATAAGTGTGTGTGAGCCAAGATCGAAATGGCGGGGAGAGGTTCTAGAGACAATGCTATGATTGAGTCTCAGATGATCAGAGTGAATACATAGGCCCAGGTTACATGACCAAGATAGGGAAAGCAACTTTGCATCTTATGAGAGAGTCTGAGGTGATTATATAGATAAATAGTGGGTAATTGTTTTTGGAATTCAGGGAAAAGTTGGAAGCTAAAAATGGAGAATATTTGAATTCATCGTCATAGAAATGGAGTTCATATCATGGGGAAAGTATAGTGAGGAGGGAACAAAAAAATATAGTGAGGAAGGAAAATGATCTGCAGTGCAACCTTGGTGGAATGGGTTTCCAGTAGGAGTTGAGTAGAGGAGGAATTATAAGGCCAGTGAGTATAAATTTTCCAGTCAAAAACACCCACATTTGCCAAAAGTAACTTAATTTACGTTTTCATAACTAAACTTAAATGTCTGATTCCTTCATTTTCTTTTCCCAGAAGGCAGAAAACTTACTTTGGGGAATAAATTTTAGATTTTTTCAGACATTTAAGTCTTGTCCTGGGCTTGTCAGAGTGGGCTGAGCAGTAACACTTTTTATTTAATTCTCAGGCATTCTCAAATGGGGACCACTCATCTCTTCATGTAAGATCTATGAGACCTCCTTAGCTTATCCTCCTTTACCTATCAGATCACTAACAGGTCTGCCAGCTCTCTCCTAAAACCAACTTCTGCCCCCTTCTAGAAAATACATATGCCTCCTGTGCTAATGTAGAATCTTCGAGGCTGTCTTAGGTCGTCTCTGAAGAATTAACTCCCGAAGCAGTCATTTGTATTCCACCATATTTGAACAGCAAACTCATTAAATTTGTAGCCTTCCAAGTGTCAATGAGAAGCAGACAGAAATCTTTTCTACTCAAGGATTATTCCACCCTTCTCTGAGGTAACCTATTCAGGCACCAAATGCTATAATAATTACTAATGTCAAATACTAACTGAAATCAAAGAAGATAAAGAAAGTGAATAAATTTTGAAAGACTTTTATTGACCATACCCTTTGACTGAATGTTATTTAAAATCAAGACATATTTATAGAAACTTTAACTCTGAGCATTGGATTATGTTGGACTCCACTAAACTCCAATAAATTTCATGCATGGAAAGTGAATTCAGTCAATCAGTTAATGAAAACCATGAGCTTCATGATACTCTTTTTGTAGACTCTGCTGGGTGTATCTGAGGCCCTTCTCCAGGGATTTCCTCATGTATTGTGCTGCAGCATAAGTGCTAAAGATTGCCCAGCACATGGGGCCAAAGAAAGTGGGATTTTTAACAGTTTCTTAGATAAATTTTCAGACAATCATCCTGTTTCTAACTTGGCCCCTTATCCCCGTTTTCAGAGGTAACTGGTGCTTCTAATTTTGGGTCCTTTCTAGGATTCTGTGATGAAAATTAGCTCTCATTGTAGGCAGTTGTGCTCTAATATTAGTTCTTTGCCAATAGTAAAACTTCAACTCTGCGTTCTGACTTTCAAAATTGTGTTAACATTTCTCATCTGTTTTCATCTCCTCTCCTTTCGGCATTCTCCTTATTTAAACATTTTGTATACCTTTTAATACTTTCATCTTTCTTTTCTTTAATTTTATAATAGTGGGATTCCAGGATGGGGCACAGAAAAAAATATGTCTTAAAAACTTTATTCAATTTCCTTCAATAGCATTCTAAGTCACTATGAAACTGTGATGCTGAGTCAGGTATGATTCAAAATAATTAAAGCACTTCAGTGCTATATCCAATTAGGAAAATCTAAGAATAGACTGGGAATCAATAAAGGCAAATAATAATTATAGCTATTATTAATGGAGTACTTATTCTATGCCAGACTCTCTTTTAATATCTTTTTTAGATACTAAATAATCTAATCTTCACATTTATATGAGGTATGTTCTATCTCAAAGATGAGGAAAATGAGACAGAGCGGTTCAGCAAATTAGAGGCCTCACAGCCCTAAATGCTACGTAGAGCTGAAATTCAAAACCAAGCTGCTTAACACCTTAAATAGAAACATGTTAATATGTATTTGGGCAACAGAGATTTCAGGGTTAGAATTTAGACTGAGTAGAAGCCAGATTGTTGTCTTCTTCTTCTGCATTTAAATTCAGTATCTATTTTTAGGTCGTTAGTATGCAAGACCACTAATGTAGTCCATCAAACCTAGGCTACCAGATAGTAGAACTCCAGGAAGGCCATTCAGAACAGTCTGGGATTATCTCTCTTAATCATGATTGAGTAGAGAGAGGCCTGCCCTATCGGCGATTCTCTTGTATGACACAGAGCAAATTGCTGCACCATTCAGGGACCTAGCATTCTTATCTGTAAATTGAAAAGATTACACTAAGGGATAATAACAGCCAAGGTTTAGTCAGCTCCGTTGTATGCAAAAAACTTCATATGTATATATACACATACACACGCACATATATATGTATATATATGTTTATGTGTGTATGTATGTGTGTAATTTTGTTTAATAATTATTTCATTTCAAGATGATAAATAAATAAAAATTTATTCCATCACTCTTTTAAGACACTGAAATAGATCCCAATCACCTAAGTGTTAACTCCAAATTACTCTTTGTACTTTTAGGGACCTGTGTATTGTGCAGACTTGTATTTCAACAGTCATTCAAAGACTCATTTATTTCTTTCAGTTTCATGAAGTACCTTTTCTTTTATCCAGCTCATGCTGAATCTTCTCTCTAAATGCAATCTAACAGTGATTAAATGCAGGCTTATAGTCATCTTTTTTTGTACGTTACTTTTGGTCATCAAGAAAATTATGAGCTCATAGTAGGTAAATACAATATCTTGTTATTAGTTTTAAAATCTCTCCCATGGGAACTCATATAATGCTTGGCACAAATTAAACTGTTATAATTTTAATGTTGGTTCAGAAAGACCAAATGTGAACTTTACATCTAGGCTTGGAGATACAAAGCTGCTCTCTGTGTTTCTTGAAAGACAGAAAATCCCAAATTTTTGGATAAGGATTTATTTTTAATTTAAAGTTGGTTCTCTATTTTCCCACTTTAGATTTAATATTTTAAATTTAATTTATGGATTCCACTAGAGCATCTGAGAGTTCAGTGGATTTGCCAGATTTTGATCCTCTGCTTCTCAGTTCAGTGGTTGGCAGAGAATGTAACATATGAAATAGTAATTAAGTTAGAAAGTAAAACAAACTCACATCCAGGAGAAATGGAACAAATCTCTGTAAGAGAATCTCATCTTCCTTTTAACACTCCCCCTTTTATTGACAGAATGATAGTGACTAAAAAAACTCATGGAAAGAAACTGCCAAAACAAGAACCCTTCTTACAGTTGTTAGTCTTAGCTTTTCTGTAAATCTGTGTATCATGTCAGCAGACATTTATTGATCATATGTGATGTTGCTAGTTTGATTCACAAGCTCAGTTGCTTCAATAAAGTGGATTTCCAACACAGGTTTATCAGCTTCCTTGTCATAATTGATATCTTTATTTTCTTTACTGTTTTCTCTTGTAATATTTTTGTATCTATATATTGATGCCCTACTGATACTAAAAATCCTTTCAGTATCACATGACCTTTTAAAAAATTGGTATAATTCTAGGCTCATGGGACTCAGTTAGAATAATAGTTGAATAATTGTGAGAAATAAAGTGGTTGTATGCGAAAACATCAAGATTTCTTTTTATTCTTTTTGAAGTTTATAGCAGATAAAAAGGGAATCTCATCAAAGACTGTACTTCCATAACTATATCAGGAAAGAGAAAGTTGCTGAGGGCTGGAATGTGGAGGATGTGTCCTTGAACAACTCTTCAAGTATACTTCTCCTAACTCCTCTCAACCCAGTGTGAAATTATAGGATGCTCTGGTACAGAACAAGCTGGTTAATACACTTTGAAAGTAAATTCTAGGCAGATAAAAACCTTTTGTTTGTAACATTTCAAAGATGAGTTTGTATCTCTTCTACTTGTTTAGATCAGGAGTTGGTAAACTATGACAGGCAGGCCAAAACCAACCACTGCCTGTATTTGTAAATAAAATGTTATTTTAATATGGCTATATCCATTTATTTACATATTATCTATGGCTACTCTTCTGCAATAAAACATAAGAGTTAAGTAGACCACAGAGCTGAAAATATTTACTCTTTGACTCTTTACAGATAAAATTTGTCAACCCTGATTTAGATGATCTTACTGACTCCTCTCAAGTGCTAACATGTGCTCTGCAGACAGTAGTTGATTAATAAAAACTACTTTTCAATTAACTCTCTTATTCAGCTGTTGTTAAATCTATCTGATTCCAACCATATAGCAGCTTCAAGAATATGTAACATAAGATTGGATCTAGTTTCAAACCTTCTTGTACATTTTTCAAATTCCAAATGATCAGAAATTGTGGGGTGGGTATTATAGAAACCAAAGTATGAATTTTAAAATCTTAATTGCTAGAAGGCCATGAGAAATGTTATTCTAAAGGTAGAAACCCTATTCTCTTTCATTAGCAAAGCAAGCATTACTTGGTCAATGCCATCCTGCCCAGTCCTATAGTGCTTATTTAACTGGAATTAATTGCTCTTCTAATAAATAAAGAATGTTTGCATAATCATAATTTATCAAACATTATAGCAATTATAAGTCCTACAAATCTATTCATCAGTCCTAATACAAAAACAGTGTGGGAATAAACTTTGCCCTGGGCAGTGTAATGTTGAGAAAAAGTGATTTTGTGATGGATCCATCTGCTTCCTTTTAGTTGTTCCCTTTTGCTTTGGAAGTGAGTTTGATGATCAAATGGAGTAGTTATTTTAGCTTAGATTTTCAAACATGTTACTTCATTCATTACCTGACTTTTATTTTTGATCCTTGTTCTGAGGATTCTGTTTCACACTTGTCTTTCTATTGTACAATACTTTAATTTTATTTGGGAAATTAGTTTTTGAAAAGTATATATAAGAAACTAAAAACATATGATTAGTAGTCACATCCAGCACATGCATGAATCTGTATAAAGTTAATTAAATCAGTCAATTGATTTTGGTCCAATGCTAAAAGTCGGTATCCCTGATTAGCTATGAGATAGGGGAAATCATGTGGCCATTTCAGTCATGGTAGAGAGGGTATTTAGCTTCATCCTATAATTAGCATTTTCAAAAGCACCATAATTGTATATTACATTACTTCTTCAGTCCGTTGTACACAAAAGGGTCTTTTTGTGAATTTAGAAGTAAATGTAATATGAATTTTAGTGATTGACTGTCCTAGGCTAAAGTGGAGTCCTGAACTTCGGCTTTTTAAAATATTTTCTGAAAAACTTTACTGATTTTCAAATATATTACTTGGAATAAATACTTCTTATAGACTAAGTAAGTAAAAATATAAATGTCTTTTAAGAAAGTAAAAAAAAGAAGAAAATAAGCAAAAACAAAAACAAAGAAAGAAAAACAACATTTTTTATTGGATAAGAAGTGCTACTCTTGCCAATTACTTAAATTTTATACTTCATTTATAACTTTATGAATTCATTCACACAAGTATAAATTAAAGAAATAACTATTTCTTTTACCTATCTTCAGCTATTATACAGAATTAACTTGAAGATTATGTTGTAAAGAAATGAAACGGAGACATAAACATGCAAGATACTTTGACAGGCTTTCCAAATACGCTTTGCTTTGTATTTTAAAATATACTCCTTACATGCAAAACAACAAAAGCTAAATAAACATAATCTGTAATTCGCAAACAGTTTCAATTAAATCTAGAAGCATTAGTCAGCAGCGAGATGTATGAACCCCTAAAATAAGGCTGTAACATATACTCCAATTCTAGTTCAAATCATCAGTGGTGTTTATTCAAAGGCTGAGCTCCATGACTTTAATGGAAGGCTAATTCTGCCATAAGAAAAACCAGCTTGTTTTGTACCATCATGGAAGTTTGATTCATAAAGTAGTTCATAATATTTACTGAATGCCTAATGGAGGCCATAAAACTCTCTTCACAGGTCTTGAGTGAAACCTTCTCCTCTTTGACTTTTATTTCACCTCCCAGATTGGAAAGACATCCTCAATTTTTTCAGAATTTAATTTGAGAACCACAGGGAAGTATTTTTCTGATAAGCATATTCTCTTTCTGACTGGCTTAAAATGCCAAAATATTATGTGAGAGGGGCTTTAAAGTTTTACCACTAGGCCACACCGAATATCAATATGGTAGAAACTCTACTATGGAAAAAAATTTTTAAAAAAGAAAATTCTTCAGCAATTAGGTTATATTTCTTGAGAAGGCAGTTGTAAAATGCATCAAAAAGTCTTGGACAACTCTGACAACTGCTCTAAACTGGTATATATTTTATAAACATGAAACTCTTGATGTTAATTTAACACTCACCAAATCAAATAAGAACCTGGGTTGGAGGAATGCACTCTCCTCCGTGAGCCTCTTTCAGTCTGTTTCTCTTACACCTGTGGCTGTGCATATAAATGGGGTTATTATTCCTGATTTGAGCTGGTGTTTTTCATGAGCGAGCATTGTAAAATCAGGTAGCTACACGAACACCTGTAAACTCTGCAGGACGTTCACTTACCTCAAAATGACTTTGTATGAATGTGACTGCCAGCTCTTATAATTTGGTCAACTTTTACATAAGCAGTTTGAGAAATAGTATTAACAAATAATTAAAAGAAATCAAATAATATACAAAACATACTTCAAAAATATTTGAAAACATTTTAAAATGAAAATCCTATGAGAACCTAATATAACTATGAAAGAGTCACGATTCTTAAAAAGAGTGATTCCATTAAAACACAATAATAATAACAACATTCCAACATATGTATGATTCATATGGGGGTATTTATTTGTGTTTTGCTAGAGGAAAGTATTAAATTTGCTTCCTGTCTTTAAAGATGTTAAAAATACTATTGTTTTTAATGGAAAATTTAACATAGACAACCCTTAAAAATTTCCAATGTTAGGTTTTAGTAGGGATTCCTAGATTATTATAACTAAAAAAAAATAAGGGAACTATTAAGGAAATATGAAAGAAAACCGTTTATCTTTTAAAAAAAGTCTTTTCCTCTTTTAGGCAGTGACGGTTAAGTTTTCTGGAGCAAGGTCTGTGTATTATAACTGGAGAATATAATGTTCTTACCATTCTCCTTTATGCCTATTAATACTACTACTCAATATAAATGATAAAATAGAGTGTATGTATGTATGTTACTTAAATCAATGTGGACCTTATATGAAATAAAGTATTATAAGACCTGGTTTTTAAGTGTTTTAAGGCACAGCCTTTCTTTTTTCATCTAAACTCTGGTCCTCAGATTTCAACAAGTCATGTTGCTCAGCTCCACATGACTAAAAATAATGAGCAACAACAGATATTAAACTTTATATAACATTTATTAATATAAATCAGGATCATGAATGAAAGCAATAACTACAGCAGTGTCACTAATGAGGAAATATTTTTAAATGTTATGGATTTAATAGCACACAGACCTTGGCTGACACAATTTAAAATGACAGATAAAATTTAAAGACTAATATTTTACCTTTATGATCAATAAATTATTAGTAGTCATGTCATATGGAGTCTAGTCATTAATATAATTTTTTAAAAATTTGTGCTAACATAACATAGTTAACTCTTTCCCCTAAAACTATTTTTTAAATTTGAAATAGTTACCCTACGTTCACAGTACATGTGAATGCATGGTCACATTTGTTTCAAAAAAGTTTATCAGTATGTATATATCAATTTATTTTATTATAACTCATTATGTACAAATGTACATGAATATAGACATGTGCTTCTGTATGTTATCAGTACAGAGAGATGATAATAGTTATCATTTGTCAAATAATTATTATGCAAAGGACATACTATAAATCACCACATATATTATTACCCAAACACTTTGAAGTAGATTTCATTATTTTTGTTGTTGCTGTTGTTACTATTACTACTTTTTAAAAGATAAAACTAAAACTTGGAGATCTAAAGTAACTTGCCAAAGATTACATCATTCATAATTAATTAGATTGCAGGCCTATATTTCTTGGTACTCTGTCTGTAACTCTTGGTACTACTCCTTCACCAAAATTATATCTATAATCTCCATAACTGGCATCTGGGATTTTACAAACATGTTAAGTATGAGAAAAAGAAAAAGAAAAACTCTTTAATTTAAATATCCCAATATGACTCAGCCTTTGTAGGTAGAAGGCAGATGTTCTTTACTTAGGGAAAATTCCAGAATAAACCCTGTAGTTTTTAATGTAAAGTATGTTTTGGGAGGAAAACTATAAACTCTCCATTAATCCGAATGTAAATATTGTGCTTTGAAAAAGGAAATTGCTCCAAGTATGATTGAGGTAAAACTATATGTTTACAGCTTAAATTCTTTCCTTAGGAAGTTGGAGTGAGGGGAAGTACAGAGGTTTGAAGGAGTGTTTTTCCCTCAGATGCAAATGTTGCTTGTTTTTGCTGTTTGGCTTGTGTGTGTGAAGGAACAAGTTCAGGTATTAATACAAACAGAAAAAAGCAGAAATTCATTGGAGGGAGAAACATATCAATAGAATGAAGTCATGAGTGCCAATACTTTGTGTTTCGTGGGTGAAAAACATCAGTTGCATAAATAGTTTGTCTACATTAAATAAACCTTGCTCAGACCCACGGTTGTTTAGGAGGGGTATAGTGTCCTGAGGACACAGGAATCCTACATTTGTGACTAAATATTGCAATTATGGGGTGCTCCTGTGGTCATGAAAATGCTTCAAAAGACACTGTTCAACTCACCATCTTGGATTAATATTAGAAACAGGGCACCTAATGGCTCTCTTTATTTCTATAGTCTTTGGTTCATGGGGGGGAACACACCAAATAGTCTCAGTTTCTTTCAGTCCTAATATTCTACAATTCTGGCTAATTTGTTGCCCGTCAAAGAAGTTGTGACTATCCAGCCACCGTCCCTCAACGTTCTGACCTCACACCCCATTCAAACTCTGTCTTCCTTTAATGCCTGTCACTACTTCTAAAGACATTTTCTTTGTTTTTTTTTAATTGTTTATACTAATATATTGATTACATTGTTTCACATATTTACTAGTATATTGTATTTATGTTAGTAACATATTATAAGTGATATAATAGGATAATAAATATAAATACATATACATATAATTTATTCAGACTAAAAAGTAGATATGTACTAATTTTTTAAAAACACTATAAAATTATGCAGAGAAGGTCTTTAGAAGATCTTTAGAAGGTATTAGTTAATAGGCTTCTTAAAAAAATCTGAGTAATGGCTTCTTTAGAGGCAAATATAATCACAGTAAAAGAAAATGTATCTATTTTAATGCATGATGACCTATATGTCCCTAAATTATATCAATCGATTCAGAATATAAAGCCAAGTAAAATTAGCGTGACGATAGAAATAAAAAATACATTTTAAGTAATGAATAATCTTTCAGCTGAGATTAGTTATAGGAGTTTTTCTGGATTTACCAAGATCTCAGCAAGACTTTACCCCTTCAACATTTGCTGCTAGTTTCTAGACTCTTGTCAGTCCTGGATATCATTGGAACTTGTTAACTCTAACAGCCCTTTATCTGGCTGAACTGTATACCAGAAGCCTGCACCTTAGACTCTGTTTCTATGAGCTTCTAATTAATACTCAAGAAACAGTTATGAAATGGGGAATATTTGTTTAAGCCAGTCAAATCAAATTTAGAAAACCACTGGAGATTCGCTCCTCCCCCCTCCCTTCCCTTCCCCTCCCTTGCCCTTCCTTCCCCTTCTCTCCCTTCTCTTCTCTCTCCCCTCTTCCTTCTCCCCTAGTCTTTCTCTTTTCTTCTCTTTCCTTTCTCCTTCTCCCTCTCTCCCTCCCTTCTTCCCTTTCTCCTTCCTTCCTTCCTCCCTTCTTCCCTTCCTTCCTTCCTTCCTTCCTTCCTTCCTTCCTTCCTTCCTATTAGCACATAGACACACTGAAAATTCTTACTAAACATTCAAACATACCCCTTAAATTTGAATTTTGGCAGGCTATAGTACTTCTCTCTGTCCTTCTCCGCCAACCTTTAGAGATTTTCCCCGATATATTTTATTTGCTTTCTACCTTCCAGTAGTTCATTTTTTTCCCCCAGTGTCTTGGCACACATGGGAATGTCTCAGAGGATCCAGTTGTCCTAGGCCCCGCCTGGCTCTTCCAGAGTGCTGAGAGGATCAGTAACAGGGTGTACCTGTAACCTCACCAGGGCTCACCACTGTGTGAGGTACAACTAAGGGACACTCCACCTAATTCAGTTCATACCAACATGCTCTCTGCCTACAAAGCAAACCTGACGTGTTTCTACTCAAGGTCACTTTTGATTTCTTTGCTATTCAACCTAAAATATGCTTTTACTAACCTTTTTTACATAAAATAAACATTTTTTATTGGCCTCTTACAAAATCTTGAATCTCCTTTTTACTACATTTTTATTTCTTACTTTTCTTTCTACTTGTATTAGACATGTTTTATGTACCACCTATATTCTTTTGGCTCATTCTTACTTTAACTATTGCTGTTGTACTCAGCAGCAGTCTCATGCCATGTGACCCAGGAGTCTAGTGACCCTTATGGTGGACAAAAATCTTTTATACCTTTTTGGTAAGCCCAGGAAGAGAGTTCACATACAGATCCCTAAGTTCTGAAGCAGGGCATGCTCTCTGCTACAGAGAACTACCCATTTGTTGAGAAGCAGCTCTTGGCATGCCCCTGGGATCAGTGAAGACTGAGTGCCTCACTGTGAGAAACTAAGTGACTGTGAGATCAGAGACACCATCATTAACTGGGTGATGTCAGATCCGCAGACTCATAAATGTGGTCTACTGTAGTAGTGAGCTCTCATATGAGTGGTTCATTTGGAAATAGGCCTGAGAAGGCCTGGAGGACACATGTAAGTTTCGAGGCCAGATTCCTCTGGCAGCTACTGTAGTTACTCTGATGCTTTCTCTAATGCCTCTCTCTCTCTCTCTCTCTTTCTCTCTCTCCACTTATGACTTCATGGCAGGTATTCCTTTAATCAGTTAATAGAAGAGGAAAAGCACAGGCCTAATTCACAGTTGGGTTATTCCCAATATCTTTGCCCTCTTACCACATTATAACCTGACTCGGAGGTGACCCTAAAGGACAGTGGAAAAGGAATAATGGAACAGAACCATAAGCTGTGAAGTTAGTCATTCATTCACCTTGTGTGGAGGCAAGTGTGACATATATATAAAGGGGTGAATGGCTTAGCTGGTTGATCGAGGAACAAGGGAGAATGTATTGGTAGGTTGGTAATAGGGATGTTTGGTGAAAAGACATGCACCTAGACAAAGGGAAATGAGCCCCCAAAATGGCAATTTTTGTATTTTATATTAATATCTATCATAAACTATTCTCCACAGGGGACCATTAAAAATACTAGTAGACCGTTGGACTTGTTCTGTGAAGGCCAGCCTGCCTCTCTCCTCTGAGACCCTGTGTTTGTTCAGTGGGCCCGTGAGCACTGTGGTCATGTATTCTGGTTACTGATCTGTTGTCTCTCAGCTCCAAATATTCGCCCCACTTTTTTTTTTTTTGCCTACTTTGTAAAAATAAATCTGGGACCTTTAAGTATTTTTTCCTTTGCCAAGTGGCATAATGTTAAGCCTTATTATTAGAGAGGGCAGGACAGGCATTGCAGAAAGAAACAGCATTTCTTCTTGGTTCTAGTGTGCTTGCTCGCCAGATTACTGTGGTTCTCTGGCTTCTCCAGCTCTGGCCCCTGCAATGTGGGGCCACTAGCAACAACTAGCAGCCAGCAGCTTCCCTTAACTCTGGTGATTTTGTAGCCTGGAGCTTGTAGGGTACCATGGACAACTTTCCAAAGCACCCTAGAGAGAAAGTATTTAGCAAGCTCTGACACCATGACTTTATTGCCATCCAATAAGCCACAGCTGTGTCCTCTCCAACAAGGTCCTATCACAGCTTTGGGGTTTGGGGTGCTTCTCCTTGGGGTGTTCTATCTTAGTTTTAAGGATAGTGGCAACTTTATATATCTGTTATTCCTGTATTCTTTGAAGTTCTCTTTATTCCTTATTAGCAAATCCCACATTTTTCAAATACTCATAGTTAACAATTCTTCCTTTTTTCTTTATGGACATATGATTGATAAATAAAAATTATATATTTAAAGTATACAATTTGATGTTTTGATATACAGGCATACTTTGGAGATATTTTTAGTTTGTTTCCATACTATGGCAATAAATGAATTGTAATCATTTTGCTGGTAGAGGGTCTTGTCTTCAATTTGTAAAAAATGCAACATCTTTGAAACAGAATAAAGTGAAGCACAATGAGTGAGGTATGCCTGTATGTGTACATTGTGAAATGACCACCAAAATCAAATATAGCTAATAATTCTTTACTTAAATTTTCCATGTTCAAATTATAGTGTGATTTAACTGTCCCGATTGAACCCGTACTAATAACCATGGTAGCAGGCAAGGGAGCTAGGCATAGGCTCAGCTGAATACGCTCCCTCTCAATAAGCTTAACCTTGCTACTGGCATTGTTAAATGCCTTTCTTCCAGGGGCGGAAACCAATGCTGAGATCTTGCTCCAGCTCCATCTTTTGAGGATTCCGGCTAGCCCTTGGTGGCAATTTGATTGCTGTCAGAATTAAAGAAGTACATGTAAGTTCCTGCCCAATGATGACTCTAAATGAGCAATTGCAGGAATGATGATGCAACACGAATTAAGCTCCATCATTTCATGGATGAAGTCACCCCATCAGATGAGCAGGCAAGCTAAATTCACTTAAGTGTTGATGGAGGATGAGAGAAATTTTGCGTGGGTGGTAGAAGGAAGAACGTGAATAGTAATGAAGGCATTAGGATGATGTCATAGGATGACATCAGCTAGAAAGATAGCTTGTTCCACCCGCCCTTGCATATTGTTTTTCTTGTGTATATATACATGTTTGTGTGTATGTACGTTTTTAAATCTTTTTAGAGATTAAAAGCAGCTACTAAACCATTGAAATGTGCGAAGGCTTGTGTTTAATATGGTAATGTGGAGCACGAGCAGATATGAATGGTGTAAGGAATAGATATATCTGTGCACCGCCTCATTCTCTGGACCCTCCTTTTTTCTCTAGCTATTGCCACGGCACCCAGCTGCTCTCAGTGGTCGATCATCACCCTCATAGATTTCTCTATTTCCATTCCAGGGCTTTCATTCCTTCCACTCCAAGAGTTATTTATGAAAACCCTCTCAGTCATCCCTGACGCCAGCATAAATCTGAAAGTACTGGGTGTTAACAACCCAAGGGACATCCCTTGACCACGTAGGACTGGAACCTATGCATAAATGCTGCTTCTTTGTGTCCCCTGGGGTGGAATATTTCAGGGTGCATCGTACATGGCTCCTCAGGGCTCCCCAGCAGGACTTCACTCTTGTTGCCGGTAGTGAGAAACCTCAGATTGACTCTTGCTCCTTGTTCAGCTCTTCCTGCTACCCCATTGCTATTCTCTGGAATGACTTATCAAAATAAACTGCCTCCGGTTTGCAGGAAACCTTGGCCATGACAGGTCTCTCTTGTTTTCTATTCCCAGCTTCCTAAATGTGTTTCTCTTCTGTTGGCTATTCCTCTGGATATTGATATTCCACTTTTCTGCTTCATACCATGGACACTTTGATAATAATTTAATCACCAAAAGCTCTCAATCTGTTCCTCCTGTCCACTTTACTCTTCCGACCCATACGACCACATCCCCTACTCTATTAGATATTTCTTCTTAAATGTTCTAATGTAGATTAAACATAGCATTAAAAAGGACAACTGGGCTCACATTTGCCAGCCTGCCTCCCAACTGCTCCTTCTCGGGTGTTTCCTGTTCCATGAATGGAAGCATCATGCTCTGAAGTGCACAAATTAGAAAGCTGTGAACGGGTCTTGATGCCTTCCTTTCCACACCCCCCTCACCTCTCACAGGGCAAACAATAAGCAAGACATGCTGATTTCTACCAATTTAGTGTCCTCCATTTTTCATCACTACTTACCATTGCTGCAGCCCTAGTTTACTACCAACTCTCCTTGTCTCTAAATTTCTGTCCTGATTGTTATGAAGGGAGCTCACCAGAATGAATTAAACAAGTGGATGCAACAGCAACAGTATGAGATAACTAGTTGTCTGCTGGCTGTTTGCCTATGTGAGGGAACAGTGGCTGAATCAGTTTAGTATCTAGTATGTGCTAAACACTCAACAGAATGTAGTTGTTGAGGAACTAACTACATTCTGGACTCTTGGAGCACATGTTAGACAATAAAGGATCGCAACTGAAATGAGTGAGAAAAAAAGGAAAAAAGGGATCTTACTAGACTACTTTAGGATAGTGTTCTATATATCTTCAATGGACTGTCCTGTGATTGATTTAAAAATGTAAAGAAATTTCATTTAAGACTTTACTGGTAACACGGTATTTAGTATCCTTTTATTCTAACTGTTGGTAAATTGGATCTGAGTAGTCTTTTTCATCCCCATGAAAACGTCAGAATGAAATTGGCTAATGATTTTGTTGGCATTTCCTGTATTACTCATAGATCTAAATCTCCAAAGGTTTTTGAAGTTGGTAGGAACAAACATAATGTTTGGTACAATTTTTTTCTGGGAGTGTGGGGGTGGTCATAGAATGAATACAGAATTGTCAGAGGAGTAAAATCTGAATCAGATCTGAGGCAAAATGAAAACATCTATTGTCACCTTTCTCAGTTTCTTCATCTGTTTATTTATTATATCTTATACATATTTTTGTGTATCTCCTTAAATATGTTTTTGTAACAAGGTAGTAAGAGGGCCACCTTTTTTTCTTTATATAAAAAATTAAGTTGATTATGTAGAGAATTATATATCATGTAGAAAACAGTAGGAAATTTATGTCGTGAGTCTACTAGAAATAATATTTCTCTGTTAAGAAAAACTTTAGTTCACATGTCATTAATTAAGTTACTAAGACAAGAATTACAGATACATAGATATTAAATTATTCCCAAGTAATCCTGGTTGTGGTGGAAATGACCCATTTTCCAAGTGTGAATGTACCTGTTTGCAACTATTTATTATTTTACAGGTTAATATTTTTTGTTAGAAGTTGTAGTTGATATCTTTATTGACATAAATAAAGACACATTCTAAAATATTACCAGAGAACTCTGATTTGGAGGTTTTTAAAAAGAATGAGCTGACTTCAAAATATTCATGCCGTATAATTATCACAATTATTGACAGTATTTTTTTTTTTACCATTATAGTTCAAAATGAAACTCTTTTCTGAAAATAATAGTTCTCTAAACTTCTTGGATCAACTGGAATATAGTTATTGGGCCTAACATATTAAACCTTTTATTTTTGCTCTGGATGGAAACCAAACAACAGTAATTTCTTCTACATACTGCCTAGAAGCAGGTGACTCTGCCATCTGGACGTGTCCCCCACTTCACTGAGCAAGGCTCTGATAAAATGCTGTCTTCCTGGCCTGAGGGCAAAGAGTAGTATGGGGAATAAGCAGCGCTATAGATCCTGGTAATAACTTACCTTTCCCTGTGGGATTTAGAGACTGCTTGTATTTTGTGAAGATTTTAAAGAAAACATCCAGAATATAAAAAATTGAAATGTGACTGTTGTCCTAGACATTCAAGCTTTGTTTACCACTGAATGTTTCAGGATACTAAAGATTTTTTATTTTCCGGTTATGATTCAGAGTTTTCATAGTTATAGCTTCATAAAAGATTGTTGGGGACCCTGCTGAATCTATCAGTGCAGATCATTAATGAGAAAACCTTGTTGCCCATCTGTGGGTTCCTTTTTTGATCAAGTCTGACTCAGCAGTTCCAGCAAATAAACTAGAATGAGAGACTTCAAGTTTCCCCCGAAACAAGTTATTCATCTTATTTCCATGTTTGGCTTAATGGTCCATTTTCTAAAAATTCTTGCCCTTTCCCTCTTCAGATCAAAAACAATACAATCTTGGTTTTCTCTCTCTCTCTCTGTGACTTATATGCTTTTTCCCTTTATGTGCTATTTTTTAATTGGTTGAAAACTCCTAAAATTCACTAGGGGAGCAGTCACATGTGGGCAACCACAAGCGTTGCCTTGTTGCCATTATTTGACAAAGCTGTAATTAGTTGGGCCATTTTACACCTGCTTTTCCAGCTGGGCACTGTGTTTTGCTTTACAGTGATTTGTATCAGGACTGAAAGAGCACTGCTTCCAGAATGAGCTCACAATATCAAGTGGCATCACAAAAATTGCACATATTCCATGCTGTAGAGAACTCATGGAATGCATTCACTCATTCATTCATACATCCATTCTTTTTTTTTTATTGTGAATATATTGTTCTTCTACCACTTTTCATAGTATTGAGTAGACAACTTCTAATAGAGAAACCAAAATTGACTCCTATCCATGTCAGTAGTTCTTTATTTAATATTTCAGTTGACTTTTGGAGAGATAGATATATCAGCTGGGGCTAGTTTTCATAGTAACCATAGTTATAAGTTAACCCTTAACCCATGGAAATATGCCTTTCAAATTATTCAGAGAATATATTTGAGAAGGCCACTTGAGTAAGTTCTCATGCTAAATTAAACCATTTTAAATGGAGGAATTTATAGATATTTTTTACTTAATGCCTGATGTTTCAGTTATTGCTCACAAAGTACTGGCCTCAAAGAAACGTGGTCCAGGAAAATTAAATAAATACTTTCTAAATGACTCCTAGTTGTCGATGGAGAATGCTTCACATTCTTCCCACTCTGATCTACACTTTATTGCAAGCATTCTTTTTTTTTCCTGTATTCATGATAATGTTTATCGCAGGATTACTTACTGAGATTACATGGTGGTAAATTGATATTTGCCTATGTGAATGATGCAGAAAGGTCAAAAATTCAAGTAAACTCCAGCAAGTATTCTATAAAGTCAATGGTGCTGTGATTGTCACCCTGTGGGTCATTGTTTGAGTGAGTAATGGGTGAATATTTTAGATTACCATTATGTAGCAATTAGTTACTCCTCTTCAATTACTTTTTTTTTTACTAAAAGCACCATTAGTGAACCTCTGCAGAATGTTTGTCCAAGGACCTTTATGATCAGCTTAATAACATCAAAAGCTCTTCTCAATTTATTCTATTTAGAAGGTAAAAACACATATTAATTTGTTCTTTAAGAGAATTAATATGTCAAAAATCTTGCCCACAATTAATAATATGTTTTTTCTCTTTGGAATTTTATCTGCAAAGAAGTCAGATATCTCTCTCTTTCTCTCTCTCTCTCTCTCTCTCTCTCTCTCTCTCTCTCATTCCATCTTTCTATTTTATCAGGAATAAACTTCCATCACTTTTATAATGCTACCAATTACTCCTAATAAGTACCAAGCTCTCGTTTTTAAAAGAAAACTCTTTCACCTCCATAATCTCCTCTCTCTAGTCACAACTGTCAATACAGTTTAGACCCTCGGCACATCAAGCTTGGCTCTCTGTGCAGTTCTCATCCAGTTTTTATCTTCCTCCGTACAGATTACCCCACTCACGTTGCCAGATCCATTGCAGCTTTTTACTCCTGCTGAATCTCCTGCAGTGGTTCTCCCTTATCCACAAACTCCCTATCTGAGCATTCAAAGACCTCTACACTTTGTCTCTAAACTGCATTTTTCTGTCTTATTTCTGCCAATCCCCTTGGAATATTCTCCACTATAGCAATATTAGCTTTACGGACTCTTTTAAAAACACATTTTAGTCTTTTTTTTTTTACATTTACAATATTTCTCTCTACTAATTCTGATAAACTTTCAGCACTGCCCTCCATTATTTATTTATTTATTTTTGGTCCATATGAGGCCTTTAGTATCTCCTGTCTCTGAATAATAACATTTAACCTGCAAAACCTGGTGTGTACATTTACACATGTGTTACCTTGCCATTTTTGTCAAGCTTATTTAACTTATTTGCCTTTTCATCCATGTATAATTTATCTCACTAACTAGTTTGGAAATCTCTAAAAGCAGGAGCCTCATCTTAAACTTTGTATTCCTATAGCACCTGGTAAGTGTCAAGCTTAGAACAGAAGCTCAGCAAAATGTATGTTGAATATGTGATTTTCTTGAATTTTGGGAATCATATGTTTGGGAACCAGATAAAGGACTTCAGATAGATTATTAAATAATTGTAAAATAATATTTCTTTCTGTGAAGCACTTGGCAATACAAAAAGAAATAAGTTCATTCATCCTAAGAGGATTTGGGAAGAAATGTCTCAAATACATCTTCAGAAAATCATTCTCAACAATACCTTATTAAAATGGATATTCTAACACTTTTACAGAAATATGAAAAACCACATACGCTGGACTCTGTCTTGCCAGATTCAGGTTGCCATAGTTATGTATCTTTGAACATACTTGTGATTGCATTTTCAACTTTAATGCCATACCATGTAGGCAGCCTACTTTAATTTACTTTTGAAAGCAACTTGTTTTGATATATTTTGGTTTTCAATTTTGTTCAATTTCTTTTATATCACACAAATGCTAAGAGCAGCTGAATGGGTGCCTAATTACTTATGTTATTTGTTTACAGAAAAATAGCATCAAAACAAAAACTAAAAAGATTGATTCATTTTATCTGTAAATGTATTTCCTCTGAGTCCTAGAAAATGTTATGACCTGTGATGGTTTTTATATTTATGTATTAGTTTGGCTGGAAATATCCACATGGGTCCAACAGTGTTTTTCATGCTGCCCTCTTGATTATCCTTTGTTTTATACAGCAGTTTCTATTTGTGGAGGCTGCTGCTGTCTGTGAGAAGTCCATTTTCCAATTTTCATAAGGCCTTTACTCAAAAAACAAACAAACAAACAAAAACCTTTTCTGTGCTATTTTTGCTATTCACATACAAAAGGTTTTTAAAATTAATTAATCGTTGTAATTGTTACTTTTCAATTAGAGTTGATAGTCAATACTACTTTATATTAGTTTCAGGTATACAGCATAGGGGTTAGGCATTAATATAATTTACAAAGTGATCCTCCTGATTAGCCTAGTACCTACCTGGCACTATACATAGTTATTATAACATTGACTATATTCCCCTTGCTCTACTTCACATCTATGTAATACTTCCTAACACCTGTGTTGCTTGTTTTTCTAAGTTAAACTCTAAGTATCTTGAGAGTTGGGATTGGGTCTTAGTTTGTCATGCATTCATCTCAGGCCCTAGAGCTGAATTAAAGTTTGTTTTATTAGTTAACTGACTAATTATAATAGCTGACATTTATTGTGTACTTATGTTCCAGGCACAATTCTAACCCAATTAACCCTCAGAAAATTCAATAAGTGATTTATTTTTATTTATTCTATTTTACTGATGAGGAAGCTGAGGCACAGAGAGGTTAAGAGATTTATCAAAATTTTATAGTTGGTGTGGTCTGGATGTCAGCCTGGTCATGCAGCTGCTACAGTTGCCATTGTACTAAAACTGTGCTCTATCTTGATATTATTCTTTCTTAAAGCATTTTTTCCTATTGTTCTGTTTATACTTCTACTTTAGCTAGATTTTTATTGTTTTATATGCCTTGTAATTTAATTGGGAAAAATGTCTAATTTGAGAGTGTATTGCTTTAAATATATATTTCTAGGTATGTTGAGGGATTATGTTTTAGGGATTTGGTTTTACCATTTATATATGACTCATGGTTAATGAGGAAACTAGTTATACTTCACATGCTGAATAACCTTGGATTGGTCTAGTGCTTGATGCCATATTGCTCGACTCTCTAATTTATTAGGAAGGACTTGCAAAACTGAATTCAGTGGAGCACCATGTTTTGGGAGAGATAATTCTAAATTCATTTATAGTGGATTGTATGCCTTTATATTATGTTCAGACTGGAATGCCAAATTTACATTTCCCAGAATCCCTTTAAGCTAGCATTCTCAATATACTTTAGATTTCATGAGTCAGATGTATTTTTGTGAGTCTTGACTACAGAGCCACGTTAGGTTGGGAAAGAAGCAAGGTCAGAGACAGAAATTTTGTTTATTTAATTTATGGCAACTGTAATCAACAACTTCCCACCAACTTCACTAGCAACTTTCTGATACTACAGCTTCCTAATCAAGGAAAAATTTCCATAGCAGTCCAGTTTGTCTGTGTTATTCCTGAAGGCTCAGTCTAAAGTCTGTTTCTTGAGCCATTCTAACAATTCTTTAGCTGTTTAATACACTGCTACAAATCTTTTCTGTTTAAGCTTGATAAAGTGAATTCTGTTCTCTGCAAGTGAATCTGATTGATGTACCTGTATCTCTCTATGTTTGAGTTATTAAATATTAAGCCAGATTTTATAGCTATATCTTAGGATAAAGAAGTAACAAATCTTTGCTTAAGAATAAAATGTTTTGGGCATTGGTTATTTATTTTTGTTTGGTAATATTTTTATTACTCTCATAAAAAAAGCAAACCTCTAAAATAATGTGAATAATTTAGCATTCAGGTTTATTGTTTTACTTAATATATATTTATTGAGTGCCTACTCTGTGCCAGCAACAGTTCCTTGGTGAGACAGATACTGCAGTGAACAAAACAGATGAAGACTCTCCTCACATGTAATTTATAGTCTTCCTCACCAATTTACAGATTAAATGAACTTCCCACATGTTGTTAGGTAGCCAAATCAGTTGAAAGTATTTCAAAAGCTTAAGGGATGTGACAATATTTCAGAACAGAAAGAGCTCGGTTTGGCATTGACATTACTAATTTAAAGTAGCCTGTGTACTAATACATAAAATGGAGATTTATATTATTTCTCATGATGAGGATGGCAAAAAATAGCTCACTGGGGAGATGGTTATGAATCACTTATATGTGGGGTAAATAAATTTGAAGAAAAACAATTTGGCAATAGTGATGGGAATAATAGCCATTTTTAACTCTTGGTACTAAGAATACAGAAAACATGGTGAGCAGCAATAAAAGCTTTCTTCCACAGTTATATTAAAATGAAACTCAGGTTATTATGCAACATATACCCCACTTAAATCATCACAAGTGCAGGAAAGCTTCATAAAAATGGTCTCTCAATTTTATCTACAATATGATCACATTCAAAAAGAGTATAGGAATTTTTTAAAATTGTGTTAAATTAATTCCAGTTTCAAAAGCAGTGATTACAAAATGGACTATACATGCAATTTTGGGTATTAAATTAGGAAAGTGTATGTAGATGATTTTAGACATGAAATTATTGGATTACTTAGGATGCTTTGGGATATTTTTTTATAAAAATTGTCAAGCTTGATATGATTTGTTTCAACTGACCTAAATTAGAATATATGTTTTATGTTTATTTTTGTAGAGTAGAAATAAGGAAGTATGTCTTTAGCTCTTTCATTGGAGATAAATGCTAATGAAATTAATTTCAAAGCAAAGCTTTCATATTAAAGGAGAAAATACTTGCAGTTTTCAGTGAAGAGTACCTGTGTGCATCTGTACCTATAGTTTCCTAAAATTGATTGAGTGTAGTAATATAAAATTTTTATATATTCAGGAAGACTGCTGAAGAGATTAAATGATTTATATTTGAAGATGCTATAAAGTATGTGGGAGCAGGTAGATATTATATAAATCAGCAGTTATAACTGGTAATTACAAGAAGCATAAAGATAATTCTGTCTGCCATCTGAGTTACTGTCTAAGGACATATGGGAACAGGTAAGCCATCCTAAATGTAGCTTTAAACGTTATATGCCAGATTTCATCACTGCATTCTTGTAGTATTGTATTGGGTCTTATTTCTTATTTAGTAACCTAGTTTCTTTACACTGAGAGCCTGTATTGATCTTTCCATCCCTTTCGATCTCTTTCACATCAAAACTGGAATTCAGCCCAAGGCAGGGTCCTGCTCCCAGCTGTTGATGAATCCTTCCTAAATTTGCACAGGACATCTACTTCCAAATCCTCTGCTCCTGCCTGAGCCTCCACATGCTAGCTCACTCTTGACCTCTTACATGACATCTCTTCATTGTCTGGCATATCATTTATGTTTCTCATCTCAGGGGGGTGTGTTCTCCACGCTGGTTATCCCAGTTCTGACTCCGGAACTGACTCCCAGTAACTGAGCTCCAGTTTTGACATGAGACGACTTGAATCACAATGTGATGGGGAGAAATGTAAATAAACAAACATCAGACAAATGAAAAAACCTGAAATGGTAGAAGAGATGCTGGTTGGTTTTCTCCGTATTGCCAGAATGCTGGATAAAAATCTGTTTCAAATGTCAATATAAGCCATAAAAAAGAAATTCTTCTAATTATATTGTTAAGAATTCATTCCATGAACTAAATTAAAATTACCTTTTCAAAAGTAAATCTTGTTTTCTTTAGGCCCCGTTGTCTTTTTTTCCTGAGAATAACACAATAATTAATTGCTATTTCCTCTCACATAGGACTTTTAGGTTCTTTTTAAAGACCTTCATTTGGTTTGTTTCCTGGAGGCATATTTCTTATATTCATCTCATTTGGGCTGCACTTTAATTTCCATTATGTCAAAACGAGTGATATGCAAGTGTTTCCACTGGTCGCCTATAATCCAAAGGAAATCTTTACAAACCAAGACAATCTAAAGAAGTTTCCCATTTCTGTGGTGACTCTAATCACCTTTATAAGACCAGGTTTGCTACAGAGCTCAGTGGCCAGATGGGAATAAAGAGATATGGTATCTAAATGTAACTTTATTTAAACTATCTAGATGGTGAATTTGAATAAATCATTTAACTTATCGAAGAGCATGTTTTTCCATTCATATGAAATATTATATTATGCAGCTCATTAGAAAATGTATGCATGCACAGGTAAAGTTCGGCCTTTTGTCTTGTGCCTCTAAAAGCAAGCCACCTGCAGCTCGACTGAAGCCACTCATGAAAATTAGGCCAGCGTACTCCTTCTTGCCACATGGGCTCAAACCAGCAAGATCTGGGTGGGGAATACACCCTCAATGTATGCAGTCAGTGTTTTTATCAAAAAGAGAAGGAGATATAGGCTTCATTAGGTTGGACTAACCGACCTTTGTGAACGGATCATCAAAGTCCTTTATCCGTCAAAGGAAACAATGCTAGCTCTTCCTACATTATAAAGAACTTCAATTATGAGTGTTTAAATGCAAATGAAAAAGTTAAACTACTATTGAAATCTGTAAAAAATGTATTATCTTCTTAAAAGATTCATCTTCAAAATATGTCTTATTTTCCTTCAGTTATATAAAAGTATTCATGCTAAAAAAAAAGTCAAATCATTTTAATTCCTTAAATATTATATTATATATACATTTGATTTATTATTATCCCATCCAACAAAGACCTAAGGCCACCAAAGATCATCAGATTACCAGATTATTCTTATTCTTCTGTTTTATACTTATCAGTTTTCCAATTACCTTAAATAAATTTGTATTGTTCTGTTCATAAAATTAATGCCTACTCATTTTAGGAAAAGTTTAGAAAAAGGAAAATAAAGAAAAAAAGTCTGTTCCAAGCCTTGTACCAAGCAATAACCAATGTTAACAGATATTAACTTATTTTTTAAGATGCAAAATTCTATTTGAAGATTGTAAAATGATAGAGTGTGCTATGACATTTTTTATCCTAAGGCTTATTGACTTTTCTCTTAACCTTACCCGCCGTGAATGTTAATTGTTTCTAATGAGAATACCAAACATTTGTAAAATAAACCATTTGATTGTAACAATTAATTTACTTTCAACCTGCTTATCTCAATTAATAATGATAGACATTAGCCATTACATATTTTCAGTATAACAGATGTAAATATAAGCTACGATAAGATTTCTCAAAAGTTACAGAACTAAGAAATACCTTGCACTCATCATCAGTTTTTCTTCGCTGTAATTTTATTGGCTGAATCCCCTCTGTAACAATTCATCTTATTACTCCACCCCCCACCCCCTCACTTTTTTAGCACTTACTAATTTAGTGTCTTAGCCTCACTTTTCTCCTTTACAGAGGAGGAAATTAAGACATAGGTACATAAGTAACATACAAATGGCTTGCGGGACAAGGAGGAAAAACAGAACGCAGTTCTTTTCACTCATCGTTTAGCATCAGTCTTTTGACTATATCGCAGGAAAATAAAATACATTTTAATTCACTTGAAAATGAATTTGCTTAATGCCTTTTCCTCCAGCAGATTTGCAAGGAAGCTTCCTAATTTTATGTAGGCTAAAACTCGAATAGTATACATTCTTAAAGTGCACATGAATTAGGTGGATAGATGTAAATGGACGTAACGATAGGATTCTCTTCTGAAAAGCTGCAAAACTTTTGGGAACAGGCTTCCAAACAAGATTAAAATTCACCATGTATGAATCATGGCCAAGTGTTGTGGCCGCCAGCCCCTGAAAGACACACAGACCACCAGAACTCAGTGAGGTATAGGAATCACACTCTTTATTCAGCCAGCTGGGTCTGCCACGGCTATGCAGACCCCAAATTAAGCAGCCCCAAAATGTAGAGGTACAGGGTTTGTAAGCACAAAATTCCATTCTTCATTCTGTCTGAACACAAAGGTCTATTTCTCTTCTGTTCATTACCTGTCAACCCACTGGTCAGGTGTGCAAGCCGGGGTACAGTAGCAGAAAGCTTGTTAGAATGTTATGTTTCCACAGTTAGTAGCCTATGTCCCTATGGCGATAGCCAAACAGTAATTTCCAGCAAGTAATTAATTTTTAAACAGTAATTCTACAGCCAACACACAAGTATATATGTATATGTAGCACACATTTTTGCCTGGCTTCCGTTAATACTTCCTACCTTCACCAATCCCCTCTCTGATACACCCTTATTTGGTACTCACCCACCCTTCTTTCAGACCGGGGATGATATTCCATGCATGCACCAGGATGGCCATATAATTGTTAACAATTTATATTGGTTGATTTACAGCTTTTCCCTGAGCCCCCAAGGGAACTCCAAGACTATGCCGATGTTTGCAATGCATTCTGATTAGCTGATGCCATACGACACTGTTGTTAGATATTTTAATATCACCCTGTGTACACCAATATCTGTCTTCAATCATTTCCATAAAAATTTCTGAGGAAAAAGTAAAGATAGGTGCAAAAAAAAGTCAAAAAGAAAAAGGATGAAGAGTTGGAAAGGAGTCTCTCAGGGAGGGAAAGATGTAGGACAGAAGCTGATGATATTCTTCTAAAGGGAATTTGTGTATTTGTGGGAAGAAGCAAGGTTGCTTCAAGGACCTAGTTATGACAAGAGTTGAGTATACGGGCCTCCTTTACTCAAGCCATTGGTAGATCAGAAGTTAGGAGGATTATTCATGCACTTAAATAATAATAAGCTGACTACTGATCCTGGTAACCTCTAGATTTTCCTAGGAAAAGCTAACTAGGCTCCACTCCTCTTTCTTCTCCCCTCTCACCTCCCCTTCTCTCTTGTCTCTTGTCTCTTGTCTCTTGTCTCTTGTCTCTCTCTCTCTCACCCTCCCTCCATCCCTCCCTGTCTCCCACTCATATTTTATTTAGCAGAAGTTATCTTTGGAATAGAAGAGTCCCAGATGATCACTCACTCAGTTCAAATGTTCATTACATGGCTGAATCCCCTCCATAACATACCTAACACCTTATCAACAAAAGTGAAGAAAAGTAATACAGCCGCCCACTTATTATGAATCTAGACACTCTGCTGTATGCTTTACGTATACTATCTAGCCCTTCATGTGAGCCTTGAGGTAGATATTATTATCATCCCCATTGATAGGTAAAGATACTGAGTCCCAGTGACTGATCAAGACCAGAACCAGTAAAGAGTAAGGGCTGGAATTTGTGCTTAAATGTCCTACAATGTCCCAAAGTCTATAATTCTAGACATTTAAGGGAATCTTTGCACTTCACCACAATTCTTGAACGTGTTATGAAATAATATAATTCTACCCTTGGCTGTTCCTCAGTTAGGTGAGAGCAGAAGAGCATGTTTTGTCACAGCTATAGGTCAAGTATCAAGTGCAAATCCACTTTCCTCTGGGACATAAACTGCACTTGTAAACTGTTTCTACTCAGGCTGCACCAAAGTTGCCCTGTCATTCTGTACTTTGACACTGCCTCAGGTGTCAAAACTTTGCCAAGTTGATGGGCTCATAAACAAAGAAAGACTGATGGCAATCACTCTATTCCAGGGAAAGCCAATGTATTTGAGAAGTTGAACACACCCACACTCCTACATATCCCAGCCTGTGTTTGCCTATTCAGTCACACAGTTAACATTAAGGGTTACTTTACACAATAGGAGTTACTTTACATTGGGAGGATTCCCTCTCACTTCAAATAAGGACCACACTTTCTTCCCCCACCCCCAGCTTTATTGAGATACAATTGATATATGACATTGTGTAAGTTTAAGTTATACATGTTGATCTGATGTATATTACAAAGTGGTTTCCACCATAGAGTTAGCTAACTCCTCCGTCGTGTCACATAATTACGATTTCTTTTTTGTGGTGAGAACATTTAAGATTTAAGATCCACTCACTTAGCAACTTTCAAATATATAATACAGTATTATTAACTCAAATTACTATGCTATACATTAGATCCCCAGAACTTTATTTGCCTTACAAGTGAAAATTTGCACTTTGACTAACATATCCTCATTCCCCATTCCCCAGTCCCTGGCAACCAAATGGAAATCTATTTTCTTGTAATGTTTCCTATTTGGTCCTACTTTTATACTTTAGGATTCTACAGAAAAAGCTAACCCTTCCATAGGGTAATTCTTCAGAGAATTAAAAAATAAAGTTCTGTCCACCAACTTGCTCTTGTGAGTAAATACTGTCGATTTCTTCCATTATTTCGTGTATGATGTGGTTTCTAGTGTCCTCTTCATCCTATAGCCTGACTTCGAATTTCCCTTAAATGCCTCTGAAAATGCAGTACCGAGAACTTGACACCATACCACTTAAAACGGCCAGCTCAAAATAGAAACCACCATCTTCAGAATTCTAGACATTTAAGGAAGCCTAAAATTATATGGGTTTTACTTTTTTCTTAATGCTTTTAGTAACACAATACCATTTCATCATATAGTGTAAGCTGTAACTAGAAATTGCTACATTTTTCAAATGCTGTTAAGTCTTGCTTTCTCCCCATATGCTTTTCCATAATTAAACTTTTTCTTTTGAGATAATTCACATGCAATTGTAAAAAGTAACACAGAGAGATCATGTACATTCTTAACCCAGTTTCTTCCAGTGTTAACAACCTATAATATCATAACTGAATATAGCATTAATGCAGTCAATATGCAGGACTTCTGATTCCTAGCTGCCCTTGCCCCCTGGCAACCACTAAACCGTTGTCCATTGTGGTGATGTTGTCATTTAAAGAGTGTAATGTAAATGGAAACACATACCATGTGATATGTGGAGACTGACTTTTTACACTCAGCATGATTCCCTGGGGATGGATCTAGGTCGTTGCATCAATCAATAGATCAAATAGATCATTTCTTTTTACTGATGAGTAATACTCCACAGGATGGATGTATCACAGTTTATTTAACCATTCACCAATTGAAAGGACATCTGTTTTGTGTCCATTTGGGGGTTATTATGAATAAAGCTGCTGCAAATATTTGTTCACAGGGTTTTATGTAAACATGATTTTCATTTTTCTGGGAGAAATGCCCAGGAGAGCAACTGCTGGACATGTCCAGTTTTGTTTGTTTGTTTAGAATGGCAGTTCCATTTTACATTCCCACCAACAATATATCCTCACTGGCATGTAGTGGTGATACTATTTTTTATTTTAGCCATTCTAATAGCATGCAGTGATATTTAGTTTTGGCTTTAATCCTCTTTCCCCTAATGATAAATGTCTTTTCATGTGCTTATTTGCCATCTTTATATCCTTTTTGGTAAAATGTCTTTTAATTTATATTACCCATTTTCTAATTGAACTGTTTGTTTTTACAGTTGAATATATGTGAAATATATATATATATATATTTTTTTTCTAAGTATTAGTCCTTTGTTGAATATGTGGTTTGCAAATATTTCTCCTAATCCATAGCTCATTTTTTCATTGTCTTAACAGGATCTTTCACAAAGGAAACATTATTAATTTTGATGAAATCTAATTTCTCAAATTTTTCTTCTGTGGATAGTGCTTTTGCTGCCAAGTCTAATACCTTTTTTTTTTGGCCTAGTCTTAAATTCCTTAGATTTTTTTTTTCCTAAAAGTTTTATTGATTTACGTTTCATATTTAAGTGTGTAAGTTTTAGGTAGAGGTCAGTTTTTATTTATTTATTTGTTTGTTTGTTTGTTTATTGGTGAATGAATAGCTAATTGCTAGAGACCTATTTGTTGAAAAGATTATCTTTATCATTTTTTCATTTAATTCCTTCTGCATTTCTATCAAAAATCATTTGAGCATATTTGTCTGGCTCTATTTTTGTGTTCTCAATTCTAGTCCGTTGATTTGGGTGTCTATAACTTTGGGAAAGCTACAGTGCCTAAATTCTGGTAGCTATCTGATAACTGATAATATAATTGATGGGTAATATGACTTCTCCCATTTTAATATTATTTTTTAAAATATTTCATCTATACCAGTTCTTTTGCAATCTCATATAAATTTATACCTAATCTTGCCTATATCTATAATCATTCTTGCTGGAATTTTGATAGAAATTGTATTACGTATGTACAGTCACGTACTACATGACATTTGGGTCAGTGACAGACCATATATATGATGGTGGTTTCATAAGATTATAATGGAGCTGAAAAATTTTCTATCACCTGGTTCTGTCATAGCCATTGTAAGGTCATAGCACAACACATTACTTACATATTTGTGTTGATGCTGGTGTAAATAAACCTACTGTTCTGCCATTCATATAAAATTATAACTTATACAGCAATGTGTAGCATATAATACTTGATAATGACAGGAATTGACTATATTACTGGTTTGTATATGTACTATACTAATTTTTTTACCATTATTTTACAGTGTGCTCTTTCTGCTTAAAAAAATTTGCTGCAAAACAGTATGTCATGTTACCTCAGTGGCAGCCTCATACATCTTGTGCTTACTGTGTCTCTTAATTGCATCAGTTTTTTCTTGTGCTCAATTTAATCTCATGTTATTTAATCACATGTTGTTTTATTCATTATAGCACCTGAGCATTTACACAATGACAAAATTGCCTAATGGCACATTCTCAGAATGTATCCCTGTCATTAAACAATGCATGACTGTATATTAATTTGGTAGAATACACATCTTCAATATGTTGAGACTTCCAAAGCATGAACATTTCATATCTATTGATTTATTTAGATCTTTAGTTTCTTTTAATTAAAATTTTATAATTTTAAGTATATAGATACTTACATGTTGATTGGCTAGATTTACATCTAAGTATTGCATTTTTTTAATAATTATAAATGATATTATATTTTTAATTTCTGTATCTATGTACTTATTGCTAGTATATAGAAATACAATTGGATTTTGTATGTTTCTCTTATGTTCTGTGTTTAGTGTGGGGCCTGTAGTAGTCCCTACACCTCTGTGTCAGGGGACGGGTCTCTATCTACTCTGTTTCCTACACTCATCTGCTCCCCATTCCCATCCTCTCTGTGACAGGCAACTGTTGATTCTGCTACGCTCTTCCTACCCTTCTACCAGAGGCAGGATGATTTAACTTCTATGGCCTTTGCTTCCCATGAGTAAATAATTTAGGGAAGTGGCTGATGTTTCACACTTGACCCCTAGCCTCAGCTGATCATCTCTTGCTGATAAGCACCAAGTGGAGACTCAAGGAAAAGAACTAGAGAATGAGTATAAACTCCCTTTCTGTCTGGGGTCTCAGATATTCAAAATTGATATGTGTGCTCATGCTCAACACTTAGGAATTTGTTAAAATCTCAAATGCTTCCTTCTTACTTGCTTCTACCTCTTCTTCTCGTCCTGTGTCAAATTGGAAACAATTTGAGTTTCCTGATATTCCACAAAGAGGCTTGTCACTGAAATTTAAGCTCACTTGATTGATTTGCAACCTTAGATCTCTGATGGGTTCAAGAAAATGTATGATTCTGTAAATTATTCAACTTTATTGTTGTTAGGATGGGTTTAAAACTATCTGGAAACCTTCTAGTTGCTAAATAGAAGTGGATCTCCTCAGGAAATATGATCAATGCACAAATAACAATAACAAAAAAGAAAAAAGAATTGTATTGGACTTTATCATTAAAGACGTTTATTTGTTGGCAGACACCATTAAGAGCATGAATAAGCAAGCCAGAGGTAGGAGATAATATTTCCCATATAATCAAGAAAGGGCTCAAACCCAAATATATAAAGAAATTCCACAAATTAACAACAACAACAACAAATGAACAAATAAGGGGAAAAAAAGAGAGAAATATGGGCAAGAGTGAATAAATATTTTACCAATAAAGATATTCTAATAGCCAGTAAACATACTAAACGTACATAACCTTATTTGTCATCAGGGAAATTTAAAAGAAAAGGACAAAGAGGCTACCACTACATGCAGAATAATTGTTGAAGTTAGGAAGATTGTGTATTGGTATATCCACTTTGCAAAAGTTTGACTTCATTTAGTAATGCTGGACATATGCATCCACTGTGATCCAATAATTCCTCTCGAGGCATGAAACAAACAGAAAAGTGAGAGGGAATGGTGGTAGTGTAATGGGGGTATGTGTGGATATTTATAGTAGTGCTATGTTGAAAAGCTGAATTTTGAAACAACCAAATGTACCAAGTAGAATGGATAAATAAATGTGATGAATTCATTCAATTGAATACTATGCACCAATGAGAATGAATGACATCTATACTTGACAATATAATGTTGAGAGGAAAATCCAGGCACAAAGGAATACATATGGTATGGCACAAATTATGTAGCATTGAAAAGCAAGCAAAACTAGTCCAGGAGAGCAGAAGTCAGGATAAGAGATACGAGATATCAGTTGGGAAAAGAGTTGGCCTTGTAGGGGACAGAAGCATGAGAGGCTGCTGTTGTGCAGATGCTGGCCTATCTGTTGATTAGGGAGCTGACTGCATGAGTGTATTCACTTCATAATAATTAACTGAGCTAGAGACACTTATCATCTGTGCACTTTTCTCAGTGTAAGTTATGCTTTATTAAAAGTGTTATTTTAAAATTTTTTTTCTATATTTTCTTTTCCCTGCCCCCCAAAATGGACAAGTGGCCTCCAGCATGGCCAGTGAAGGATGAGATTTTTCTCAGTCTCCCTTTTGAGATTTTATTGGCATGCATTAGTCAGGGACTGGATTGTTATTTTCAAGGAGCATTTCATGACAACTTTAGATAGTCATCCTCTTATGCTCTTGTAAAATCACACTCAAGAGCTGTAACATTTTTACAACACTTTGAGAGTAGCATCTTAAGGTTTATTTTTCTCAATTCACAGTAAGTTTCTCAATTTTGTGGTTCCAGCAATCTATTTCTACAATTTTATTAACAGCACATTTATGTCCGTGGCTTTCCAGCACGATGAAAGCACAACTTGCCAATGGGCATGTGAAACATTCAATAAGAGTCGCCTGATATTAAGGAGTTTGAATTTTCATTTTATTACTGATAGATGTGTCTGTAAAATATATCTCATATCAAGGAGACTGATACTTTGACATTTATTCTGTAGAAAGCCTGTGTAAGTCTGTCAGCCAAGCCCAGCCAAGGCAGATCCCCTTAAGGTTGGTGTCTTCCTGTTTATTTCTGGTTCTGCATTTGAGCAGGACTCGACTCTTCATCTCTCTTGAGTCTCAGCTCCCAAGCCTGTTCTCATTTCTCTGTTGTAGGTAGAAGTTTAAGATAGCCTCATGGCTTCTGATCCCTGTGCTATTCCCTTGATGATGTTACATTATATGGTAAAAGGAATGTTGCAGATGTAATTAAGGTTACTAGTCAGTTGACTTTGAGATAATCAAAAGGGATACTATCTGGGTGGGCCCAACCTAATTACAAGAGCCTTTAAGACAGAGTTTTCTCCAGAAGATAGCAGGTGAGAGATTCTAAGCATGAGAAGGGTTCAGTACATCATTGTTGCCTTTTAAAATGGAGGGAGCAAGGACTGGAGAGTGGCCTCTAGTTGCTGAGAATAATGCCTGAGGAAGAACCTGAAGAAAGAGGGCCTTGGCTTTGCTGTGGTAAAGAACTGGATTCTGTCAGCAATCTGGCAGTATTTGGAAGCAGATTCTTCTCCATAGCTTCCAGATAAAAACCTAGCACTGACGACATCTTGATTCTGGTCCAGTTTGCTATTTAGCAAACTCCTTCAAGCCTGCCCAGACTTCTGACTTATATAACAAACTGTGAGCTAATAAGTCAATCTTCTGAAGTAGAATGGTCAGCTAAAAAAAGAGTGTTGCTTTTAGCAGCTAAATTGGTAGTAATTTGATATGTAGCAATAGAAAACAAATACACCCTCTTAGATGTGAAATTTATCATGTTTTTCTTTTATTTTCATAATACAACAAAGTGTGCACACAAGATATTTGTGCTTTTTATAAACTTTTGATTAACATTTAAAAGTTAATTACTAGAGACACATCATAAATTTTTGTTAACAGTTAACCAAAATTTTGAAGTTAAGATTTTCTATTTTTTCAAGCCCACTTGACCATTCATGCCAAATCAAGAATCAACTTAAGTTCAGGAATTTTTTTCTAATTATTTTCTGGAACTATATTAATCAGCTCAAAATAAGTATCATTATTATGTCATAACTAAATGGCACTCTTCTTACTAGATACTCAGTTTTACATGATTTAATCGTTGTGACAACCCTGTGAAGTAGCAATTATTATGCTTAACCTAAAGATGAGAAACATGAGATCCAACAAGTTTGTCAATTTTATTCAAGGTCACATAGTTAATAAAACCCAGAAGCAGGATTAGAAACTAGTCATTCCAGTGTTAAATATTTTACTCTTAACTGTCACATTTTGCCATTCCTTTAAGTGTTGCATGATGATAATAATTACCCATGTGTGTCGTGATATCCTTCCTCTCAACTTTTTAGGTAAAATAGCAATTGATAGAATACTTACCTTGAGCATTGTGCTCACTATAAATTAATCTAAAAGTCCATTGAAAAACCTCATGTATTATATGTATATTAAAGAGTCATAAAGAGAATACACTCATTTAGTAAACATTTTTGCTCAACACTCCTGTGATAGGCATTATAGATACAACACAGATTCCTGTCCTCAAAAGACTTATAATCTGGTAGCTGGAGAGTTAAGGAACAATTAATTTAACTTAATTTTAATTAAAAACAATTTAATTATTACATGACAATTAAAATAATTTGGTCATATTGAAGAATCCCACTTCCACTGGTTCTGTATTTCACACGCCTTTCCATATTTTGAAAATATATCTGAGTTAAGCATCTTTATATCTGAGTACACCAAAAGCATTTCCCTGCTAAATATAAAAAGGTACATTTTAAACAAAGGCCCTGAGATTCTGACCCATTAAACTACTCTTTTGAGGAGAAATGGATTCTCCCTTGTCCCTTCAATGGTACAGACTCCGGAAGATGTGTTCATGAAATGTGATTTACCTGAATTGGAGGCTCTAGTGACGAATTAGATGTACAGCCCTTCCACAACCTACCACTTGTAACGCTAACTAACAAGAATGATTAACCAAGTTTGTCATCTGAAATAAGGGATAGTCCTTAACATGAGGTTAATAGGGAACTTTAAAGTCTTTGGATGAAAGGTTTATATATGTACTCACTTTACAATTAAAATACATTGGAGCCTTTCCCTTTGAATGCAACAAATGAAAGAATTGAAAGTGAACCTTATAAAATAATTAACTGAGAATCTCTCTTTTTGGTTTATTCCATTATTAGGGAAAAGGCTATTAGAAATCACTGTAGAACCTGAACCAAACTCTAAGTAGAAGATAGTAATTTTATATACAAACTAATATTACTATTAACTTATTTCTGCGGTTAATACAAAATATCAATTAGAGTTCTGATCTTGGTACTACAATTTCTAAGGTATGGAAAATGAGCACATTGTGGAATATTTTCCTCTGCACAATTTTTTTTTTCTGTTTAGAACAACCTGGCAGTAAATGTCTTGACTGAAATTACTGATGAATACTTAAGTGTGTGTTTGAGCCAGAATTTAAACATTGTGACTAGTGAGTATTTACAGAAAGCCTAAAAATAAATATTAAATAATATATAGAAAATATCCCAGACAGCCATATTACATAATTGTTGTTCACCTTTGATTATTGAGTTTCTAATAAAAATTCTATATGTCTATCACCTGGATCCTAACATCAGTTGTCTGTAAGTGACACTAAATTTAGTATGAGTGAAATACGAAGTTTTTAAATATGCAACTAAACTCATGAAATATTCTTGTAACACTTGCCGAAAGATTCCATTAATTTGCCTGCAGAACATTTAATGCTCCAGAGTATATTCCACCAAATGGCTCATTTCCAGATAAAAACTGTTTTTCATTATAAAATGAGCAGTTTCTTATAGAAAGCAGAACACATTATTTATTGACCTCTATACTTTTTAACAAAAGGAATAGTATACTTTAAAACAGACTTAAATCTGACATAAAGTCTTATTCCCTTTAAATCATAATTTAGAACAGTTTTTCCTTGCCTACAAGGTGAATTTTTTAAATAGAAAATTATAGTTAAAGGCTGAATTTCTTTAATGTCCAAACATAATTACTATTAGTTTCAATAGGGAAAAATATTTTTGCCCCCCCCCAAAAAACTCATTCCTGCTAATTTAATACCAGTTCTCATTCTGATGGAAACAACTTCATTGGTTAATACCAGTTATTATAACATCACTTAATATGTCAATCTCTCTTCATGTGACTTAACTAATTTTATTTAATTAATTTAATTTGCTGTAGCTGCTTTTCTACTCTAATTTAGTCCTTTGGGAGCTACTTACATATAACATATACTTATAAACAAAACACATCTATGATACCCTGCTTTTCTGTAGTGACTCATGTTGAAACATTTTCTAAATGAAATAGTAAAGACAAAAATAAATCAATAAGCAATAGAAATGATGTCAGACCCAATGAACAAGTTGGCATCTAGGAGGTCCAATACAATAATTCAATGCGGCTATAAATTAAAACACTAGGACACTAAGAACTTAAAACTTGCACCAACTCCACGTGTATGAAGATGACCAGGCTCTAGTTTTGAGCTACTTGTATGTTTATGAGGTAACGGATATTCCAAAGACATCTTATCCAAATTTCCATAGCCCCAAACAGTGTACCACATGACTATTCTCAGCCAGTGAGCATTTATTTTTTAAAAAAAAGTTACATTTAAGTTATATGGAATGTTAATCCCCCTATTTTTCCAATTTAAGTAATACAAATCAGTTCAATGTTTCTTTCACTCTAATACCCTCTGAAATACACCCATGAATGATATTATTTAAAGAAAAACCTTAAGAAAACTTGTTATTGGCAATTGTGCTATCTTTTCTAAATTATTACCCCCATATGTAATTTGGAGGAGAGTGCTGGAAAAGCATCATACTCTATATGCATAAAAAATACTGCTCATACTCTCATCTATTTTTCCAGTACTGTGCTCTCTCCACTAAGCTTAACAGGAACTATTAAAAACAATATTTTTTTCTGCATTTATTATTTTCATCTTCCTTTTAATTCTTAGTCTACTTCAATGTGATTTTTGTTCTCATCACATCATCAAAAATTATCCTGTTAATATGACTAATGACTATTTATGGCGTACTCTGCTCCCAACTGGCTTTACTTCCAGCAAACTTCCCCGCAACTGGACCTTCCCCTCCTTCTTGGAATCCTCATACTTTTGCCTTCTGAACACTATACTCTTCTAATTTTCCTCTCTTTCCAAACTGTTTGCTCCTTAATGATTTATTTGATGGCTGACACCTTCCCTATTCAAATTTATAATTCCGTAATCCATACTTCTCTCCTGTAGGCTCAACAAGTTTCATTAAGTCAACTTTCTAAACACCTTTCCAATCTGTCCTTTCCTATCCCTTCCACTTCTGCCACAGCAGTAAAAACTAACATACTCTCCTACCTGGGAAATCTGGGCTTCCTACAGACCCTTCTCATCAACTTTTACTTTCCTCCAATTCATTCTTCACATTACTGGTGCAATGGACTCTAAAATGTCAATGTGACAAAGCCATTCCTATTCTTAAAATCTTTTAACGATGTCTCAGGGTCCTTAAAAATTTCAAAATCCTCAACATGACATACCAGATATTTCATGATATGGTGGTCTCTCCTTTGATTTATGTGTACTTGCTTTTCAATATATATAGTTTAAAATAATACAAATAGAGGGCAGGAGACAATATCTTTCAGATAGAAAGAACATCAATGTAAAATTCTTGTGAGAGAATTTCACATAAAGAACTATGATTAAGTATCAGCTTTTAGGTGCTAAGCTTGCTGGGTTCTTGACACTTGAGTCCAGACTCATATTAGGGCTTGCGGATGAATGAAGCTTCCTGGCCACCAAGTATTGGGATCATGAAAAATTATGGCCTGGGTGTAAATAAACTTATGCAGTATGATGGTTAATTTTATGTTTCACTTGAATTGGACCATAGGGTACCCAGACATTTGGCCAAATGTTATTCTGGGTATGTTGGCAAGGGTGTTGGTGGGTGAGATTAACACTTAAATAAGTAGGCTGAGTAAAGCAGATTACTTTCCCCAGTGCATGTGGGCCTCATCCAGAACGTGGAAGACAAATAGAAGAAAAAAGCTGAGTGAGAGGAAATTCCTCCTGCTTGACTGATTGAGCTAGGACTTCAGTCTTCTCCTGTGTTGGATTCAAACTAAAGTGTTGGCTTTTCTTGTATCTTGAGTCTACTGCTTTTAGGCTGGAAATTACACCATTGATTCTCCTGGTTCTCAGGCCTTTGCACTTGGACTGTGCCTACACCATCAGCTCTATGGGGGCTCCACCTTGTGAACTTCAGATCTTGAAACTTCTCAGCTTCCATACTCATGTGAGCCATTCTTTATAATCTCTCCCTCCATTTCTCTCTTTAAATGATAGCTAGATAGATAGTCATGCACTTTATAATAATATTTCAGTCAGCAATAGGCCCTGTATATGACAGTGTTTCTATAAGATTACAGTGGAGCTGAAAAATTCCTATTGCCTAGTGACACCATAGCCATCATAATGTCACAGCACAGCACATTACAAATGCCTACAAGTATCAGTACAATAACATACTGTACTGGTTTATAGCCTAGGAGCAATAGGCTATACCACCTAGATTTCTGTATATGTATACTATGATGTTTGCAATATGACAAAATCACCTAATGATACATTTTTCAGAACATATTCTTGTCATTAATAGATGTATGACTTTATTTAGATATATCTTAAGCCTTACTAAAAATTATTTTTGAGCTTTAATACCTAATGGAAATTTTCTGTCTAATTTTTGAACTTGCTTCTGGCCCATCATCCCCTTTCTTCTTGATCTATCTATATTTATCTGTATCTCTCTCTATCCATCCATTCATCCTGTTGGTTTGCTTCTCTGTAGTATCCTGACTACTTTAGATTTTGCTATCAAGAAATGGAGTGCTTCTGTAACAAATATCTAAACACGTAGAAATAACTTTGGAATGGGATAATGAGTATTGGCTGGAAGAGTTTTGAGGAGCATGTTAGAAATGTGGTTGTTAAGGGCTATTTGAGTGAGATCCCAGACAGACGTATTATTGAAAACTGGAAGAAAGGCAATCTTTTTTATAAAGTGAAAAAGAACTTGGCTTAACTGTGTTCTGGTGTTTTGTGGAAGGCAGAAGTGTCAGTCATTTAGCTGAGATTTTTAAGCAAAGTGTTGAAGGAGAATCTTGGTTTCTCCTGACTGCTTATAATAAAATGCTAAAGTAGAGCGATAAATTGAAGAAAAAAGTTAAGTAAAAAGGAAGCAGAATTTGAAGATTTGGGAAACTCTCAACCTATCCAAATTGTAATAAATAAATAAAAGAGTAAGTTTGTTTTCAAGAAAATACTAAAGGTGTGGCTGAACAACTATTTGATAGAGATCATAGGTGTGACTAGGGACTTAATCAGTTATCTCAACAGAATCCAGGAATAGAGAGCAGATTACGCCAGCAAACACACTGCCAGTTTGAACTAATTGGGACAAGAAAGTGGGATGGAAGGAAGAAAGGCTGTTGGATTTCAGGATTCTATAGGACTAGACCACAGATCTATTCAGCTTCAAAGGTGTGCTATTCTTCAAGGAAAGAGAGGAATGACCCCCAAGGCAATTCAGAGATCATCAGGCTGCCTTTCCTGACCTAGGCCCAGGGAGCAAGTCTGTTTCCTCCTTGGTTTCAAAGGGTAGGGCCACAATGGTGAAGCCACTCCTCAGAGTTGTGGGGGTGATGTTGCCACCCCAGTGGACGTGGAGGGCAGAGTAGCAAACTGGAGACAATTATTCTTGAGCCTTAAGATCTAATGGAATTTGACTTTTAGGTTTTATACTTGCATGAGACCCCTCACTACTTCCTTCTGAGGATTAAAAAATGGGTTCCAGGGAAAGTAACCTCACAGGGTGATGTAATTGTAAATTCCTAACTGGGCAGGTTATGGTGGGTAGTCATGCCCCAGACATATAACTTCATTAGTAAAAGATCTGCCTTTGCATTAAGCAAGCCCTGTCCATTGTTTATATACATCTAGGTTAGCACACCTTTGAAATAAGCATAACCATCCTCCAGACAGCACACAGTTTACTATTTTGTAATCCAATCCTCACTTTACTTTCTCCCACCTCCCTGTTATCTTCCTTAATTTCAAATGCATTTCAAAAAGAGAAGCTGAAAAAGTTGTTCTCTGGAGTATATGAGATCTTACTCCCTGGCATATGTCATCAGTTTGGCTCAAATAAACTCATAAAAATTCTGTACAGGTTTGGATGTTTCTTACATCGACACTTCCTTCTGATTTCTCCCTTTTGGCACAGGAATGTCTAGTCTATGTCTGCCCCATTGTATATTGAAATACATAACTCGTCTGGTTTCACAGATTCACATCTGCAGAGGAATTTTGCCTCAGGATGAATCATACCTCATCCATTTCTAATTTAGGTGATATTTAGATGAGACTCAGGACTTTAGACTGTAGAGTTAATACTGGAATGAGCCGAGAGTTTTGGGGTCTGTTGGGATGAAATGAATATATCTTGCCTAAGATAAGAACATGAATTTTGGGGTGCCAGGGTTAGAATGCCATGGACTGAAATGTGTCCTACCAAAATTCATACATTGAAGCCCCAAGCCCCAGTGTGACCAATAGCTGGAGGTAGGGTCTTCTAGAGGTAATTAAGTTTAAAGGAGGACATGAGGTTGGGGCTCTGATCCAAAAGATCTCTTTCTCCCTGCCATTTGAGGACATAGTGAGAAGGCTGTAATTAAGCTAAAAGAATGTTCTCACCACATCCTGGCCATACTGGTACCCTGATCTCAAACTTCCAGCCTCTAGAACTGTAAGAAAATAGATTTCTGTTGTTTAAGACTCCCAGTCTATGGTATTTTGTTTTGGCAGTCTGAGTAGACTAAGACATGCAGAAAATAGCAGCTGACCAGTACTGCTGCAGTGCTTGCATAGAAGAAACCGAAAGCTCTTGCTAGAGTTGTTTTGTCTTCTACTGGTTTTAAATAATAAATCAACAGTTAGTATTTTTTACTAATTTATATATATATATTTTTAAATTTTGTAGTAAATCCTTTGGCAGCAATGAGCTTAAAAATTAGAGTGCATGTGTAATAAAAAATTAAATACTAAATTTACATTTCTCAAGATAGTAGATGATGAATATATAACTTGCAAGAATCATTTGTTGACATTTAATATTCACTATACTGGATGGTACAGAGCAGCCACAGAAGATGTGTTTACATGTCGATCCATGAATCACATCTATTTTTCTAAATCAAATTTCCCATTATTCCAAATCAACATTTGTTTTGATTCCACATTTTATTGAACATATTTGAAACCTGAAGTGAGAGTGGTTAATGCATTAGCTTTAAGATCAAAAGACCATTAGAGACAGTAAAATGATACCAGGATAACATTAGGGTCATTAAATGCTTCAGATAGAAAACAAGTGAATTCAATAAGTATTTTTTTTTCATACAATTCATGAAATCAAAAAAAGCTTTTGGAAGTTCATTATACTGAAAGAAAACATCTGCTATTATTATAATGTTATTGTAAACTTGATTAAGTTCAACATTGAACAGAAAATTATTTGTTTTTGTGGTGAGGAAAGGAACATAATACATGTGTGGTAGAGCACAGCATTTTGGTAAAAACAACATTTTTACTAAATTAAGAAACGTACGAGGCAGAAATTTTCCACTATCTGCAATGGTATACATATAAATAATAATTATATTCAAACAAATAGCAATATCTACTAATCAAGATAGAATCTCTATCTTACAATGTTGTTATATATACATATAGATAAACTAACTGAGCTATAAAATTGTTGTGATGAAGCAGATGTTGAATTAATTAGAAGAAGCTCCTCAACATTGTTTGGGTTTTAGAAATGTTTTAACCACTGAAAAACTACTTTGAAGTTAACCTAAGCCTTCTATGATGATAATAAACCTTTTTATGGATTAAATCAGCCCTCTAAATTTTGGTTGCATTTGTTCAAAATCAGTTTAATATATTTAATTAAAGGGTGAATCAAGGGGATGTCATTAATTTTATTTTCCAAGCTTTTAAAAATTGCAATTATTGCAACTAAATCCTACAACCAGGAAGATATTGATATTTATCCTCATAAAAGAAAAAATTATTACTATTATTGCAATTTTGTTAATTAACCCAAGTCAATTTATAGCTTTTTTCTTTTTCCTTCTAGGGCAGGATTGAGGATGCAATGTAGATTAGTCTTTATTTGTTGTATTAATATTCATTTATAAATATTAATTTTATTTGTTTGTTTGTTTGTTTGTTTGTTTATGACTGCTTTTTATGTAACAAATTGCCCCTAAAACTGAATAGCTTAACAAAATAAAAATGTTATTATGTAGAGTTTTTATAGGTTAGAAATTTGAAAGCAGCTTTGCTGATTCATTAGTTTCCAATCAAGGTATTATTGAGCTGCATTCATTTGGGAGCTTGACTGGGCCTGGAGGATTCACTTCCAAGGTCACATGACTGGCAAGCTGGTTCTGGTTGTCGGCAGAGGTCTCATTTTTTTCTCTCTACATAAGCCTCTCTATATTAGCCTACCTGAGTGACCACTGGTTCTCTCCAGAGTGAGCAATTCAAGAGAGCAAGGCAGAAGTAATAGTGCCCTTAATGATCTAGTCTTGAAGATCTTACACCGTTACTTCTGCCATATTCTGTAATTGCACAGACTAACCTTGATTCAGTGTGAGTTGGAACTACACAAGGATGTGATTATCAGGTGGGGCTAATCGAAGTTTGTACTGAAATCTGGCTACCAAACTGGCCATGTTTCTTTTTTATCTATTTTAATTAAAAAGACTAATTTTTTTAAAAAAAAACAATGTTTCGTGTCCACCAATATAATAAAATAAAATGAGCAGACTATTTAATTATGTTTTTGCCATTTTTTACCCTCAAATGTCTTAGCTTAAAAGCATTTTTTTCTAGAGTTTTTTAACCCATTAATTTCCCTCCTTACACTTCCCCCTTGTATCTTTATATGATACATATTTAACACTGTCTTCCCCTCTAAAATGTAATTTCCACAAAGGCAAGAACATGTTTAAAATTAATAAATGGATTAAAGACTATAGTAAGTATCGATACTGTTTTAGTATTTGATCATTGTATTTAGCCATAACTATACTTCAGAGAAATGTAACAACAAAATATGAAAGTAAAGTTAGCAATAAAAATGCGAACCAAAAGCCCTTTATTTATTCATTTATTCACTCAATGTATATTGAACACTTCTACTGTGTGTTAGATAATCTTCTAGAAACTGGAGATTCAGTGTCTATGGATATATATAAGGTTCTCTGTCTTATTCTTTCTTCCATTCAGGGGGAGGCTGACTAAAAATGAGGCAAAAAAACCCACTCATGAATCAAAAAGATAATTCCAGATTGTGATGAGTGCTACATAGAATAAAATACCTTAATGTTATAGGTATTTACTAGGAGTAGGGGTAAGAAAAGGCTACTTTAGACTGCTCTGAACAAGTGGCATTTGAGCTGAGATTGGGGCAGAAAGAGGCCATCCATTCCAAGAACAGAAAGCTCTTTTTAAAGGAAGGGATTGTGCATGAAATATAGCATAAAGAATGTTTTATAAATGCCTATACGTTAGAATAACTAGACATTAAGTCAGATTCAATGATGAGAAACAGTCTCCATTTTTCCAAAATGCATTTAATTTTCTTAAATGGAAATCATTTATCTAGATTATTGCTATTACTGTTATTATTACAGTATTATTACTTGCCTTATACAGTTGCTGTTGTCTGGTGAATACAAATGTGGTTAACTGATTTACTCACCATGCACTTTGTAAATTTAAGCCATCTGTGAGTGTTTAATAATATGTTAATACATGCACCTGGTTGTGCGTCAGCTCATAATAGAGAATGAATCATCACATTCTTAGTTTTGAGAGATTGCAGAAATCCTAGCCTTTTTCTTGAAGTCACTCAGATGTGTTCACTGCTAAAGCTTGAGTCTGAAATGAAAATACAGCCTTAACTCGTTTAATTCAGTTCATGTACTTAAGCTGATGCTTTTGACACACGTGTTTCTTACCAGTGGTGGTGGACACATTATAAACCAATGCATTTTTGTATTAGAATGAGCTGAAACTGGAATTTCTAATTGCTGAGTATGTACTTGGGTTTATAAAACTTCATTATGGCAATATATTTGTCCGTAAATTTTGCACTGTAAGTAATCAAAATAAGTAGCTGGTTGTGGGTGCGGTTCCATAGTATAGAGGTTAGCATGTCTCCTTTACATGCAGAAGGTCATGGGTTCACGCCCCAGGGGCGCCATGGTCCATGGTCTATGGCCATGCCACCCTGAACAAGCCCTAAGTCTGATCATGTCTGATCTTGGAAGCTAAGCAGGTCAGGTCTAGTTAGTACTTGGACTACCTAGAAAGACCAAGTGCTATAGGTATAAGTAATAATAATAGTAATATTTGGTTTTATTGTGCATGTAATTTTATTACTCCAAATTATTCTTTAATCCTCTCTAAATATTATATTTATTCAAGTACATTTATACATGTCTCATGGTACTTCATACAGTACCTGAGATATCTTTTGTACATCCAATTTTGTAAATGGAGTTGTTTTCTAAAAGCATAAGAACAGCATGGATTTTAAAGGAATCCTGCAGAATCACTTTTCTAAGTAAAGACTTACTTAGAGTGACTCCTTCAGAAAAGTCAGATTTTCCTGGACCAGATTTTCTTAGAATATATGTATATACCTAACATTCCTTATGCACAGACACTGCTGTACTTAAAAAAAATTTCAATAACTGCATTTAATCTTTAACCATACAGACTATTTTAGAAATTTTTAAAGATGACAACAAACAGACCCAGTATCTATGTTATTCATGAAACAATGTCCACCATATTGTTCTTTGATCTCTGGCCTTTTCTAATTGATTTTGTATCTGGATGGCCTCGGTACTACATGCCAGGAAAGTCTTTTATGTCTTCCTGAAATTTCCCTAGCATTTTGTAACAATTTATACATTTCTTGAAGTTGAATTTTAGTATCTTAAGAGCATTATTTTGTTCACACTGTTTTTGGTTCTTGGTTAATTTGACATAAAACAGGTACTTCTTAACAGTGCATAATAGTGCAAAGAGCATAGATTTTAGATTCCAAAAGACCTGTGTTTTAACAATGGCTCTGTTTCTTATAAACTGTGACCTTCAGTAGTTTATTTATGTTCCCTGAACTCTGATCCCTCCTCTGAAAGTCAGATAATGATAGCTCATTGCAGTTTTGTGCTAATTAAAGTTATCAAATGGTAACTATAATTGATATTAATAAGTGATACTATTACTTGAGATTTTTTAAAACATTCTTCCTTTACATATGTATGTATGAAAATATAAATACATACATACAAAAATGATATATGTCTTTATGAATACAGACACATATGTCTGTATATTTCTTCCAAAATATAATTACTAAGGGAGAAAAAATTTGATAGTGTTACAAATTTCAAACTTCAATCACCTTAAAATTTTTTTCTTTAAATTTAATTAAAAAGTAAATGCATTAAAATAAACATAATTTAAAAATGAGATATCTTAGGGTACACACTCTAAATACTTTAGCAATCTCTCATCAGTTACCCAAATCTGTGAGGCACTCCATCTTTCATGGATACTGGTTTATTTTATAAGGGTAAAACAGCACATCTGTGGCCATTTTGCCTTAGTACACTTACTATAATCTCTTGCGTTGTGAGTTTATAAATGCCAAGATATCGATGACAATTCTCTACACAATATTATATCACAAATATTTGCCTTAACTTTTTGAGAGACTTGCTAGTATTTTCTTGTTAAAGAGTCCTACAACCATTTTTTAAAGGTATAAATCTTGAATATTCCACTTAGAACTTATAAAATGTTGCTAAAAGCAACTTTTCCTGTTTCTGTCACTATCAAAGAGAGGATACTTTAAAACTCAAGTATTACTAGAGATAAAGAAGGACATTTCATAATTGATAGAAGGATCAGTTCTTCATAATCATAATAACTTTAAATTTGCATATAGCTATTAACATAGCCCAAAATTATATAAAGCAAAAAGAAATAATAGAAAAGAAAAATAGACAAGTTCACAATTATAGTGAAAGGTTTTAACACCAACTTCTTAGTAAGTGAAAAATTTAGTAAGAATGTAGAAGATTTTATCTATAACAAGTTTTACCTAATTTATCTAAATAGAATACTACACCCAACAAAATACACATTTTACAAAATATAAATTTTTTTTGATTTATTAAAATTGATACATACTAAGTTTCACTAATTTCAAAAGACCACAATATAGTGCTAAAAACTAATAATGATAGGATAACTAAAACATCCCAATATTATGGAAAATTAACATTCAAAATAATATTAAATAAATCAAGACTTTAATATAAAAAATAGAAATAGTGTTTCACTGAATGAAAATAAATTTATAAATATAGATCAAAGGGGCATATTTCAAGAAAAAGACAACAAACAAAAAATAATTTAAGAATAATAAAAAATTTTAAACTATTAAAGAAAAATATTTCATGAAAAACTTTCATTAACAAAATTCCAAGTGATTATCCTTTATATTGAAATATATTATTTTAAATTACTGTTTATTTTAAAACCCAGTAGTTTGAAATTTGATCCTTTAATTATCTCTGAAATAATAGTATTCTATGTAGTTTTAGTAGTAATTATCCAAAATTTTTTAAAAAGCAAATGTCTATAAAAATTACAGTAACAGCTACTCCTAAATCATGTTACTGACATAACATTTTATTTTTGTGATTTGTTGTTTTTAGAAACTAAGTGAAATTCACTTAGTTGCTAAGCAATTATTAACATAGAATATTCATATATTGGTGTGAAACAAACCAATAAACCAAAGTTTAAGTAGTTATGTATATATGAAAACTATTAAATAAATATTTGTGGATTTTTGGTCCTAAAATTATTTGCACTTACGTTGAAAAATCAGTTGTTTTGTAGAGAAATTTGTAAAAAAAAAGAATTGTAAAAAATTTCAAATGGGGTACTAGTATCAGCATAAAACAAAATTGAGTCAGTGGTGTAACAATAGCAACAAGAAAATATCTCTGACTAAAGAGTATAATTAAAAATCTTTACATATTAATCTTTTTTCTTTTGAATCATAACATTTTATTTTTATTATACTTTAATTTTTACTAGCATAAATCTATATAAAGTTCAAAAAAGTAAAGTTTTCATTGTTTTATTACATCATTTCTTTGAATTCTTAATTTTACTGAAAATAATTTAGTGTATGTAGGGAAGAAGGGGGGTTAAAAATTATCCACTGCAGGTGTCAAATACACTGAATAAAAAGCTGAGTAATCAATAAGAACTGCTCTCTCAAGAGATACTGTCAAGACAGAGAAAAATTAAGCCATAGACTGGGAAAAGATATTTATAATACGTAAAACTAATATGGGGCTTATATTCAGAAAACGGAACTCTTCAAAATCAACAAAGAAACAATTACTCACCAAAAAAAAAAAAAAAAAAAAAAACTAGCAAAAGACTTGAACAGCCACTTAAGAAGAGTGTCTAAATGGTCAATAACTATATAAAACTAATGCAAATTATATTCACTATGAAAATTCCACCAGAATAACTAAAGCAAAAGAGCTGACAATTTCATGAGGTGATGAAGATGTGCAGCCAAAAGGAATTTTAATACAATGCTATTGGCAGAATAAATTGGCATAATCAGGAAAAGTTATAAAGTTGAAGAAATGCATTTTCTATGACCCAACCAACAATTCCACACTTAGATACATCAGTATTGTGTACCAGTAGTTTATAAAAATATCTAAAGCAGGTATAAGTATATTCATAGCAATAACTTTTCATAATATCTCAAAACTGGAATCAATGTAACCGTCCATCAATAACAGATTTAATAGATTTGGGTATGATGGAATACTATACAGGAATAAAAATGAATAAATTGTAGCTACAGATAATGGCAGTATCTTGTGATTACAATTGGAAAAAGAAATCAGAAACTAAACAAAATACACTGTGAAATTCTTTATATATATATAAAGAAGTGCTTGGGAAAAATGTGCTGGCAGTCTATTAGCCCAGGTGTTTGCTTTATAATAATTCAATGAACTGTACATTTTTATTTTGTGAACTTTATATGTGTTTTATTTCACAGTAAAATGTGGATTTTTTTTTCTTTTAAAGAAAAGAGCTGTTAATTTTTTTTCTTTTGGCTTCCATTTCTTGGTATTATTTTTTGTAACACATTCTGAAAGGTAGTGCTGTGGCAGTGGAGAGTTTTTGTAAAAACAGTTAGCTTATCAGTCAACAATACATCAAAACTACAATATCCGAAAGGTGTCAACAAACAAATCAGCCCTCTAGTTCTCTTTCTTGCAGAATACATAAGACCTGGAATACCCTTAAATATTTTAGACTTCTGCCACTTAACGTCTAAGGCATTAGGGCATTTGAAGAATCGATCTTACAAGGATTCACCTCAAAGCATCCCAACATCTTAGCTAAACTACTATAATGTCTTGTGAGTCCCTTGGCTTGGTCTGGGACACTGTAAGCATAGTTATGTATTTCTACGATTTTAAGCAGTGGAAGATAACACTCTGAAGTGTTAGATACTGCTTCTTGGTGGAATAGAGTTTATTAATAGAGACTTTTAGTGAACCATGAAAAAGTTGTTGGTTCCATTTGAATTTAATTTACAAAGGCACTTGTACCATTCTCTTCCTACAAGACAATATTGCTCTGGAAAATATATTCTGAATTATTCTGTGTCCTTTTTTTCTTTTTTTAATATCCAATAGCATTTTCTTTATTAGTAAATAATAAAAGCATTTTCTGTGATTAAAAACAGCAACCCTAGAATCCCTAAACATATTCTCTTTTCTATAATAAAAAAGTGACAATAATTTAAAGAATTTAAAAATCTGACAAATTATGGACATTCATGTAGGAAACTTAAACTAAAAACCTTAGAAAGTGAGTGCACTTTAAATAACATTTAATTTATTAATAATAAAATACCAAAGACAGTACAAAAATAATCAGGGCTATAAAATGAAAACAAAACAGTAACATTCTACAAACATCAAGAGCAAGAAAAGAATATTTTCCACAGATAAATTAAAAATAGCCCACTTCCAGTTTTCTGTAGGCCAATAGTCTACTTCAACATTTTCAGACAAGGCCTTTTTATAACCAACAATGGGACAAAGTTTCTAAAGGGGCCCTTCAGAAATGATAACATCCATTCTGAAAAGGGAAAATAATGATATTTGCAATAAGAAAGAATTATTTGCCTAGTAAATGGACAGATTAAAAAATAAAGGCCCTTTGAAAATAATGACATTAGCTAATTTTTTTTTTTAATATTTAAAAACAGAGAGTCAGTCCTAATATGAAAAATACATTGTTTTACTATTATGGGCTAAATAACAGATTCAGCAGCAGAGATGGCCAACAGGATTCACAGTACTCCTACTTGATAAAAGTGGTCCAGTTCTTCCACAATCAGAGTGGGATCTTCCTCGTACTGGTTGCTCAGCTCCTGCCCTCTCTCTTCTACATGCTCCCTGTGGACACATGTGCTCCTCTGTCATGACATTTCTATGGTATCCAAATTCATTCTTACCCTTGTTCAAAATAAAGGGCATATTAAATCTATGCTTTTATATATATAAATGGTCTTGATCATAAAAATCAACATGGTTATATACTATTCTTTCTGCCTATTAGGCCCCAACCAATATTTCTAGCTTGATAGTTTCTCCATTTTCAGCTTTGGAAATCTATTATCACTCAACCTAAGTGGGTTGCTAACCCAGTCATCTTCCAGTCTTCATTTAAGTGACTATTAGAATGTACTTTATGAAGTTTGAAGTGACCCTTTATTTCGCCTCATATAAAAATCTATAAGATATTGGTGACAGGCAGGTACCATTTCTAGGGAAAAGCCACTGTATTTTCTCCAAGGTCATAATTTGTACTAAAGCATCCAAGGGCAATGTTTTTAGACAGAATTCTATTTTTTTTTCTGAGATATATAAAACAGGATTGATAAGCCTATAATTCAGAGCTCACTTACAGACTTAAAGGATAATTATATATTTATAACGTTCCTAATGAAAGAACATAGGTCAAAGGCAAAAAAGAAACAGGGATGAGTAGAAAAAAAAAAAAAAAACCCTGACTTTTTCTTGACTCTTTGATTCCAAGAATTAACTTCTTGGAATGCTAAAATACTTTTGAAAAATTCATCGGAGCATTTGAGATTGTGCTTCCAGGCATCAGTTGTCAGTTTGGCTCAAATAAACTTATAAAAATTAGAATAAAAAAAAAAAAAGAAGAAGAAACCATTCTGAGGGCATGCCCTGATAGCATGTTGTAGTTGAGGATTATGCTGAGCATTTCATAAGCACTGATGGACTGGATTTCAAAAATAAAATAAATTGGTTAGCTGTACAAACTTGATAGCTCTGAAATGTCCATGTTAAAGGTCTGCACACCAGTGTCCAATGCTAATGACTCCCTGAAGCGGATAGGTTTAGACACATAGTTCTTCCTGAATGTCATTCTATCTTGCGTATTCTAAATCATTGGAAGTAAAAGGACTGAGTTCATTTTAACTCTTTGGGGTTTCTCCAAAGACTTTTATCATCTTTTTTTCCAGTTCACTCAAGTTATCCTTAGTATGAGGAAAATTAAGCCATCAAATGTGACCTTTATTATCCCCTCACCTTAGTCACTACCAACCCTGTATATTTTCTTTCACCTTGATCTTACTCCAAAATGAGGGATGGTTAGCCCTTCTCCTTGTCAATACCATTCTCTCCATATTTCTGCTTGATAATATCCATTCTCACTTTTTTTAGAATCTTAATCTATCAGGTGTCCTCTCTTGCTCCTGAATTTCATTCTTTCCAACTCTGTGTGGACCTTTCTTTGTGCTTATAAAATGCTTAAGTTTCTCTCATCCTTAAATGAAATCTCCTGGCTGTGTGTGTGTGTGTGTGTGTGTGTGTGTGTGTGTGTATTCTTCATCAATATATTACACGATCTTTCTCATTGCCTCATCAAAACTCTCAAAAAAAGTGGTATCTACTTACTGTTTCCTCTATACTTTTCATTTTCAAATTGTGTTGTCCAGATTATTGCTCTTAAAAAACAACAATAAAAAAACCTTGCTTCCTAGTTACCTAATCCATTATCTACTTTTTACTCCTTTTTTTATTTTACATAAACTTAATAAAGTATTTGACTACCTTCTTAAAACAGTCTACTCTTTGTTTTTTGTTTGTTTGATCTTGTATCCTTTAATCATATTGTATTGATAGTGACTTTTCAGGCTTTTTAAAATCCTTGCTTTAGGAAGACAGGATTAGGTAAATTATCTTCCAACCTCATTTGAAATTGCTAGGTTTTGTGTGAAAGACTGATTGACATTTTTCAAGATGTGGAAATGAGGTCCTATGGGGAAAAAATCATTAGGTAGTATAAGGTGTTCCTGTAAAATAGTTATTCTTATTTCCCTGACTAAGTCACTTGAGAGATGCTTATTTCAACATGTAGTTTAGCAATTGTTACTTATATGTAGACTGTGTTGCTTTGAACTATAGCAATTATCGTATTATTTTTTAATATCAATCTAAAAGCTTCATGTTCCTCAGTAAAATTATCCTGTTAGATGCAATTGCTTTCCTAAACTGTTGCCTTCTGCAAAAAGTCTAGGAGTACCTGACCAGAGTTCCTCTATTAGATCCATTCCTAATGCTAGGCTAAAATTAGCACTTTAATTGCATACCACAAAGCTAGTCAATATTTTGGTGTACTCTGGAAATGAGCCAAAACGTATGCACAAAAACTGGAGCTGATTGGAAAGCCACAAAAGATGAAGCTTTATACCCCTGGCAGTCCTGGCAGTATCGCTGGCTTCAGAGGGTACCACTGTTGTGTTTCCAGCTGGCATGACTGAAGGCCAAAGTCTCATTCATTTCCACGGACTTTCACCCCTAGCCATACATTAAGAATGAGACACACTGAACCGAAACTCACTACCAAGAAAAGTGCCAATTTAAAGTTTCCAGGAGTTTCACACTTTGCAAGTATTGTTATTTGCTGATGATCTTATATTTTAAAAAAAGAAGTTTATGTTAATTTTAGTACTCATGTCCAAATCATAAGACTTAACTAATGATGGATGCCCTTTCACATAATGATGCACTGAGTTAAACAACTTCACTGAATAAGTAAATAAATGAGTAATTACATGTAGACAAAATATTACATTTAATATAAAGTGAAATGTATTTTATAATAGATATACAAATATCTTTTGAAGTACATATATATACACTTAATGTGTAGATGTACGCATACATGTATATACAATATACGTTAAATAAATTTAAGTTAGTATATGAAAAAAAAAGATATCTGCCACATTTTTTCCTAAAGGAAGTACTTGGTTTCCAAGAAATTTATGCTTCAGCGGGCTTGTAATAATAAATAAAAAGCCGAGGGTTAGAATGTGATTCAGAGCTATCCAGAGTCTACAATTTATTCCCAGACAGAAGGAGTCAATATAAATCCTGTGAATTTCATTGTCTGCTGCCAGAAAACCTATTTAATTATGAATAAGAAATGCTTAGATATGTTTCCTCTTTAGGGATCAGAGTCTTTATCTGGAACACAAGCGCTTGTAAGACCTTTAAAAATTATCCATTCTAAGTACAGCTGGCATCGTAGTTCGCCATTAGGCAGCTCTGCACCAAAGTCACCCCAGGGCTCCTTAGTATCTCCGAAAGATGGTTGAGAAAGCACACTGAGATTTCCTTGCATTCTCAGAAGTTTTTGTGACTGCTTTTAGTTATTTTTTTTAAACCTGAGTTGGCTTGGTGTGATTTTCATATTATGAATTAGATACAGCTGTTCAAATAACAACTTAGACTTACACTTTAAAGCTTTTTTACTGCAATGATATGTCCTCTAAGTCTGTTTGCCTACCATAATATGCCAAAGCAATTAAATTAAAACACAGTATAAATACGAAGATAAAATATCTTATCTCTTTCTGACCCAAGTATATTCTGGAAGACCAAGAAGTTTCCAAACTCTGCTCAATTTTGAGTGATCACATAGTAGTACAAAAGTGAGCCTTTTATCAGACATTATCTGATAAGTTGGCTAGTTGGCTTCGGTAACAAGAAATATTGCGCACAGGTTTAAAGCTGCACTTGGTATGCATCATAATTAGGATGGATTCAGTCTCAAGTTACAGAATGTGTCTAAAATCAGAATTTCTTAACCAGTGTGTGCTACATTGTGCCATGAATGAGTGGCAGGTGGCTGAGATGCTAATCTTAGGTACAGTTACAGTGGCCAGGAGGGGCTGCCTGGGGCAGCTAAAATCCCTGAGCAACTTGTCTCCATCTGTGAGGATTCTTACCTGTTTACTCCACTGTAAAGGTTAAAAAGTACATATTATATCTACACTCAATAATAGACATTTAATTTTCACTAAAGCAAGACATCTGGAGGTAAGCTTTCCAGAATGAGTTTTGTGGCTCAGTAATCTCATCAAGGGCTCAATATCATTTTTCTCTTCTATTTTACCTCCTCATCATGTTGGCATTTGTCTTCTGGCTAGTCACCTCATGGTTGCAAGTTGGCTGGCAAAGCTCTAGATTTCACATTCTTAAATGAGGACATCCAAAGCAGGAGGAAGGCAAAGGGTCAAAAGCAATTTTTTTTTGTCATGTGGCCTTAACTTTTATAAGAAAGAAGAACCTTCTCCTAAAGTGCTTGCCACACTTCTCTTTACATCTTTACATCATATTGACTCAGGGTTACTTTTATGTGGGCATTGGCAAAGGAGAATAGAATTACCATAAATGGCTTTGACAGTCTTGATTCGTTCATGGGAACAGGAATACTGCCACCTGAATAGAAGAAAAAAGGAGTGTAGTTATAAAGAAATATAAGTGAATGACTGCTAGTTAAGAAGAAGTGTCTGTTGCTGAGAGATTAACTGAAAGAAAGAAAGATTATTGCTTATAACTTTAAGAGTCTTAGTCTATGGTCACAATACTCTGAATGTACCGGATCTCGTCTGATCTCAGAAGCTAAGCAGGGTCGGGCCTGGTTAGTACTTGGATGGAAGACCACCTTGGAATACCAGGTGCTGTAGGTGCTAATGAATGAATGAATGAATGAATAGAGAGATAGATATTTTTAAGTCTTAACCAATTTCAAGTTAATGAGAATGTGTAATTTCTTAAGTCGAACTGGCCTTTTCTCAAAACTTCAAATCTACCTGATTCATTTTTTTATAGCAAATTTAGGATTTTCATTAATGTATAAATAATGTTTTAATGTACTGTTATAGCCACAGCAAAATTTACAAAAATATTTGCAAAACAGATTTTGATAAAAGATTTGTATTCACAATATACAAAGAACTCTTAAAACTCAATACAAAACAACTCAATTTTTAAAAATGGCCAAATGTTCAGATACCTTACCAAAAAAGATATATGGATGGAAAATAAACACAAGATGCTCATATTATCTATCACCAAGGAAACCACAATGATGAGATACTACTACACGCCTATCAAAATTGGGAAAATTCAAACAGTGATAAGAGCAGCAGCCAGTGATAATGTGATCTTGGTTTCTAATATCATTCTTCAACAAAAGAACTAAGGCTTCTTAGATAAATGAATGATTTTAGCTGTGGCTGGGAGTGTGCTGGATGAGTCTGGGCCATCTGGAAGTGCCCCTCCTCAAAAAAAAAAAAAAAAAAGAGAGAGAGAGAGCTCAAAACACAAAGAACCATAATGTCAACAGGTGTGTTAAAGGGACAAAGTAGCCAACTAAAAAAGTTTTCATTGACCAAAGTTACAATAATTCAAGCTATAAAACACAGACATTAGTTTTGGATTATAACTTAAAGAATAAACTTAATATCTGTATCTCCTTTGATATACATAAATGGTCGAATCAATAAATAAGTGGCAAAGAATAGACAAACCTCCATGCAGAAAATTCCAAATAATTATTTAGGTTCTCCTCCCACAAGGAGGTCGAACGTATGTCCCAAGTATGGGTGTATACATGATGACTTCCTTCCAGAGAAGGTAGTACAGAAATGGGGAGAAGAGAGTGACTTCATAGTGGAGAAACTTGACATCACCTCAGCCACTTAATTATGAGTAACATCAAAATTGATATGTCATGTTGATAACATGTACCATTGAAAAGCTGCAAAGAGAATGGTGCTTTATCTCTGTGGTCTTCATTCCCCAAATCCATAACCCCAGTCTAATCATGAAAAAAACACCAGTCAAATATCAATTTAGAGACATTCTACAAAACACTTGACCAGAACTTTTCAAAATTGTCAAGGTCCTCAAATAAAAGGAATGTCTTAAAACTGTCACAGTTCAGAGGAACCTAAGGAGACACGATGACTAAATGTAATGTGGCATCCTGAATAAAATCCTAGAGGAGAAAAAGAATGTTAGGTACAAATTGAAGAAATCTGAATAAAGTATAGACTTTAATTAATAATAATGTAGCAATATCAGTTCATTAATTGTGACAAAAGTACCATACTAATAGAAGATATTGATAGAGAAACTTTCTGCACTACCTTCACAATTTTCTGTAAACCTAAAACTATTCTAAAATTTTTAAATTGTATATAGTGAGTAATACTGAAACATAAAGAAGAAATAATGCTGCTTTTTGCCTGCAAACAGTAGTATCTCTTTCAAAATTATACTTTTCTTTTGAAACCATGAAAGGTAAGAGTAAAAGGGGTTTTCCACCTACTACATTGCTCACATAGTCTCACATATCAAATTTTAAATAATGTCACTTTCAGCTCCATAAAATGTTATGCAGCATTGAGAAACCATAACTAAGATACAAGGGATAAGAGCTAAATGTGTCATTAGTTTCCAATACAAATAAAAAATTAGGTCTGCCTTTTACTTTCAAAAAAGACCCTGATGGAATGGATTAAATCAAGGTCTTCATGACTCTCCCCTTTAAATTTGGTGGCCTCTGCTCCAAAGGTCACTTATGAGGCAAATTTGAAAGGAAGTAGCTTGAGCAGCCTAGAACTAGAGTCAGGATACCTGGATTCTAATCCTGACCCTTTTGTTACTTAAGTGGCAGTTTCATCTTGACCAAATATTTTTAATTTTGCCAAGTTTCTTGTTTAAAATAGAAGGTGTTGGATCAGATGCTATGTTAAACAAGTGGAATTCAAAAATGCTGTGGAATTGCTCCCTTCTTTTAAATAGCAAGGGCTAGGAACAAGCATTGTCTGTTCAGCTAACCCTTGATTTCTGAGCTGAGCAGCATGATTAAGGCTGCAGACACAGAGAGGCCACAGCCTACCTGGAGGGCAGAGGAAATGGCCCAGGAGCAATTGTTTCCATATGCATTTCCAGAGGTGAGAAATAGGAGTGCTTTGGACCTGGCAGGAAAGAGAAGCAATTTATTCTTGTTCACATCGTTCAGAAAGCTTCCTGGGGAGTTCATGACCTTGGTCCATCAAACACCTTTCTGCGTATTGATTCTTGAAAGAGAGTCAGAAACAATCTGAGGAGTTTATAAGCAACCAATCTCTTCACACACAGATTAAACAAAATTCTGTTTAAACATAATTTGGACAAGTAATTTAAGTATTGATATTATTAGGCAATAACATATTAATGTCCTAAACAACAAAGTGTGTGTGGCTATTGTATTCTGCTTAGTTACAAGTAGTGATTGTAAGGTAACCGCGTGACAGGCCAATAGAAGATTTAGAGAGGAGTTTTAAAAGCAAGCATTTATTGGGAGAGGGCTCCCCGCGAGGTTCTCTGGTCCCTAAAGGAGAAGAGCCAGAGAAGTCGTGTCCTGGGGTGGGAGGGCACAGCTTTTATGGGGTTATGTCGGGTAAGGGGTATAGGGTGGGGAACATTAATTAAATGCTAATTGAGCCTCCAGATTAGGGTGGTGGGCCCCTAGGGTTTTAGGGTGGGCTCTGTTCAGGTCTGGATTCCACTATCAAGCTGGGGAGTCTCCAGGCAGGCATCTGGCTGGCCCTTCCCCTGTCGACCTAACAGTGATGATTCTGATAATAATAGCTGAGGCTTTGCCAATTGTATTAGTCTCATTGCAAATCAGTAGGTAAAAATTAACAATGTCTTCGCTTCATTAAAAAAGCAGATAAGTGTTCAAGCAATGTCATCTCTAATATACATGAAAGAACATTTGTTTTCTGACTTTTCTTTATATTCTTTGCTCAGACACAAGATCATATCAACTCACTCCCTACCAACACAGAGAGGGAGAAAATTGAATTCCCAATAATGATATATATATATATATTTAAAAATTCTCACAGTATAACCATACATGTACACTAAAAAAAAAAAAAAAGAAGAAAGAAAGAAAAAAGAAAGAAAAAGGTACTTCTGGTCATGGATGTCCACTGCCCTCTGATATTTTTCCCCATCCCTCAATTACATTGAATTTTGATCACCATTTGGGAAATTTATTTTCAGTGGTGCCTGAAGCCAACAATTATGTGCTTTAAATTGTGTGCTTTAAATACATAGCTCTTCTCACACATCTCAGGCTGCCACCAAGGGTACTGGCAGTTGCTGTCTCCAGCTTGGTTTCATGGACACAGCATAGGAGCAAAGGACCAACACTACCACTTCCATTTCTGGAGGACATGCAGATTTACCACATTGAAATATAACTAGAATATCCTACTTAATAGCCTAGAGTACAAATAACTGATTGATACAGAACAGTAGTGTTGGAGGCAATAAAACATGTTTGAATTTGCGTGAAAATAATTAAAGTTGTGGCTTAGTCTTTAAGACTGAATGCATATCAGTAGAAAACACACACACACAAACAATGACTTCGTTTCTTTAACTGCAGCTTGAAAGTAGAATAAACAGTGCCATACCCAATATAGGAAAGGACATTTCATTACGTGCATGTGCACACACACACACAATGTTCACGTACGTATGCACACATAATACATATGTATATAAATGTCCTTTCCTGTATTGAATATATATATATATATATATATATATATATATATATATATATATATACACACACACACACACACACACACACACACACAAAAACATATGTCCATATTCAACATATATATGTTGGCAATTTAGAAGCTATCATCTTGTGGCACAGATATCTTCAAGTAGATGTTCTTCTACTTCTAAAAAAAATGTTCTCTAGAAACAATTGGAAAGTACTGTACGCTTTAGCTTTGCATTAAACAAAACGTCATAAAGAAAAGGGTGTTATGAAAGAGAGAATGGTATAAAACTAAAGTTATAAAAAAGGATACATCCCTCCTCACACAGCTGTGATAACCTAATGAGGAGCACTTCCTGTTCCGGGTCATTGCACACAGTAACTACTTTCGGAATGGGTTACCAGAACAAATCTCAAAGGAGCAAGTCATCACTGGGGAGGACAGGAACCTGAGATGGTTTCTGCCAATAACGGGAGGATGCTCCTTTCAGCAGGCGGCAGGCTTCCCATTGAGCTCCTCTTAACCTCTCAGTCTTAGAGAGATGTAACCAGGTGTTGCATTCTACACTCTTTAATAAAAAAACAAGACAACAACAAAAAAAACACCCAAGTCTTTTAGTATACTTTAAGGAGGACGTTCATTTCTTAGATTGAGTGTGTCATGTCCCATGAGAGGTAGGTACATTGTTCTCTCTAGAAAACAGACCTACAAAATAGGGCTGCTGAAGAAAGAGGTAATAAATAGGGCCTGACAACCAGAGAATTGGATTGCCTTTAGTTACTAGATGTTTAGATTAAAAAAATGTTTTTCGCATATTGGTTCTTAATAAAATCAAAATCATGTCTAGAACTGCACCATCAATATGAGAATAGCAATAACCTGACTCTGTTGGAATGGTTCTTAAAAAGAATTGTTATGTACCACTATTGGGGTGTGTGTGGGGGGGGTGTTGAGTCCTAATAATGAAAGCAAAAATTTAAAAATAGTGGTATAAAATAACATTATTTGAGAGATAATTGTATGTCAAATATGTAATTTATTTGAGAGATACTCTTACCTGTTCATCAGCTCCCTCCTGAATATCTAAATTCAGGTACTTAAAAATTATTCCATTTGAATTATTTCAAATATGTTAACATCTCTCTTTCTACCTCTTTCTCTCTCACACACATGCCCATAAATATTTAATAGTATAATGCTGAAGCTAGATAAAGTCACTTTCTATAGGTTCCTATGAATTAAGTAAACTAAATGGTCACATTGTGCTATTGGAGACTTCCTAAGTGACTATAAGCATTGAATTCATCATAAATATATTATGTTTCATTTTGGGGAGGGAAAAAAGTACAGTGCATTCATTGCTGTACCAGCTTACTAAAATGAATGCAAGCATTATGCAAAATTGCTTTACTGTTTTGAAAAATACATTTAAAAATATATGTTTATCTCTAGGTTCCATTTTAAATGAATTATCATAATTTAAACATAAATAACCAGGGGAAATGTTATTGATAAATTGAACTACATGCTATAGTCAAAAAGTGAACATTCACAGAAAATAATTTTAAAAGTTTCTTTTCTTCATGTTTGTCATTTGAGAAAAGTTTTCTTTTTTCTGGACAATATTTAACAATTTCTTAGTCCTTATTCTAGTCATATTAACAGCTATGTTAATCAGGGCATTTTCACTAGATATAATTCTTCAAAAGCACTGAGAAATCAGGTAGGACTGGGTCAGTGTACTCAAATATGATGTCATCAAGTCTCAAACTCTGTCTCTGTCTCTCTGTCTCTCTCTGTCTCTCTGTCACACACACACACACACACACACACACACACACACACACGGTCGTACTTATCTTTTTATTGATGTTATTCTTGGGGAAACTTCCCTAGGGTGGACAGGTGAGGCTAGCAAAGTGTGTTTCCAAGAATGAGTTCCAGATATTATTAACACAGTGAGGGATGGTTATAAATAACCAAATTGGGGAGATGTTGGTTAAATCAAAATTAATTGTCTCCTTTACCATAGGCTTTTCTGAGCCTCTAAATACAAGTTATGCTCTAAGAGGGATAGAAATCATACTTGAAAAAATTGTCAAAATTAACTGACCATGGAATCTTCCCTTTTAACAGAAACAGATTCCCAGCACTAGTGTGATAAGGAAGAAAGGAAGCACATGATGAATTCTCTCAGGTTTATTTTCTTATAAGACCTAGATGGAAGAACATGGGTTCAAGAAAGGGTGGGAGAAGATGGGAACTGTGTCTAAGTGACTCACCTGCTTGGTCTCACTAAGGGAAAGCAACCATTTGATATAAATTATTTCTCTAACCACATCCTGCTACAACAAATTTATCTCAGTAAATTTTAAAATAAAATATAAAACATATCACCATACAGATATTTACTTTGTTATCTAGAATATATGCTTCAATTTTTGGCTCTCTTTTCTCCAGGGGAAAATTTTATAATAATATTTCTTAGGGAAAATCCTAGGATATACAATGACGTCACAACTTTCTTTCTCACCCAAATTGAATAAACACAAACAGAACGTTAAGAAATTTCTTATTTAGGGAAACCAAACCTCACTCAAAATAAAATAGGAGTTGTGGAGAATTTACTCCACTCTTCATAGCATCTTTCAATCACATCAACATTTTTCCAATAAATTTGTAGAAATTCTATATTACAGACTGTACCTATTAGCTTGTTTTGTGTCTCTTGGCCAGCTCCAAATAATCACTTTTGTTTGTTTACAGGGACAGTGAGTGCTATGAGACAGAGGGTTTGGTGCAATAAGCCAGATTGGGAGAGTTAGGCACAGAATTTACCATGAGGGTGTCCAGAGTCTAGAATGCCTTCTGTTCCATGCCTAGCAGAATTTCTGGCATTTAGTAGAACTTCAGTAAATATGTAATGAATTAATTGAAGGATATGGAAAAGGCAAATGATCATATACCAATGTTACAAATGATTTAAAGAAGTTTTCTTCAGTTTGGCACAGTTGGGCTCAGATTCTAATTCATATGAGTCTTCGAATGAGCATTCACTATTATATGAGTCTTCGAATGAGCATTCACTATATGAGTCTTCGAATGAGCATTCACTATTTTGGATTATGTACTTTATTTTACATAAACTGATCTGCCAGCCAATAATGTTCTAGATTTTGTATTTTCTCATCATTATTTCAAGCAATACTTTCAAGTAATATGACCTCCCAAAATCAACATTGTTGTGTAATTTTAAGCACGTGCTCTGACATTAAGCATTCATTTACATGGCTTTTTAAAACAAAGAATTGTCAGACATCTCTTTACACTTGAGGATGTAGAGAGAGATCTTGAAAACTTGAAATTATTTGTTGCGTTCAGGAAAGTTCTAGAACTAACAAACCACTATTGCCATATACCACAAACCATGTGGTAAAATAATGTGATGAATATATATCTAGTGATATTAGGATATAAAACAGGTAAACAGAGAAACAAATATCCAGGTTCCTGAAGAGCTAATAGCAAATTCACAAAATTGAAAAGGAAGGGCTCAATGTATTTGCTATGCCACATAATGACTGTAATTATATTTTATTTTATACTTAATAAGTGAGACATTAAATGAATACATACTAATTTACATTTCATAATCTACTTACTGGAGAAATTGTTTAATAAATATTTTATCTATGCATCTACTCTCCCAATTGCGGTTCAGAAAAGGTGAATTTATTTGTGGTCTAAAATCACATTCCAAGGTCACCTTCCATTCTTTGCAATATCACTTTTGCAATGTATTTCCCTAATATTTATTCTCTAGCATATTTATTTCAAATTCCATTTAATATATTCTTTTCTAGAAATTTTTCTTTCTATCATAAAGTTTATTTTGATTTCTACTGATTTTAAATGCCTCTAATCACTCCTAAATTTTAGTGACTGACCTCTAGTCCTGTGCATACTATTTAGCTTTGATGTGTCACTAGAAAAAGGGCTCCTTTATAAGACTCATCCCGCCCATTGGAAATGCTACCATCTGTACTTCTAATCTTTGAATCTGTTGCTACTCAAAGTGTAATCCTGTAACATGAGCATACCTGAGAGTTTAGTAGAAATGCAAATTGCCAGGCCTTGCCCCAGATCTACAGAATCTGAATCAGCATTTTAACTTCATCACTGGATGACTTGTATAGACATGACAGTTTGAGAGGCAATGTCAGAACATTTTGAAAGGGTCATTAAAAATCACAGACTGTATAGTTTTCAGAAACACTTTGCAGTACATATTTAAATGTCTCTACCATTCAGCCATCCAAGCCCTTAGAAGAGAAGGACCAGAATAGCCCAGACCAGCAAATTTACCCCTGGTCTCTATTTCCCTAAAGCCACATTAAATTGAATGATACTTGGATCCTACTCTGTCTTTTGAGGCTTCTTTAAATGGACAGTTATAATTCATTCAGGAAATAATCTCCAGGCTGTCGTTGTGTTTCCTTTTTGATTGAGTGTTACTCTGCTTTTCATGTTTAATCTGTATTCACTCCAGCAACATTTTATTTATGGTTGAACTAAGTTCTTAGAACTATTTCTTTCCCCCTTCGTGAAATCTGCCAGTATACAATATGCAAATATAAACATTCAGAACAGTAAGGTGTGGAATAGGCATAACATAAAGAAATTGTTGGGGGGGCACTAATTTAGAACAAACAGCCTTTTTGTTAAACTGTTAAATGGACAGGACTGCATATTGCTGTTTGTTGTGTTGTATTTGAGTGTATATGCACATTCAGTAACAATAACCTGTATGAAATCAGAGAATCTCACTGCTTTTTATTACAGTGACTAACACAGTGCTTAGTACAGAGTGGACACTCAAAAAAAAAAAAAAAACTGAGGTAAATGAGATCATTCTCTTTTCATTCTAAAATATATAGGATAAAAATATATTGAGTGAAGATGTAAAATTATTTTGAATTTTACAGTACACTCAACCATAACAAACTCAAAGATCTTTTGATAAAAAAAAACTTCTGAGATTAAAATAAAACTGAAAAAAAGGAGTAAAGAAATAATTTTGCTAATTGCTTCTTCTTGACATTTAAACACCGACTAGTGATGTAAATCAAATTCATGGAAATATCAAGTTTTATCTTTAAAAATATATTTACCTCTCATTCTGAAAAATCACATCTGAGGGTAGACATAGAATTCAAAACATAAGTGAGTCAGCAGACATCAAATAAAAACACCCACCAGCACTGATGCAGATCTCAAAATCCCCAGCTAATAAACAAGGTTTAAAGGCCTTAATAGCCTCCAGCAGCTGGGAGAACAGAAGGGGGCGGAAGAAAAATGCCTCCCCTTTCCCATAACCCTGTTCTCCAAATAGTTTCCCATACTGCCCACCCACTCAGTTAATTTACTAAAAGCTTACTTATATGGAGGACCGAATAAGAACTCCCCAGTGCAATAAAACTCAGACAGTGATGAAATTAGAGGAATAAGCAGCAGACTTTCAACAAGAGGTATGTAACATTTCACACTTCCAAAAAGTCTTCAGCCAGGTAAAGGCACCATACTGCCTCTTATATTAGCCTTGATAGCAACCAGCTGGAGCTCAGCTAAATTCATACATCTCAAAGTGACAGCACTGGCTTTGGGCTACTGTAGGCTGAGCCTTTCACAGCTGGAAAGAGTGTAAACCAAGTATAAAATGTAGGTAGGATTCCTAAGAAATCCTTTGCTTTTATTCATTTTATCTCCCAGATATGCCCTGTCCCCATAACAGATTATCCTAGTAGCCTGTCTAATCACCTCCAAGCATCCATACAAATCCCAAAGATGTCAGTTGTGTTTTATTGCCTAAATTTCTACTGAAATCCTGCCTGGGCCGCAGTATCTAAAAATACTCCAAAACTCTGTTGCTTTTTCTGAAGAGTGCTTCTGTGCAGTGGAATTCCAGAAGGATTGTTTTGTCTGTTCTGTTCATTAAGGTCAATTAACTTTATGTTCAACATCATTCATAGCAAATATGTGCGTAACTATGTTTGCGAGTCACCCCGGAAAAGGTAGGACAGGAAAATAATAGCTTGTGTTCACATGGCATTTATTTTACTCTATTGATATCAAAGGGATTAAATAAAATGACCTGATTCCATATTCTAATGTTCCTATGAAGTTAAAAGGGAAAGTAACATTTTCTCTTTTTTTAACATAGGGAGGGTCTGAATCTGCTCTTGCCAGTCACATCCATCATCAGTTTACCTGTGTGCTCTCTCCCTTCCTTGTGGGATAACTTATTCTCCAGCCAAATCAATTCAAGAGACTGGATATTGTCTAAAGGATTTAAGAAAAAAATTTTTTTCTTGACTCCTTGAAATTATTTAACGGGAGAGTTTGCCTTTTTTTTTTTTTTTTAATCTTTTTTTATCATCTACCTCACAGACCACCCCCATTTCATGTCTAGATTTCTATTTACTACAAACATCTGAGCACTTTCTGGCTTTGGTACCTTTGCCCTTTGGCTAAATGCTCCTTACTATTCCACTGAGAATCAGACCTTGAAATTCAACACATGGAGCTAATGAAAAAAATTTGTTAGTGGAAAGGAAGAAGAGCTTAAGGAAAAATTTAAAAGGAGTCATGTAGACAGAGTGCTTGTTATTGTTGAGTAAACTACATCATTTAGCAATCTTTTTTAAGAATTAGGGATTTTGTGAGTTCCAGGAGGGAATTATAACTAGGCAAAAAGAAAAATAGTGCTTTTTATTTTAACTAGAGATAAAAAAAAAAAAAAACACTAAGCTTTCATTTTGCTAGTGTCACTTTATTTAGTTTTAGGAAACACCATCTGCAGTGTAAAAAAGAAAAGAACACGTCTATCTCTTGCATTCTCAGTTCTCCAAGTGTGTGGCCTATTAATTATGCAGGCTTTTCTTATGTAATAATTATATAAATTTTCATTTCAATTCCATTAATGCACTGAGTACAAAATGCAGAGCCTTCATAACAGAATACCAGCTCATCCCAGTCTTCAAGGAGATTTTAGTCCAATAAGAGAGGCAGAAGAACCCACCAGAGAGAGCAGTAAGAGCAGGCAGAAGTTTCCATCGGATTTTGGTCATTCACTAATTATTTTAAAATTAATATTAATTCAACAAAATTTTATTGGCTATCTATTATGTACCAGATACTGAGAGGATATAAAGATCAACAAAAGAGAAGCTATAGCAATATGATGATGATGGTGACAATGGTAATGGTGCTGCTGATTTGGAATTTTGTTGGCCATTATTCTGCCCAATGCAAGTGGTATAAGTAAAGGGGAGCTGTGGTAAGTTTTTAGGAATTGTTGCAGGAAGGTCATCAGTGTTTAGGTTACATTAGAAGAAGGAAAGTTGGAGGCCACTGGGAACATATTTTGACAATCCTCGCAAGACGTAACAAGAATCCATACTCATAAAGTAGTCATAGAAAGAGTGAAATAGAGGCCATTTTTTTTTCAAAATTAAAATATATCCTGCAGTTTTTGAAATATGTTTCTAGCCATGCATCTAATATTGATGCCAGAATAGGTAAAAGTTTTGCATTGGACTTTGCACCAGACTGGGCTTGGTTTCTGGTTCTGCCACATAACTATGTAATATTGGACAAGCTAACTTACCTCTTTAAGTCTCAGTTGTCTCAACTGTAAATATAACTAGTTAGATAAGTGTCACAGGATCATTTTCAGGATTAATAAGTGTAAAGAAAGCATAACACAGTACCAGACATTTAGCAAGTTTTCTGAAATAGTAGCAATTATCAATATTATGCTACAGATTTTATTTTTATGTACTCGCTTTATAGTATCACATGCTAAGATGGAAAAACCAAATTAGGATAAACCTATCTTCAATTGGGCCTCACTTATATGATTGGATTAATAACCAGATAATTTGTCATATAATTTTGTTAAAATCAATTGACACATCTAAAATGAATAGATAAGAGAGCCTGAGGATCTGAATCCCAAAACTCAGTTGCTTAAGAGGGACCGAACCAGTAAAATGTGAGAGTAAATTAAACCAGGTAAAACTAAGATCTTGTGGGACCTAAAAAATGTGTGCCATAACTAACAGAATTCAATTTTAAATATTTTTGCTGGCCAATTAAAATGTCTGTAGTGTCTGCGCTTGCAGCTCTTTACAAAGTGTAATGGTTAAGAATAACATTTTTGATTGTGATCTGCAATAAGAAATAGATTTTACTATATCACAATAGTACATATGTAGATATACTTAAAACAAAATTTCTCTAAACAATACTTAAAATATGACATCTAATTGATATTCTGGTTCATTGATAGTCTGTATTCTACTGTGGTTCACTCCAATCTACTCCGTTTCTTTAAGTTTCTTCTTATTCTGTCCTATCCCATTCAAATAAATCCTGGGCCAGATTTTCTGAATGTATCTTTCTAGGAACTAATGGGTCATAGGTAGATATAGATACACATCTCCTGCTATCATTCTGTTTACTAAATGTTGAGAAAACTTTGTATTTCATACTGAATGTTAAACATGCCTTTATTAAAGCACATTAAGACATGTTATATTCTGCTTCATTTTATAACATTCAATATGAGATAAATATTTTTGAGTAGATGTATGTTCATGAATGAATGAATGAATCAGTTCCAGCTTTGGCTATTGTCCTACCAACAAAAGAAGTGACATAGTATAGACCCTTCATTAATGTTACTTGGCCATCTAAGATAAAAAATAAATGTGATTATCAAATTGCTCACAGTAATTTTTAAAATTAAAAACACCACATCAAATGTGTATATTCCTAAAACAATGATTAAAAGTGTAAATCACAACCATTTTTGTTTTGAACAAGATTATTTTATTTACATAAAAATGTTATGGTAAGGAAATAATTGCTGTTAAAATTATTTTCTTCTTACTCAGTAATCAGAGAGCAACCAGTTAAGGAAACTTAAGGTAGTATATGAATAACCCAAGTTTCTTCAAATTAATTGAAAATAAATTTAAATGTTTATATAGGTAAGTCACTGTAAATCAGCAGACAAGGCCATTATAACTATATTACTAATTCTTTCCACTTAAATATTAAAAGGCTATCTTCAAACATGTTTTTTTTAAACCTCTCACACTATTTTTTTTCTATTTCAAAACCAATAGAAAATCTCCTTAAACAGGGCTAATGTTATGGTAAATGTAAAAATGGGTTTCAGATTTACTTTATGATGTAGTAAATTATGTTTTATTATTCTGAGGATGCAGTCTACAAGGTGACACATTGTAGCCAGATAGAGAAGTGACATTTTTCAATCGCTATTGACTCTAGTTCTGTTTTTATTAACCTTCTTGCTGGTAAATCTAAATGCAGCTCTATGGGATCAGATGTGAAATAATAACTTTCTTTAGTGCCATTCAGACAATGAAGGATGATTTTCCATTTGTGGAAATATCATCTAGGAAATAAACTGTGATGGCAATTTGTCAAAAAAAAAATCCATCACTAAATTTGATAATGCTACTTGAGACTGAGGCATGTATATAGTTTCACAGTTACCATTTGACCCTAAGTGTCCCCTAGATTATCAGTCTTCTTGTTTCTTCTATTGCTTTTTCATTCTTTCAGCCTCTTTTCACCCTTCACCAAAGAAACTAGCAGTTGGGTTTCTCTATTCAAGATGTGGAGTGGATGCAGTAGCTTTCAATAGACTGTCCCAAATATTTTCTCATTCAATATATTTAACACTGTGTGGTTGACAAGGTAGGGTCATTATTTCTGTTCTACAAAAGAAGAAACTGAAACCATGATTAAGTGACTTGTCTAAGGTCATGCATCTAGAAAGAGTCAAATGTCTGGATAACACCTCTTTCTGGATGATTGCTCTTTGGAATACACTGATGCTCAGTGAGACATTATGACAAAATGCAAGGAGTCATAAAACCAAGAATCCTTAAGCCTATGAATAGTGAGCATTTCACTACTTTCTAAGTCATTATTTACTTAACCATTTTTGAGCAATTATTCTCTTTATTTCAGAAAATATATCAGTTATCTGTTACCATAATAATGTTTTGTAATAACCCCCTTCAAACTCAGCAGCTTAAAATAATAAGCATCTATTCTTGCTCTTGAGTTCTGGTTCCTCTAGTCTCAGATGAGCCTTCTTGTGTATCTACAGAAACTCTAGATTGGACAGACAGCTCTGCTGATCATGCCTAGATTCTCTTCTATGTTTGGATGTTGATTGAACGTAGGATAGTTTAGGACAGTATCAGCTAGGACAACTGGATTCTACTCTATGTGGCTTCTCAACTTGTATCAGATTAGCCAGCCTTGTGGATACGGTGGTGACAAGGTTCCAAGGGGGCGAGCATTAGGGCAGGAAACCTCTTTAGATCAAGGTTCAGAACTAGAATACTGCTACTTTCATCACATTCTGTTGGGTAAAGCAGATTAAAAGGGCAGCCCAGTTTCAAAAGTTGGAAAAATAGACTCTACCTCTTAATGAGAAGAGCTATAAGGTTACAGAGCAAGAAGAATGGCTATGGAGTGGGGAGTCATTGGGGCCACTTTTGCAATCATTCTAATACAGAAACAATCCTCATCATATCCAGTGTACAAGGCATTGGAGAATAAAAAGATGACTAAACTACTCTCTTTAATCTGTGGGAGTTTATAGTCTGGTGAGAGAGAGAAACATGTCAGAAGATCATTATTATATAAGCAATACTAGTAGACATGAAAATGAAAGCCTTGATCTGCAGAGTTCAAGAGTGTAAAACATGTAATTTTCTTTTTTTTCTGTAACCAAATTTAATTTGTATCTTTAGTTCCTACTTTAATCTATAGCCAGATTTAATAACTCTAGGTAAAAAATCAATCCCACATTTCCTAAATTAATTCAGTGCTTCTCAGTGAGGTCAGAGTTTTCCTCTCTCCCCCTTGTCATGACATCAGGGACCCAGACTTTGCTCTTAATTGTCTCTCATTGGTATCCAAGGAAACTTACTATGTCACATGGTCCTAATTCGGAATACACAGATTCTTCCTCATTCTCTAACAAGTTAGGATCTAATCCAAGGAAAATTTGTGTGACTGTGTCACGAATGTTAGAATACACAATCCAGTGACCTGGAAATTAAAGAAATTACATTTTATTTTGTACCAATGTTTAATAAGTAAATAATCATGGATATGATTATAATATAAGCCCATTTCAGAATAAAAAGTATATTTTTTAGAAACCTAAACAAAATTAAATATAGAAAGAAAACTGAACTGAGAGTTGTGAGAACATGAATTCTAGCCCATATATCATCAGTTGATTAGTTATGTGGCTCTAGCAAAATGATTTCATTTCTCTGGCCTCAGTTTCTTCATTTCTTTATTTAGTAAATCAGACTAGAGAATATTTCAGTTCCTTTCAGCATTCAAATCCCATTGTTCTTGGAAAATTGAAAAGAGCCATTTGTGGCATTAAGGAGAAAGACAGAGAGAGAGAATCAAAAGAAAACTCTAATAAGATCTAGCTTACAGTGTACATCTGAGGATAATTTATTGACCTAGTTTAGATAATATTCATGATTAAATAATACATATTTTAATATTACATAATGATATTCTTGGTATGAAAGAAGAGTTTTCAGTCAGAATACTGTGTACTCATTACAGTATGAATATTCAATTGCAAAGTAACATAGCTCATTATAATTATATCAATTAATCATGTCTATGTGTTACTCCTCAATATTAACATTATTGTCAATAGCCAAAATATAAAAGGAAAAGAAAACACTTTTAGATTCTCTAATAAGCATAAATGCCAATGCTTTTCATTATTATTATTTTATAATCGTCATAAATTATTTCTAATGAATTTGCAATAATTGAAATGATCTATTTACTAACTGTAGAGACATTTTTCATTACTGATAAATGCTACTTATTGGCCATGTGATTGATTTCTCAATTCTAATATTATACAGGAATTTCAAGAATATTTGGTAGCCAAAATTAACAGTGGTCCAAATGAATTAGTCTGTGATTAATGCTGACTTAATGTAATCATAAGTAAATAAAATTTTTAGCTAAAACTTGAGAGAAAAGTCTTTGGGCAGTGGACATGTAATATTATTGAAACTGATGTGAGTTCTCTGTTTATCTTAAGTGACACAACGATAATGTCATGTTGAAAAGCATTAACGCCGAGGATTTTTTTGTTGTTGTTTTTTTCCGGTAACCTTAACCTTCGAAACAGACTATGATTGCTCATGCTTTAGTTATCAATTACTAAATCATACTACCTCATGTCTTTGAAATAGACTACTTTCAAACATCTATGATACATTTTATTCAGTTTTCTGCCAGCATTAAATAAGCTAAAATAAATAAGGAAATAAGTAAGTAAATAAATACGGTATAAAAGCAATTCATCAGACATGTTTCTTATTAACCAGCTTTGTAAAGGTTTTAGTTTTCTTGTCAAGAATAACAAAAGCCAGGTACATTTTGCTATATCTCCCTTCAAGAAAAACTAATAATCTAGGAAATTGATGCTACAGATGGAAGAAACCAATTAACTGGCATGCAGCACTGATTCTTCAAATATAAAAAGTGTAGACATAAACTCCTACTCTTCCCCGCCATGAGCCCAAAGCCCTGCCCGATAGTAACAATTTGGAAAGGGCCTAGGTATTGCCATTCACATGACAGACATCTCAACCCTAATCAAAGTCATTGGCTCTGATTCCATGAACTTATTTAGATAATCTTTCCTTTATACCTTTTTTCTTCTCTCTTCTTTCTTATCCTCCATGGTTTTAGGCTACTCTGTAATGGCCTCAGGTGTTTGAGTCTTCTGGGACCCTCAGCCAAACCAAGTCTGTTGTAGTGTAAGAAGAAAAGGAGTTCCTGAGTGCCACAGGGGACGTGCCTCTGTTAGCAAAGCAGTAAAGCAGTAAAGCATCCTCTAATGTCTCTACTGAGAAGGGACACCCACTGCTGGGAAGAAGTGATTAGCTCACAGCTGAATCTTTTCTTGGAAAAATGGTGTAGTCACACAAATTTTCTAACAAAATGGGTATAAGTGGGTTGGTGGCCTATCCTTCTCCACATATCTGTTAGTATGGACACTGCCCATGCACAGGTGTGTTCTTTCACAGGTAATGTCCTCTGAAGGGCCATTTGAAATTCCCTGGACTGCGAAGGTAAGCAGATTACCTTTCTCATGCATTTCTCAAAGGACCTAAAGAGATATGGTCTGATAAAAGTTAAAATTCTCTTAAGCAGAAATATGTTAAGTACAGTAAATCATTATCATGAATTACAGCAGAACTATAAAAATTTGTGAGATAGAAGAATATATATTGGCAGAGGAAACAGTTACTGATAAATGGTTAAGGCTACAAAAACTGTTCATCCAGTGATGTACTATTTTTGTAAAAACTCTAATAGACCCACTGAGATCATGTTTGCTCTTATCTAAGATGCATCATCAATTTATTATACATATTGATGAGTTATTCTAATTTAAAAAAATAATTGCAATTTATGCATTTTAGAGTCAAGGTTATTATCTGATATACAGTACTGTATATGTTTTTATGCTGAAAGCTACATATTACACTGCAATATGTTATGTATGGTATTGGCACATACTCTATATTGTATATTAAATAATATGTATTATAACTGTGTTATAAGTTTGGTTATATCTTATATAAATACTTCTTACATTTTATGTAAAGCATGGCACGAAATCACATTTGAGGTTTTTTTCTTTACCTTTCCCGGTATTTTTTTCTGCCTTCATAGGTTATTACTTTTGTAATTACAAAAAAAGTTGAAACTTTTTAAAAAACGAATATTTAGGCTGTTAAATAAATCAAACAGCCAATATGTTTGCACTTTTTTTTCCCTCCTTTCCTGATTTTCTATTCTCCTGATGATAAAAACGAGACAGAAGGACCGTAGGAGTGCAGTCTAAAATCCCTACCTTGGAAATTCCATCCTCAGGGGGTTTGCAGAGCCTGGTGTGCTGTTTGCATAGAGCCTTTGTGGGAAATGGGGAGGGGGAATGATAAATCAGGAGGCAAATGTGGAACAGGTACAGTGGCCAAACTCAGGCTGTCTTCACACAAATGGAGCCTGGAAACTTGCCATCACTGGGTTCAGATCCATGCCAGCCACCGTCCTGTGGCACTCTCAGCCCCCTCAGAAGCAAGCGGGTCTCTCAGGCTGGCCGTTCCTTTGTCAGTGGCAGTGATGGAGGCAGCTGCTCCCTGGCCCTGGCAGCTAGTCTCAGACTGCTGACGGCAGCCCTCTGGGCAGCTTCTGAAGCATGGTCAGTCACATCTCCACTTGTGAGACCACAGCTACAGGTCCAAGTAGGAGAAGCTAACAGAGAGCCTGACCATTACTTCCTGTCATTTTAGAATGAGGGCAGACAGGGCACTCCTCTTCGGGCAGAATGTTGGGGCCAGCAGGCCCTCTCCCATCTGCCTTCTCTTCTTCCTTATTCACTTTCCCTTTCGTCTGCTGGTAAATTGCTACCTTCTTCCGAATGCTGTCTCCTTACCTGACGTGGGGATTTATCCTACTGCTCCTAATGAATCAGGGTAAATTTTACAAAAGGAAAAGAAAGAAAAAAAAGGAAAGAATTTAGACATGCAATTGAGTAAATACGTACTTTCAGAATTTGGACTCTTGATCAAAAAGGCTGGTTTGCTTCCATTGTACTTTGTTTGTTGGATATGTTATCAAAAAGTGTCTGAGGAGACTTACTTAGCAGGAGCAACACCAGAACCATGAATCTGACCACCAGTATCAGATGGCCAAGATGGAGCTGGCCAGGCAAGGCCAACGAAGAGGCCCAGGGAGGAGGAAGGATTTCACAGGTTCCATATAAGTCATTGAAGAAGGCACCTGGCTATGTCCAGAGAAGTTGGTAAAAGATAGCCCTTGACAGAGCTCTGAACATTTCACACCTACACTGAGCTTCCACCTTCATTCCATTGGGGACAGAGAAGTGAGAAGGTAGGGGTGAGAAGGTTGGCTCCATGTACAAAAGGCAGGTTGGGGGGAGAGAAGAATAAGAACATCTCACCCAGGACTGACCAGGAGAATTCCCAAGATAATTAGCAGAGGGCCCAGTCAGAGACAGAGAATGTGAACAAAAAGATCATAGAAAAAAGAAAAGGAACAGAGCAGCTATTAGGAGAGAAGAATAAGTTAATATCAAACGGAGCAAGGAAACTGTATTTCTTTCCTTTTCTCTACTAATAGGATTTAAGATATGAGGGGAAGTTTTAAAAATAAACCAGGAGCAAGTATAAATGAGTCACAGATATGAAGAACTTTTTCATCTCTAAAAAAGTCCATGGAAAGGCCCATAACTTGAGTTCTGGGAAAGATATCCACATTCTTCTCACTTGCCCACCTTTCAATCACATGGGTCAAGTGAAGAGTTTGCATAGGTTGAAATTTGAGGAGCACAGGATATTGGCTTCCACATGAAATTACCAATGATACTAGCTATGTTTTCTTTCTGGATTTTAAATTTCTGTCTGGAATATACTGTTGAAATGTCTGTTGTATATTTCAGATATTCCAGTAATACTGAGCAGTGGGGCCAGGGGGGTGGGGTAGGACAACAACTTCTTTAATTTATGCAACTACTTATGGAGAGAGTATCTAAACTGGTAATTCATGGACAAGGGTATTATGCAATATTTTTTTCATAGGAATAAAAAGAGAAGAGTAAGCTTTCTTTAATTATGTGCAAGAAGGGTCAAAGGGCATTTAAGAATCATCACACAGCAGTAGGAAGTGAACATTTAGAAGGAAGAGTACGAACTAAATATTCAGGTTAAATCAATTGCACACAATTATTTATTGAAGACCTTCTATATACAAGAACTATTTTGGGCACTAGTCATGCAACATTGAATAAAATCAATAGCATTATACTCATGGCATTCAGTTTTAGTAGAAAAGGCAAGCTTGTAAAAGCAAAACAATTGAATGTCATGCATTGTGACAGGTTCTCTTTAAAGTTAAGAGTATAGGTAGCACAAAGAAAGTGATTCACAACTGTACCTGCTTACTATATATTTTTCACAGTGATAAAAAATTGAGTAGAATTTTAGGGAGGAAAATATGTTGAATAGCTTTTATCCTGTTAACATTGGCATGCTTCTGATTTTTTATATCCATCTAATGAATAAATTTTATTGGACATAATCTGTTTAATTTATTTATGGTTCTTGTGGTAGAAAGTAAACTTACATACTTTTTTTTGTAGACACAGAAATGTTTATCATGTAAGTTTATAAATGATATTATGGTTTTCTTTTAAAAAAGATGTCCCAGAATTTTTTCTTCAACATGTCATTTTCCTAGCTTTACCCTCACATTTAGGGACCCAAAAAGATATTCCTTGAAATGTTTTATTTTATCCCCATTAAAAAAAATAATCTTTGTTTATTCATGACACCTTGCCCTTTGTGCAGCTGAGTTGCCTGAAGCAAGAGAAGGGTACGTGTTTCAGGGTAAAAAGTTTCAGGTTGAGTTTGACTTTCAGTGCATACCTGACCTTCTGTGTTTAACAAAATGCCTTCTTAGTAATCATCACCTCTTGCCAGTTCTTCAATAAATGAACAATTTATTCTCCTATAATTAAATTCCTTTTGTTGCTTTGAATAACTCTTGAAAGCTTTCATTGTTTTTCTGCTTTTCCTTCATAAAATTTTAGAAGAAAATGCCATGGAAACATATTACTTTTATCATAGAAAATACTCATTAAAATTTTTATAAAAATAGTCATTTTTCTGTACAAAATTTACATTGATTAATGAATTCTTATAATACCTCTCTGCTGAAAAGAAACAGTATAAATAGCTCTTTAGTCTAAGGATTATAAGAATTTTTAAACTACTCTTATATATCTTAGAATGTTAATAGAAGTTCTAAGTATTATATCAACCTGCCCATTATTGTAATAAAGTAATATGAAAACTTATATGAAATATAAAACCCACATTCAGACCTATCAAAAAGTAATAATGACTACTAAAGGGTTGAAAAATGCCAAGATGGAATGTGTTATTCAGGGTTTACATATCCAACATGCAGTATCATGAGCTGTTAAGATTTGACAGAGATGGCATTATATGTCCACTGAAATGGAAATTTTCTAATGACACCTGGAAACATTAGATGCATTAAAATTTCACAACAGCAAAATGGCCCATGTAATAATTAGATTTCCCTCTACAGCCCACAGTGTTCTTATTGGCTGAACCCAAGAATGTTTACATGCACACATGAGGAAATAGAGACAAGTAACAATGATGAAAGCATTGAAAAGAAAGAAAAGGAATTTTTCAAATGAAGGTAAGAAAATGAAAGTTTTTAATGAAGCAGTTTTCAAAGGCTTACAGCAGATAATCATCACTGTTGGCAAAATATGTTATCATTTTAAAAATATTAAGCATTCTCTGGTGCTATGCCAAATACTGGGCAATTCCTTTCTTCAAGAAAGTAATACCTAACGTAAGTTTTATGACTTGCTAAAGATATTTTTGTTATCATTTTTTGCAACATCTCTAAAAATTAATTTTTATAATAACTAGCTTGCTAGATATAGTATGAATCACAGTTCACAACCTCAGGCTTGCATGAAATGTGATACTGTAATTTTATGATAAAAAAGTAATTTTTATGTTGAGCCAGCATTTCACTGGATGGTAGAAAATTAATTTCTTAAGTTTTTACATAGTGTTGAGGCATTAGGTTTAGGGGTACAACCAGTGATGTGCTGGTAAACCAACCCTGTGGAAAAAAAAGCCCTGATTAATAGTGTTTTCTAATTTCCACAGTGTAAATACTCCTGTAAAGGCTAATTTCATATTAACTTTCTCATCACTGAAAGTACAAAGCTGGTAAGAATACACACAACTGGCTTCCTCATGCCAGTATGAGCCAGCTGCTGTGTAACCCTGACATGTATCTGTCCTAAGAGTCATCAATTATTGTCTTTCTAGCTTGGTCTCCATCTCTAAATTGCCCCATTTGAGGCCTCTTCTGATCTTCCACTTATGTTAGGTCCATAGTGCTCTCAGTTATGCAAGAAACATTCTACTAGGTACTGGAAAATCTTATGAGGCTGACTCAGGCCTAGGCATGTAAAACAGACATTTTATCTTCCATGGCACTAGGATGGGAACTGAAGAACTGATGGTCCCATGGTTGTAGCTCTATGCTTTCAAATCTTCAAACCTGTCTAGGGTTCCCTTGCCTTCTAAAGACAGCAAGTCTGAAGAGGGATGCTAGCCAGTTTCTCAGTTCTCTCTGATTCCCAGGTAATGCCCTCTACCTTTTCCCTTGGCTCAAACATCTTTTCTGTAGTTTTAGCAGAACCAAAATAGATACTGCTTCATCACATATTCTTCCAAATGTATTTGTGTTGCCCCGAAGCCTAGGTTTTAATATTATAAAGCCAAGAATTTTATTTCTTTGTAATCTGCATTCTTCTGTGAGATGGCATACTTTAGATGCCAGAATGGGGAAGGTCCATGTGATACGGGATATAGGAGAAAAATATCTGTTAATATTTTTAAATTGTCCCCTCATCTATTTCCTCTTTTATTAAGCACCCTATGTAAATTAATAACCTACACACCACACACACACACACACACACACACATGGCGGGGGAGAGGGGAGAGAAAGCGGAAGAGGGAGAGAGAGAATGCATATATATGTATATACATATACATATGTGTATATATATATATATACACACACAAATATATGTATATATGTAAGTTAATTTTTTCATAACTCTCATAATGTAGTCATTTATCCTTGGAGGTCATGCATTGCAGCTCCTTCCTGATACAGGAGTCTCTCTTTCCATGCACATTACAGATTGTCACCCCTCCTATATTTATACAATAATAAAACTAAATTAGATGATCTAGTTGAAAAAAAACATCTAAATATTATATGGAAAAGAAGTCTGAATGCTGAGCCTCTCTATAATTCTTATTTGGTCCCAATCCTGGTTTTTGTTTCTACCTGGTAAATGTAGCTTTCTGGCATCCTCTTATTCTAATCCTGTATGGAATAAATATTTTCCAACTTTTAGATGTTCCTTATATATTATCATTTTGAGATTTTTTTCTCTTCCTGATCCCTTTTTCAGATATCTCATTATCATAGCATGCAGCATGGATCTAGTACTCAAATATGGTCCAAGTGGTACCAAGCAGCCCAAAAGTACAGTGAAAATATTTCCTGCTCTGATTTGAATTTTGCAATGCTATTGATAAGCCTAAATTCATTTATATCATTAATACCTACTCTTAAACTCCATCTATTATACTCTCTAAGTGAATGAACTACAGTGCAGACAGCTTAATATAGTAAAAGAGCATGGACACTGGTGTCAGGCTGACCTAGGCTCAAATTCCAGCCATGTCACTTGGGTCTACTCAGTTATCACTTAGCCTGTCCTAGTGTCTCTGATCAATTGAGGCAATTCTTGTGAAAGTACCTGGTATAATGTGTGTACTCAGTAAATATCCACCCCCTCTCTTTCTCCTGGGTTTTACATTTACCCCTTTTGAAATTACTGAATGCATCTTGGATTTAGCTCAGAGTGTACATACTAATAGTTTAGAATCTTTATCTATTTGTTCACAACTTAGCTTAAGTCAACACTATTGGTTGTATATTTTCTATATGCAAGGCAATGAACTAGCTGCTAAAGGTAATAGAAGGGGTGAAAGGTAGTTTGTAGATGTGTATATTAATAAAGCATGGTCTCTATCCTCAAACAATTTAGAAAGTACTGGAGGATACTCTGTAAAAAGAACAGACATGATGTAAATAGGTTTGTGCATAACTCTGTAGTAACATGCAGGAGGAAGTTATTCCATAAATTTGAATAGAGTGAGTAGGTAATAAGGTTGTTTTCAAACTGATTCTTGAGTGATGACTAAGAAGCAAGGAAAAGGTCCCATACTGAGAAGCAGGGACATAGCAAAAAAAATAATAATAATAATAAGATTAACGTCTCACCAAGGAATGGTTATAAATCAAATATTGTTATATCATAGGCTGGGAGGGATGCATGCCATCTTTAAGTTAATGATTAGGCTTTAATTAGCCTTGGTCATAATGTTTCAAGAAATGCACTAAAGTTGTAAGTCTCTAGAGTTACAGAGTGGTTTTCCTAATAACAGTTAAAATTAACCTTTGGTTTCTAACGAAACCAGTTATGGATAGTGTAAATGATCCCTAGCTGCTCTATGTAAACTTTGTTTTTGATTTTCTGACGTTCTCATTTTTATAAATCTCTGGAGAAATCACTTGAATTTAATGTTATTTAAAAAAGTTCTTTAATTGGCCAGTGGGAGCCCATTTAAGCCGGCTCATTTCCTTTGAAAAACTTGCATAATTTTTAATGTAATTTCTTACTTTCTAGCACATGTTTTTCTAGGCTTTCATTTTCCCTTCTATGCCCCAGTATTAAAATAAACTATGGATAATCGGAACTGGTATTTAGAAACCAAGGCCTAGATGCTAGAAATGTTTTTTACTGAAGTGTTCTTGTTTTTAGGCCTTTTCCACGGACCTAGGGGGGTAAACTACACACACACACACACACACACACACACACACACACACACACTTGTGTATTTCTATACATATATTTATACATATACATACATATATATCACATTTACATACACATCATGAGTTTGTACTGACAATTATAATTTTAATCTACCATCACAGGATTCTTCCTCAACTTCTTCTTGGCATGTACATATTTCTCTCCTTCCACAGTGAGAAATCCAGCTCCCCCCAAAACAAGAAAACTATAAACCAATATCTTTAATGAATATAGGTGTAAAAATTCTCAATAAAATATTAGCAAACTTAATTCAATCGCATATTAAAAGAATCATACACCATGATCAAGTAGAATTTATTCCTGGAATGCAAGGATGGTGCAACATAGGTACAATTTATAAATATGATGAACCACATTTACATAATGAAAGATAAAAGTCATATGATTTTCAATAGATTCAGAAAAAGTTTTTGACAAAATAGAACATTTCTTTTCAGGATAAAAATTCTCAACAAATAGGATATAGAAAGAACATACCTCAACAAAATAAAGGCCATATATGAGAAACCCACAGAAAACATCATACTAAAAGGTAGGAAGGTAAAACCTTTTCTTCTAAGATCAGGAACAAAACAAGAGTATTTACTCCTACTTCTCTTATTCAACATAGAAGTGAAACTCCTAATCACGCAAGAAAAATATATAAGGCATCCAAAATGGAAAGGATGGAGTAAAATTGTCTTTGTTTCCAGATAGTATGATCTTTAGAAAATCTTAAAGACTCCACCAAAAAACTATTAGACTAATCAACAAATTCAGTAAAGTTGCACAATACAAAATCAACATTCAGAAATCAGTTATACTTCTATACACTAACAGCAAGACATCTGAAAAAGAAATAAACTATTTCATTCGCAATAGTATCAAAAATAATGAATTCTTCAGAATAAATATTACCAAGGGGGTAAAAGATCCGTATAATGAAAAGTACATGACTTTGATGAAAGAAATTGAAGAAGACACAAACAAATGAAAAGGTATCTATGAAACTTGGATTCACCCTGGTGGTAGTAAATACATGAGGTCTTTTGAAAAGAGGATACAGAGTGAGAAGGCCACTGGGACCAACTCTTGGCAATAAAATTAGTGGAAAGAAAGGAGATAAAGAAGGATTCTTTAAACAGTAGAAAATGAACCAGCAGTGAGACACATCATGAAATCAAGTAGAGAGTGAAGAAGGAGAAAGTGGGCAAAGGCAGGCCTGAAATCAGACAAGGAGTGGCAGGGCCCCTTCCACCCCTAGATCATACACTTTGCCACCTCTTCTGATGTCTGTGCACATCCATAGATCTGTTGCAGCCCTTCTTTATATGCTAAGTTTCCTGTTCCTCCACCCCTAAATAGAAAATGAGTGTTATGGAAAACAAAAAACAAAAAACCTCAAAGTCTAAAGTTCTTCCCAGAATAAACAACCACCACCACAAAAACTTTTCCCAGAAAAAGAAATTTTCATACTTGACTGAACTAGATTCTTGCTTACCCAGCCACTGGACACTTTAAGCTCTTAAAAAAGTCAATTTAACTACAAAATAAACAATTTTTTCTTGTTAAATGAGCCAAATGGATTATATTAAATAAAACTTCTCATGTCATCTCCTTATCTGATGATGTTTCCCAGTGACAATATTCACTCAGCCCCTCTTTGGGGGTCAGTGTTAAACATTAAAATTTATTTTATGATTTCTCAATTAGGGACCCTGAAGTGTTTACAATCTGCCTTAACCTTTTTTTTCCCCTCCATGGAAAGCCTCTAGGATTCTATACACTGAATAAAAAAATAGAAAAATTGGGATCACAACATGGGGCCTCTTTGTGTAAATGTATCCTGGGACACATAATTTTAACTTGAGTTCAAAGGGAAGCTGGCCATTTTCCCTTTTCATATAAATCTTAGGACCAGCAATCTCAAGTGTGCCTGGAGGCTCAGACAGAAAAAGATGGCTCTGCTGGCCTCTTTTGAAGGTAGAAGTTTGAAGATTGAAGGTGAAGGTTGGGGAGGAAAAAGAGAGGAAACAGATTAGCTGAAATTGCCTTGACCAGGCTGTGACTAGGTCTGCTCCCTGTGAACACTAGGAGCATCAGGGAGGAGGGTGGGGGCTGGGTTTCTGTCTTTTAGGTGGAATAATCTCCCTACTAAAAAAATCTAGCCCAATGCATATCATGGGGAGAGTGTAAGATGAGTAGTTCATCCTTCCTTAGGAGAAAGACAAGAAGGGGCATAGATGAAGATGACTTGCCATGGAGTGAAAATCAGTAACAGCCCCTGTCCTACTGAAGTTACTAGAGAAAATTATAAAAAATCAAAGTCATATCTATCTTCACGAATTCAAAAATTTCAATTTAGTCTCACATGGTATGGGTATCTATTTCAAAGTAGAGACAATACCATTATTCGTTATGACAATACCAACATAACTAATTTTAGGATCCTACCCTATAGAATGTCTGAGTCAGTTAATGTCAAATTGGAGGGTCGTCAAGAAAATGATATTCCACACATGTAGTTCTTTCCTCAGCCCCTTTCTTGTTTTAACCAGGAACTGTGTGAGTGAATGTTCACAGGTAGGCAACTTTGCAAAGAATGCCCCACCTCCCATGAGAGTGCTCAGCATTTTAGAAGATAAATATAGAACTAGAGGTTCACACATGATTACCTCCTATGTAATACACCTAAGAAAAGAGACTTTGCACAAGTTCAACAGACAGGGTTAGGCAGGAAAGTAGAACATGTAGGGTGACAAGCTTGTTGTGTCTGCAATAAATCCCTGTGTATGGTGTAAAATGCAAGCATGATATTGCATGTATTAAAAAAATCAGTATAGTCATTGTCTTTGGGAAAAATCAGAACATATTGGCATATATTTGACAAACTAATGAGTTGTAGAAGAGAGCTGCAAAAGAAAAAAACATAAAAAAAAGGTTTATTCTATTGGCAAAAAATTAAAACTGAAGAGAAATTTAATAGTTATCCAATAGCAAAAGGGTTGTCAGACAACAGTGATAAAAAGTTCTCTTGCCCCACAGTTGTCAAAAACTTTTTAAAAAGTATTAAACTAGCCTGAGAGATTTATAATTACTTCCCTATTCAGTCAAACTTGAAAAATTCACTATTTATGAAGTGCATTTACCTCTTCAATTACTCTATATATTGTATATGTCTATATGTGTGTGTTGGATGGGTAGATAGATAGATGATATAGATACATACAGTTATATAAATACATATGTAATGTATGTTAAGTGTCCTGGTCATACTATGCAAGATGGCTTTTTTTTTTAAGTCCAAGTCCTGCCATATAGTATTTAACACAGCGCTACTTGTAATTTAGCTCTTAGTATGGTCTTCGGATGTTGTAGTAAACAATAAAGATTTTCCTGTCTTGTAGCCAGTGAACATTGGTCAGATGTGAAATTTCATTCTCCAAAGTAATTCATTCTCTTTTAGCTTATGAAACTTAAGCCTCCTTTGGTATTGATTTACAGAAAGAAGCCAAATAGAAAATTAGCTCCCATGTGAATGTGTCTGCAGTTATGATAAAGTACTTTGGGTTAGACATTATTGTAATTTTTTAAGTGGTCATAGCCTATTATACAAATTAATTTTTCAAGATCTAAATTGCAGCAAAATGTAACAGTATAATATCCTTGTGTATTGTAGACATTAATTTTTATTTATGATGTACATATTACAACTCTAATGTATCTAATTTACAAAGTTATATATTTTGACAATTTAAATGCTTTTTAAAAGCATTTGTATATGGATTCTTAAACAATATATGAGCTGTTCCAGTATGGTCATCCAGGTAATCTTAAAGAAGAAAATGGATTTTTATGGTTTGCAATAAAGTTTGTTAAAAGGTAGCACTTTGTGGGAAAATCAAATGTGGAGAGCTCTTTTTCATTCTGTATTTAGTCTGTTATCATTAGTGCAAATACATTAAGTAGAGATGGTGGTGATACAATATAATTGATAGATTAGATAGATGATAAACAGGTAGATATGTAGTAGGGTGGGTAGGTAGGTAGGTAGGTAGATAGATAGATAGATAGATAGATAGATAGACAGACAGACAGATAGATTGATAGATAGATGTAAAGATATATAGATTTTAGGCATCCCCCCCTCCAAACTCTTTATTTCACTGACAGGGAAGGAAGAGCAGCCCAGAAGGGTTAAATTGCGGGTTAGCACTTAATCCAGGTTAGATTTCAGAATTTTTTACTTGCATTTGTAATACATAGTGTTGTAAAGATATCTTTTAATAATGATGGAAAATAGAGCTACATCGACTTCTTTTGTAACTTTGTACTTTTAACCAAGGTAAAATAATTTTTAAAATTAATAAGATAGTTCTAAGGATTTACTACTAAATTTCAATCCACAGAAACAGACACCTTTGAAACTTTATACTGGAAATTCTAACAGTTTTAACTTACTAACCACTAGGAGTCTCTGCTATAAAACCATCCATGCAAAGAATATGGTTCATGTATCTACAATGTTACCAACATTGGCCTTAAATTAAATCTTCATACAATTTAACAATATATAATAATACAACAGCCATGATTTATTTATGATATATATGAAATAAACAAAAACATCAGGTCACCAGAGCCAGCCTTTTACATTTTAATAATTCTTTTAAACATTTTTCATTTGTCACTTAAAAAAATGACAAAATAATTTCACACGACATCAATATGCATAGAATACAGTATATATAACAGTTAAAATCTTCAAAAATATTTCTTTTTACTAACAATAATTTATTAAGTAATAAACCAAGAAGCACATTAATGTAAAACCATTTATTTTCTTCTAATATTATGAGAGATTACATTTTAATTTCAACTGTAAATGGTTGATATAAGAGTTTAATTTTTATACTGGTAGTTAAAAATAATTGCATTTTGTTTATGTCAAATAATTCTTAATATTTAATAATTTTTGGAATGTTACTTAGGATTCTATTAATAATAATAGGACTCCAACAAATTGCCCATGCTTATAATGTACCTGATGTGTGCCAGGGTAGGTTTGAGGCTTTAGCAATAAATGAAGCACAGACTTTGTCTTTAAGGTGCTTGTTGTTTACATAGAGATTAACTAAAACAAATAAGTACCACAAGTTCTTATAATCACAATGATTGAAGTAAGACAGTCATGTAGGATATTTTGGGTCCTACAAAGGTATCACTCTGTGTGGCCTCTTGGCATGCTGACCAGATAGTCTTTATATTTCGACATGGAGATTCCTCCAAGAAACAATTATAGACCTCTGCCCCACCCCCAACCCTTTTACCACATGCATTTATATATTTATTATCTAATCGGTACCTCACAGATGTCTAGGACTTGGTAATACTCAATAAACCATGGTTTAATAGATTATCTTTATTAATTTTCTTTGGCTTAAAGGCAGGCTCTCAACTAATTAGTTTGTAAATTTGGTAGCACCTTTGGTTGAGGAGCATGGTATGTTTCCTGCAGACTCCTGCTCTGTAGAAAATTAAGTATGTAACGAAATGATATGAAATATCAATGAATGTCTGAACCATTATTAATTCATGAGGCTACCTTCAGGCTCCTCTCATGCACATATAGAGAAAATGCAGAGGAAGATTAATATATATATATATATATATATATATATATATATATACATACATACACACACACACATACACACACGCACACGTTATTTAACTTCTCAATTTTAATGAAACACATTTTCTTAGTAGTTGGACACTCTACTTCAGGTCCTCAGGCAGAGTGAACAAATAAATGATGTTAATTCTCTGATTCCATCACTCCAGTATCCCCTATCCCCACTCTGTATTCTATATACACATGTCTGAGAAGTTGGAGGAAATGAGAGTCAGAAAAGGAAGGAGCTGAAAAATGATGTGCATGACCTCCATCTGGGTGAACCTTGATAATGGAGACAGTGTTTGGATGTCCTCCCAAACTTGGGGGTAATTATTAATATAGTGCTACCTCTCTCCTGGTATTTGCTATTTAGCAGAACTCTAGATCAGGTTAGAAGTGTTAGGCAATAGGGAATGACGACAGGAAAAAAAGTAGAATGACAGAGCTCAGTGGACTATTCCATGTGTGCCAAGTGAGAATTCCAAGTTTCCTATGGACATAGAGCAGGGGTAGGTGTTAGCTGGGAGAATATATTCACTTGTTGTTAACTAAAAACTTGCCTAGGTAGTGGAGGAGATCTGATTAATGGAGCTCGGAGGGGTAGAAAGCTCACTGATTGGCTGGTAGGGAGAATTGGTGTGGCCTAATATATGCCTTATCAGGGCTACTATCTCCAATTGGTTACTGAGTATACTTAGCTAAATGTTTTAAGAGTATCCATTGTGCCTCATGAGAGAGCCAGTAGTGGGTTCCATCCACACTAAGGGTTGGACAATCATTAAAGCCTTAGAATTTGGGTATTAACAGACCCCTAGGACACTGCTGGGTTTTGGCCTTGCCCTTCCTCCAAAATCTTCTTCATATCAATGTGAACATCTGTGCAAGAACACCATACAACCTAGAGGAAGCAGTTTTGCATTGAACAGTACACAATTGTAATGCCTCATTTAATTTAGAATATTTTTGGATTATACTGAGTTTACCAAAATGGGAGAGCATAACTAGTTTGCTCTAAGCAGATGAGGAGCTCAAGAGTCAAGGGAAGCATGTCAGGTGCAAAACGAAGCAAAGCCCTTGTTTATAAACATCTAATTTGTAAAAGTAAAATTTATTCTTGTTACATGCTAGAGGAATATTTATTGCTTCACTTTTGGAACATGTGAGAATTAATTATTTGGAAGAAAAAGATTTGGGACAGTGTTCCACATTCCTCAATTCCAGGAGAGGAAACCCCAAGATAAAAATTAAGATTAACCAGGGAGGGACATGCAGCTGTATAAAAATATGAAATATTATTTTGTGTTGTAGTCTTTCCCACTAAATCCTCTCACCAGTTCACTGAACTCTCTCCAATTAATCCCAAAGGTCTATTCACCCATTGTCCAGATGCCCTTGTCTTTTGCAACCTGTTCATACTAATAATTGTCAATAACCACTGTGGAAAGAGAAACAAAAAGGGGCAAAAACCAATAAGGATCTGAAGGGTGTTTTTGCAAGGAGAGATTGAGGAAATGGCTACAAGATAGGGAAGAAAAAGAGGGAAACTCATAGAGGAGGAGAGAGACACCTTATTGCCCAAGAAACAAAAAACTTTGCTTGAGAGTTCCAGAGAAATAAGTGTGGATGTTGACTTGAAGCCAGACGGCCTTCAGAGCCAGCAGATGAAGAAACATTTTTATTTTTAATCATTCTCTAGGACAATGGTTCTTAATATGTGATCTCTGGACTAGCAGAAGCTTCTAGAAACTTGTTAGAAATACACATTCTTGAGCCCTACATCAGACCTGCTGAAGGAGAAACCCTGGATTAGAGAGCCCAGGGATATATACGTGTTTAACAAGCCCTGCCGATGAGAACCACTGCCGTCTGATGGTACTGGTGATGAAGCATGTCAACCACGTCACTCTCATCTTTGGCGTTCCTTTTAACCTGCTGCACTCTTTCTACAAATGTCAGTGCCGGTGCTTTCATGAGCAGACCAGGAATTTCTGACTGAGGGAAATGGACAATAGTTAGAACTCATACCTCATTTCTGAATGGTCTTAACTGGTTTGCTGACTGAAATATTAAGGGATTGCAGTGATCTAGTCATGACACCAGGGATAACAACCAAGAGCAAGTAATGATAATCATGTCACAATCATCAGCTGGCCTAAAGATCCCATTGATCATTCAAGATACATGTGAAAAAGTGATAAAAGACAGATGTTGAAAAAACTGTAAAGGCGTTGGAAATGATGAATTATGGCAAAAGAGAAGAGGAATGTATGAATTTCCAATTATAATGAACATAGTCAAGGTAATTTTAGTTAGGAAGCAAAGCAGACATTTGGTGTTCTAAGGACAAGACTCGGTTCCTTGGCAAGAAATTAGGATATAAGTTAACTCTAGAACACCATCTAAAACCATGGGATACTGGCTCCATTGACTATGGAGTCTGTGTCCTTGGGCGAAGCAAGTCTATGGGTGGGGAGGCTGTGTTCTGGTCATGACAATTAGAAAGATCCATTCACAAGGGAGAGACCCAAACCCCAGATATCAGAAGATAGTGTGCACAATGCCATTAAGAACCAAAATAATGAAGGAAGTCATTTAGAGGCACCAAAGGGAAATATCACAAGTCTACTTTTAGGTTGCTTAATCGATCTTCACCTGGGCCCAGACCAGTGAGAGCTATGTACATAACATATTTTGATCCTGCCTGTGCAATGATTTCTCTACCTCAACTGGGATTATGGGCACAATTGCATATATTGGGAATAAGGGCAATGTCTTAGCATGTTTAGGTTGCTAAAATAGAGTGCCATTGAGTGGGTGGCTTACACACAACAGAAATTTATTTCTCACAGTTTTGAATGCTGAAAGTCTGAGATCAGGGTGCCACACAGTTGGGTTCTGGTGAGAGCTTCTTACTAACTTGAAAACTGTCAGTTTCACATTGAACCCCTACATGGTGGACAGACATCTAGCTAGCCCTCTGGCCTCTTCTTATAAGGGCCTGAATCCCATTCATGATGGCTCTACCCTCATAAATCTATTGGACTCTCAAAAGCCCACTTCCAAATACTATCACACTGATGAATAGGTTTCAATATATAAATTTAGTGGCGGGGAGGGCACAAACATTCAGTTCATTTCAGGCAGCAATGTTTTAAAATGTAAATATTTTAAAACTGAAAATGTATGTCAAGAAAGTGTCAACTAAAAACAAGTTTGAATCTCTGAACTAAGAACTAAAACTATCTTCCCTAAGTACATGTCTTCACTTTAGGAGGTCAGTATCTGTCCCTTTATTCTCCCATGAGTCACACATCACACAGGGCATGCAGGGACTAATTTTCTACTTGGTCACATGTAGGAGGTTTTTGAGACAGGTTTATTACAAGTTCGTAGCTTCTCATTGTTAGCTTCTCAGGAAGACTACAATTTTTGAAGATGAAGGCCATCCTCAACTTCATAAAAAAATCTAACATTTTAAATTCCAGGTAACTACATATTAAAGTAGACACAATACTTATTATTATTTTTTTAGAACTTCAGAATATTTTAATTAAATATTTAAATAAAATGATATAAAATAAAATTGTCTTAATTAGATAAATAAAACCAGTGAAAACCTATGCTTAATGTAAAATAGGAATCATGTTCAGAATGCATCATAATTTCTTAAAAATTAATTTTCTGCTACACTTGGAATAAATTAAGGACAACAGCACTGATAAGACAAAACAGGGTCCATATGAAACGTTAGCATATTAGCATATTAATAAAAGAAGTTAAGCACATTACTCCAAATGGAAGTCTTTAATGACTAGCTACACTTGAATGCAACATTTTTATATGGAATAAATAGTCGTGATTCTCAAATGTTTGGTCATGATTAACCAGTTTATCTTTCAGATTAATTTTTTCCTTTCCAGTCTTGTATCAGTGACATACAATGAATTTCAGCCAGAGAGTATCTTGTTGTAGGGCTGGGTTGGTGGATGGTAGATACTCCCTTTTAGCTTTCAGGAATGGCTTGGCCTTGGTGAGGGTCTGATGTCTGGGCTCCAGTCTCAACTCTCTCCTTCTCTTCTATCAATTTTAGTTTATATATATGTCCTCAGGTGAATTTTTCTTTTCAACGATTATCAGTAAAAGTCTCCTTTTCTTTAAAAAGGTGATAAAAGTATAAAAATCTGCTAAGTGAAAGGTAAGTTATCCTCCATAGGAAGCCAACTTCACAGAGATTGCTCATATCAGTAATACTGACAGGGAGGTGGAGTAGAAGAGGGGAAAGAGTATGGGTTCTGGAGTTAAAGCAACCAGGGTAGGGATTTTAATTCTGCCACCTATGACCTCAGCCCATTACATAATCTCTCTAAGTATCTGTTTCTTCTCTGTACAATGGAGCTCATAATAGCTGCCTTTTAGTATTATTATAAGAGGTATAATTTATATGATATAGTGTAAAATTTAATCCATTCTGCAATTCACATATCTAGAGAAAAATGTAGTGTTTTCATTTTATTTAATATTAATCTGCTCTTTCTTCTAAGCCCCCACTCATGCTTAAAGGAAAAATAAACAATGAACAAATGTCTACATTAAACATTCAAGTAACTCTAACAGATAAACTTTCAAATTTCAATGACTTCATCTAGAAAATAAAGTGTATTTTTCACTCATGCAACAATTTAGTGTGGATGTAGTCTAGTGACTATTTTCTAAGTAGTAACTCAGGCATCCAATGTCCTTCATTTTTTCTCTCTTCCATTGTCAATACCCTCATAGTCACCCTGGATATCGACATCTAGTTGGGGAAAAGGAGCTGAAGAAGGCATATTGAAACTTAACCATCAAAACCAGCAAGGAATACACATTACTTATAACTATTGTAACAGTGCAATTCCTTACATTTAATTGATAGTAACTATTCAAGTGGTTCACCTAGACATAAAGGAGCTTGGGGGATATCTCCTAATCATACTTCTACAATATGGAAGGGTAGCACTAATCTTTGTCATGAATGATCTCTTCTCAACTTTACAATATCCAGGCGTACCTTTTGTACCAAACATACTCACCACCTCAAGAGAAACAATTCAAAGTCCATCCAGTTACTAGAGCTTGCTCAAAGTCCAGGATTTCTGAATGATGTGCTCAACACTCCATCACGAATATATATGGCTTCATTTGATCTGGCAACTTATAAACTAAAAAGCAAATGATCTAAACCTCCCCTCATCCTCTCACCTCAACATACATGCTCAACCCGTATGCATGGCAATATGAGCTAGGATAAGAGCCATTGAATGACAATGGGATATATATAATGGATGCCTATCTATAGCAATGATAAAATCCTGCTGGGAAGGCACTGGAAAGGCCCCTTGGTATGGAGACAGAGATAGTTCCTAGACTAGATGCTGATCTGCTCTCGTGGAAGACCCCTTTGTCCACTGCTTTCCGTTGTCTTTGGCTCCGCCTTCTGGGAGATTATCTCATGCTTATTTTTCTCCATTCCCATATTTGAAGTGAGCACTTGGAATTGTGCTCTCTTCAATGACTAAGTGCCCTCTTGCCTCTTGCAGCCTAAAGTCTGTTTTAAGGCTCGAACAAAGGCATATATCTTCAGTAGTATAATTACCTCAAAAGCTTAGTAGATTTTCAAACATCGATTTGCTTCCAAATAATGCTGTGTGACAGCAATCATACTCAATGTTCTAGACATAATTAAAACATAAAAATGTGTTTGTTTCTTCACCTGCACACTTCCCTCTCGCAACTAAATCTTTATTATTTTGTGGTCATCGGTTTGGATAGGAAAGCAAGGAAATATTGCTTGTCTATTCTCTGTACTGTTCAGAGACCTCCTGAGGTCTGAGGAAAGTGGAGGCACAGGGAATGAGGACATCAGTCTCCTCCATTTCTGAGGGTGGGAGCAGTGTTTCTGCCTATCATTGAATGCTTCAGGAGACTGGTGATCCCGTTAGACTATGACCTCTTGGAGAGCCAGGCTGACTTATTCCATCTCACAACTCTAGCAACTAGCATTGTTCTGGGCACACAGAAAATGTTTAATGATGTTTGTAGAATAAATGAATATAAAATTAGTTGTTAAAATAAGTTGTCATATATCTTACTTTAATTTAGTAGCCTTTAAAATGTGTCCCTGGACCAGCAGCATCACCATCATCAGAAACTTATTAGAAATATAAATTCTGGGCCTTACTTCTGACTTACTGAATCTTGGGTAGGATCCAGAAATCTTGTGTGTTTGTGTGTGTGTGTGTGGTTTTTTTTAGATGATTCTGACACACATTAAACTTTGAGAACCATTGTATTAGCTTATCAACGTTTTTCCTAAGAATGTTTAAGTTTAAAAACTATTATCTACAAAGAAGCTAAATCTACTTTTTCCTTCTAAAGCAAAAATCTATTGAATTTGATAAGTAAGGAATTTTCTTAGATATTTTTGAAATACTTTTTAACTTGGTGGGCAGCATGCAAAGATTCCATGAGTTTATGAACAATGTGTTTTGAACCCTGACTTTTTGTAACTTTTCCGGAGACATCCTGTCATTGTTTCATATATAGGATTTCCATTGAGTTAGGTAAAGTTCAGAGAATAGGTCAATAGCAGGATGCAGTCTCAGATTACCTAGGCAGAGATTATGCTGCCCCTCCCACTACCGAGTTCTTCCATGCTTCATGCTTTATTGTCTGCTGCCCTGGTAACTTCCTCACCCAGAGTCATGAGGCTGCCTATAATCCCATGTTGTTCGTTTATCATAAAGCTGAAGTTTGCGTCATTTTTCACCATTCTTTGAAGAGACTTTTGCCATCTAAGAAGATTACTATACCTTTTTATTTTCAATTTTATCCAATAGGCAATATTTAAGTTATCATTTTTTCGTAATGGACTAAGTCAGGTTATCAAATAGTCTATTGAATAGACTAAGTTTAAGATTAGCTAATACAATTTTATTTGGGACATATATGGCTCCAATTTAATTGTCACTGAATGTCATTCTGAGCTGACTTTACAACAGCTAATCAATACCTTTAATGATATACTTCACGATGCCATCATTTCCTCAAAATAAATGTTTTAGTGTAACAGAGCTGTGTTTAATGTGATTAAAGCAAACACATGTAAAGTAGGTTCCAAATGTGTAAATATGCATTGTTTTGCTTTTATTATTCTTATAGATGTAATTTTTTGACTGTTGTCCATTTTGGCCAAAACACTTAGAAAGATTTTAATCTTTTTTCATAATTTCCATGTGCATTGAGATAGTGACCAATGATGGTAAGTATCACAATCAGTATTTTTCCTGAAGTAAATAACAGGTGTAACTCACTACAAAATTTCAGTTTTCCTGAAGGAACCATAGCAGTTTCTCAAATTCTAATGTGTATACTAGTCACCTGAATTTCTTGTTAAAATTTAGATTCTAAGTCTGTAGGTATAGAGTGGGGTTAGAGCTTTTGCATTTCTAACAAACTGATACAAATGCTGTCAGTACACAAACAACACTTTTTGGTGAAAACTCACTAGAGGGCATCATACTGGGAATGATAGAAAATCAAATGAAAAGTAGTAGATTAGGTGCTCTCACAAATTGTCGCAATTTCTATTCTTGCTTCTGTGCCTCAAACTCATATGTATGTACTTTCCAACTTTTAAGAATTTTTGTAGTGAATTTAGATGTCAACATATTCTTGTATTCCTGGCCAATACAATGAAGGAGTTCATGCTTTTCCTTCCATGCTAATGTAAAAAAAGGTAATTATAGGATGAGTAGAGATGGTAGGTTCACTTTTAAGCTTCTAAGAGTAAATAGCATATATGTATCTTTTGCTCCAGATTATTTAATGTCCGTATAAGAACTAACAGAGCAATCACTTATTCTGAAGTGCAAACTTTTCCTTTCATTAATATTCTTTCTCCCAAGCAACCTGCACCTTAACTATGATCACAAAGCTGTGCTTTCATACAAAGTTGATTCCAGCACATATCGTTGCCAGTTTTACTTGGGCTTCCAGGTATTTCCGCTTTCCCCTCTGTTACAGCAGAAGCCTCTCTGATTTCTTACCTCCACAGACTTTTCCCTCTTCACCCTGCTCCTCCACTTTGGGTTCTTCTGGATGATCCTGACTGAACAAGCATCAGTCAACCCTGACTGGTACTTTTCTTTGTAATTACTGTTATTTTTAACTTGAGAAAACCACCTGGTTGGACTACTGCCTGTTTGCCAGGCAGAGACAGCTGCTCTCAGGGTCTGCCACAGCCATGTTGCAGCCTGCAGGGAGATATGCCACATGCAGGAGTTTGGCATGTGGTCAGTTTGGACCTAAGATGACAGCTCATCTTCACTGTGGTTTGTTGGCATCATGAACGATGCTCCACCAACCCAAAGAGAATGCTGCTCTTCTCTTGCTCTGTCTCTGCAACACACACACATACACACAAACACATGTGCACACACACAGATACACTTTCCACACAGTCTCCTTGGAATAAAAAAAAATTTTGTGAGAAATTGGCTATGTGCCACATACCATAGGCTATACTGTAGATGCTTTGGATGAAGCTTGTGAAGAAACATACGGACCTCATAAAAGAAACACCTGCTTGTTCGAAGTGTAAAATAAAAAATAAAAGTTGCCCCACTGTCAATTTGGAAGCCCTGGAAGGAAAGCTGACTGTGATTAAATAAAGGAGGCCGCCAGAGGCTTTTTTCGGCCCATATCCTTCTGGCTGAGGCATCTCTATTCTCTGAATTTTTAAACAGATATCGTTAAGGATGTGTTCTCTATTTAGATTCTGAGAGTAGATTTAAGAAGTCCTCATACTAGGCAAATTCCAAAATTGGACTGCCTCTTCCTACAAAAAAAAAAAGGATTTAAAAAAAAGGTCAAGATTTTGATTTGCACCAAACAGCCAATAAGGTTAAGATTTTCAAAAGAAACCTTACACCTGCTCCCAAATTTGGGGACATTTTGAAAAAGAATTAATTACTGGTCATTGCTTTCAAAAGTACAACTCTAATACCCAGAAATGATTTGGTAGAAGGAAAATCTGTAATACAATTAAAAAAAAAATTACTCGTGCACTTGAAAATGACCAAAAAATATAATATACCATGAAGACTCTAAGTCAATTTTAATTAAAATTAGGATTTAAGATCACAAGGAGGAATATTAAATTATTTTATTTCTATATTTCAATATAATAAATAAAAGCCACAGTCTTTTGCTTATATTTGACAAGAGTAGAATATATAAGAAAATCCACTGTCACATGATTGTTCAAGTAAATGTTCTTAGATGCTAACAAAACTCATTATCTGTCTACCAAATAGGTTACCACAGACTGCCCACCCTCTCTCTCTCTCATATATGCATACATACACATATGTATATATATATATATATATATATATATATATATATATATGTGTATGCATACATATGCATAGCATAATTCAATTTTTATAATTAAACTCATGTATTTACAAATATATATTACATAGTACGTATGTGAAATGATATAAAATAAATTTTTTTTCTAAGGAGTGAGATTAAGAATGTTATATTTTCTTTTTGTTCAACTGTACTTTCTGCTTTTTCTAGACTTAGCATTTGTTACTTATGTAATAAAATAAAAACAAAGGGTGAGGGAAAGGAAACAAAGGACAAAACATTTTTTCAGGATAATTTAATCTGCTTTTGAGTCATCCCAAGATACCCTGGAGCTCAGCCATGAGTGAGAATTGGCACTAATGTTAAGGATCTGCCCTGCTAGGGAACACTTCTAGTTCTGATTAGGCATCTGTGTCCTCTTTATCTAGAATAGGAATCTTCAAACTACTGCTTGTGGGCCAGATCCATACCCTGTTTTGTAAATAAAGTTTTTTGGAGAACACAGCTATAGTCATTCATTTATGTACTGTCTAGGGCTTTGTTTTATGACAGCAGAATTGAGTAGTTCCCACAGAAACTATGTGGCTCACAAAGTCTAACATATTTACTATTTGGTCCTTTATGGAAAGTTTGCTGCCTATTGATTTAGAGTTTAACTTAGGGCAAAGGCCTTCTAGAATGTTCTTGTATTTAATAGAGTCCACCTACTCTAATATTTAAAAGCTGTGGTTTGTGGCATTGTTAAACTCTGAACCATCGTTAGCCTTATGATTTCCAATGCTGTTATTTCAAGTAAAATCAATTCATGCGTGTCTGATTCAATCAAATGTAATTCAACAAAATGTGATTTTGGAAGATTTGTTTAATGTTCAAAAAAGTGTCTACACCATCCCCAGGTCCTGGAAGCTGTACTCCTGCTAAAGTGAGTAAACTTCAGACCCTAAAAATGAGTTGTAATTGAACTCAGAATTGACAAGGTCAAATATGTATGAGTACTTCCACTCTTTTTAAAGATGATAGTTCAAGTAAGGATTGGCTATTTTAAAATTTGTCATGAATTTTTATTTTCAACTGTAAGACAAGCCCCTCAATCAAGCTTCTTTCCACATTTTATTTCCCTTGGACATGAATAGTAATAAAATACTGTATTTCAGAGTAATCTCTTAAAATATACCTGTTCTCCTCAAGAAGTACCATCAATTTTTTTACTTTAGCATAGACAACCAGAGAGAAGCAGGCACAAATTTACTTATCACAAACCCAAACCCCAAGCATCCCGATCAAATTTGATAAACATGCATTGCTCACCTAGTGGTGCTGAGTCTTCTAGATACTCAAGGGAGAGACCAGCTCAAAAAGCTTTCACTCTGATTTATTTTGGGGCCTATCACTCACCATTTATTTATGGTATGTATGAGACCACTGTGAAGAACCAGGACCTTTTGCTCTGTTCCACTCTCTATTTCATGATCTTTTTGTATCATAAATATTTTCTCATCAAATCAGAGAGGTTTTTTCCAATCCTGCTGAGAGGCAGCCTCGGCATCTGTGCAATGTCTTTCATCTCCTGTAATTATCTAACTGCTGGTGATTGTATAACCCAAAAGATTAGCCTCCAATTAATTTAGTGTAAAAATTAGATCGTGACAGAAATTCTATGGAAATATGAAGGTAGTATCATGAATGGAGTTCTTACGGTTTAGAAAATTAGAATTTAACATGAAATCATTAATAATAATAATAAAATAATAGATTTGTATGGAGAGAGGCATGAATCACCTCATATATTTCTCCCTAAAATTTTATGAGGTAATTTTCTATTATCTGCATTTTATGTACAACTCAGGGAGATGAAATAACATTCTGAAGACCATAAGTTAGCAAAGACTGAAAGCCAACTTTATCTGATTACGTTGTCTATGTTGTATTATCTTCCAACTCCCTATGTTGCATGTTTCTATGTGTACCCCTTATAATTGACTCTATATTTTCTTTATGTTACATAAGAAATGCCTGCTAGTTTTAAGAAAATTCTAAACTAAAACAGCCTAAGAATGGAGGTAGCTGGGGAGGTCTGAGGTAAGTTAAAATTTATTCATGATATTGTAATAGTGTTAGGAGATAGATAGGAAGAAAGAAAGCCTTAAAAAGACTTGGCCTTAAAATTTTTGAAGTTCGAAAACTATCATTTGAAGTAATAAGCTTTTTTTTTCTCTTAGGGTATAAACTAGAGTTTATTTTTCTTTTGGAAAAATTTCTTCAGCGGACATTTAGTGAAGCATATCTAAGGGCAATTTCCCTGTGTTTCTGGCTGAGCCATGAGTTCTGTGACTTTATGCCAAGTAGATGATTTAGACTGAGATAGTAAGTGTTCTTTCTACTTAGTGAAGTAAGTGTATGCTCCTAAGAGAAGAGTGTTTCCATTCTTAATCTGTAAGTGCACCATCTATGACTATATGCTGTGGTTCATTCTTGGTTATTAGATATAGGAAACATTTAATGATAAGAGCTTGGAAGGGGTAAATCTGATTCAACCTTAACTTCTCTTAATTTTACACTTGAAAAAAGACAGTAGTAGGAATTAGATTAAATTTGACACCACACAACTTGAATGTAACTGTTGGTGTTTATTCCAGATGGAATAAACCTGATTAGAAGGTAATGTACTTGTCTACTATTGAGGCTTTTTTGTCAAGATCATGGGGTCAGGTCAAGCTCATGCATGTGGGAACTGAAATTTCATCTGTATGGATTTTCCATAAGAAATTGTTCTAGAAAAGGCTTGATGAGGTGGGCCTGGCTTTGGGAAACAAAGTCTTTTTTAGTCTCCAGGTGTTGATTTGTTCTGTTAACTCAGGCAATACCTTGCTGGCAGGGTTCATGGCAGTAAGGATGAGCTGCTCCTTGCCACGTGGGAGCACTACAGGAGTTGGTCAAGGAGCTTGCCTGGTAGGAACTATGATACTGCTTTAGATTCTAAGAATAGCCACATCTAATAGCAGTTTTAAATGACCTCATCTTCCACATTTTCTTTGTCTTCAAGGCTTCAGTAAAGCCAGTTGTTCTTTGAGGAATTTACAAAAAGACCACCTCAAAATGAGATGCAGCTGAGGAGGTAAGGGGAAAAGAGGAGGGAAAACCAGAGAGACCTAGTCCCAAATACGCATGAGATGGCATCATGAGGATGTTTCCTAGAAAGAGCTCAGGGCCTCTTTGGAAGTGGGGTAGGGGAGCAATATCCAGCAAGTCAGCCATTAAGAACTACATATTTTTTAACAAAACAAAAGTTATTTGTAAATCATAGATTATGGATACCTAGGATTTAGGTGTTACGAGAGACTGATAAAAACAGACTCAGAAATAGCTTGAAAGAAAAGAAAAGGAAAGGAAAGGAGAAGAGAAGAGAAGAGAAGAGAAGAGAAGAGAAGAGAAGAGAAGAGAAGAGAAAAAAGAAAAGAAGAGGAAGGAAGGAAGGAAGGAAGGAAGGAAGGAAGGAAGGAAGGAAGGAAGGAAGGAAGGAAGAAGGGAGGGAAGAAAGGAAACCAAGCAAGCCTCTTCTGCTGCTATGGTGGCAAGCCTAGTGCAGCCTGCACCTGACTTCCCTCAAGCTCATAACTGACTTGTCCACACAGGGGTTAATGTGGTCAATGCTGTACAGGTAGTCAAATTACTTAGTAGGATAAAAGCCAAACATACTTCCAAATAAATACCTACCTTATCCCCTGCATCCATATAGTTACCTGTCCTCTGACAACCTTTGTGGGATAAAAAAAAAAGCAGGGAGATTTCTCCAAACAAATAAATGTTCAAAATGCAAATCTGCCCCTTTCATTCCATGCCCTTTCTCCAGAACTCCTCCACAGAGATTCATGTAAAACATCTACCACACTCAACAAGTTTGATCATAAGGGACTTTTATCACAGTGTGAGATACCTGGCTACAGACTTCATGTGATATATATTATCTTATATTAATTTATTCAGAGTCCTTCTTTGTACTAGGTGCTACATTAGAAGATTAGATCACAGTATTTGCTTTCATGTTGTTTATGGGCTATTTCTGAAAGGATTTAATAAGATATATATGAGTGACTATAACATAAAACACGGCGATTTGTGATCATAGTATAATAGAGATTATACAAAGATTGAAGGAAAATTGATGATACTGACTTCTTGAGGGAAATTGCTTTCTACTCTGACTGAATTTTTTTTAAGGGTTCTGAGCATTTAAAACAGGGATTCAGGAGAGCAAATATATGGCATGTGCTCTGTGGATACTCTCTTTTAACCAAGGCCAAATCCAAATTGAAATTTTTTCTATAAGGTTTTTTCTTTGTGTAAGAGAATCTGATAATCAAAGTGGATGTTGTTTTCAAATATTGTTTTGTAAAATACAAAATAAAATGGAGTAGGTAATTTTCTGTTGCCCAATTTCTCTGTTTTGACATTATAAAAAGTTACAGAGCTGTGATGTAAGGATCTCAAAGTATATACCTCACAGCAATTACGATTACAGAGTAATTGAATAGCCTATTTGATAATCTCTCTCAAAAAAGAGCTATTTAAAATATACTTTGTCCTATCATCTATCTATCTGTCGATCTACCTACATACCTACTACCTATCATCTATCATCTATGTGAATAATGTACCTGATATAAGGAAGTTAAAGCTGCCATCACCTGTGAAAATTTGGACTTAATTGCTCAGAATTGTTCCTAGTGTTCAACATGGGCCTTGCCCACTATAGTAACATGCATATAAAACTCATGTTTGTCACAGAAAAAAAGATATTTAGATATTTCCTGACAGTTGCAAAGTTGTTATTTGAACCTCAAACTTCTGTTATGAATGTAACTGGAAAAATAGGCCAGGCTCATGATAATGTTGATTGTTTCAACTATTAAAAGCAAACAAACACACATACAAAACCAGAACTCAAAACCAAAATTCTTAGTTTGGCCCCTGTGGAACATTAATTTCACAGGAAGGTAGATTTGCTATTTCTCTGGGTGTGCCAGTATGAGTAAATTTCAAAATACTTCATCTTTCCTTCTCAAGTAGCTGAAAAAAATTGATTTACTGAGGAGGTTTTATAAGTTTGTGAATGTCTACAAAATAAAAGTTTTGTGGTAGTTGATTCAGAGAACTGTCTTAAGAAAATAAATAGCCTTATAGTTATACCTGTTCATAACTGTTCTTTTTCCGAGAAAAAGAACCAATATTTTAAAAATGTTCTATATTCCAGGAATTGTTATAGGTATCGGGTATGTAAAGATTGGTAAACGCACATCCTGCCCTCAAGGAACTTAAGGTTACTATGAGCACTTTCTCGTTTGCTAATCAGAAGTGCCACTTGAATTTCTCATAGATTAACAAGGTAAGCCCAAAATAGCCAGACTTCCAAATCTTAATGATCATGAGTAGATCTTTCCTAGGATGCAGCAGCAAAATAAGGCTATCAACACAGTCACAGAGTCTATCAAATTCTAGCTTGTTAGCTATGTCTAGATCCTTCTTAAAAATGTAACCTGCTTGTCCCTAAAGAACCCAGCTCTCTTTTTAATCCCTGGTCTTTAAAGAAATGGGGTCCTCTCAGACTGGTTCTAGATCTCGTCTCCCTTCTTGGACAGAACTGCTCTTTTGGGAAGTTCTGTGGGCCAGTGCACTGTCTTTTTTGGTTTAACACCTTCAAACAATTATGCTTCACTAGGCTGGTTCAATTTTTCAGTCCAATGCTCTTCAGTCCCTGTCTTTCTTAACTCAAAGCGATTTATATTTCTTAAGCTCTTGTAAAAACCCTCTTCATTCTTTTACTCAGACAACACGCGCGCGCGCGCACACACACACACACACTTCCTCCTTCTCTAGTGAGACTTCTTTGCCCCAATGTAAATTAGGAAATACAAGTATATATATTTATGTGGTATATGAGAGGTAAATAATGATGCATGTAGCTCACATATGAGTATTCCTGCCTAGCAGTGTGTTTTCATTTTATCTGAAGAAATTTTAAGAAAGGTTTTAGGTTTGGGAAAAACTAGAAGGCAAAATAGTTTCTGGCACAAAATACAAGAATGGGAAATGGAATGGAAGTGATTTAAAACACATGATTTCATTTTCCATGAGCTTTAGAGATAAAAACTATTTTATCTCTATATTTTAGATTCATAAAAATGACATATTTCACCATAGAATATGGCAAAAGGGAAACATTTTTTAAAGGTATAAAGATTATAAAAGAAATCAACTGAATATCTAAGTGAGAGTTTTTGTTTGTTTTTGTTTTAGAAAGAAATGAAACACAAAGATAAATTTAGGTTATGACAGAATCAACTGATAAAATATGCCTTGGAAGGTAAATCTGTGATTTAGGAAAAATCTTATGATGATTTCTTTTTATAATCTGACCTGACTACTCCCCTCAAAGCACATTCTATCTCTAGTGTAATCAGCAGTGGCTCCATCAAAGTCTGCCTTGTATAAATATTAACTCATTTTCCAAGAAGCATGCAAGTACTAAATTCAAATCTATTCTGCTTTTCTAAGCAGGTAATAGATTATACCTCTCTGCTTGGTTCTCTGTCACTGCCTCCTTGTGACCTTCAGAACAGACACCACTAAAACCCTAGAGGTTCAGCCTTAATCAGTTTCTCAGTCTAGGCTAATCCCTAAAGACTTGGAAGCAGCCCAAAACTAACAGTCCTCTGTCTCGGCTTCTGTTCAGAATTGCTGCAGGTCTGGCTCTGACCATAGAGTCTAATAAAAAATTTGGGCTCACAATTTATTTCCTTGTCTCTCCTGTTTCACTACATGATCCCCCCCAACTTTCTTGCTTCCTCATATCATCCCACAATTTGAATCTCACCCATGAGCTCCGCCTCTGTGAAGGCACCTGCTACCTGCTGTAGGTAACTGAACTTCCTAATGTCATGAGACAGATCTTGCCACATTTCCACCACTCTCTTTCCCCAGTGCTAACTTCTCCCATGGCCTGCTCTTTGAGTTTTTCCATATTATTTGTTCTGTCTCCCAAGGTCAGCCTGGTCTAGATTCCACCTTCCCACACAGGCCTTCCATGTCACTGACTGAGCAATACAAGAACTCCTCCTAAAATTATCTAATCATCCAGGCTGAGCTTTGCATTGTATTTTAAAAGTAGTCACATAGACCTTCTTATGATTAGACATATTTACATATATGGAAGGACTCAGAGAGCATGTATTCCAGCTCTCATAGTAACTCAGATGAACAATCTAAGGTCATATTCTTTGTTTATAATTTTTACTCGAGGAATACATATTATTACTAGGTTTCTTGATCCTACACATCTCCCAAGACTAGTAAATCCCACTGTAGGCTGTAGTATTGCAATTAAAATACACGGGTTATGTTATCCAATATTAAGGGCTGCAGAGCAATTTAATCAATTGATATTAATTTCCTTTAGGCTGTTTAAATCAAAGGACATAAAATTCACAAACAAGCTGGGAACAAAGGGTGTTAAGCACCCAAGAACAATATTTACTAATTGTTAGGATTCATACTTTCAGAACTATAGGAGTCATCTGGGATTCAGCTGGTTTTGAAGGATGCAAATGAATCCTTCAAAATGAATAGGAGAAGAGGGAGGAGTAAACCAGGTACAAAGATTCAGAGAGCAAACTGAGCCCAGCATGGGACCAGGTTGTTTGGAATGGGTTTTGTGCTGGGGCAAGAGAAAATGCCAAGGATATTTGTCAGAATCTACGTATCAAAGTTCCTGCTGCTAAGGGGGACTTAGACTTCTGGGTTTGAAAGCAGAATGAGGACTCACGAGACTCATCTTTTTTCATCTCCATCTCAACTGTAACTTGAACTAGAACTTCAATTTTATGGACTCGCCACCCCCCTTTTTTTTGGGTTGTTGTGTTCAATTCTAAACTACACATAGGAAAACCAGGATTCCCCACACCTTGTGCCTAAACTAAGAAAGGCATGTGAAGTGTGAAGAGAAAAGTTCTCTTAAAAGACTGTTAGCATTACATTGTAATATGAATTGGTCAGAGTCTTTATTTAAGAAACTTGACTCCACTGCAGCATCTCCAAATGCCAGGTTCGGTTTTGTTTAGGGAAATAATTACCAAGTGCCTGCTATGTGCCATCCCGTTTTGAGAAAATTACATATGAGTCTGATCAGATCCATCAAAATTTTGAGTTGATTTTACTTCGCTCAAGTTGGTCTCCAGTGAGCCTGGGATAATTCTTGGACTCCTGATTATCCACAGTAACACAGATAACCCTACCTAGGCTGACGATTTATTTAGCCCTACGGTTGAATCTGTGTTTTGGATTTTGATTGAATTCAGATGCCCTGTGGAAAACTTGAGCCTAGTCTTGAATCCGGGGCTTTGTGCATAGGGCAATGACCCTTACCTCTCCCTTGCCAACTCTTTGTTCTTGGAAATAGGACACTGTCTTCTGTGATCAGATGCATACTAATGCTCTAAAAACTGGAGACTTACAGAGCATTTTTCCCCACCATAAATTTACTAATTACTAATTAACTCCTGAACAGTAAATCTTATAAAAGCATATTTCTTTTGAACTTGAAAAGGGCTACTTTAGCTCCTCCCTCTTCCCTAGCCTACAATGAAGGCCTGTGAAATGCTTGGCAGTCATGCTTACCTTGTAGACAAGACATACTCATGTTGTATACACAGGTCATGACCCTAATACCAATCACTATCCTTTTGAAAACTTGAGGGCCTCGTCACACCTTGAATTCTTTTTCTCATGGAAAGTCCCCAACCAAGCTCTGTGTCTGTTGCTCCTTTAGCTTTCTATGACTGTATGCTTTCACGTGTTTCTTGTTGATTTGCCTGAAAACATCCTATTTTCAGTGGAGTATTGTATCACATTGATCCCTCAAATCTGAATCCTTAGGGTTTTCAAAAAGTAGCATTCAGATAATCTCAGGTGCTTACAGCCTCATGGGACAGTTGCAGTTCTGTAATACATCCAGACACTGCGTTAGTTACACAGTAAAAAATTTAACATTTCTTTATATCACTGATAGATGTCACACACAAAGCCAAAGATTCAGATCAGATTCAGGTACCTTAGCTTTTCAATGAACAGTGCCTGAAATTAATTTACTCCGTCCTGACCTAAAGCAGAGGCCAATGCTCAGCATTTCCTTTATGGACCCATAGTTCATGTTCAAAGATGTTCTAATTTCCCCTTTAGACATGTTGTTTGTTGTCAGCAATTCTAGTTCCTGAAGCAGGATATTTGCTGTGTTACTAGACAGGGTCAACTTTCTATAGAGCATCTGGTAAAGTACATGTTGATTGTGGCAAAGCAACATTCAGGCTGATTTTCAAAGCCTGATCTTGTGGTTTCATCAGATCATTGTGAAGATTTTCAGTCATTGGTGGGAAAAAGGTTCAGAAAAGATTTTTAGTATTGTCATATTTCCCTGTCTCTGAAAAAAGTTTCTTTACAGTGTCAGATTAAATATGGCTTTAATGAGAAGCATCGGGTATAGGTTTTTAGAAAACCTTATATGATCAATTAGTATAGTTTTATCTGTCTAAACTTTTGCAAGTGTGAATTTTTGATTTAGTTGATTTTTTAATCTGCTTTATTTGCTTTGGATGGTAGAGAAAAGAAAACCATTTACTTTACAAGGAAAACAAATATTAACAGCTGCCTTGCTGGACTTTCCCACATAAGTACAATATTTCATTAAAGGAAAATTTCAAAGTATGACAAAACTATTGGGTTGATCATAATGTATTTTGGTTACTTTGAATTAAATTTCACTTTACAACAGCTAACATTTTTACTAAAGGTATTGTTGCTTGAATTTGAATAAAGCATTCATCTTAAATATAACACAGAAGCAATTTGTAAGCTCCATGTATTATGTCAGTCTTGTGGCATCAACCCGAGAGAGGGCATTAGTTTGATTTAGATGGCTTAAGCCAAATCCAGTTTTTGGATTTGTCAGTGAACACAGGATCACAACTTTTTTCTGAAGACTTGCTATGTTTCTACAGTTATGATTATACCCCAATGAAATGACATAAGATAAGAAGATAGGGAAAAAATAAATCTCACATATGAAATTGATCTTTGGTATTTATTATAGGTTTGAAACTGCACAATCCTCTTGCCAAATTTAAATCCTATTTCCAATTTGATTTGACTTTGCTACTATAGACCTAAAAGTGGGGCAAGGTATTGTACAAGGGGTGCAGAGCTCATAGCTGTTCTTGTCCTTTATCCACTGGAACAGACGCTAGTCTCTTTGGATCACAGGAACCTCCCTTAGAAAGTGGACACAACAATTTCTGAGAAACATTAGTATAATATTCTATGATATTCCCTAAAATAATTATACTTGCTATTTATGATACCACTTACATCCCTCACTATTAATATTCACATGTGAAATAGCAATTGAGCATAATAATAAAGGTACCTTACACAGCCCTGTGATGTAGCAAAATGGGTAAAGTTTCTCAGCATCTATAATCTAGGGACCCTGTCTTGAGTGGATCATAGAGATATTGCTGTGAGTATTTTGAAGGAAATCACAGTTTACCAAGAGTCTAAATAATGAGGTCCTTCCATAAAAGAGTAATATAATGACACATAAAGTACGATTCTAAACTTGAGTATAGAGATATTAGAGTTCTGTTTTCCTTGAAGCTCCCACAGGAAAGTCCCAAAACATTTTCATAATTCTCTTCACAGATTTTAACTTTTATTTTTTATATCCTCAGGCATCTAAACCCGAAGGTAAAGGAAAATTCAAAATTTGTGTGATTCTATTGTATAAAAATTAGACCTCCACAAAAGGTGGTTTCAGGCATCTCTGCTATTGTTCTTCCTGGCAGCTATTTGACAGTATAAGACCCCAAAGGGATCTAGGTGGACAGATTTTGTAAAATTTCTAAGAATTTACTGAGGTGACTATTCTTTTCAGGACACCTACATGGAAAAGGAAGTCTTAGCTATACTGAAAATGAAAGCAGTAAAAAAGGAGAAAAAGAGAAAATCCTATGAGGAGATTAGCCAAGAATTGCTCTAGTAGGTAGAGATGTCTTTGGAGGCATTCAGGAGTCCAAAGGCTGACTTAAACATATTCGATTATGAAAGAAAGTGGAGAAAGATGATTCCCTACCTACACCTATCTCTAGACAATATTATACAGATAAATTCAAGTTGAAATCTACAAGATGGTCTACTATTCTGATTTGGTGCAAGGTTTTTCTTGACTAATACAAAGAGTACCTAACCACAGATGGGACAGAGAAATGGAGCTGACATTTTTTAAGTGGTTTTTATCTGATACTTTTGAACACTGTACATAAGTAACCTAATTTATTCCTTACACTGAGCTTGTGAAGAAAATACTAACTCCATTTACAGTTGAAAATACAAGGCTTAGACAGATACATAACCATTAAGTAGCAGGATAAGGATTTTTCTGGCATAAAACTTCTATTTTTTCTACTATGCCTTGCCATTTCCTGAAGCAGTTGGATTAAACTAAGTTTAATGATTGGCAGGAGCAGTGCAATTAATGAACAAGGAGTCCAAGAAACGTGGCAGATTTAGACAAGGTGTGTCTAAGGACAGTTACCTGGATAAGAAACACTCACCTTGCTTCAGCAGCACACATTGTCTAAACCCAAGATTTAATTCTTTATCCACCACAAGCTTAGAGAAATCTTCGTTTACTTGCAGGGAGATTTAATACCTCAATAGGCGTAAAGAGGTTCCTCTTTCAGTTGTTTTTAGAGAGTAAGAGCTGAAGAAAAGCCCCTCATCATCCTGAGACTGGAATCCCTTTAAATGGGCTTCTATAAGTTTTTAGTTAGCAGCACCCAGGGCCACCGTACTTACAGCTCCAGGGACCTAGTTACACTGCAGACTGTGTGAATGGTTGTCCCTGGAGTTGGGCAGTGTGCAGCCTGCATAGCTAAAAGTGATGGTGTAGCAGGACCCAAGGGCTGGGACTGGTTCCTATATTAGAGGGCTATGCCATTTGTCGAACAGGGAACACCCGTAAATGTCCAATATATGAGGGTACAATAGAAAAAAACTTATACAAATAAGCAAGTAGAAATTAACAGAAAGATATAGCTTACCCTGTTGGTACTTTTACTTACTCTTTGTCTCGTGTCATTTCTACCCCTCAAAAAGAGCCACTCAGTCTTTGTCACTGTCCTAAGAATCCACATGTCACTACGAGATTGACTTTGTCTTCTCGATAGAGAAAACATGTGAGCCGAATGAGCTCTTACAGCTTTCTACTCTCCCATTTTCAGTCATCTTACAAAGGCTTTTAAACCTGAGAAAGAGCCTCATCATCTCCAAAGCTAAATCCTGCGCCTGTGCTCTGAACCCACTCCCATTTTTCCCACTCTCAGAACTCATTCATCAACAGTCTATTTCTCCCCTGATTTCAGGCCCTGATCAATTACTATATAAATATACCATAGCCTCCAAACTGACCTCTGAGCTGCCAGGTTTTTCTTCTTCCTGTTATTTTCCTGCCCTGCACTAGAATTATCTTTCTAAAAAAAAAAAATGTTTTCATCATATCAATTCCAGTGCCCAGCATTTCATGTAAGACCCCTCACGATTTGTTAAAATCCTTTTAGCCTTACTTCCCACCATGTTTTGTCATCCTCTTGACATTATGGCCATACCTTGCACAGAGGCATGCAACAACAGAATATCAACAGAAGGTCACATAGTTTGTGTCATTTTAAAGGTAAATACTGTGTATCATTTCTTTTGAATTCCCAATGTTAATCCCCAATGCTAAGCATCCTCAGGCAGAGTATAGACAACCAACAAATATTTATTTTAAACCAATTTTATGCCATTCTCAACATTTACCTCACTAACCACAAGTCTTCTTTCTCTCTCTGCTACCAGAGTCCCATTCCTTATAATATTTCTGTCACTCTCATACTTACAAACCATCAACAAAGCTTCATTGAATACAGAATAACTAAGAGCCTCTCCATCCTGATGTTAAACATGGCCATGATATTTCCTTCATCCTTTACTTCCGTTTAAACATTCCTGTCCATATTGATAGCATACATTATGAATTATACTTCAGTAGCTCCCTGAACATTCTGAACTATTTCATTCTTATCTTTATATAAGCTACTTTCATATCTTAGATCACCATTGTTATCCATATCCGCCTTTAACTGTCCTAATCTTCTTTTAATGCCAGTTCAAATCCTACTGCTTTTAAGAAGTTGACTCAGATTTTTCTGTACAGAACTAAACTCCTCAACCCATGCTGTGTAGCTCTGCATCTGTACCTTTTTACTGCAATGAGCAATTTATGCCTTGAAATAGAATTAATTACTTATGTCTGTAACCCCTACTAGAATATAAATTACTTGTTTTTTTGTACAAACCATATCTTATCTAAATATACCTCAAAGCACCTAAGACAGTGCGATGAGCATAATAGTTTCTCAACAAGTATTTGTTGATTTGAATTAAAAACCAGCATTAAACTTACTAATATCAAAGCAGGATTGTTAGTGAGAAGGAAAGAATAGTGTATGTTTTATTACTTTAATAAAATTGTGATATTTTTAAAGAATGTGGTTAATACACTACCATAATAACAACAGCTAATTTTAATTTTGCGATGCTTCTTAAAAATCAAGTTATGAAAATTTGAACCTATTTAAATTTGAATTATTCAGGGGCATTTTATTGTGGTTAATATTTACATAGCATTGGAAATACACTATATATTTACAATATGCGTCTTTTCACTTTTATTGGTTAAGTATTAGGACCTAGAATCATTGCCCAAAATGGAAGATGACTCTCCCAAACAAATTTTACACATTACTGTGAAAAAGACAGTGCTTTAACAGATGTATATTCATGTGCATTTCGAGCAGAATTTATTCCTTTATTCACTTATCTATTCATTCATCCAAGCGCAGCACCATTAAGTATGATTGGAAATATCTTTGTATTACTTTATCCATAGCACCCCCCACAGCTATAATTTTTCTCACTTATCCCTAACACCTTCTCAATGTTTTATTAGAATGTGTTCCTTTTTCTATTGTGATGGTTAATTTTATGTGTCAATTTGACCAGGCCATGAGGTGCACAGATATCTGGCTACACATTTTTCCTAGGTGTGCCCGAGGAGGTGTTTCTGGGGAAATTAGCATTTTGAAAGCAGATGTCCTTTCCAGTGTGGGTGGGTGTCATCTAATCTGTTTAAGGTCTATAAAGAATAAAAAAGTAAAGGAAGGGGAAAATTATCTTTCTTTGCTTGACTGCTTGAGCTGGGACATCAGTATTCTCCTGCCCTTCGAATGGGGCTTATACCACTGGTTTTCCTGGATCTTTGATTTCCAGATAGCAGATTATGAAACTTCAGCCTCTAGAACACTATGGGTCAATTCTTATAATAGGTAAATGATGATGATAGATAGATAGATAGATAGATAGATAGATAGATAGATAGATAGATAGATAGATGATAGATAGATAGATGATAGATAGATAGATAATAGATAGATAGATAGATAGATAGATAGATAGATAGATAGATAGATAGATAGATAGATAGATAGATAGATAGATAGATAGATGATAATCTCCTGATGGTTCTGTTTCTATGACTAATTCACTTGTCTGCACCCACCTCTCCACCTAAACCTTAAATTTCCTCAGAGTTCTCAGTCAATTACTTCCCAACCTTCCTGCATCTTTAAATTCTTTCTCTCTTCTCTCTTTGGCTTAGAGGATTATAGTAGAGAGAATTCTAAGATGGTCCTCAAGATTCCCATCCTTTGCTGTACATGTCCTATATAATCCTCCCACCCCTGCCCCCCACCTTTAGTATGGGAAGGACTAGAGAACATGATGCAATAGTCATTCTTGTGATTTTGTTAGGGAAAGACTCTGTCATGGTAAATTAGAGAGGGATTCTTGTACCTTAGCAGCCCTGTTGTAAATGTACTCTGTGGCTAGGATATGAGGGTGGCCCCTAGAAGTGAGACTAATCTTCCGCTGACTGCCAGCTCAGAAACAGAAAACTCAGTCCTATAGTCAGAAGGAATTGACTTCTGACAACAACCTGAATGTACTTGGAAAAGGACCCTGAGCTTCAAATAACCCATTCTGGCTGACACCCGCCTTTTAGCCTGGCGAGACCCTGAGCAGAGGATTCAACTACACTGTGCCCAGACTATTGACCTACAGAACAGTGAGATAATAAATGTGTGTGTGTGTGTTTTTAAGTGATAAGTTTATAAGAATCTTTACTCAGTACGTCCAGGGTGTTGAAAATTATTTTGAACTGCTAATTCTCTATTAAGCAAACCAACCAGTGTAAGTTGGAAGAAAATCAAGACAGTCTCAAATATGGTGGACATTCTGCCTATAGCCTGCCAAATCTTCTCTATAAATAGATGCCGTATGTATAGGCAGGCTGTTGCCAGTATCAAGAATTACGTAGTTCTATGTGGTCTGTCGTCTGTCTTCTGGGAGGTTTTGTTTTAATTATCCTCCATGGCTTCCTCTGGAGAGGGTGTTGGGTTTATGTCCCTTGTAGGGCCCTCAGCTTTCATAGCTCACTTCTTCTTTCTCCAAGTTTGGAGGCCTACGTGTTGTTTAGACCAGGGTTTCTCAGCCTGGGACTTATTGACATTTTGAGGCTGCATAATTCTTTGTTGTGGGGAGCTGGCCTGTGCATTCTAGGATTTTTAGAAGCATTTCTGGCCTATACTCACTAGATGCCAGTAACATTCTCCCAGTCTTGACAATAAAAAAAAGTCTTTGGACTTTCCAAATGTCCTCTGGGAGGCAAAATTGTCCCTGTTTGAGAACCACTGTCTTAGGAGGTTAATGATCATTTTTAGACATTGGTAATCATGCAATAAACCCAAAGTTTCTTCCTAGACATAATTTTCAAGCTTTATTTTTCTTAGCTACTCTGGGCCATCAAGCTTGAGTGGAAATGTCTTTACCTGAATTCTAAGGAGATATAATGCATCACATTCTTTCCATCTTATTTCCTGCAGTTTACATTCTAGAAAACAGTTTTTCCATTCCTTCTGAGCATCCAATTTCTGGATTCTATTTCCTTTTATTTCTGTTTGCAAACTAGGCAACTCTTATTTAAACTTATCTCATTGTTGTAATACCTTAGGTAATAGCAGCTGACACAGATGTTCACTCGGACTCTTCCCAACCATTTCCTGAGAGTTTCAAGCTCAGTTGGCATATGGTCTCCTTCAAAGTGGTCATAAATACAAGTTTACCATAAATAAGTGTTCCCACTATATAACAGGTCTCTATAGGTTTCCAGACCTCAGTGTGATTTTATGCAATCTGCCACCCAACCACTAAGCCACATATTTTAGGTTTTGCATTTTTGCAGCCCACTTTAAGATACCAACTTCTATATGAGTCTGGGTAGGTTAAGTGCTTTAACACACAGCCCCTATATTCGAGTAGCTCAGCACAGTAAACATTTATTTCTTGTTCACAGCACACTCCAGGGCAGGTCGGTGTGTGGGAGATGTGTGTTTTCATCTGTCACTTAGGCACCCAGAATTTTTCTGTCTTGTGGCTTTCTTCTCTCTCAGGTCTTTAGTCTTCTAATTTTCTTCATCCAGTTCATAGACAAAGAGAGAATTACACATAGGAGATGTCTGTGTACCAATCCTGGACGTATGAATATCACTTCTGGCCCTCTTCTATTAGCCACAAATCTGTCAGGATGTTCTTTTAACTGCAAGGAGCCTGGAAATGTAATAGCTATGTACCAAAGAGGAGGAGAACATGAATATTGGCGAGCACTAGCAGTTTCTGACACTAAATCCAAAGTAAGATAGAAATTCAGAGAGCTCTAAGACAAATACATTTAAAAGATTTTAATGGATTCAAACTCAACAAAATTATTTGATTGAAAGACTGAAAAAAATTACTAATATATGTTAGAAAGCATATATTTCTTTTTTCAACAGAAAAAAATAACATAGAAACAAAATTGCCTAGGAACAAATAGCATAACAATAAAACTAGGAACTGCAGTAGAGAACAAACTACAAAATGGCTGTATTATAAAAACAAAGCAATTATAATCTGCATGATTCCGAGGGTTTAATGGAGGGGAGAAAAAAAGAAAACTCCTTGACCTTGCTATTTAAAATATGTCCTTTACATGGCACAAGTTTAGAGATACAGGGATAGAATTTCCTCTCTACAAATCATAAATCTCACCACTCATCATGAATAATACATAATAATTATGTGGTAAAAATATTTACTTTTAAAGTTTAGATTCTATAAAAATGCAGATTTACTTATAGAACAGAATCTAAAGATTTTTATATTTTGCCAGTGTAAAAAAATATTCTATTATAAATTCAGAAAACAGAGGTCCAGAAGTGTTTAGAACAATAACTATCCTGGTATTTGGTCACAGGAGAAAATACTACAGCTAAAGCTAAAAGTGAACGGGGCCAATGGTACTTGCTCCAAACACTGTCACTCTAAAATGTTATACCACTATGAATATTATTATGTCTAGAAAAGTTTTCCACAGATGTTTCCCTTCAATGTTTTGTTTATCAATAATTATCTGCTATTACTTGAATTTAGACAATCCAGGACTATTGTGTAAAGTAGGTAATTTTCCCACCCATTATAGCTTTGTGTGAAGTGGTGACTGGGAGATAGTAATAGCACTGGATTAGAGCTACCTTCATGAAAGCCTCACTCTGTAGGGTTCCTTCAGCAGTTCAGATAATCTGTCCTAGTTATTCAGGGCCTGAGTCTTATCAAAAAGACAGAATTAATCATGCTGGGTTGTGTGATATGTTTTGTAGAATGGACATGACTCCACTAAAATGAAAAAGGCAAAATCATTTTCAGTGGACTTTTGAATACTAAGGTTACTGTCCTGTTCTTCCTATCATCCATCTCCTGATTAAAGCTTGGAGCAATCACCAGATTTTGAAGTGTGTGTGGGGGCAGAGTGGGGAGGGCGGGGGGCAGAGGCAGTCTGCACCTGGAAACCATTTTCTTGATTTGTGCTGGCTGAAGTCCTAGAGATTTAACAGCAAGTATGCCTCTCTGGGATTTCTTTGAAATCTGGGCAGGATGATTTGTCTGAAGGGAGATTTTTGGGGATAAAGGGTGGGGAAAAATTTATTTCTGGTTGCCACATTGTAGTTCAGCAATGGAGGAACTTGGCCTGACTTGGGTTTGAGTTGAAAGATCAATAAGGCAGCCTCAAGAATGCAGGAATTTGCTGCCCTGAGCTTGCCAATTTTTCAAACATAACCATATATTGTATCTGCTGTAGGGGGTTGCCAACATCAAGGCTAACACTTTCTATGTGAAAGATCTTTCCAATAGCTGTGCAAATTACCATGTGTTTTCTTCTGCTTTAGCTCATTCAAAGGGTGACAAATAATCACCACTTTGCTTACATTACCTGGAAATGCACAGTAATAAATTTGCCTGTGAAGTTTTCTTTGTTGTGTTATCAAACATGCACATACATGAAAGTTTTTTTTCTATTCGTGCAAACTAAATAGTGCGCCCCGAAACGTGAAATATACTTTACACAAGAATGAGGACAAAAATTCCAACAGGATGATATTCTTAATTTACATGAATATTTCTCATACCATTTTACATAATATTCATCATTAATGAGTTCGTACCTCTGTGTTCCTTTCTTCATGCTGTGCAAAGCTACACAGCTGACTTTTGAAGGCACTAACTATTGTAAGAATAACATTTTGGGGCATGCCTACTGTGTGCTAGGAACTTTATACACACATCCAATCCTCAATAAGACTGCTCAGGACAGCTACTAGCACCTGTAATTTAAGGAGGAGAAAGTCATACTAGGAGAAGTTGACTTCTTCGAGGCTGCACAGCTTGTAAATGGCTGCTCCCAGATTTGTAGGCATGGAGATATCAGATCCATGCTCTTTAGAGACTTTTTATTGTGCATCGTTTAAAAAATCTCCTTATCTTTAGTAGAACAAATTTTGGACCTAAATATCATTTTCATTGTTCTCATACAAAAGAGGCCATATGGCCTGATATTTAGATCCAGAAGACCTGGATTTCAATTTCTTCTCTACCACCATGACTTTGTAATCTCAGGAAAGACCTTTACTTTACATGACATCAAATTTCTCCATCTGTGAAATGGCTAAAATAAGAATGCCTATGCTATAAGATAGTTGCTTAGATTAAAATACAGTAAGAAAAATTCTATTACTCTATGAATGTTAATTGGTACCTTTATAAACATAGAGAAGAAAATTACACCCAAGCAAAAATAATAAATAGTAAATATAAGTCAAGTCTTTTTGTTCCCATATGTTCCAACATGTATAAACCTCTACATACCTTTTTTTTATTTTCATTCCCTTTTCTCTCAAATGTTCATAATGAAATATTTGCTAATTAGCAAAACACAAGATAATTCTTTTGCTGATATAATCAATAGCAGCTCTATTTTCTCTTTTTGCTTGTTTTCATTGTTTAAAAAATTATAATATTTATCAAGCAGCCACTATATGCTAAATTTTGTGCTAGCCACTGGGAATATAGGTAGAAGGCTCAGTTTCTGTCCTCAAGAAATTCACCTCCTGGTGGGGATGAAAATAAAGCAAGGTCACATATGCTGTGAAGGGGTCTGAACAGTGCATTATGTCAGTTCTAAACACAAGCTGGCTGGCTCTGAAGACCTGATACCTAAAATGAGATTTGATGGATGAGTGGAGGTAAATCAGGCAAAGAAGGTGAAGGAGAGGCAGAGGGCGTTGCAGAGGGAGAGAACGGTGTGCAGAGGCGCAGCTCCATTAAAATGCAGGATACTCTCCATTAACTGCAAGTTGTTTGTACTGATGGAAGCACAGGTGCAAAGGCAAGTAAGAGGTCTACAAGGACCCACATTTTCACTCATGAATTTGGATCCTGATAAAAATCCACAGATGACACCATTGTACTTAAAAGTGAATATTTTTTGGAGGATAGGTGAGCAAGGATGAGTTCAGAGAGTTACATAAATAACTAGGTATTCTAATCAGAGAGCTGCTCTAATTTGATAGTTGAATTGTAGCACATCCATTGCCTATGCCATCAGTTGAAGAAAAGTTAAACATCAGCACTCATACACAAGACCTGCAGAGTTTAGTAAAAAGGAAATGGACAGTAGGAAATATCAGACATAGTAGTTTTCATTCATGCATGTTGATTTAAAATGTGAGAGCAAATTTTGCTTACTGAATGGACAATATTATAGATGAGGCTAGTTAACAGGAAGGAGCTTTGCTAAAAGTTAATGCAAATTTTTATGAAATAAGCTCTTCTAAGTTGAAGGATGTTACCGTGGCTTACTTACATTATGAAATAAATACTACAGAAGACGAGCAAGGGAGAATAGTGACAAGAACTTGCTTTTTTCAATGTATTTATATTCTGTTGTACCTGTTTAGTTGAAACATATGATTCCTCAAAGCATGGATGTGCAGAGCTTCCAGCTTAAGGTACATGAGAACTTGCTTTACCTGGAGTATATATTCATTGGGAAAATCTATCCTATAAATATATTGCAATTAAAAGAATTATACTTCTGAAATTTTACTTATAGAGCAAGGTTCCCAGAGTAAGCCTAAGCTTGCTCACTTAGAATTCAGATGTGCCTTTACATCTACTTCCCTTCTACTTAGTGACTGTTTGTGTGGGGCATTTGTTAGCCTTTGAGAAAGAATGAATTAAGAGAAGCATATAAATTTTGCTGAATATCAGCCATAGTCTGTGGGATCTTAGAGAAAAGTAGAGGGATACTTCTTGCTCAGGTAGTCTTTCAGTCCAGACCCTATGAATTCCTGAAAAAAACAGGATTGAGGTGAGGTTGTGGCCAGTAAAAGTTAAAATTAAAAGAATCATTTGTATAAACATCACCTTGAGTCTTTGAGAACACAAAGTAGCACTTATTTGGCACTCAACAGTACGTAAGCTAACATTTACAGTGTTCGCCATATGTCATGTAACTATTCCAAGTATATTTAAATTACTAAATCCTCTCAATAATCTTATAAGATCGGTATTGTTTTTATTTACAATGGTTAAAATAAATTGCAACATAGAGAGGTTTAGAAACTTGTCCGAGGTCTCACAGCAAGTAAGTAGGAAAACTGGGATTTGAACCTAGTCAGTCAGCCCCAAAGCCATGCTGTTAACCAAGGTGCAACTTAAAGATAGTAGGGAGAGGGGAACTCCCTTGGCGAAACATTACTCAAGGGATTCAGATGTCATTAACACCTCATGTGCACTTCAGCACAATGAGTGGCTTTGTACTGAAGGATCTGATGCAGCTATCAATTGGGGCAATATTGGAGTGGGAGGGTGGAGGAATTTGGAGGAGTTAGAGGGTCCATCACAAACGATAACAATGGGCACTTGAGTAGGATCAAGCAAATCATGTAGTTGAGAGCGGTATTTATGAGTTCACATGAGAACCCCTCTCTCGGCACAATGTGAGATATAGAAGCGACAGCAAGGGGAGTGGCTATCTCCCCATAGAGAAGGGATCAGAGCCAGAGGAATACGCTTTCTGAAGATGGTATGACCCAATTTTGGGTGTGGCCTGAGAAAAATAAGACACATTTTTAATTATGAACTGTAACTAATAGTAATGTTTGGAAAGTCCCAAATGATCTCTTGTAGCATTTTAACTGTAAAACAGTGGAAAGAAGAGCAGCAAAGTTGAAGTTATAAGATGATTCAACAGTCTTACCAAGTGGAAGTAGCAAAGAATTGGATTTTTTAAAATGTGATTCAATTACTGTCCAACTTGGCCAGAATCTCTCATAGGTAACAAACTTCTTTATATCTTAGTTTATTTATTGATAAACATGAATACAGTGGTTAGTGTCTAACTTGTAACAATTAATGTTAAGACAAGAACCGCAGGAATAATAGAATAATGATATCCCAGATAACGACTTAGACCTATATATGAAATTTTATTTTTAACCATGGATGTAGCATGTGTTTCTTTCAGTATTGTTTTACAATTCTACTATGACTAAGAAGGCCATATGCTAAACTAACATTTCCATTATAAGTAGTGATTTAAATGTTATATATAAATGAGGTAGATGATTCCATTTCAACTAAATGGAATATTACAATGCACAAAGCTGTAGAACTGGCCTACCAAAGCAAATCCTAATTGGAAAACCATCTGGAAATAATAGATTTTAAAATAAAACTCTATTTAAGAAAGAAAGAAAGAAAGAAAGAAAGAAAGAAAGAAAGAAAGAAAGAAAGAAAGAAAGAAAAAAAGTAATTTTAACCCATCCTAAGTGACATTTTTCATAAAACAAAATGATAGAAAACAAAAAGATGGCACATGGCATATGTGGAATCATAAATTTACATAGCTATTTTTCTAGAAGAAGGAGAATCAATACCTGGAAAAAAGCTTTAAGAATTCTCTTCATTCAGGATTCTAAGACAGCCACTCTAGAAAGCCCTACTTAACCATGTTTCTGGGTGTTGAGACTTTATGGCTTGTGTCAGTTGGTTTGAGGAAGTATTCTATTGCCAAGCTCTTCTGCTACAGGCTTAAGAACCTCCTAGATTGATATCACTAACTTTCTGTATGCAGTGATTATATTATTATGAACCACTTTTTCTCTTTAAAAAATTCTCCATCATGAAACTTGCATTGTATCTTGCTATGCAGAGATGCAAAATATATCTCTATGAGTCAAGAGTAGCATCATAAATACTCTCTTATGGGACACTAATGAAACGAACTGTGCCAAGGTATCCACTATGTTAGCTTAGCAGAGGGTGAATAAAATAAATCAGTGGCTGCTAACAGCTGATTTACAATAGTTAAAAAATAAAATATGACCTGTGTCAGATGTGTAGTTACAGAATCTCCTAATCCACTGGTAAACTGATACACATAACAAAAATAATCAGTATATTAACATCAGATGGTACCCACTTGCCTTTATGTTCCCTGACCCTTCTATGTACCCTTCTGAGTACTGCCCCTCACCATCTGGCCCCTAGAGAGCATACTTTAAGTGAATTTAAGCAGGCTCTTGGTGGAGATGGCTACAAAATATTCAAAATAGTTGACTATGGCTATTTCCCCTAAACACCCATTTGTCATTCTAACATCAGACTCTTCATTTAAAAACCAGTTCAAGGACCAGTTAGATAATAATGAGTCCTGAGGATCAATAGCTACATGGTTAGAGCTATGTTGGTTCCCTCTGGAGCCCTTATTGAATATTTATTCCATATTCAGTCCCCATCTCATACAAATCATAGCCAAAACAGTCTTTTATAACCTGACATTTCATGGAAAGAGAGTCTCTTTGGGAACCTAAAGAATAAGATTCAGTGGGAAATTTTAGCCTCTGGTTGCTTTATAAAATAAATACTTCAACCCAACTATTTGCATAATGAAATTATATCATCCATAAGGGATTTAGGAAATGGTATCAGATGAAACTAAACTATAGTTTAAGGATATGTTTTAGGAGGTAGGTAAGTGAATCTTCTTAATGCACATGGTTTTAAGTTTATTTTGAGGGGAAAGGATTTCTTCACTGAATTTTAGAGTGGACAGTGCTCATTAGAAAACAACAGCTGTTTGCTCTCATGTGTATGTCAATTTTCATAATTTAACTGGAGAAGCTCTTAAAATGCCCGGTGACTTTTTCATGTACTTGGTTAATAAGTCAGTAGACATTTGGAGTCTTGGGGACACCCATTAATGCAATATGAAGGAGGTACTAGGAACTACCCTGAACTTTTCCCCTTAAAACTGAGCTGTTTACATACCTCAAGTGTAGAGTCACATTATCACACTCTCAACGACGTCTTACCAGGAAAAGACAATTCTGCACTCATAAATTCTACTCGTTGTATTTGCTTGCACTTGTGCTATACTCCAAAAGCACTGAGATATTATTCAGTTTGTTCCTTTTTGGAGACTGACAAATGCAATTCAAGAAAGGCAGTTAGAAATGTTCATTCTGAGTTTTCTGCAAATCATAATGTAATGTCCTTTGGGCTCCCTGGATTCTATTCTTAGTTTTCTAACATGGTCCCTTGATAAACAGGAAATTTTCTGTGAGGTTGGAAAGCAAAGATTAAAATCAAAGAATAACAGAGTTTTGAATCTTAATGAATAATATAATGAATGTTCTTCTGTCCAATAAACATTTTAATTAATTGCTTTTATTCTTATTTTCTAAGAAGCTCTGGTATTTCCACATTCCTAAGTGGTTTTGGACTGTGCTTTCCTAATGTCATAGCTGTCACCATCATACATTATTGAGTACTATTGTATACAAGGCACCATAATTACTTGAGTTCTGGAATTAATCAAGGACCACTTTATGAAATTGAATAACCATGTTTAATTTGTATGTAGATCTCCTCTCACTTCTCCCAAGCTGAACCACCGGGTCTGCTGAAAGATCTTAGAGAGTCTTTGCTTAGAGAATCCTTGATTTCTGGGTAAGAAAAATATTAGAGACAATTGACTCTTAAAAATAAATTATTGATGCTACATTATCAACTGTATTTGACACTACAGCTAACACTTTCAGTGGGCTATGCCTGGAAAGAATTTTGGGCTAGTGTCAAATGTGAACAACAAAGGAAGGAAATACAACTTTTCCTGATCTTTTCAATAGTATTTTGATTCATTCAAAGGTATTTCTTATTACTCTGAGTTCACAATATACATTCTGTTAGTGGGCTTTAGCTCTGGAACTATTATCATGATTATACAATCAGGACAGGCTAGGTTATACTGTCATTAAATAAATAAATAAATAAATAAATAAATAAATAAATAAATAAACTAAAACTCAGTGAATTATACAACAAGGTTTACTTTTTGCCCAGGGAAATTGTAATGCAGGTCAGTTGACTTTCCAAGGAAGCTATCCTCCATACAGTGACTCAGTGATCCAGGATGCTTTTATCTGTGAAACTGCCCTATTAACATAAAATTTCCAGTTCACCTCAGTAGAGGAAGAGGGAGATCAAGAGTTTCTTATATGACTTGTCTCAGAAGTGACAATGATCTTATAACTCATCAGTCAGAAATAGACACATGGCCTAACTGCAAAGGTCTGTGAAATGTAGAGGATCACATGGAAATTGGATGTATAGTAAACATCTCAGTCACAATGATCTAAAGCATAGGCTACTTGTATGTAATAATGCTAAGAGGTAAGCATTAACATTAATCTCATTTTAGAGATGATAAAAATTGAAGCACAGAATGGTAAGTAACTTTTCGAAAGTCATAGAGTTGTTGAGTCAGTGGTTAAACTCAGGTTACCTAGCTCTACAGCCCACACTCCTAACCACAAGAGCCTTTTGCACAGTGTCACTGTTGATGCCCTGTGGCCTTTGGAAAATCACTTGATTTTTTTTAGTTTTTCCATTTGTGAGCTAGGGGTAAGGATATCTATCCACTGGAACTCATTGATTGAAAATAGACACATATTGTGCATATAGAATTTTTACCATTTTTGAAGTACCACCAGATATTAGAAATGTTCTATTTTTTATCTACTATAATTCCCATAATACCCCCATAATGATGGTGAGGACGATGATGACAATGACAGTGATGATGACAATTAGGGTGATATCTAACATCTATTGAAGACTTAATGTTATGTACTAAACAGTTAACATAAACTATTCTGCTTAATCCTTAATATATACTATGCTCAGTTTTATATTCCCACTTTATAAGCAAAGAAAATGATGTTCAGATTTTAAATAAGGCCAAATAAGTGACAGAATTGGGATTCAAAAACCTGTCCTCATTTGTACTACCCATCCCTGTTCTTTATCAAATGAGGTGTTAAAAGTATTTAAAAAATAAAAACAATATGTCAACTCAAATTATTAATTCACACTAACCTTTTTAAAATCTATGGTAGAAGCCCTGTTCTCTTATTATAACTCTAACATTTTTTCCTCTTATTGCAAAGCGTATTGCCTCCAACTCTTTTAGATAAATAAATGACAAAAGAAGAAGTTACTCGGAGATTGTGACTGGAACTTTGTAGTTCTGACAGTATGCCACACAGCTGCAGGAGTTTAATAAATGCTATCCGAATTACATTTAAATTCTGAGTGGAAATATAAAGTTTTGACAATAGTATTAGGCCATTACACACAGTTCCAGGTGTAAGTCATTGTTTCTTTCTTTTTCTAGTCTCCTTTTTAAGATGGGATGGTTGTTTTGCTCATCATTGTTTCATTCTATACAAAATCCAATTAGCATTCATATCTCTAGTAATGTTTCTTGAGAAATTTGTTTTTTTACAAGCCTCATAATGCTTTTGATTTAATATATGCTCTTTGTATCCTTAAGCGATATCTTTTATCTTGTCATTTTTCTATTCCCCTGTATCTCTAAAAATAATAGTGTTTATTAATAGGTGACAATTTCACTTGCCACCAAGTAATGACTGGTTTTATAGCTCAGAGTAGCAGAAAGCAGAAAGAATAATAAAACATATATTTTAAGTATCATACCTGTGATTGACAATGATGTCTGTGAGAGTAGCCTTTTATCTTGTTTATTTTGAGACACAAAGTAGACTATTGGCTAAATTAATTTTGCCTTTTCTGTAAGTCCTGTGACCTTAACTTCTAAGATAATTTTTTTTTTATGAAAACAAATCCCACAATTTAGTATGCACTAGACCCCTCAAGGTAGGGACTATGTTTCATCCTGTCTCAATTTCTAACCTATTACAAGAGCTTGTGAGCCCAAAAGATGTCTGCTAAGTGGTAGTTCAATCCTCCAGTTTCTTAGAATAAAAGACTTCTGAGCAGTTCTATACTGTAAACATTCACTCTGTCTCTCCCCAAAATAACGTTCTCTTTAGAGTTCTCTCACTTCAATTTCCCACCACTATCACAGCAGGACTCAGGGACACACCCTCATTCAAGTATGAACTCAAATATTTTATCTATTTGGACCAACTTCCTTGAATATCAGAGTTTTCATCCCAAGTCCTTTCCACTCTGCTGCTGGATCTATGCAATTAAAAAATAAACAAAAAATCCTTCCTTTTTCTTTCATTGGTAGGAATCATGCTGTTATCTGCTCCCTCCTCTCCAGGTGAGTAGGTTCATCCTCCCCTCTAGCCACTGATTTGCCCTGTCTTTGGGAATGGAAAACACCACTCTACAAACGCATCTCTGAATCTCCTTCCCTTAAAATTAGACATGCATTGTCTTTGAGTCTTTGTTTCTGTTTTGTTTCTTACAAATATGAAAAACTGTATAGAAAATTGAGACTTCTGTGGGAAAAGTTCAAAGAAACTTACTAGACCAAAGAAAATAAAGGTAGACTGGAAAAACATTCTTGAAAATTCCAGTTTCTGAAATGACCATAAACACAAACTGGTGAAAATAAGAGTGTGCTTTAATTTCAACATTTGTCTAATTCCATCCTTGCTATAAACCAGTTTAGGTTAATCAAATACTTTTAACTCTGTCTCCCTTCAGTTTATACTTGAATTTGCATCTTTGAGATTCTTTATTGTATTTCTCATATTCTTGGCATTATTTATGCAAAAGGCCATTGATCACAGTATGATAAAAATAGATTTGCGTGTTTATTAACTTCTGTAAGTTCAATTATGAGAGAATTTTTTTTATACTTACTACATCTTAAACTTTACTTGGCAACATACAAAATTATGAGAGATCATGAATCTGAGGATCTATCTTCTTCTGAAATAAAAACAATTTAATTTTTTATTCTTTTATAAACTAAATTAAAGTTTAAGCTTTTTTTCTTCTTTACTCACTTTTCTGTTTCCTTGCCAGTCACATTCCGTGCCTGGTATTGTTTTTGTGGGAAAGGAATGACTCTTTTACAATTCTTTCTGAAACTGTTCTCAGAAATGCTGAGCATGCATCCATTTTAATTATTCATTGATTCATTCGTTCAACAAATAAATGTTGACCATTCTTTACCTGCCAGGCTCTACTGTAGACACTGGGAACAAGTCACTGCCTTCTTGGAACTTTGATAAGGGAGACAGACAATAAATACACAATCCTATATATACACAGTGAAACTATAGAGGATGACATCAATTGCAGAAAAAAATAATGTGGGATAAGTGGGTCAGAAATGCCAGGATGACAAAATACATATTTTTATGGGGTCATCAAGGCAGGTCAATTAGGAAATCAATAAATAACTACTGGAGTAATCCTATCCAATATTTTTCTGAAGGGAAAATTAGAAAACCTGAAGGGAAGGGAAATATTAACCAGCTTGTTTTATTTACACATATATGAAAAATATCATACCATTTAAATTTCTAGTTTTCATAAGAAGTTCATATTTTATAAACACTTTAAAAAGATCCCATGGCATATGCCTTTATATCTGTCTATCTATCCATCTATCTGTCCATCTACACATTATCACCTGCCTCTATCCTAAAAGTCATTGACAATATGAGCCAGAGGAGTTGCAACCAGGACTGAGCGCAGAAGCACATGTGAGTAGAAGAAACACATTCCCTGGCCGTTATCAGAAGACCATTATTATTTACTTAATCAAACTTTTGAGCTGTACTTTGTGGCTGCCACTATTCTAGAATCTGGAGATGTGAGATTATTTGACTCTTGGCTCTCAAAGAGTTTTCAAACCTGGCAACAGTGAGATCTCAATGTGGGGAGATCTCACTGTTGCCCTGGGTGATTGATCTAAGCTGGCAGATGTTTGGAATTAAAATCTATGTGACTGATTTTTCTAACTTTAATGTTTTATTTAACCCAATATATCTAAAATATTATTATTTCAATACATATTCAATGTAAAATTTATTAATAAGATATTTTACATCCTTTTCTCATACTGTCTTTAAAATTCTATGTGTGTTTTATACCTATATCACATTTCAGTGAGGATTAGCCCTAACTCAAGTATTTAGTCATCACCCATGGCTGTTGGTTGTCATATTTAACAGCACAGCTATAGAAGATGGCATATGATGGATTGTTAAGGAACCAGTTTCACCCATATACAAGCACTAGCTCATCTCTTTTGTCTCATTGTTTAGGAATGCTGTCTTTCTACCTGGTGGTCAATTTAACCAGTCATTTCCTTTTTTCTATATGACCACCAACCTTAACATTCAAAGCACTGTCTTCCTGTTCTATAGGCTTGACACTTTGACAATGAGATCCTAACCTCTGTTTACTCAGTTTACCTTGTGTGTAGGCTATTACTGGCCAGGTCTGATTTTAGAACTTGGCTATTGGTGGGTGAATCTCAATAAATCAGTTAACATGATTTAGACACAAGTGATAGATTTCTCTAATAAGGACATAGAATTTTGACATTTGTTCTTCACTTGTAATGAAGTCTGGGTTTAGGCAGTCCCAAAGATGGCTTAGAGATCAAGGCCCAGGGTTCTCTCCACCCTTTCCATGCCATGCCCTCCACCTCTCCCATTCTCCTGTTGGCTTTTGTGCTCTGGCTTATGACCCCATGCTTTCAAATTGATTGTTTAACATCCAAATAACATTCTAGTCACAAACACTCAAACATGGTCTAAAAGTGGAAAAAAAAAAATGAAGAACAGACCAATGGCTTGTTTCAATGAGCCTCTGTCTATCCATCAAGGAGGAAAAATATTTCTGAGGTGATCCTAGGAGATTTGCCTTACATCTTACTGGCCAGAATTAAGTCATATACCCACCTCTAGCTAGAAGGAAAATTGGAAAAATTCGGGGGGATTTGCAATTGTTGTTTGGCAATCCTCAGCCTTTTTAAGTAAAGCACAAGGTCAGGGCAAGGGCCAAGCATGTGTCTGACTTAATCCACATCAGTGAAATTGACTGCGGGCTCCCTTTTTTGCTTGGAGATAGAGTCTAGGCTGAGATCAAACCTGGGGCGTAGGGTGGGGGTGGGGGGGGAGTGTTTAGATGTCCTTGGATGAGGAAAAAAGAGAAGGACCAAAGAAATCATCTGAGGTGACAGGACCAGTTTTGAGAACTTTTGAATGCCAGGTAGAGAGGAGTTTTTACTTTATTATGTGGATAAGGAGGGAGCAAAGATGTTTCAATAATAAATTTTAAACTGATGGCATTTTGCAGCTTGGGTGTGAGTGCATGTTAATCAGTGTCATCCCCATTGGGGACTCTGGCTACGTGCTATGCTTTCCTCCACATTCAAAATGATTATATAGCCCATGGAATAACTCCAGTTGAAGGTCTATAGTGCCTGGGAATAGCATGAGGGATAGAAGTAATCTGAAACTTTCAGACTGGAGAACTTTTAGTCTATTAAATTTAAAGGTTGGCTAGTTATAAAGAGCAATTCCCATATAAAGATGAAATAGATAAAAGAGATTCAAAGTAATTATTTTTCAGTTTTAAAAATAATGCTACCACAAAGAAGTATAAGTAGATTAATGAAAAGACTGAAGCTCTGGAATTTGGGTAAAAGAAAATATTTTAAATTAGTATTAAAAAGATTAAAATAGTAGTAAAATTAAGATATTGTTCCTCAAATTCATATTTCATTTTTAATATGAGTGGCTCTTCAGTCTCAGTAATAACCACAAGAGAAAGGTTATACAGGCATAGGTGGCAATGCATATTTTTGTGGCTTTGCCCTCTCTGTCTTCAGTAGAAAAAAATCGAGCTTAATTATTCTGTAATCGTTTCAGTTTTCTCAGTCCTATTGATCTTTGACCTTATAGTGGATTCTCCCTGGATAGCTTCATATTCTCCACCATTTAAAATCAAATTTCTCACATTGCTTTTATTTTAAAAGGTCATATAGCTATAGATATAATCACCTGATTAAACAACTTGCATTTCAGTGTTAAAAGTATGTTGTTTTTACCTTCTAATGGGATGATTGCATGTGTTCCTAACCAATATTTTTAAACTGCCACTTAATCCTTTACAGCTAATAACTGTTCTACAAGATCACGTTGATTATACGCAGGTTGCGTAATTTACCTTAGAAAATGTTTTTTCTTCTGTATAATTGATGTCAACAAAATGCAGTATTCTTTAATATTATGCTGTGTTAACATCAATCTCTAAAATGGCAGTTTCTTATAGAATAAAAAACAATGTTTGAAAGATACCTTTCTAATTTGCGCTTAAAGGAAGAAAAAATATATTTTTGTAGTCAATATCCGTTTATACTGTTTGTATTAACTGGTCAGATTTTATTGCTCTTGATCAAACACTTCATGTTTGGTATAAGGAGTTGAGTATAATGTGATGTTTAGAAGAATTAGTTGAACAGTGATTTTTTTTTAAGCATGAAGATATGTAAAGCATCAGATATAATAACCTAATAAAAATTATCACAACACTGTACTGTGTTTAAGTCAGCGGTCCCCAACATTGTTTGGCACCAAGGACTGGTGTTCCTATGAGAATCTAATGCTTGATGATCTGAGGCGGAGCTGAGGCAGTGATGCTAGTGCTGGGGAGCAGCTGCAAATACAGGTGAAGCTTCGCCTGCCTGCCTGCCGCTCACCTCCTGCTGTGCAGCCTGTTCCTCACAGGCCACAGACCAGGGTTGGAGACTCCTGGTGTAAGTTCAATAACTTAAATATAACTCTGATTTTTAAACTGCAGATTAAAAAGTGGTAAATGTTAAGTATTACATACCTACTTCTACTAAAGAGTGAGCAGCATCTTTTCCAGAATGCTATTTAAATTTACTAGGTTTTACCTCAACTGCTATTGGATCCAGAAACAATGGAATAAAACTAAAATGAAAGACATGTGGTTCAAATATTTATAAAATGCTTAGCTGAGTAAGAGAGTCTGCCTTGAATTGTAGCTAATGGATGGCCTAACGAAGCTCTAAAGAAGTCTTTGAGCTTGAGAAGTTATTATTTCCAGAAAGATTGGTTCCTCTGATCACTTCAAAAAATTTCCAACAAACTAAGAAAAAAAAGCTTTTTCCAACCAATCTACTGTGTAGGACATTTTGGTTGCCTTTCTGTGAAGATTAATGTCTATATATCATAACAAGCTAAATACCCATTTGGCTTCATGAGTCAAAGATGGTCGACTTGACACAACTGTAGTCATATTTTCCTCCATTTGTTCATCCCTTCCTTAGCCTCAGGTGTACAAACTAACCAGGGATGCTTGGCAGAGCCAAAGCAATCTCTTAATCTTTGTTCCCAATAATGACACTGAGTTATTTAGACTCAGGTTCACCCAGGATAATCTTATGCCAGAAAATAATATCAGCACATAATATATATTCCCACTCAGCTTTCTTATCACTGCAGACACAGGAATATAATTGTAAACCCTGGGTGCCCTTTACTTCAGCATCCTTTATTCTTGCTCTATAATCCCACTTCCCCCCCACCCCCAAACTGTAATTATTATCAATAGTAATAGTAAACTCAGTCTTTATAGTTTTGTGATGAATAGGTTTTAAAGAAATCCCAAATTTTGCCATGACCTCATGAAATAGTTTTCTGACTAATGAGAATTTTACTTTCCTCTAAATCAGAATAGCAACCCCAGAAGGTTGTTGGGAAATGATTTTGTAAGATTTCCTATTCTAAAGTATGTTTATATCATCCCAACTCCACCTGTTTTACAGAAAACAATTTTTGGGGATTGCATGTTTAAATGATATAGACTATAATTCACAAAGTACAGTCTTTGAGGGTGAGGCCCCTCGATTCCAATCCTCTCTGTCTACACACAGGTAAACGGGGGCCCTGAGGATTGCAGCCATTTGACAGAGGGCACAAGCTAGTAATAAATAGGAGGACTCAACCTTGGGCTTTCTGATCCCTAGTACAATAAAATGTTCACAATTGCCCCTGGTCTCTTACTGTACCACTATCATATGAATTAACACTTAGTAATGGTACTTATATTTTTGTTTCACTTGACATAAATAACAGAGTTATGACTATTTGTATGCATGCAACTTAATAGTCAGCTCTCTCGGTTGGAGTTAATTAGGATCTGAGGAGACACTGCAATTTTGACAATGCTGGCAGGAAATATGTACTTAGTTGTCAGCAGCCATCACAAATGAAGACAGCAAGACAGAAGGTACAAAAGGCCAACGTCTTTTCTCCCATTATTCTCATCCTCCTTATAGGGGAAAAGAATGTTATAAAGGTAACAGTATCTTCTATATTTTGGATCACTGGTGGAGGGAAAAAAATCCAAAGTTCATGCCTATGGGATTTGAATTGAGCAAGGAAGTAGTTATCAAAACCACACTGAAGTATCTAGAACTTTTCAGTTACTGAACAAATTGTTCCATAGTAGAACACATAACTGAAATACAGGATGTACGAACCTCCTGCTTATATTTCCTTGGTCAACCTAGTCACAAGCAATTCACATGTGTCCCCCTTTTGATCTTAGAGGATGGACAGTACAAACTTTCCATGTATTTGACAGTCTTCTTTTGTTGCAAAAACAAAAATAAAACAAACCCTCATGTTCCTTAGCCTGACAAGGAGGGAAGTTTGTACCCATCACTCAAGAGAGGAGCCTCAAGGACAACTGAATGCAGGGGCTCAGCCACTGTCCAGACATTTCTTTCTCTTCATTGCTTATCTCCACTTTTCTCTGAATATTAGTTTCATCCTCTGCCACCTACATCAGGTATGTTTTTTCTCTATAATACAAGGGAAAGGTGTATCGGCAACTGAGGTTACATCCTTTTAGCTTTGCGAAGGGAAGAAAAGAAAACTACCAACTAAGAGCATTTGCAATTAGGTAGATAAATCCTCAGGAGAGAGTCTATTTGCCCTGCATCAGAATATGTGGCTGCCTTGAACCAGCCACTATGGATGAAAGCTTTGAGTGCTCTGCTGGTCTTAACTTGGTCCATGTGTCTCTATCCTGCTGCTGAGGTAGAGTTTTCGCTAGGTGAATTAAAGTACTACAGACACAGCCACTTGGGGGAGGAAGAACAAGCTCTGAAAGGAAAGTGATAAATGTAGCTGTAAGACTAGGTGAGTCCTTCCTCTGCTCTCTTCTCGGCTGAGGGTTCTAAAGACACTTAAATCTACTTTGACTTATATTGGCTCTAGGTTCCTCCCTGTGGTTGCTGGGTAGGAACCACAAAACTCCTTTAACAAAGCTGGAATGAAAACATTTTAAGAAAAGCAAATACAGAAAATGTTAGCCGCTACTTTAGAAGGAATTCTCTAGGTTAAAACAAAGTGCTTGGTCCCAGAATAATTCTAGCTACTTGCTCTACTGTATCTCTCTGATATAAAAACTTCTCTCTCCAACCCTGCATAGACTTTAATCATTAACCTGTCTCCCCTGGTTGCCCACTAAACTCCCTATTCAGTATCTTATTATTCAAAAGCAACTCTTGGTACCATAAATTATTGTGAGTACTGTTAATCACTTGAGTGCTTTGTTTTGAGGGACTGTAGCATTTATTCATTTTTAATTTATTCTCTACAGTATTTCCCCCCATAGCTGATACTAGATCAGCTCCCAGATCCAAACTGGGACTTTACATTTTGTTTTGCACAGATTCAAGTTGGAGCCAAATGCTTCTTGCTTAGTTTAGTCATCCCTTTAAAAGTCACATGTGGGCATTGCCGCAATGTTCTAATCCTGGCTGGTGTTAACCTTATTATCACGACACTAATGCCCTAGAAAACCAGCCATGACTAGTGCTTCATACATACAAGACAGACATTATATGTTGAAATAGTGAACGAACTCTCTCTGATTTTCAAAACATATGATAAGCCATTATTTGTTTTTGTTTTTTTTAATTGTGCCACAGGAATGGAAAAAAGAAACAGGTTTAGAAACACAATAAATTTTAACTCTACATGAAAGCAGGGTCCTCTGGAATTCCACCAAAGAGAACCACCCCATCCATCTCCCATCCATGGCTCACGGCTTTCCATGAAGAAACTATTTCACTGTTCTCAAATGCACATATCTGAGAGCAGGCGCAGTGCGTGAGAAACGTGCACTGACCTTCAGAGTTTACTCATCATAAACACAGATTTATCCTCAGAAAATTATGGAACGAAATATTTAAAAAATTCCTTGTTTAAAAAGTGTTTCATGCGTGAATTCTATTTAACATTTATTTTAAAATGAGAGCAATGATCACTGGTTTCTTAATTTCAAAGTGAAAACAATTCAAATCTATAGTGCGTAAATATGAGCCCAAACACTTTGCTTCTCACATCTTCATGTTGCTACTTTAGCACATGTGAAAAAGCACTTCACCTGGCTCAGAATCACAGCTTATTTATTAAAAATCTCCAATGAAACCACACCCATAAAAGTATTAATAGGAATCCCATAGCTCCTGAGCATGCCTCCAAGACTGTTTTAATGATTTATAATGCCCTGAGAGGTTGACGTCTATATATGAAATCTTAATTCCTGCTCTGAGCCTTACAGATTTTATCCAAGAAGTAATAGGGTTGGTGTAAACATACCCTAAAGGGTCAGACTTGCTAATGCACTTTTAATTCTTTCCATGGAGAACTATCTCCCTTGAGAAAACTATCCAATCGTAAAAGTAACAAAGATTTGCAGGAAGGATCTGACACTGAATATAGAATAAGTGGAGAATGAGATAGATGGATTTTTATCACAGTCCTTAACAAAATCTCTTTACCGCTGGGATTTTTGGTTAACTAAAGCTCATCACTTCTAATCTGGAGAAATGCAGGAGGCCCTGAGGCCCAAATAGGAGAAAGTTATGTGGCCAACATGGTAAATCCTTCTCTAAAAGGAGAAATGTCATTTCTTAGGAGATAAACTCTCTAAGAAGTTAGTGCTCACCACAATTCTGATGTCTTAGAAAAAAAATCATCGTTATCATTTATATTCTCTGAAGGTACCCTTTCTTTACTACTAGGTTTAATGTAAAAAAATATAATAAACTCTTTTAGCAGCATAATTTGACAGTTCCACACTGTATGCTTTTTATTGCTGAGAAACCATGGTCCTCAGGAGTTTTGTAATATGGTCTCTAGCTGCATTCACTCATTTAGTTAAACAGTAATAAATAGTTCCTTTGAATGAAAAAAATCTCGCTAGGGTATCAAAGCTTATTGGAAATTATAAGAAGTGAGCAATGCTGATTTGTTGTTAGTAAGTAGCTTAGAATTTCTGCCTTACGACTGGGATCTAAGTTAACCCTATTAGCATTAGCAACCTTCAATTTTAGGTGTATATTTTTTTCTATCTTTAGATACTGATAAAGGGTAGAAATTGTTCATTTAACAAAGCTAGCTAACGTTTAGAAAGATATTACCATAATCACGAGCTTAGATTTACATAGATGAGGAATTCCCTGCCCAAACTTTCATAAATGAAATCACTCGTGTGTGTCTTTCATTCATACCCCTACCCCAAATTTTGAAAAGATGGAATTGCTCTAACAGTTCTTCCTTGACACTCAGTTCACATTGGGAGGAGGCTAATGGAATGTATGTCAGTTACCCCAACAGACATTTACTTCTACTGAGCTTCATGTTAACATACAATTCACACATCAATGGCACACATGACCACTAACCTAATAGCCAACTGTATAACGGGACACTTTCAGAATAACTACATAGAACGAAGTATAAACTCTTCACTTTAAATAGAATTAATTTCTCAAGGCATACTGCTAACTCAGGAGCTTGTTATTGTCCACATTATAGGCAAGTTCAACAGTACTTTGGTCCTTCAGTGTACTCTAAATATGCCTTTACCACTCACTTCTTTAATATTTACTTCTCCAAAGTCATTAGTTAATTACTTTGTTTATTAATTAATTTAAAATAGTTAATTACTTTAAGCAATAACATCAATTGTTTAACTGTAACTGAAAATTTATATGGATGTATTCAGTATCCTGTCTAACTAGAAATAAAATCACCCTCTATGATGATTAAATTTATACGTCAACTTCACTGGACCACAGGATGCCCAGATATTTTGGGGTGTATCTGTGAGGATGCTCTGGAAGAGATTAGCATTGGAATCAGTAGACTGAGGAAAGTAGATGGCCTTCCTTACTGTGTGTGGGCCTCATTCAATTTGTGGAGGGCCTGAGTAGAACAAAAAGGCAGAGGAAAGCTGAATCTGGGGATGTCTGCCTAGTTGCTTGGGCAGATGCTACTGGTTCTCAGACCTTTAGACTCAGACTAGAAACTATACCATTGGCTCTTCAGCTCACAAGTCTTCAAAATACACACTGGCAGGCTTTCTTTGGCTCCAAGCTGTAGAAGGCAGATAGTGGGACTTCCCAGCCTCCATAGTCACATGAGCCAATACAGTAGTTCTCCCTTTCCCACAGGTTTCCTTTCCACGGTGTCTGTTACCTATGATCAATTGTGGTCTGAAGATACTAAATGGAAAATTTCAGAAATAAACAATTCATAAGTATTAAATTTAGTGCCATTCTGTGTAGTGTGATGAAATCTCACACCATCCCACCGCAGTCCCACTTGGGACATGTCTCATCCCTTTGTTCGGCATCTCCTTGATGTATCCATTTCCCACTCATTAGTCTATTCGTAGCCATCTCGATGATCAGATGGACCGCTGCCACATGGCAGTGCTTGGGTTCCAGGAATGCTTATTTTACTCAAAAATGCCACAGTCACATAACTTTAATTACAGCATATTGTTATAATCATTCTATTTTATTATGAGTTATCACTGTTTATCTCTTACCATGCCTAACTGATAAATTAAGCTTTATCATAGGTATGTGCGTATAGGAAAAAACATACTATATATGGGATACAGTACTACCTGTGGTTTAGTCATTCACAGGAAGTCATGTAATGTATCTCCTTCAGATAAGGCGGTACTGATTTACCTTATAATAAATGTCTATTGGTTTTATTTCTCTGGAGAATCCTAAGATACCCTGTAAAGATTCAGTGCGCCACTGAAAAACAGCACAATTCACATAGCAATCACAGTCATCTCCCCTCCACCAAGTGCCCTCTTGAGCCAAAGGACAAACTCATGGGCAATTACACTGTTCTTTTGCACCCTGCTTATTAGGTTGTTGGGTTCTTAGACCTTACAGGAGAGTTACCTAAGTGCATGGCTTCAAGAAGTTTATACTACTTATTCATTTAATCAACAGTTCACAATCAATTGATCTTCTTACTATTTAAATTAGTATATGCTAATGTTTCTACATCTCATCAGCCGATTACTTTTGTGTAGGAAAAGACTAACTTTCAGTCCCAAAAAAACTAGCCAATTATTCGGCAACCAAGGCAATCTTTGGTTCTCTGAGATGTAAAGCAAATTTCAAATCACAGATTCCATTAGGTTTAAGGGAACTGAAACAGACTGCTGCTGTGTTTATTCCCCAGAGTTCCCTTTGTTTCTGTCAAAGGTAATACATTTTTAATACACAATTAAATATTATGATAAAAAATACATAAGCATATATTTCTGAACTTCCCTATTGCTGAGTGAATCCTAACTTTATTTTTAATAGCTCTTTCACAGAATATTATTATATTAAAGAAAGATCTTATTGAAAATTACTAAATGACCTGCTCTCTGTAATATGAGTCACCCTAAGTACACATTTATTTTAATTATTTATATAACTAACATTAAAAACTAAAATCAATTGAAAAGAATAACCAAAGTTCTAGCTTTATCTGCTCCAAGCAAAAGAGAGGAAACAAAATTGAGGCTCCTCGATTTTCATGTGGTTTTGGGCAATTCCTAGACTAAATCAAATCTTTCATTGATTCACAGGAATAAGCAGTTGAATACAGTTGGGTTGTATTCAACTGTGAGTTGGGTTGGGGGGGTGGATGTACCTCATTCCTGATTAAATCAAGTTCTTTAGGAATCTATACTCATATAAGTACATGTAAAGAAGCCCTTCTGGGACAATAATTGGTTTTGGTGTTTTGGATTACTGCTCTCAACTCCCTGCAGAAGAATGTCAGGGGTCAATGGCTACAGATTCAAAGTCAAAAAACATGATCTCTCCTACAAAGGGTAGAAAACCCTCATTTTCAAATTTTGAGGCTCCTCAGTTTATATTTCTAAAAATGGAGAAGACGTTGAGTGAAGGGGAAAGTAGTTACTCTAAAATGAAAATAAATTATTTATGATATTAAAAGTTTGTTGTTATCATTGTTAAAACACCTCATTTGTCCAAAACAAACTTTCAGGAGCACAGCCAAATATCAGAGCGTAAACTGAAAATTGAGACAAAGTTGGACTAATAAGAAAAGCTGACAGATACAGTAATCATGTAAAATAAGGAAATTTTCATTTCGGAGATGAGCAGAACAGACAAGAATGTAAGTAATTGTGTGTCTGCCATTTAAGTCCAAATTTCAGCTGCCAACAGGATACCTTTTATCCATATTCCAAACAAACATATCTTTGGCTTTTTTTCAGAAGACTCTTTGTTTAATCTCTCTGGAATTTTTGTTTCATTTTTTAAGTCTCCTACCTTAGCTGCTAATAGACAAAGTTTCTCTTTGTATTCATCTAAATATTTCTTTCTTAAAAACATTAAATGGTGCTTCTTTTTTATTTCTGCTGGGGATGATTTTGGCTTGGTTATTTGAAATCCATGCCTGTGATCAAGCAGAGAGAGGCAATGTGGTTATAGCAAAGAGATGAACAAAAACAAAAAGAATCATGTAAAAAATAAAATATTTAAAGCTATTAGACACTTTTGTAAAAATAGGTTCAGAATAGAGTGATCAAACAGAGTGAAATTGCTTGGTAATCATTCATTCAACACTACATTGTTTATCTTCAAATTAATAGTGCATGTTAATATACAAAACTCTCATGAGAGTTTAATGGAAAAAGTCACTAAATGTGATTATATCAGTGTGTGTGTGTGTAGTAGATGGGAGAGAAAGGCAGATTATTAGTATAAAAAAAGGAGGATGCAGGCAAAGTTAAAAGTTAAACTTTAATGATGTAAATAGGCCTCAGAAATTAGAACACTCATATTGGATCATCATATATTTTTATTTCATTAAAACATTTAAATGCCTTCAGGAATGAAAAATATAGATTATTTTTAAACTGGAGATCAAATTTATAGAAATCATACCAGACATAATAAAATTAGGATTACAAGAGTAGCAAATAACAGTAACAGTTTAATGCAAATTTCAGATCAACCACAAATAACTTTTGATATAACCATATTTCAAATGTTGCATGGGACATAGTGAATAGACTGTAAGGCAAGGATATGTTTGCTTCAAACTAGAAATAAGGCTGAATCTTGGCGGCTAGAAATTGTACTTCCATGGCAGACACACAATGACTTATTTCTCTGCTTATCTCTGGCATGAAAATTTGCTTATTTTGTATGAATATTTCTCAGCCTGGGACATGCTTATATTTTAAAAATTATTTGTTGTTTATTTGAAATTCAGATTTAAGTGGACATCTATATTTTATATGGCTACACTAAAAAATGCTGGAATTACTTTTAATAGCAGGGACATTTAACATTAAAAATAATTAACCCAAATTTTATATAATTTAGAGTATTTAGCAATAAAAAGAAGATGAAATTGTTTTAGGAAAGAAGTGATTTTTTAAATGTAGTTGTGATCAATGCTTATGCTTAATAGTGGCATTTTTCAATGTATCTGAGTTGTAACTCCTTTCTAATCTAAGTTTGTCAAGTTTTGTTTTTGATTTTTTTTTACCTTGAAATTTGGAAATACAGAGAGGAAAAATGGTCTTCTTCAGACTGTTTCACAGTATCCCAATTATGTTCTTGCCTAAGACAGTAGACCCAGCCTGTCTCCTGTCACTTTTCTTTGCCCCATTGTACAGAAGTCTCCAGACTGTCTCAGCCTGGGTCCAGGGTCTTCAGACCACCCCTCAATTCTGTTCTTCACAAGTCATGGATTCTTCAGATCAGCAGTAACTGAACTGTTTAGAGTCAGGTAGGCTTCCTTGAGGTATTGATTTGTCTGTATCTCCAATTATTTAATATGACCAATGTCGTTAGTACATATTTCAGTGTCCAAAAACGACCTTAACTACCCTCCATTGTCCTTTTAAATACCCTCCATTATCATGCCATTTGATACAAACTCTAACTTATTGTAGACCCCACAGACAAATTCTAGAAACTTTCATTCTAGACATCAGCAATAATAGGTATTGCCACTTAGGGGAGAAAATACATTGGCAGCAAGACTATTCTCATCTCAGCTTAGAGTCTCTCTAAGAGGGCCACTGAAAGTAAGGTCTGTGTCAGAGATTCATTGGTTGGGTGAGGAAGAAGTTTAATGATTCAAATATCTGTACGCAATTGAGTATAGGATGCTGTGAATGGGATAGAAGGAAACATCTTAAAGCATCTCAATGATAAATTTCATACTTTTTAGTAATATGCTCCCAAATAAAGTATACCTGTATGAAATTATCTTATTTGAATGTGTAAGTTATTTATATACTCTGGAGACAAGCACTTTGTCAGGTATATATATTACAAATATTTTCTCCCAGGCTGTGGTTTGCCTTTTAATTTCCTTGAGGGTGTCTTGATGAACAGAAATTTTAATTTGATAAAGTACAATTTATAAATTTTTTTCTTAGAGTCTTGTATAAAGAATCTTTGTCTACTCCAAGATCTTGGATATAACCTCCTGCTTTCTCCTAGAAACTTTATGTTTTTAGCTGTTATTTAGGGCTATAATCTTGAATTAATTTTGTATATCATGTGAGTCTGGAATTGCTAGTATTTTGTTTGGGATTTTTACATCTGTATTCATCGACATATTAGTCTTTATTTTTTTTGTGTGTTAACTTTACCAGGTTTTAGTATTGAGGTAATTTTGGCCTCCGAAAATGAGTTAGGAAGTATTGCCTGTTCTTTAATTTTTTGGAAGAGTTCGAGAAGGACAGGTATTAAATCATCTTTGAATGTTTGATAGAATTCAGTAGTGAAGCCATCTGGTCTTGGACTTTTACTTTGGGGAGGTTTTTGATGGTTATTTTAATTTCATTACTGTTGATTGGTCTATTTAGATTTTCTAGTTCTTCATGATTCAGTCTAGAAAGGTTGTATATTTCTAAGAAGCTGTATAGTTCTTCTAGGTTATTGAATTTGGTGGCATATAACTTTTCATATTATTTTTATATGATTCTTTATATTTCAGTGGTATTTGTCATAACTTTTCTTTCATTTCTGATTTTGTTTATGTATTTTTTTCTTTTTTTTTAGTGAGTCTAGCCATAAGTTTGTCAGTTTTATTATCTTTCCAAAGAACCATTCACCACTCTTATTTAATATAGTATTGGAAGTCCTAGCTAGAGCAATCAGATGAGAGAATGAAATAAAAGGCATCCAAATTGGGAAGAAAAAGGTCAAATTGTCACTTTGTGTTCAAATTGTCACAGATGACATGATTTTCTATACAGAAAACCCTAAAGACTGTACCAAAAAAAAAAAAACTATTAGAAACAAACAAATACAGTAAAATTACAGGATATAAAATCAATGTAAAAAATCCATTGCATTCCTATACACTAACAATTAAATTGCACAAAAAGAAATTTTAAAAAATAATTCATTTTTCAATTGCAACAAAGTAAAGTATCTAGGAATAAACAACAAAGAATGTGAAAAATGTATACACTGAAAACCATAAGACATTATTAAAATAAAATGAAAAAGAAACAAAGAAATAAAAAGATATTCCATGTTCATGGATTGAAACAACTGTTTTAAAATGGCCATATATATAGCAATATACAGATTAATGCAATCCCCATCAAAATCCCAATGACATTTTTTTTAAAAGAAATAGAATTTTTTTAAATTATCAGATTTGGATGGAATCACAAAAGACCCCTAATGGCCAAAGAAATCCTGAGAACAAAGAACAAGGCTGGAGGTATCTCACTGTCTGACTCGAAATTATAGTGCCAAGCAACAATAAGCAAAACTACATAGTATTGGCCTAAAAACAGACACACAGACCAATAGAATAGAATTCAGAGCTTGAAATAAACCCACATATATATGGGTTTATATGTGGTTTATATTTTCAACAAAGGAGCCAAAAATATACAATGAAGAAAAGAAACCCTCTTTAATAAATGGTGTTAGGAAAATTGAAAAGCCATATATAAAAGAATCAAACTAGACTGATCTCTGTCACCATACATCAAAATTGACTCAAAATGTCACAAAGACCTGAATATGAGACCTGAAACAATAAATTGCATAGAAGAAAATATAAACACCAAACTCATGGACCTTGGGTTTGGAGAGGATTTTATGAATTTGACCTCAATGGCAAGGGAAGTAAATCCAAAAATCAATGAGTAGGAATAAATCAAACTAAAAATCTTCTGCACAGCAAAAGAAAACATCAACAAGACAAAAAGCCAACCAACTGAATATGAGAAGATATTTGCAAACAATGCCTTCGATAAGGGCCTAATGTCAGAAATATGTAAAGAACTCATACAACTCAACAATAAAAAACCAACAATCCAATTAAAAAATAGGCAGAGGATCTGAATAGATAATTCTCCTGGGAAGATATACAAACAGCCAAGAAACATGAAAGATGCTCAACTTCACTGGCTATTAGGGAAGTACAAATCAAAACCACAATGAGATTGTACTTCACACCTGCTAGAATGCCTATCATCAACAGAAGTAATAACAAGTGTTGGAGAGGTTGTGGAGGAAAAGGAACCCTCATACACTGGGAATGTAAATTGGTACAGCCACTATGGAAAACAATATGAAAGTTCTTCAAAAAATTAAGAATAGAATTCTTGTATAATTCAGCAATCCCACTGCTGTGTGTCTACCTTAAAAAATTGAAAACATTTGTCTGTAAAGATATATGCACCCCAATGTCATTACAGCATTATTCACAGAGGCCAAGACATGAAAAGAACTGAAGTGCCCTTCAATAGATGATTGGGTAAAGAGTTGGTATATATATATACAATGGAATATTACTCAGACATAAGATGAAATACTACCATTTGTGAAAACATGGTTGGATCTTGAGATAACCATGCTAAGCAAAATAAGTCAGACAGAAGAAGTTGAGAATCATATGATATCATTCAAATATGGACTATCAAACTAAAAGCAACAAATGAACAAGACAGACACTCATGGACACGGACAACAGTTTAGTGGTTACCAATGGGAAAGGGGATGGTAGATAAGGGTAAAGGGGTTAAATATACAATGACAAAAGGAAACCTAACTTTGGGTAGTTTACACATAATGCAATATACATGTGACATATTATTGAATTATATTCTTGAAACTTATATAATTTTATAAACCAATGTCACCCCAATAAATGAACTTAGAACTTTTCTATGTTCTTTATTTATATCAACTCATTTAATATTCACAACACTATAAAATAGTATTGTCATTATTTCCATTGTCCAGATGAAGAAATTGAATTATAAAGAGGATACATGATTACCTATGGCCACGTAGCTAGTAAATGGTGAAGTGCTAGAAGCTATGCCCCTGCCACACCATAACATTTCTACTTAATATGTATCAATACTGTTCTATATAAGCACATTCTTTTACTGTAATTTTTATTTTTCTTGTATTTCTGGTGGTTGTACTTATTAACCCATCTAGTATAATTATGCTTAATCTCTTATGCACCCCCTTAAATAAAAGAATGGAGTATGCCCAGGTCCTATAAAATAATTAATTTCCTATTAGAGAGAATAGTGGTCTCTAAGGATCTAACAACCAGCCTTGGGATAGTTTTGCAAATGACTCAGTATATACAGGCAATATAAGTTTTCCATCAGGGCCAGGACTAGAGTGAGTCTCCCAGAAAACAAGGAGACAGTCACCATCAGGTCCTGACTCAATATTTACACAACTCCATGAGTGAGTACCTCCCTAAATTTTGAGGTCTAAGCACCTAGCTTGCCTCATCCTAGTCCCTGCTGTTTCCCATCCTTCCCAGGTACTATTATAGCATCTGAAATTATACTATAATAGTATTTTGCTCTTCTGGTCTATGTTCCTAACTGCATGAGGGTGGGGACAGAAACTGTCATCCTCACAATTATATCTCCAGCACCTAGCGCCCAGTAGGTTTTCAGGAAATAGTTTCCAAATATATTAAAAGTTCATTTAGAAACATACTCTGACGGTCTGGTTATATTAAGATAGCAGGACATTTTCTTTACCATTAGAGCTTGAACCCCAAAGAGAGAAAGACATACACCAGATAGCCACGCAGCAGTGAGCTAAGTTCTGTGATGGAGGCATGGGCAAGAGTCTCTGCAAGCACAACGAAGGGAGCTAGAATGACCACCTGGGAGATGTAGGGTGTGGACCTGTAGCTTGAGTCTTCACGTTGGTCCCATCAACTCTTTTCTGAATTCAAGTCCACGAGGCAACTATGCAGAATTGTTTCGGAACACGTATTACCTAATCAAGGAGTTGGGGAAAAGGGACCTGTAGGAGGAGAAATTTATTTTCTAACAAATTAAATGTGGCATGCTGTCAGGACACTCAAGTGAAGTATTCTCCAGATAGCTCAAAATCCTGGGTTTGGGATTCAAGAGAAAAACAGTGAAAGCTGTGAATTTGGAAGCCGTAGCATAAGAGCAACAGCTGAAACTTTGGTGAAAACAGAGATCACCTTTGTAAAGAATATGGTAAGAGGGAGGATAAACAGAGGAACAGAATGTGTGATGTCTGTTTGTAATCAATTTTCCCCAAAAGTAATATTCAGCCTTTCTGTGTAGGAACAATTTGTCTATAGAAATGCTAAAGCCCCTTTTGGGTAGGGCTGTCACATGATATGACAGCAGACATCTCCACAGGAATGCATAAGGGGCTGTAATGTAAAAACAAGGGGGATAACACTGGAGCAGAGTACTTTCAGAGGCTACATAGCCTTTTTTATTTTTAATGAAGAAAAAGTATTCTCTAGTTTTTCAGAACTTAGATTTGTAACCAAACATTTATCCTTAGGAGACAATGGTCTTATTCCTGAAAATATTTGTAAAATTTCTTACTAACAAGACTGATGTCTCTTGCATTTTAATTGCTTCTCTCTCAAACCCTTGTGATAGCAAAATGTTGTTTTTCATGATGTTTTTTCCTAGAGCACTAAATCTCAATATAATCAATACTGTATATGTTAACTATCTTCAGGCTGTCTGTAGTAAGTTTGAATTATTAGATTCCTCTGAGTCTAGACGATATTTTCTTTCAGCTATCACTTACCATGTATCTATCCATCTATAGAATATAGATGTTTTACAGGAATATTTCTAGGTACATAAATAAATGATGTGGCTGGTAGCAAAGATTGGTTATTATAGCAAGGCTCCAGTGTACTGTATTTAATAACGTAAACTGTGATGACTGTTCTCAGTCACTGGTACCTTTCAGAAAGTGCCAGAAAAGATTCTCCATACTGAGACTGTTACCAGTGACACACTTATTTCATAGGCACAGCATCTTGGGAAAATAAAAGGTGCTTACAGATATAAAGTGCTATTAATTAAACACCTTAATGCCTTAAGGCAGTAGTTCCCAGAAGCTATGGACAAACAGATTAATCATATTATACTTTTCACAAATGCTTATTGAACCATTGTGTGTGGGGGGGCGATATTAGAGTCATTCTCCTCAGCCCTCCTCCTTTTTCTTCCTCTCTAGCTCAACTGCTTTGTTCCACAAAGGATTAGGGACAGCTAAGATGAGAGCACATATTAAAGAGGTAATGAAATTGAAAATTGAGATTGAAGAAAATTTAAATAAAGGTAGAAATTCAACACTAGCAAAAGGAAGAATACAAATTAGCAGATTATAAAGGTTCAAACTAGTTACTATTAAGCTTCAAAATGGGCTATGAATTTTCTGGAAGGTGAAGCAAAATGGAAGACATGAAAGGCCACATAATTCTTATTTAAAAAAGGAAGTAGAGTACTTTCTCAGAGGAAGCTAAGTTACCCAAGCTATGATTTTTTTTAAGGTCTCTTATGAGAATACGGGGCATTTATAATCCTCTTTTAATTTTCACAAGGCAAATATTATTTTTAATAAGTCACACTGGAGTACACTGGGCACAAACACAGAATAGTTTGTTTAGTCACACTGGTGCTAAATGTCAGTGCCCAGATTCAAACCCAGGTCATCACAACGTCATTGTTTTCACTTTTTTCATAGTTCACTCTCTCCTGAGAAACACTGGCCCGCTCTGCTTCCTTTAATAGATGCATCTCTGAAAATTCTATGTGAAATCAATCAATTTATCTATTTAGCAAATATATGTGTATATATGTGTATATATCTCACATATATGTAAACATAACACATACATATATGTACATATATTCATATGTATTGCAAATCAAATCATATTTTTTCATTGGAAAGATTTGATTCCAGGGATGTTTTATATCATAACTAGTATTCGTTTGGCAGTCACTCCCAACTTTTATCTTTAACATACAAATTGAAACCACTAATTTTCAATGTTTTTATTAGCAACAGCACCTTCTTTTCTGTTGAAAATCTCCACAGAACTCCATAGACAAGAACAGAGTGACAAGCGGCTGTTTTGAAGGAGGCCAGGAGTGTATTTCAGCAGGTGGGAGACACAATTACCTTCTCTCCATGCCTAATCCCAGATAAATGCTCAGCAGGTCTCACTTATCTCTTGTTCAGGTTGTTTCTTAGCTAGACCCCAGTTTGATTCAATGCTTACTATCCTACTGAGAAAGCCAAAAATATCATTTTGCATTTTCATGTTCCTATGCCATTAGAAAGAAGACACTGAGATAAAGCTGGAAATCCAAACAGCTTGGAAATCCAAGCTTGGAGACCACTGCAATAAAGTATCACCAAAAAATGAGCTGCTGTAAGCCTTTTGCTGGTGGAGGGTCTTGCCTTCAATTTTTTAAAAATGCAACATTCCACGGAGTGCGATAAAGTGAAGTACAATAAAACAAGGCATGCTTGTACACAAGGAATAAGTAACACATGATGAGAGGTTAGAGAAAGCCTTCAGACAATGTCACTGATCAGACACACCTGTGAAAGGGAAGGGGGAGGAAACAGGCTTGGGTGAAAGAACTTTATACCATGACGCAGATCAGAAAGTCCCTACCAGCTCAAAAAAAAGAGCTCTAGAGACTCTTCATTAGAAGAATCCTGAACTAGGCAGAAACAGCTGAGCCCCAGTCCCCTGTTATGCTCTGTCATTGGATGGGGGCCACCTGAGAGGATGGTGGCCTTGAGTTGAAACCTGAGACAAATTGTGAAATTGTATCACTTGCAGCTGAAGGGCAAGTTCTTTCTTGAGGGGGATCTCAGTGACACCTGCATAACTGTCACAGCCCCTTCTTCATTTACATGAATGATGAATGCTTCGTCCAGTTTAAAGAAGTGTGAAATAATCTAAGTCAATTAGCAAATTAATTGCTTTTCTCAAGGATTATTTAAAATGACAAAGGGAGTGTTTCCTTGTATTTTTTTAAAAAACTCTGTGATATAGAGGTTAGAAAAGGGGAAACTTTAACGATACAGCATGGTATAGTGGGAAAAAATAGGAGAAAGTATAGTTGTGTCATTCCTTCAAGTTCTTATCGTTCTGTCAGCAAATGCTTATTGAGACATTACTGTATCCTAGGGACCACACTAGGAATAGAAATGTTGACACAATTCCTACAACGGACCTTAACAGTCTAATTGAGGTGACTTGAAAATTAGTAGTTACAAAACAAAGTGTTAGACACTCTAGTCTGCATATAATCTCATTTTCCTTGCCATTATCATTTTCAGCATCAACATCATCATTGAATGCTTGCCATTTGCTATTTTGCCTACTAAACTCTTTAAATGCATCATCTCACTTAAAACTCATATAAAAATCCTATCAGGTAGCCCAAAACATTTGTTGAAAGAAGAGGAGGAAGGGAGAGGAACTGAGATTGAGGAGAAGCTTCCCAGGCACAGAGAATGAGAACTCTCTCTGTCAGAATCTACCCACCCATAATTCCATGTGGCTGCAGCATAAATTCTGAATTGAGAAGGTGTACAGAAGGACAAACTGGCAAAACTGGGGGAATGACGCAGATCTTGAAAAATTTTGTGACCTAATAACATTTACCTTTTGTGTTGAAATGATAAAGAGAGAAATTAAAGCCTTCCTGCCTCTCCTGGGTGATCTTACCCTCACCCAGCTCTCAGGATTCTCATGCGTTAGTATAAGCGATGTCCATAGTGAGAGCATTAGACAGTAATGCCATATAACACATCACGTCTTTTCTAGCACTGCTGCTCATATGTTGGCAACATTGTGAGCTTGTCAGGCATGCTAATTATCCACCCCTAGTCCAGGTTTACTGATTCTGACTCTCTGATCACAGGGGTGCTTGGGGATTTGTATTTAACAGGCTCAAAAAGTTTGAGAAACTTACCTCTGAATCAGAGCTGTTTTAAATTTGGTGGCCTGCTCCTCCCGCTGTCCGGTGAACTGGAGGTCTGGACAAACTGAGGGTGAGTGTTTAGAAACATTGAAACAGATAATCAAAGAGATGTTACATTGTTTGCCTTTATTATTTAAAATTTGGTTTTGTATTTTGTAACGGCTTTTTAATTTAACTCTTCTACTCTATCTTTGTGATATTTTACAAAAGTGAAATCTATGAATGAATTGCACACACACACAAATTGGCCCTCCGTTATGAGAAATGTGAGAAGTTCTGTGAGCTGAGCCATCATGGCTCTTTTGATTTCTTTTTTCATTGTGTTTATAGAGGACATCGAATATTCCACTTTGGGAAGGTGAATGTTAACTTATGTTCTGCATCTTGCATATGCTATTATCATTCCCCAGGGCCCCCTGATTTCCTGCTTTGGGGTCACTTGACAAATGAGCCTATTTTCCCCCAAGTGCTGTTGCTAGGAAGCAATTGGCTTGGATACCAGCTTCTCACACTTCCCACTGACTTCACTGTTTTCCAGATGTGTTCAGACCCCAAGATTAAACAATAGACGAAAGAGGCCAGAAGGAAAGCATTTTACTGCAATATGTTTGGGTGTTGTTATCATAAACAGTTTCTGAATTGGCCTATTGAAACAGAGAAAAATATCTGGATAATTCTCACCTTGTAAAGTCACCAGAAGTATTTAATTTTCATAGAAACAAAATACTCTTTAAATATATCATTAGAAGTCTGTGAAGCTGCAGTATAATACTTCCAAGCTTGCTTTGGGGAGCCCTTGTGCTTTATAGTTTTGAGGGGGAGTTTATAGTACTCTTCTGCTTTTGTTTAATAAAATAGACAATGAGCTGTTTTCAAAAGGAGAGGAATTTCCTCAACAAAAAATTATTAGGTGAAATAAACGAATCTCTTACTTGTTACACACAAAAAATCCATAACTGTGATCAAAAGATGATTTAATGATGGAAGCAGACTCAAGTTGTTATGGCAACTAGAATCTGAAAGTACCTAGCTGTGCCTGCGTGCTTTCTTCCCATCACCACACCCCATTCTTTTTTTTTTTTTAAGAAAGAAAAAATTGTCTTCCATCTGGTTTAATCAGTGTTAAAATACCAATGTCAAAAAAAAAGTACCTAATAAGGATAACTTTGCATCTGTTTCAAAATGAGTGTTATTTCACCTTAATGAGAAATAATTACAAACGCAGGCAAAGTCTTTTAAGAGAAAAGAATATTATTGTACTTTATCAAATTGCTAAAAAATTTTCTTAATTATTTTAGACTTATTTAAGTATGTACTAAGTATATGGATTCTTTAACTTGAGTTATGATAGCTAGATTTATTTTTATTTATTTTTATTTTTCCATCTGAAGAGGAAAATATACAATTGTGGTCATAGAGAGTGTTGGAAGTGGTGATCAGTTATTCGATGCTCCTACTTCAGTAGCCTGTGTCAGTTGTCTATGTAAAGCTTCTTTTGTTTAGTGTTCTAAAGCTAAAGAAATAAGGTAACTCTACTGCAATGGAAACTTTAAATATGTGTGTGTGTGTGTGTGTGTGTACACACACACACACACATATATATATAGGTACATATATCTTTAAGCAGTAAGAATTGTATGAAAGAGTACTTTGCACTCCTTGCTGTAGTCAGTAGCTATTTAGTATCACAACATTCTCCTTATTGTGTGTTTGAAGGTGAAATTATTATGAAATTTACCTTAGCAACCAAACGATGAGAAGGGTTCCGACTACAATAACTCCAACTGAAATTAAAGATGGTAGAAACATTTAATTAGTAGGAAAGCATTGTTTTTGTTTTGTAATCAAGTTATGGATTCCTAGGAATGTTCTGCCCTGGATCCAAAAGAGAGAAGCAACCTGATGAAATGATTGCTGCTGCCTTGTTGTTCCAAACAGAAATCAAATGTGATGTTTTTAGTACCTTTTACTCATTCTTCGTAAAAAAGATATTGATCTGACTTAAGCCTCTAATAAATTCATTTCATATGCACTCTATTCTGAGGAATCTTTTATCTGTACAGAGGTTAACCTATAGAGAAAGGGTCTTTGTGACTGTTTGTATTTATACTTAGCTAGGACTATTGGGAAGGATAATGCCATCATTTAATACAACAAAATCATAGGTGGCCTGTGTGCTCCTGTGACGTCTGTATGTTACTCTATAAAATGACAAAATGGAGTTGTCTGCAAAAATGATGCTGCTGGTTGTGAAAGCTGAATGTCAGAATCCTGAAGGTTGCCTTTAAATCTAGTTTCACTCAGTGAGTACCAGTATAAATTATTTAACACAAAGAATTTCTAAATCATATCAAATAGGTGTGTTGTGGCAGGTGATATATCCACTGTAATAGGAATGGGAATTCTCTCCACCTGTATTAGAATTTGGAGTCTTCAGCTTCCTTGGGAACAGGAAACACTTGCTGGAAAAAAAAAAAAAAGTCTTTTATAAAGCTCTAGTCTTTATAATCCATGAAGTGGTAAGTGTGTAGCAAACCATATAATTCAAAATTTTCAGGTTTATAAAGCACCAGAAAAACATGAGTTGCTTGGGCTGCGACTACGAGATTTCTTTTCAAGTTTAACTAGGTACAATTGCCAGGTGGGGAATATTTTCCAAAAACAGAATTTGTAAACTTACTATGGCAGTCTCTTTATCAAAAGATTCTAAATCCTCGAAGGTGTCTTTCACCAAAATTAGATTAAAAAGTAATGTACAATAGCGGTTCTATAAGACTGACAGGTTTATACTGGTAAAAGTGGCAAATATAGAAATTCAAATAAACATGTCTTAGAAACCAAGTCTCAAGAACCCTAGGCTTCTTTGAAATTAAAGAACAAATTGTTAAACATTTTTCTTCATTTGGAGTCCCATTTGTGTGAAAGATCATTGTTTTTAGGTAATAAGTAAGTTATCATAAGCACAGATCTGTCTGTGTGTCTCTGTCTCTGTCTCTGTGTGTATGTCTGTGTCCCTGTGTCCCTGTCCGTCTCCCTCTCCTTCTCCTTCTCCCTCACAGCCCAATAAAGGCATTTTTCTTGTCCATATCTCTACTCTGAGCTTGCCAAGAGAATACTCGGGTTACTCTTCATGGCTAGGTGCCCTAAACAATTTATGGGAAAGTCTAGGACAAAACTTCCTTTAGGTAGGAACAGCATTGCTGTCTAACAAACTTATGGAAAACTTACTGTCTGAAAACAATACATGTTTATTACCTTTAAAGTATTTGGAGGTTGAGAATTCAGGGGTAGCCTAACTGGCTTGGTTGCAGTCAAGGTGGTAGTGGAACTGTGAGGCTTGATAGGGCCTGGAGCATCCATTTCAGAGATGGCTCACTTATTGGCGAAAGCTTTAGTTTTCTACACAGGGACCTTTGCACAGGGCTCCTTGAGTATTATTATGACATGATGACTGGCTCCCTTCCCTTAAAGCAAGAGAAAGACAACAGGGAGAAAGTCATATGTCTTGTAAGACCTCATCTCAGAAGCACACATCATCACACTTGCCATATTCTTATTTGTTAAGCAAGTCGTTAATTACAGCCCACATTCAAGGAAGAAGGAATTTCTATGAGAGAAGTAGCAATATATTTTAGGTTAGTTTGGAATTGCCACAACTTATAATTAGCTGGGATTATCTGATTCTTGCCCTTAAGAAATTGATCTTGAAATATGAGGAGCATATAGATGACATAATATGAAGCTACTGAAAAGACATAAAAACCAAAAGTTAGCAAAAGCCTTGAGAATATATATATAGCATATATAAATATATACTCACACACACACACACATATATACATATAAACACACACATAAATATATGGCATAGAGGTTGAGTCAGGATGCCAGTAGCAGTGGTGAACACTAGAAGCAAAGATACAGAACACCTAGATCATCAGAAAGGCAGAACTTGGACAGCCTTTTGCTGTTGGGCTTGGATTCTGGACTAAAACATGAAATTCAGCTGCATGTTTGTTCTGGAGCTTGTGAGGTCTGTTGTCTATATTTCTGTGTCTGTATGCTATTACCATTCTGTTTAGGTGGCTCTTGAAAGTTAAAACAAAAAAGGGGCAAATATGGTTGTTTTTATCTTTGAATGAAAAAGCTGGAAATTGCTACAAAGTACCAAAATAAAAATAATTTTAATACTAAGAAAAGTACAGTTCATGTTTTATAATTATCATTGTAAACACATTTTAGTTAATATCTTGTTTTTTTAGCTTACCATTATCTAAATTTTTCCCATGCTGACAAAACTCTTGTACATCCTAATTATTTTTTAAAACCTTCTTTAATGAGAATAATTTACATATGAAAATGCATCAATTAATTGTATAACTTGAGTCTTGACAAATGTATACTGTGGTGTATGTAACCACTGTCAAAAATCATTTTATAGAACATTTTCATCAACCCAAAGATTTTTTTTGTCCTTTTTTGGCTGATCTATCCATCCTGGTTCTTAGCAACCACTATTATACTTTTTGTCATGATACTTCTGCATTTTCTAGAATTTCATTTAAATGGAAACAACACATAGTCTTTGGTCTGGCTTCTTTCACTTAGTGTAATGGTTTTGGAATCCATCCATGTGCTATATTATCAGGAATGTTTTCCTATTTAATTGCTGATTAGTATTTCATTATATAGATTAACTACAATTTGTTTATCCATTTACCAGTTTTACATTGTGGTTATTCATTTGGGTGCTATTATCAATTAATCTGCTATGAATAGTTAAGTTCTCTTTCCGTGAACATATGTTTTCATTTCTCTTATGTAAATATCTGATTGCTGGGTTTTATGATGAATGTATATTTAACTTTATAACAAATTGCCAAACTGTTTTCCAGAGTAACCGTACCATTTTCCATTCCCCGAAGCAATGTATGACAATTCCAGTTGCCCCACATCCATGCCATTATAGTATGTTTTCATTTGCATTTTTATTGTAACTAATGATATTAAACATATTCATGTGTATATTTATTTGCTAGGGTTACTATGATGAAGTACCACAAAACAGGCGGTTCGAACAGCATTACTGTATTTTCTCACAATTCTGGAGGCTTGACGTCTAAGATCAATTTGTTAACAGGGTTGGTTTCTTCTGAAGCCTTCTCGTTGGCTTGTAGATGGCCATTTCCTCTGTCTTCATGTGCTCTTCCCACCTGGTCTACCTATGTCTTAATATGTTTTTACATGGACACCAGTCAAATCTGATTAAATCTTATCCTAATGACCTCATTTTAACTTCATTATCTCTTAAGGTCATATCTCCATTATAGTCACAGTCTGCAGTGGTGGGGATTAGGTCTTCTATATGTGCATGGGGGTGGGGCAGGGAGAACAAGTCAACCCATAACAATGGGCTCACTTGTCATTAATATAATTTGATAAAATGTCTATTAAAATTTTATGGTGGTTATTGGATTTTTTAAAATTGTAAAAATTCCTCATAAATTCTGGATACAAACCCTTGATTACATATTAGTATTGGGAATATTTTTTCCAAGTCTGTGGCTTGACTCTTTATTTTCATGATTGTGTTTTTTTAAAGAACAAAAGCTTTCAATTTTGAGGACATTTAATCTGACACTTTTACATCTTTTTTCCTTTTGTGATTTGTTCTTTTTATGTCCTAAGAAATATTTTTCTATTCTAAGTTACAGATGTTTTCTCCTGGAAGTTTTATACTTCTAGCTCTTATATTCATGACCAATCTCTACTTTTTCTCAGTATTATTAAGATGGTCTTCATAAAATTGATATTTTAAATCATTGCAGTGATTGATAAACATTACATTGTGAAAGGATTTCCACCATCAAGTTTATTAACACATTTATCACCTCATAAGATCCATTTTAATTATAATATGAGTAAGAAGTATTGGAGTTTTTTGTTTTTATGTAATGGATAGTCATTTATTCCAGTATCAATAGCTGGAAACACTATTCTTCATTAAATTGCATCATGACCTTTGTTGAAAATCAACTAATACAGGGGTCCCCAAACCTGGGGCTATGGATCGGTACTGGTCCATGGCCTGTTAGGAACCAGACCACACAGCAAGCAGGTGAGGCTTCATTTGTATTTGCAGCCGCTTTCCAGCGCTAGCATCACCTCCTGGCTCTACCTCAGATCATCGGGCATTAGATTCTCATAGGAACATCACTTCCTGATACCAAAAAAGGTTGGGGACTGCTTTAAGAAGGACATTTTAGCTATGGAGGTTAAATGATTTGCCCAAAATAGTGGGAAAAACTCACCCAGTTGGTGACAAAACCTATAAGCCAGGTGCCCTACCTATTAGCCCAAGTGCTTTCCATAGTACCACTTCTGTTCCTTTTAGCACTCTAAAAAAGTATAAATGAAATATCTCACAAACAAGATGGAATCATATTTGAAATACAGTTCATGGATAAATATAAGAATGTCATAGGAGGACACACATCAAGACACTAAAACCAGGAAGATGTAAATTTATTTTGCATTGTTTTGCTGTCTCTGTTGAATATTTGCATTTTTAAGTGAAGAGATGATGACTTTTTCAAAGAGTATATCTTGATTTGTAAATAAGAAAGGTTGATAAGTATTCTTGGAAGAAGACAGAAAATGCATTTCCTATTTCAGAGCCTCCCAATTCATTACCATAATATGTCTTCATTTATTTAGATCTTTAATTTTGTCAATATTTGATAATCTATATAAAGGTTTTCTGCATCTTTTGTTATCTGTAGCCTTAAATGTTATAGTTCTGATATTATTATAATAGATCAAAATATTTAATTTCCAATTATTTGTTGTTAGTATATATTAATCGATTGGCTTGTATATTAACCTTGTACATTCAAACTAGATATAGTCACTTATTAAAGTTATATCTTTTTGTGGAGACCTGAGGAAATTCTGTGTAAAACTCTGCCTCTGAATACAGCCAGTTTTCTTTTACTTCTTATCTTTTCTTGGCATTATCACCTATGCTAGGATCTCCAGTGTAATGTTGAGTACAAGTGATGGCTTTAGATATTCTTTAGATATTCTTATTTTTAGAAGGAACAAATCGTATATCACTGAGTATGCTATTAGCTGTAGGTTTTTATAGTTGACCTTTATTAGAGTGGAGAAATCCCTTTCTGTCTCTAGGATGATGAGAGTTTGTGATAAAACAGAATCAAATTTTGTTAAACATATCTTCATTTACTGATATGATCACATGGTTTTTCTTTTAATTTGTTAATATGCTTAACTACATTGCTGGATTTTCAAATGTTAAACTAGTATTGCACCTTTTGGAAAAATTCCACTTATGATATATTTTAATATTTAATATTTTATTTTCTTAAGGAACCTTTATACTTAGTCCTTTGAATGATATTAGGATATAATTTTCTCATGTCTTTGACTAGTTTTGGTTGCAGGGTAATGCTGACCTTGTAAAATGAGTTGGAAAGGTCTCTCTCATCCATTTTATAGAAGACTTTCTGTAGAGTTGGTCTTTTTTTTTCCCCCCTTAAATGTTTGAAAGATTTTACCAATGATTTCTTCTGGGCCTGATGGGATTTGTTTTTTTCTTTTTTCTTTTTTTTTTTTTCTTTTTTGCGTTATGTATGTGTGTTTGGCAAATTTTTAATTGTTTAATTTTTAAAGGTACATGGGCTCTTCTTGAAAAAATTTGATTGTCTTTTAATGAATTTCTTTATTTCATTTATGTACTTCATTTTCATAAAATTGTTCCAAGTATGTTCAAAATATTCCGTTTTATCCTCCCAGTCTCTGTGGTAGCAATACTGGCATCCCTTCTTTAATTGGGATATTTTTTCTTATCAGTAAAAGTTTACCAATTCTATTAATCTTCTGAAACTACCTTTTTATATTGATTTTTCTTAATTGTTTTTCTGTTTTGTCTTTATTTCCATTGTTTATATTCCTCCAATTTTCTTATTTTACATTTAATTTGCTCTTTTAAAGTTTCTTATAATTGAAGCTTAGATCATAATTTGAGATCATTTTCATTTCTAATTAAGCATCTAATGCTATAGATTCCCCTCCTATTACTACCATAGCTGCATTCCACAAACTTGATATGTTGAGCTTTTATTATCTTTAGTTCAAAATATTTTCTAACTTTGTGTTTCTTTATCTCTTTTAGAAGTATATCATTTAATTTCTAAATCTTTGGGGAGTCTCTGCGATCCTTTATTGCTTTCTAGTTTACATTCTCGTTGAAGAACATACCTACTTTTTAAGTAAATTCAGGTTCTCAAATTTGAGAAATGTATAATGGACTATAATAGTCTGAATTTTTAACATATACTTGAAAAAGTGCGTATTGCTATTTTGGGATTGAGTGTTGTTAAAGTATCTATTATACCAGTTTGACAGATTGTGCTCTTTAAGTTGTTTACATCTTTACTGATTTTTACATCTACTATATTTCTATCAATTACTGAAGGCAACTTATAATTTATAGACTTGTCTTTTTCCCTTTTCATCAATTTTGGTGTTACATATTTGTAACTCTTGTTAGATGCATGCATACTTAAAATAGTTCAGTCCTTTTCCCCCCCCTTTTTGCCTCTTGTAATCTGCAGTCTGTTATCTGATACTAAAGAGTCACTTTGGCTTTCTTTTTGTTACTGTTTGAATGATCCTTTTTTTGTTGTTTCATCCTTTAATTTCAATATGTGTCTCTACCTTTAAAATGATTTCTCAAAGACATCGTATAGTTGGGGCTTGCTTTTCCTCTGGTTTGAGAATCAAAGTGTTTAGACCTTTTACATTTAATGTAATCATCAATATGGTTGGGTGACTTCAGTCATTTTACTGTTTGTTTTCTACTTATCCTATTTGTTCTTTTTTTTTTGCCTATTTTGAATAAATTGAGTATTTTACAATTCTAATTTATATCTACAATTGACTTACCCGCTCTACATTTTTTGCCTTGTTTACTTATTTTCAGTGATTCTAGAGCAATAGTTCTCAAAATTTTGGTCTCTGGAGCCTTATACACTCTTAAAAATTTAGTATTCCAAAGAGCTTTTGTTTGTGTGAGTTAAAACTATCAATACTTCTATATTAGAAATTAAAATGCATTTAAAATGTTCAATTTAAAATATCAATAATATACATGACATTTCATGTTGTTCCCCAAGCTCACTGATGCTGTGTTCATTTTTTTCTATTTTATTTTGAATAGTTTCCATCACCATTTTCTCAAGTCACTGATCATCTCTTATGTATTGTCTCAGCTGTTAATCACATGTTGTGTCCTTTTTTCATGTCAAATACTATATTCTCACCTCTAAAAGTTATATTTGAGTCTTTTCTTCATTTTACTTTTCTCATTATGCTCATGGTTTACTCTATATCTTGAGCATATGAAGGATTAATATAGGCATTTTAATTTTCTTGTCCAATAATCTTTCATTTCTGCTTATGTATGTTTCTATTGATTGATGTTTGTCCTGCCCGTTTGAATGACAAGTAGTTTTTTATTAGCTACCTGACACTTAAAATTTGATGGTTTTGGATGCTAAATTTTGTTCTATTACTTTATACATTATAAGATTATTATTATGGTATTTAGTTATTTGGAATTAAATCATGTTGGAGCCTTTAAGCTTTGTTAGAGAACTTACAAAATTGTCTTTAATCTAGAGGCAATTTACTCCCACTGCTAAGGAAATACATTTTGAAAACTCTACCCAATGGTCCATGCATTTTGATGTCATTCCATTCTGGTGTGTGGGATCTCACAAAGTTCACAGTCCTGTGTGAGCTTCAGAAATTGTTCTGTCAATTTCTTTCCAGTGGCACTTTCCATAGCCTCAAAAGATTTCCTCTCACATGTGTGCAGATCAGTACTAAGCCAAAGATTTAAAAGAGGGATCCTCTGAAGATCTCTAGGGCTCTCCTTAGGTGCGATTTCTTCTTTTTTGATACTTGCCATTACTCAGCAAAACAGTTAGGTTCTTTTGGCTTCCTTCTCACTATACTATGGCCTGGAAATTGCTTCTAGGTAAATGGGGGCAACTGTAGGGTCTAACTTCATTTGTTTCCACCTGATTTGCCTATGTACAATATCTGAAAAGTGTTTTTTCTTTATATATTATCTAGTTTTCTAGTTATTTAAGGCATTAAAGTAAATTAAGTTTTGATTTTTCTGTCTTGGCCTATAGTAGATATTTTATTCTAATTTTTTTTAACTGTTAGAAAAAGAAAGTCCGGGATGTCATTTTATTGATTTTGATCCAAATGTTAAAGATTTAAGTTATCAATTTATCAAAACTTTTGCTTTAATTTTAAAAAAACATCGTACAAAAATGTTTGAATTAGTGACTATTTTGTTCGGATGGCTTACCTAGAAAGAGAATTACTAGATAAAAAACTAAAATACTTCTTATGTTTTTGATACATATAGGGTAAACTGCTTGTTAAAAATCATGTGCCAAGTTATAGGAATTCCTACTTATACCAATAGCTAACATTCACAGAGCTATTGTTATGTCCCAGGCACTGTTATAACCATGTTCACAAATACTAATTTGTTCCATCCTCAAAGTAGTGAGATAGATGCTATTAGAGCCCATTTTAAAGATGAAGAAAAAAGTCAAAATATTTAAAGACATAAAGCCAAGATTTTAAGTAACAGCTGGTAGATGATGGGTTGAGAATTCATACACAACGAAATGAAGCTACAGTGTCTCCCCTCTTCTATGTAATTCTACCTCCTTACAACTACTGTTATTTAAAATCTTTGCAAATTATTCATAAAATGGTATCTAATTCTTTCAACTTGATTACTAGTAGAGCACTTTTTTGGTATTTTGTAGTCTTTTATTTTAATGACAACCTATTTGTGTCTTTTGTCTGACTTATCAGTTTAGGTTAGCTATCCTAAAATATGAAATCTGAAGAAGACAGTATGGGGCCAGATGTTTCTAGAGATCCACTGTGCTGACAATGAATGAAAATGACTGAAAATCTCAGACTCCAGGAATACTCTGCAGATGGGAGGTGAAATTCCAGCTTTGGTCTCCAGGGTCATTTCCATGATGAAGAGGTTCCTATTTTAGGTGGTCACAACAAGTTTGTGAAGGGATAGCAAAGAAGAAAATGGTTTTTAAATGCCTTAAGGGTTAGTGGCTTCAAAGAGAACTTGAAATAATATCACAGCAACATCATTCTTCTTGTAATAGGAAAATATTTTATTTGAGTATCATTTGGTCAATTGGTAAGAAACAACATTCTAAAATCAGTTTTTAAGATTATATAGTGAATTTTGGCAATTATTATTATAAGCAATTCATTTTAGCTTAAAGATAATCTTGACGACAATATTACTTAAAATTTCTTTCAGAAATCTTTCCTCAGTACAAATGACATAGGGAAAGCAAATATTGTAAATGTTTTTATATTGTATAGGATTGGTAAAGATATTCAGCTATAATTTTGAAGCATTTTTTTTCTAAAATAGCAAGTTCTTATTAATAAAATAAGAATATAAATGTACAGTCAGTAATTTTATATATAATATGAGGTTATATATAATATAAATTGGATAAATATAAATCAATAAAATCATTAATGCTTAGTATAGACTAGCTTCCTCAAATATGACACATCAGCAGTTTAACCCATCACTTGCTGAGAATTTATGCCAAGCTGGATGTTTAGTATTCAGCAATGAATATGAATTCTGGAAGCAGACCTCTAAATCTCAAATTCTAACTTTTCCACTATTAACTCTGTTACCTAGGCCTCAGTTTGTTGATAAATGTGATGACCAATACTGAGGGCCTCCCCACCCTGGAAAACTTGAAACATACATGCTGTCTAATGCCTTCTGAAACTCACAAGAAATAAAGGACAGTTACAACTAGAAAAGGTATTAAGGTTACACAAGTTTCATAGAATGAATCGTACAATGCTCTTTCATCTCACTGAAAGAGCTGTAATGGGGTTGGTTCAAACTATTTGAGCTTGGTTACAATTTTACTGTTAAAATCTTCAAGCCTTGATGCTTACTTTGAGAAAAAAATTTCAGTTACTGATTCAATGTTGCCTAAGAACACATCCCATCCTTAAAGTATTCTAACAATCCCTTACTTTCACCATTCATTGAGAAACCTTATTTTCTAAAACTACACTAGCAGCTTTGCTGTTTGAACTTAATAAGAATTAAACTTAGCTCTGTTGGATGCAGTGAATCAATTTATTCCTGCTTTAAAAATTTTCTTGGTGTCATTGGCTTTCAACATTTTGATTATTATTTGCCTAGACCTAGATCTCTACTTGGAGGTAGTTGATCTTAGATGTGTAGATTAATGTTTATCATCACATTTGAAGAATTTTCAGTGATAATTTCTTTAAATATTTTTGTCCCATATTTTGCTCTGAGTGGTATCTCAAAGTTTTCTGAGGCTATGTTCATCTTTTTCTTTTCTTTATCTACACTGGATAATCTCTATTGATTTTTTTCCTCAAGTTCTGATTCTTCTGCTAGGTCAAACCTACCGCTGAGTCCACTCTTGAAATTTTTATTTCAGTCATTGTATATATCAACTCCAAAATGTCCTTTTCTTTCCTTTTTTTTTTTTTTTGTTAATTTTTTAATACTCACTAATCTGTATTTGAATCCTGCTTTCATTTAGTTTTTAAGGCATTATTTTTTTTTTATCTTGGTACATATTTGTAAAAGCTTTAAAATATTTGCTAAATTTATAGGACGCCTCAATGTTCTCTCTTGATCGATTAGCACTTTCCTGTGTCTTTGCATGTCTCATTTTTCACCCAATTTAGATACTTTATATAACGTATTGCCTATAGTTTCTAATTTTCACTCTGGGATTTACTGTTTGATTATTTGTTTAATGGATTGCTTGTATTAATTTCTCTTGAAGTGTGCAAACTTTTGTGTCAGTGCTTAGAATTTTTTTCTCAAAAATGTTTAAGTTTGGAATCCTACAAGTTGCTCTTGAGTCAATACAGAATAGTCTTCTGCCAGTGACTGATGGAGATTTTGATCAAGCCTCCTGAGTCAGTAAAACTTTTATCCATTTCAGGAAGATTTCAAATCTGCTCTACTTTTAGCCAGAGATTAACAGCTCTCCAATTGCTTTAGAGTGGAGAAGATTTACATAATCTTCCAGACTGCAAGATTGAGTGTGAGTGATCTCATCAGGGCCTTTTGAGTTATCCTTTTTTTTTTTTCCTCCTCTTACCCTTCAATATTAAATTTGTAATGGGTCTGTTTTATTTCTTGCTAGTACTCTGATGCTTCTTTAATTGTTTACCAGTACCATCTCTATAGGAGGGAGGATGCCTTTAGGCAGGAGTTTCTGCAATGTCTGTTCCAAATTAAGTCAGGCCCCTCAGGCAATGCAGGTTCCAGTCCTCTTGCATCCTCTAGTAGAGGCTGCCTTAGTTGTGCTGGAGCTGTTTTAGGGGAAAGAAATAGGATGTGTTTCTTTCAGAAGGGTTGCTTTGCCCTGAGAGGGATCTTGGAGGAACGAGTCTCCATTCTGAGTTAACCTAACTGGCACGGAACTTCTGCCCTATGAGCAGATGCTGGAGGCTGGAGAGGCAGAGCCTTCAGGGGTTGGGGGTGGCAAAGGAAACTCTAAGTCTCTTTGGGCTAGAGCCTTTGTTTTAAGAGTGGGAGCTGGGTAGAGTTAGGAGACCCTATCTTCTTGGCTATATTCTTGGGATGGATGTTCTGGAACATAGACCTTGGGTGGCTGATGAGGAAGACCTTACAGCGTGAAGCCATTGCCTTACAACTTGGAGCTGGTGAGGGGAAGTGGGAAGTGGGGAGACAGGAGCTACCGTTTTTTGGCTTTGCTCGCTCAAACCTGTAACACTGAATAGAAAGTAAGGCTTGTGGTGGTAATGGGAGCAGTTTCTGCATCAATTGCCACAGATGACGGCTGTTTATAGCAAAACTGTAGATTTTTTTTTTAATAAATGCTTTTTCAATTTATTGCCTGCCCTTAAGTCAATTTCCAAGACTAAATAGTTGTTGCTTAGTGATTTTTACCAGTTTAATGACTTTTGCTCAAGAGTCTGTAAGCCCACACAGCCCAAGTTTCATCTTTGTATAAGTTTCTACAGCTGATGTTTGACCTCAAGCCTAGAAATTGGCACATTCATTTAGGGCCTCCCGTTTTTAATTTCATTGTCTCATCCTTGGCTCTTCCTTTAACCTAAGAGGCTTACTGCAGCCTCTTATTTTCGTGAGATCTCCCTATGATTAAGTGACAAAGAGAAGCTTTTAGAATAAAGAACAAAACCCTCCAAAAGCACCTTTCTTTTTGCCATAGACTTGTTTTTTTAAGATGACTGTTATACCTTGATTTAAGAAAGTCAAATCTGACTTGCAATCTGAGCAGCGATGTTGTTGCTCTAGTCCTGTACATAAATTTCTCATAGAGCACTGAAAAGCTTTTTTTTTTTCAACTCACAGGGAATCACAAGGCATCGTTATTTAAGAGGAATTAGAATTTAAATATTAAACATAGCATAACAATGATGTCAGCTTAGATAAAATAATAGGCAGATTACTTTTAGCCAAGAGGAGGTGGAAGATAATTTTGAAATGAATTGTGCCAGAAGTAAGTAGATGACTCACTTTTGATGCTCTAGAACTATAAAAAGCCCAACTCTTGACTCAGCTGGCTGGGTATCAACAGATTGGTGACTCAGAAGTAATCATTAGAGGGAGAATGGAGGGGCAGACTGACTAAAAGAAGTAAGGCTGACCCGTGTCATGAAATAACAGGTCATCTGTTTTTAATGCCATGGTTTTTATTAGTGACACTAGCATTTCCCCAGCCACCTAAAATTGAATAGAAAATGAATTAAATGCTTTTATTATATAAAATTTGAAGCATACCAGAGAATGTATGGCCAGTAAGAAGCATACTTGTAAAATAAACATCTATATAGTCACCATACTTAACAAAATATTACCATTAGTTTGCATACATCTTTGAGCTACCCCCACAACTAGATTTCTGAATTTTATTTTTAATATTTGCCTTTTAAATATTTTTACTTTTGTTTTACAAAAAGGGAAACTTACTAATTGTAGTTTTCCATGACAATTTTTTAAAACTCAATATTATTTTTATACGGTTCATTATTATTGTGGGTAGATATAGTTCATTTATTTTAAAATTTTAATTATTTTTTTAGAAATATAATTCACATGCCTTAAAATTCACTTGTTTAAAGTATATGGTTCACTTGTTGGATTCATAGCTTTGTGATTTTTCTATCACCACTACCAAAGGCTAGAATATTTTCATCACCACAAAAAGAAATCCATTAACAACCACTTCTAATTTCCTTAGTCTGCAGCATCTGACAACCACTTCCTGTCTCTATGGATTTTCCTATGTGAACATTTCATATTCTCTGGCTTGTCTTATTCACCACAATATTTTCAAGGTTTACCCAAGTTGTAGTATGGATCAGCACTTTATTTCTTCTTATGGTTGAATAATTTTTTTATTGAATGATGCAACACATTTGTATATCCATTAGTTGATAGACATTTAGGTTGTTTTCACTTTTTTGGCTATTATGAATAATGTCTTTATAAACATTCATGAACAAGTATTTTTTGTGTGAACATTTGTTTTTTAATTCTCTCAGTATGTAGAAGTAGAACTGCAAGGTTATATGGCAACTCTATTTAACTTTTTGAGGAACGGGCAGTTTATAAGGTGACTCTGACTTTCTAAACCACCAGCAACTTATGAAGGTTCCAATTTCTTAACATTCTTGCCAATGCTAGATTTCCATATAAAAAGAAAATTATAGCAAACTTAGAGCAAGTGAAGTGCTGTCTCATTGTGGTTTCGATTCACATTTCCCTAATGTTGATGACCATCTGTCCTTTTGCTTATTGGTCACTTATGTATTTTCTTTGGAGAAATGTCTATTCAAATGCTTTTCCTATTTAGAAATTGGGTCATCTGTCTTTTTAATAGTGAATTGTAAGTGCTCTTATATGGTTGATACTAGTCTTTTATTAGATACATAAACTGCAAATAAAACCTCATTCTGTGGGTTTTTCTTTTTATTTTCTTAGTAGTGTCCTTTGACATAATGTTTTTAGCTTTAAAGTCCAATTTCTCTTTTTTTTTCCTTTCGTTGCTTTTCATGTTGAAGAAATTGACTAATCTAATGTCACAAAGATTTATGCCTATAATTTTTGGGGGGGGATCCATTTCAATTTAGTCTTTATATGTGGTATGAGTTTGGGGGCCAAATTCATTTCTTAATACATGGATATGGTATAGTAGGTTAAATGGTGACCCTCCTGAAAAGATATTTTCATGTTCTAATCTCCAGTACCTATAAATGTCACATTATTTGGAAAAAGATCTTTGCATATGTAGCAGAGATTTTGAGATGAAATTATCCTGGATTATTCAACCAGATCCTATATTCTAAGAGCTTTTATAGTAAACATATATATATATAAAAAGAGGCAAACACACAGAGAAGGGAATGTGAAGAGGACAGTAGAGATTAAAGTGTTATGACCACAAGCCAAGGAAGCCAGTAACCACCAGGAACTGGAGAAGTCAAACAACAGATTGTCTCTTAGAGCCTCCAAAGGGAGTGAGGCCCTGTTGATACCTTAACTTTAGACTCTGGCCTTGAAAACAGAGAAAATAAATTTCTGTTATTTTAAGCCATCCAGTTTATGGTAATTTGATGCAGCAGCAACACAAAAGTAATATAAATGATTTTAGCACTCTTGTCAAAAACCAATTGATGGATTTATTTCTGGATACTCAATTCTAATTCTTTGATCCATGCATCTATCCTTATGCAAGTTCTACACTATTTTGATTACTGTAGCTTTGTAGTAGTTTTCAAAATTGAGAAGTGAGTTTTTCAACTTTGTTCTGTTTTTTTTTTTTTTTTTAAGATTATTTTGACTATTCTGGCCATAGGAATTTTAGAATTAGCTGCCTATTTCTGTAAAAGGGTAGTTGGAGTTTTGATAAATTGCATTGAATCTGTAGGGCAATTTAAAGAATACTGACTGCCATCTTTGCAATATTAATCTTCGAATCCATGGACACATTGGATTTCTTTCCATTTATTTTACTCTTAATTTTTTTTAAACAATATTTTGTTTTCAGTGTGTATATCTTTTGTTAAATCCATTATTAAGTACTTTATTCTTTTAGGTGCTGTTATAAATAAAATTGTTTTCTCAAATTTCATTTTTGGATCATTCATCTTTCATCATTGTCAAAGAAATATATTGATTTTCATATATTAATCTTGTATTCTCTAACTCATTTATTAGCTCTATGTATTAATGTCTGTAGATTTTAGTATTTAGCTATAAGATCATGCCAACTGCAAATAGAAATAGTTTTACTTCTTTCCTTCTAATCTGGATGTCTTCTTTCCACCCTGCCACCACCCCCCTTGCATCCCCAATTGCCTAGCTAGAATAAAAGTGGCTAGAGTAGGCATCCTTGTCTTGTTAATATTAGGGGGAAAGCTCTCAGTCTGTTACTATTAAGTGTATATATGTGTATTTTGTGTTTGTGTTTTTGTTTGTAAATACCTTTTATCATGTGGAGGAAGTTTCTATTACTAGTTTGACTCTTTTGTCATTAAAAGATGTTAGAGTTTGTCTAATGCTTTTTCTACAGCTATAGTGGTATCATATTCTCTCCTCCTCCTCATTCTATCACAGTGCTTTTTTTTTTTTTTTTTTTTTTTTTTAATGCTGAACCATCTCAGCATTCCTGGGATTAATCCTACTTGGTCATGATGAAATTCTTTTTTATATACTGCTGGATTTGGTTTCTAGCACTTGGTTGAGGATTTTGCCTATACTCATTAGGTAAATTGGTATGTAGTTTTATTGTGGTCTTGGTTTTGGTTGAAAGAGTTAGAAAGTATTCCCTTTTATATTTTCAAAGTGTTTTTGAAGTATTAGTGGTATCCCTCTTTAACTGTTGGGTAAAATTTACTAGAGAAGATATCTGGGCTTGAGCTTTTCTTTGTTGAAAGTTTTTTGATTACTAATTCAACCTCTTTCTTCGTTAAAGATTTATGCTGATTTTGTTTGCTCTTGACTCAATTTCAGTAACTTGTATCTTTGTTGAAATTTGTTCATGATATCTAAGATACCTAGTTTATTGACATTTAATTGTTTTTCCTATTCTCCTATAATATTTTATTCCTGTTAAGTCAGTTTTTATTTTCTGTAACATCACCTATTTCTTTCTCATTTTTAATAATGTGAGACTTCTTTCTTGCCTTATTGATGTATATTTGACACAAAACAAAACATTGTGTAAATTTAAGATGTATAACATGATGATTTGATATATTGTTAGTGGATTACCATAATATGGTTAATTAACACATTCATTACCTTTTTTTTTTTTGAGTGAGAACATTTAAGATCTATTCTCTTAACAAAACTGTATTGTATACTTAAAAGTTGCTATACATTAGGTTCTCAGCACTTATTCATCTTAAAAGTGGAAGTCTGTGCCATTTTTGCTAGATGTGTGATTGAGCCCTGTTGGATCATCTAACCAAACTGCCCATCAGCTGATAGGAAAAAAGTGACCCCTTTTGAACAGAAGAATCTTCTTGAACAGAATCTTCCAGCTAAGTGTTTTCCAATTCTTGAATTGCGACATATAGCAATAATTTTTGGTTTAGGCCACTAAGTTTTGAGGTAGTTATGCAACAATAGATGATGGCAATGGAATCCTATAGATATAATTGTTCATGTGCAAAATAAAACACATGCAAGTAAATATATTGCACATGAAGCAATCTAAATATTCTTCAATAGGTGATGGGTTAAGTATATTATGGTATATACATTCATTCGGAAATATATGCAGTAGTAAAATAGATTGATGCTTTTCGTGCACTAATATAGAAGTGTTTCTAAGATATTTAGTGAAAAAAGGAAAATTCAGGACAGTATGTTGAATGTGCAGCTGTGTAAAAATGGGACCGGGAAGTACATTAGTGTACATAAATATCTTTGAAAAGTCAGGCAAAAACTATTTATTAGTTACCAGCTGGAGGTAAGCCTGGGTGGCTTGTGGATAACAATGACTAGGAAATTTTGCCATAGCCTTTATAATTACTGTGCTCTAACCAAAGTGAGGTGATACTGAGTGTTACTGAATCAAAGTGAGACAATTGTGAACCCATTTCATTTTTTAATATTTTTTAAATCTTATTTTTCAATTAGAGTTGACATTTAATATTAGTTTCATGTGTACAGCATAGTAATTATACATTTATATAATTTATAAAGTGATCTCCCCAATTAATCTGGCACTACACATAGTTACCATATTATTGACTATACTCCCTATGCTGTACTTCACACCTCCATGACTGTCTTGTAACTACCAACTGGTACTACTTAATCCCTTCACCTTTTTCGCTCAGCCCCCACCACCCTCACATCTGGCAATCACCAGTTTTCTGTACCTAAGAGTCTATTTCCATTTTGTTTATTTTGTTCTTCAGATTCCAGATATAAGTAAAATCATATGGTATTTGTGTTTTTCTATCTGACTTATTTTATTCAGTGTAATACCCTCTAGGTACATCCATGTCATTGCAAATGGTAAGATATCATGTTTATGCCTGAGTAGTATTCCATCATACATATGCACCACCTCTTTATCCAGTTGTCTATTGATGAGCACTTAACTTGCTTCTATATCTTGCCTGTTGTAAATAGAGCTGTAGTAAACATAGGGGTGCATGGATTTTTGAATTAGTGTTTTGTTTTTCTTTGGATGAATATCCAGAACTGCAATTTCTAGGTCATAAGGCAGTTCTATTTTTAATTTTTTGAAGAAGCTCCAAACTGTTGTGCATAGCATCTGTACCAATTTTCAATACCACCAACAATGATGGTTTCTTCTTTTCTACATCCTCCCCAACACTTGTTTGTTGATTTTTTGAAGATAGCCATTCTGACAGGTATGAAGTAATATTTCATTTTGGTTTTGATTTGCATTTCTCTGATTATTAGTCAAATAGAGCATCTTTTCATATGTCTATTGGCCATCTGTATGTCCTCTTTGAAAAAATGCCTATTCAGATTCTCATTTTTCAATTGTGGTTTTTGTTTTTTGCTTTTTTTGAGTTGCATGAGTTCTTTATAAATTATGGATATTAACCCCTTATCAAATGTATCATTGGCAATTAACTTCTCTCATTCAGTAGGATGTCTTTTTGTTTTGTTTGTGCACATCAAAGAAAACCATTAACTTTTTGATGTAGTCCTATTTATTTTTTTCTTTTTTCCCCCTTAGCCAAGGAGATATATCAGGAGAATAATATTACTAAAAACAATGTCAGAGTTTACTTCCTACTTTTTCTTCTAAAATGTTTGTGGTTTTGAGTCTTATATTTAAATCTTTAATTCATTTTGAACTTATTCTTGTATATGGTGTAAGAAGGTGGTCCAGTTTCACTTTTATGCATGTATCTGTCTAGTTTTCCCAACACACTTATTGACCAAATTGTCTTTACCCCACTGTATATTCTTGCCTCCTTTGTTGTAGATTAAATGACCATATAAGTGTGGATTTATTTTCAGGTTCTAGTTCCACTGTGCTAAGTGTCTGTTTTTATGCCAGTACCATGATGTTTTGATTATTATAGCATTGTAGTATAGTTTGATACTATGTAGAGTGATACTTTCAACTTTGTTCTTCATTCTCAAAATTTCTGTGGCTATTTGGGATCTTTTATGGTTCCATATAAACTTTAGAATTATTTGTTCTATTTCTGTGAAAAATTCCGTTTGTATTTTGATAGGGATTGCATTGAATCAATAGATCGCTTTGGGTAGTATGGACATTTTGATAATGTTAATTCTTCCTATCCATGAGCATATTATATACTTTTATTTATTTGTATCTTCTTCAGCTTTTTCTTTGATGACATAATTTTCTGGGTACAGCTCTTTTAAATCCTTGGTTAAATTTATTTCTAGGTATTTTTCGATGCAATTGTAAATGTGATTTTTTTTAAATTTCTTTCTGATCATTATTGATATATAAAAATGCAACCTATTTCTGAATATTAATTTTGTATTTTACTACTTTACTAATTCATTTATCAGTTGTAAGAGTTTTTTGGTGGAATCTTTGGGGTTCTCTATGTATTGTATCATGTCATCTCCAATAATGACAGTTCTACTTCCTTTCCAATTTGGATGCTTTTTATTTATTTTCTTGTCCAATTGCTGTAGCAAGGACTTTCAATACTATGTTGAATAAAAGTGGTGAAAGTAGACATCTTTGTCTTGTTTCTGATCTTAAAGAAAATGCTTTTAGCTTTTCCCCATTGAATATGATATTAGCTGTGGGTTTGTCATAGATGGCCCTCATTATGTTGAGGTATGTTCCCTCTCCACTTTGCTAATTTTTTATCTTAAATGAATGTTGGATTTTGTCAAATGTTTTTTCTGCATGTTTTGATCAAGAAAATGTATTTTAAAAATAAAATTACATGGATAGGATTAGAGAAATTTTTGATACTTTAGTGCAGAAGCTATAATATGACTGCTCTTTAGCCTTCTTGCCTCCAGTCAGGCCCTTACTTAGTTGCAACCTGCTTTGCCTCTTCTCAGTAGCAAACTTGATCTTATTATTCCTCTGCTGAAAACTCTTTACAATTCTTCATTTCTCTCAAGGTAAACTCTAAGTTTCTATCTATGATATTTAAGGTTTGTCTTAATTTGGTCCAAGTCTAATTATTCGGCTCTGACCTCCTCTCATTCTTTACTCCCAGTATTTTGCCTTTGGGCAATACTCAATAATTTATAATTTTTTGAAAGCAATATGATGTTTTACACATCATGATTTTAGTTCTGCTACTCCCACTGCCTTGAATTACCTTCCTCTCCCCCATCTCTCATGGTGAACTTAATTTGATCCTTTTAAAATAATATTCTGATTTCATTTACCAATCAGAATGAATCACTTATTCTTTTGCACATATGTAGACTACTTTTTTACAATTATGACAGTTTTTAAAAGAAATTTACACACCTTTTTAAATTTACACATTTACCTTCACTATTAGATTAGGATTTCATGAAAGGAAAAAATGATCTTTATGTCCCACTTTCAAACTTAGCCCCTGGCAGAAGATAAGTTCTCAAAAGCTGATTGTATATATACCAATCTTTCAATTCCATTTGCAATCTGACAGTCTTCAATTTTATTTTATGTATTTTATATTGAATTTCAAAACAATCAGAACTAGTATTTTTTTTTTAGTGGTAGCATTAGTAAAGGAGTATATGGATGTATATATTTAATTTTTTTTTTCTTCAGACACCTCATATACCCTTTGACTAAATAGTTTTCCCAGGGCAGATATTTTTTCTCGAGACAAGATGACAAGGTAACAAAATGTAATGCAACTTTTTGGCAGTATAGCTAGAATTCAAAACATGACAAAAGGGATTTGTAAAGAAGAAATGTGATGAAAAGTTGTTTTCTCAATTATTTTACTACCGGAATAATCAATTAAAATGTCCATTTTCTATGAGTTGACTTGGCAATAAATTAGTCTGATTTTTTTTTTCCTCCAGAAAGATGATGTGGGTGTCATTTGTTGCTGAGTAACTATGAAGCAAGGGAACAGTTTACTTAATTATAGGAAAGATATATTGCACATTTGTATATCATGCCTGGGTGAAAAGATTTAGAACATTCTTTCTGCAAAATCTCTTGATAATCGCCTTACAATGTCATTTAAATACTTAAAGCATGGAACACTAAATGTGCTAAACCTGTTCATATTCTCTTAGTGACAAGTACTTTTTATAGCTTGTGCTTTTGATGGGGTTCAAATGTTCCTGATAATCATTTTTGAATAACAAAGGAAACATCAAGCCAGATTGTGCCTGCACTGGGGGTTTACATAGAGACCCTCACTTTTCTCTCATTATGTTTTAGAGCTTGGGAATGTATGATGTGGTATCTTCTCTGTTTTATGTTAATTCACATTTCATTATACTTTAAGTGTATTTACATATCATCATTTTGCTTTTACACATGTAATCAATTAGAGCCATAATTTTATTTAAATACCTGATGCCTCATAAATTCAGCTTTGCTCAAACCAAAGCAAAACTTTAGAGATTATGATGGTTCTTATGGAGTAATTAGCACCTAAAAGTGTTTTTATTTTTAAGCAAACACTTGGCTGCTTGACAAATGTGTGTATATCATTTTAATTGTTTAGTATTATGTGCAAATGGTAGCAAAAACATACGTTTTCCTTTTTAAATATTTTTACACACGTGATGCTATATATATATTATCCTAAGCCTACATTTTTCAGGTATTCATCTTGGATATTGTTTCACAACTGATTTCATTTTTTTTAATAATACAGAATGTTTCATTGTCTGAAGTTACCAGAATTTAATGACTCTTATAAAATGAACATTTATATTGTTTTAAATCTGTTTATTACTAATATTATAAAAAGATATCCCCATAAATATTTTTATAACAAGTTTAGGTATATCTGTGTGATAAATTCCTAAACACGGACGCTTGGGATCAAAGGGAGACACATTTTTATTTTCTTAGCTATTGCTTACATGCTCTTTACAGAGGTTTTGCCAAGATATGACACTAAACTTTTTATAATAGCTTGGGCTGCTATAGCAAATTATCACAAATTGGATGGCTTATCAACAAAAATTTATTTCTCACATTTTTGGAGAGCAGACGTTCCAGGTCAGAGTGACAGCATGGTTGAGTTCCAGTAAGAGCCTTCTTCCTCATGACAGAAAGACAACTTCTCATTGTGCCCTCATGTGGTGGGCAAGCTTGTCTGTCTCTTCTTACCAGGGCACTGATCCCATTCAGGAGCACTTTGCCCTTGTCACCTCTTAAAGACTCCTACCTCCTAATGCTATCACATTGAGGATAAGGATTTCAACATAGGAATTTGGGATGGGGACACAAACATTCAGTCTATAACATAAAATATGCTTAATTCCCCATTCCTGTATAAGTTTCCTATTGACATTCTGTTTTAGAAATGACAATTATTACAATGTTATTTCTCCTCTATGTCCCTCATCACTTGATTTTTTTCATTGATTTATCACCTTGATCTTAATTTTATACTTTGATCTTAATTTTATACCTTTAAATGTACTTTTGGTTTATAAACTCTTAATTTATACTTTGATCTTAATTTTATACTTTGATCTTAATTTTATACCTTTAAATGTACTTTTGGTTTATAAACTCTTAATGAAACCAGGTATTTAAAAAAGTCTGCATACGTATGTTAACACCTACTTCTCTCACTTTTCTTTCAATTTTTACTGAGTTTATCACATTTACAATCTATACTGTAACCATAATCTTGACATTTATTTTAATTTTAGTCCAACACTTAGAGGAGTCAACACCTATGGCCAGTTTATTTGTAACAGGTTTTCAACCCCATGGTTAAACGAAATTTTTCTGTTTTTTCAAGAAGAGCTCATGGGAACTATATTTTCAATTGCCTTGATTGTAAAATGAGAGAAATCAAAATATTTATTGGGTCATTTTTTCCCCCATAAGGACTTGGCACTTTTCCATTTTCTGGCACTGACTATTGCTATGAAGTTTTATGTTAGCTTAATTTCTTTACCTTAAAGATAGCTTGATATTTTTGTGTAAGTGCCTACTTTATCCTATTCTAATAACTTTACTAGAGTATACTGTGGTATTGAGCCTTCTGTGTCCATCTCACTGGGAAAAGTGCTTTCATGCCTATTGATTCAAACTTTTTTTTTTTTCCTGGCAAGGTTTCTTGAATGATATCTCTCTGTATTTTTATATCTGTAGTTTTCCCTTGGTGTCTGCAGGGGTCTGGTTCCAAAATTCCCTGTGGGTACCAAAATATGCAAATGCTTAAGTCTTTTTTATAAAATGGTGCAATATTTGCATATAACTGTATTTGCATATAGGCTATAGCTGAGTGTACCTACACATCTGTTCATATATGTGAACTAAGCATAATGCTTGGACCTAACAAATTCAAATTTTGCTTTTTGGAACTTTATGAAACTTCTTAAAAAATATTTTTAGTCCACAAAGTTAAAACCTATGCATATGAAAATGTCTGTTTTTTTAATGTAATTTTTAACTTTCTTTAAAATTTTTCTTGATTTTTTCTCCATCCTGTGCTTGATGATTTTTAGTGTTTTCACAGGGTGTAGTTCATTTTGGGTCTCTTTTCAGTGTATCAATTTTCTGTTACTATAACTGAAATTTTGTTTCTCCAAAAGCTAATGTTGTATCTCTTTCTGTTGCTATTTTTCTGAGCTTTTAAAGTTCTGCTTTAAACTTTTTCCACCTACTTAAACTTGTAAATTTTTAGTGCTTCCCATTGTCTAGCTTAAAGATGGGGTAATAATTGTTCCACTTGATAGGGATGTAGTAAGAATTAAATGAGTTAATTTATTTAAATCACTTAGAATAGGCCTTACAATGGTAAGCACCTTATAAGTGCTTGTTGTTATAGTTGTGGTTTTATTTTATAAAGGCAACTCATTTTTATTCAGTTTTTATTTTTTAAATTCATATAGATATTTGGTCTCAGTTTTTATCTACTTTGTGGCCACATTGTTCTGGTGAGTGTTTTTTTTGTTTTTCAGTGTAATAGCTGGCTCTTTGGAAACATATATACTCATCATATTCGATAAACTAGATAAATCATTAAGTGGCCTAGTCACAGAAAAATGTGAGCAAAAGTTAAAAAGGAACTAGGAAATAGAAATATATAATAAACTGGAAAATCATAAGAGTATACTTTGCAAAATTCTGTACAAACACATTTGAAAGAATCCATGGAATATAGAATTAGCTATGAAATATATCTCATCTAAGAGGCTGAAGAGAGAAAATCTAAGAGACTGATAATGGAAGAAATTGATAAAATCAGGCCCCAAATGATTTTACAGGTAAATTTTGTAACCCTCAGGGTTATGAATTTCATTACTCTTCTGCCTTTTGAATAACATACTGAATGAAAATAAGGCCTCATGTTTCTTTATATTTTTACAGGACTAGTTTTGCTTTAATATCTAGACATGAAAATAATGCATTTTTACTTGCAACATACACAATAAACATATGTTATAATAACAACTACATCTACCACCACTACCACAAAAAAAATCTTTAACATTAAAGAATAACCTGTTTTTTAATTAAGATATATATGACATTAACACTGTATTAGTCTTAGGTGTGCAGCATAATGATTTGACATATGTATATATTATGAAATAATTACCACATCAATTCTAGTTAACACTTATCATCACACGTAATTACAAAATTTTTCTTGTGGTAAGAACTTGTAAGATCTCTCTTAGCAACTGTCAAATATGCAATGCAGTATTGTTAACTATAGTCACCATACTGTACATTATGTCCCCAAGACTTATTTATCTTAGAAATGTAGGTTTGTGCCTTTGGACCACCTGCTTTCATCTTCCTCCATCCCCACTTCTGGCAACTGCCAATATGTTCTCTGTATTTATGAGTTTGGTGGGTTTTTGTTTCAGATCTCACACATAATTGATATCATATGATATTTGTTTTTCCCTGTCTGACTTATTTTACTTAGCATAATGCCTTCAAGGTCCATCCATATTGTGGCAAATGGCAGGATTTCCTTCTTTTTTATGACTGAATAACATTCCATTGTATATATGCCACATTTGTTTTATCCATTCATTCATTGATAAATACTTAGATTGTTTCCAAGTCTTGACTATTATGAATAATGCTGCAATGAACATGGGATGCAGAACTCTCTTTGAGATTGTGATTTCATTTCTTTCAGATATATCCAGAAGTGGGATTGCTTGATCATATGTAGTTCTATCTTAAATTTTTTAAGGAAACTCCATACCATTTTCTACCATAGCTGTACTAAAGAATAATCTTAAATATAGATTTCATCATACTTTAAAATAATGCAACACCAAAAAAAATGGGGTCTATATCAAGAGTATGACAATGTTTTAATATTAGGAGTTATGCTAACATAAATCACCATATTAATCAGGTAAAAATTAATCACCTCAACAGATTCTCCCCAAAAACATTTGCTGTAACAATAATTTTATCTTGCCTAAAACCTGTAGGAATAGTTATATATTCTTCCCTGGTGTTTGTGTATTACAGAGAATTTAAATATATGTATACATATTATAAACATGTATCCACATATGTGTGTATACCTTCTCTGTATTTCTAGGTATATGTAGATCAAACAAAAGCTTTTATGCTTAATGGTGAATAGTTAGGTGTCATTCCTGTAAAATTATGAAAAAGTATGCTTTCATCACTGCTGTAATTTTATATTTTTCTAGAATTATGAGCCAATGTAATTGGACAAGGATAAAATAAATAAAAATGTTAGAAAGTTAAGTTAGAAACATTCTCATATGCAAGTAATGTGTTTGAATAATTTAAGAACATCAGCTGAAAATCTATTAGAAATAAGAGAATACAATTATACAGTAATAATGCCAGTCACAAAAATACATGTATGCATAACCATACAAATTATATAATTATATAAAAATTGCAACAAAAACACCTAAGAAAAAAACTGAACAAGAGAAGTTTAAATTCTAAATAAAAGAAAACCTTAAACATCAATTATTTATTAAATAATCAGATATACCATGTTCAGAGAAGAAAAGATTACTATTAAAATTGTAAAAAGGCAATTCTCAATTTTACTTATAAATTAAATGAGGCCTCAGCTAAAATAGACCTCAAGATTAAAAAACACAAATGAGAAATATATGCAAATTATATTTGCAAAATGAAATTTATGTTTCGGCTATGTTATAGATTGCATGCCATTGGGTCAACTCTGACTCCTGGTGACCTTATGAATGAATGTGATGTACACAATGTCCTGTCCTCAGCAGCCCTGCTCAGCTCCTGTAGACTTGCCTATGGCTTCTTTCATGGAGTCAATCCAGCTCATATTTGGTCTTTCTCTTTTGCTGCTGCCTTCTATTTTTTTTAGCAGCATTGTCTTCAGTTTTATCTTTTGACCTACAGCCATGTTTTAGGTTTAATTTGTTCTAGGACCCTCTTGGTATGAAAGTTCCCAAAAGACAAATAACATGGAAGGACCAACAGAAATAATCATAATGCTAAATTAATTAATTAAAACTTTGTTTTTATACTGCAGATATATATATATACAAAGAAGTCAGAATTAGGTATTCCAGTAATAAAATCAAATATAATTTGTGATATAATTGAATCAGTGAGAAAAGAATTACCTCCCAACCCCAAACTTACTCTGATTTTGCCCATATTATATTTTATTCTTTCTCTCTCTTTACTTTGTCATGGTTATTGCTTTTAAAGCAATGCTCACTCTAACACTGATTTAAATTTCTCAACAATAAACAATATATATTTTCTCATTTTATCACATAATTAAAGAATTAATGTTTTCTACTGTACAGAGGCTGAGGTTAGCAGGAAAGAGAGAGGTAGACTCACTGGAAGCTAGGGAGCCAGCCTCACCTCTGAAAGGTGGGATGACTGGGTAAACAGCTTTAAATAAGCTGCGACCTTGACTTTGGTTCCTACTCCAAAATGATCCAAAATGTGACAAAATTGTACTATGACCTTTCCTGCTATTTATGATACTTGTTATAGAGAGGGGGTTGGTCAGGAGCCCCTGAAAAGGACAGTGGTAGAAAATGAGAAACACAAATGTACATATTTGTTTTCACTTCTAAAATATCTAAGATAACAATTTTAAAAGTTTCCTTATCCTGGGGTATTTTTTCTACAGATAAGAAAATACTTAGAAAAATTATTTTTTTGTTGTTTTGAGGATCGTTTCAGTCATTAAATTAAGCTCATATGCACATAATAAATTTTATATGAAATTTCATAATGCAATCTCATGTTAACTTATTCACTAATTACAAAATGGAGATTTCCAGAATAATTATTCAACTCATATTTTATTAATGCTTAATTAAAGATATAGCTTAAGTAATTGTGGCATATTACAGTATTAGTGAACCAGAAAGTTATAATAAACAATACAATGACAGAAAATTACTAGGTAGTTTAGTTTTATGGATCTTTTAGCCAAATTCATAAATGGATTACATCATTTTCAGATTTTTTTTTGCTCCATGTTAACATTTCTATATGAATTTCTGCCATGGGTTTAGTATACTCATAAAGGTGGCTTTCATTGACAACCTAAAGCAGGTATCACCATGCCCTTTGTTTTATTTTTTTTCATAAATTCAATTTTAGATCTGATGTCAATAGTGGTTTAGAAATAAATTGAGAGAAAGATTGACTTAAAGCCATAAATTGAGTAACCAAAGAGACTTACTTTTGGGGTCTCAGGAGGCATTGTAACTTATTGAATTATAACCTTACACAGAATTAAGGAGTTCCTTTTTGTATTTTCCTGACAGTCAAAAGTATGATTTTGTAGTCCACACTGCAGCCCTGAGTGAAATGGCTATCTTTGCTTCCAAAATGATCCTTCTCCGATTTTTTAAACCACCATTGGGCCCATGAACTGTGTGGTAACAAAAAAGTAACCTATTAAGCTGAGTATGTAGACAGTGGTATCAAGTTTACTGTTCTGGGCTTATCCAGGTCATTGGTTTACTTATTTGTATTACAACTTGCATAAGCAAGCGATTCTTTAGGAAAATATATGGATCAAATGTCGAGCAAAAGAGAAAATCAAATATTTGAGCTAAAAAATTACAAACTAGGCCTTACACTTGTTTATGAAGTGATTGTCACTTACCTGAAATAGCGTTCTTTAAGCTGCAATTCAATATATGAATTTCAGAAAGGACCAGACCCTATTTGCTTAATTCCTCCTGTGAAGTGGGAGGGCTGTCTGCTGAAACCTTCCCGGAATGAGAGAGAAATAAATTTATACAAGAGGTAGTTGGGACTGAACCTTTCGGTCTATGTTCTACTCTATTCTTTTCCAGTGGACAAGGCATGAGAAAAGCATGTTAAAGGAATGGGGAAGAGTTCCAGAACAGAAAATATTTAGAAAAGAAAGGTATTTATGCTTCACTTTATAATTACACACATAGTTGATTTTCAGTATTAATTTTGATTCACATGAGGTACAACTTAAATAAAAAATGGTGAATGTTTACAACATTAGTAGACATTGAATAAGCTGCATCCTGCTGGCTCAGGATCCACAGCATCATCTCATGAGGACTTTTTGCCAGCTCTTTCACCTAATTGGCATAACACTTCAAGGATCTATTCATGGTTGTAATGTTCACTATAAATGTCCTTAATTATCCCTTTATCCCCATGGCTTTTTATTTTTTTTCCCATCTCTGAGGAGTAAATTATGTTCACTGAAATACCTGAATTTGGTAGAAAATGATACAGAGTCCATATAGCTAGCCTTCCTCAGGAACCAGAATTGGTCCGTACTTTGAAAGCAGAACAGCAAATCCAGATAGGCAAAAAGAAAATAAAAGTTTGACACGACAGGATTCTCAGAGTTTATTGGACATTTATAGATACATTTGTGAAGAAATGGGTTGACAGGTTTATTGAAACCACCAAGACTTAAACCTAGAGAGATCTTGTATTTCTTGGGTATTTCTAGAACTAGTCTGACCATGCAGAGATTCTCATAAATAGGGGTCACATACTGAAGTACAGTTTTGTTTGATCAACATGTGTTTTTCTAATTGAAAGTTTTATTGAGATTATTGTATAATGAGTTGTAAAGAATAATACGAGCAATTGCCTATATCTTTTATCAGGTTCTCCCCTAGTTTTGGCATTTTCCAAAACTATGGAATAGTATGACAACCAGGATATTGGAATTAATACAATCCACTGTTCTTATTTATATTTCCATAGTTTAGCTTCTACTTGTATGTATATAGTTTTATACAATATTATCAAATATGTAGGTTCACACATCTGCCACCATAGCCAAGATATTAAATAATTTCATCATGACAAGGATCCCTACACTCATTTTCCTTAATATTCCCTTCCCCCAAACACTTGGCAACCACTAAGCTGTTGAATCACTCTCTAATTGTGTTGCTTCAAAAATATGATATAAATAGAACCATATAGCATATTTACTTTTAAAGATTGGATTTTTTTTTTTTTACCTCCTCATTATACTTTCTTGGAGATTCATCCACATTGTTGTCCAGGCCAGTGATGGTCAGAAGGGCTCCTAATGGATCCTTGCTATGGCCTCACCTGGTATTTTCCATGGGATTTCCAATGGGCCCACAGGGGAGTGGGCCTTCCTGAGCTGCCTTCTGATGCTAGGACCAGGGCCAGAAATGCCAACTCTGGGTGGCCTTCTTTAGTTGGGGGTGGAATACACACCTGACAACCATTTTCTTTCAATCTTGGAGTCCTCTTCACCAGATTTCTTTTTACCAATGGTCATTTATTTTGTTTGCCTTTTGCCTTATTTGTAGGTTTTCTAGTTGCACTGAGTAGGGAGGAACAGAAGAGAAATGGGTCTACGTCAACTTGTCCAGAGCTGAAATCCTTGTGGTGGTTTAAATTTTTCTGTTTATCTACTTGACCCCCACCCCCCACATGAATACATATTCTCTTTGTTTTATAAGTTTACATATTTATCTCATATCTTTTGAGAACTTTTGAAAGGAACTTTGGATTCATTTTGATTCACTTGAGACCTCTATTGGACCTTGAATAGTAGAGTTAAGTTGTGTTTACCTATAAATGCAGAAAGTGCAACTAAAATTGACTTAAACCATGAAGAAAATATAAGAAGGCTTAGAAATAAGGGGTTACAGATTTGGCTAATTCAGTGAGATTCCAGCTTAGAATCTTGGAAATTCTTAAGTTTTTGTTCATGATGGCAAGATGAGTGTTGTAACCTTGAGCATATCATCCATGACAGACTTCCAAGTTAGGGAAACATAGATCATTTTGTGTCCTTGAAGGAATACTTTCCTTGAAGTCCTCCAATACATTCTCTCATGTTTCATTGACTAGAAATGTGTCACATACAAGCTTGCTGACAATGGTAACAAAATTACTATAATATTTTCGGAATGATTAACATTTACTTCCTCTGTATTTTGGGAAATATTTTATAAAGTTCATGGGTATCTAATTTATAAAAAACATCAGTTTCTTTTGGAAGAGAGCAGTGGTAGTGGCTATGGATAGGCTGTACGAGACTGATTTAGTGTGTTACTTGTCTTATTTTAATCATAAAGCCTGATCATATCTTTAAAATATAAACCTGTAAAGATTAGATAGAAATTAGACCTAAGAATGATAGGATGCTGAGATAATTGATTCAGCTACAGAGTTAGTGCCTCAGCTGTAAAATTCTGTTTGTAGAAAGAATTGAATTTTAGGTCTGATGGTCAATGTTTTAAGTCAAGCTTTCCGTCACAACTGATAACTTGGATTAGCAGGGTAGTAGGATAGGCTAGGAAAGTAGAAGCAATGGCCCCTAGGGTCAAATAGGAAACCAGATGTCATCCAAGTCATGTTAGGCCCCAAAGGCTGTCGATGGATTGCTTTAGTCTAATATGAATTGATTTGAAAACTGGACAGGTCTGACTCTATAAAAACAGGGCTGTTTGTGGGAAGGAAAAGGCAGAGGTTCCCATTGAAAAGTCTGGTCATCAAGGATTATTTGCCATCCTAAATTTAAGTAACTCAGCAATGTGCTTTTCAATTCTGAAAGGTTTATGTCATTTGGAAATATTTTAAGTCTTTATTTTAATTTCTTAGGACACTGATTCAGTTCAATAGCAGAGATTTATTGAAAACTAGGTTCACCAAGAAAAGCACTGTTTGATATTTTGAAAATAATCTACAATCTAGATTAGGGCCCTGACATCTAGATAGAAAATAAAATTAATAGGTTGAATTATTAAATATTAATGCTCGCATTAATTTAAAAATATGCATCAGATTCTATTCTAGGTACTGATGGTTCAAGTCTCTATTCCTGAGAGAGCATACATTCAGTTGAAAATTTACCAATTAGATTCTAGACTCTAATCAAACATGAGGATGCAAAGATAATAAGATACATTTTCTAACTTCAAGCACCTTAGTCTAGAAGGCAAAATAGGACAGACTCCTTACCTACCCTGGTTATAATTGAATTCCAAGAACCAGCAGAGATCACTGGCACATAACTGATGCTCAAAACCCTTTTTTGCATAAATGAATATTAAGCAACTGCAGTATTGCATGATACTGCTATACTAAAAGTGAAGAGAGTGTTAGAGGAGTGAGGATACTTAAAAAGTTAATTATGTACTCTGTGGAAATTCAGGGCAGGTAAAGGAAAACTTCAGAAGGAATAATATTTGAACTGAAACTTGAAGAATGCACAGGGTTTTATAATTGGTGAAGCAAAGAAACAATGCATAAAGGTGTGAAATTACATTGGAGTCTTGGGTTAGAGAGATGTACATGTAACAGAGACGTATGGTGGATAATGAGTGAGTGATGTCTGGAGATGACCTTGGAAAGGTAGGATGAAGTAATTTTGGGAAGACTTGAATATTTAAAGGGTTTATATTTTATTTTGTAGGTAATGGAAAAACATCAATTGTGTTTAAGTATATAAACTTCATGATCAGGTATGATTTATAGAAAAGACACTCAAGTAGCATGAGAGGATGGTTTGGAGATAACCATGAGCCAGGAATAAAATCAATATAGGCATTTGCAGTAATTCAAATTAAAATATGCTGAGAGCCAGGGTTAGGGTATTGACCTTGGGAATGACAAGGCATTTTATGGGAGTTGAGAGATATTTTAGGAGTAGCATTAATGAGACTAGATGATTGATTGGGTATTTATGGTGATAAAGAAGATGGGGAATCAATTTTTACTCTGTGGTTTTTGGTTTGGGGAACCAAGTAGACAGTATTGTGGTTGACTAATCAAGGAAAAGCATTCTTGGAGAGAGGATTGAAGTAAGCTCTCTTACTGGAAATATTGTGGCATAGGCAGAACAAGTGACATTTAAGACAAATGTTTATAGGGCATTAATCACTTAGGATAAATAAGTTTGGTTTTTAGTTTTAAGTTTTATCAAAATATAATACGAGTTATAAGCAATGAATTCACACAGAGTAACACATCTTCATAAACTATCACTCAGGGTAAGGAATAGAACAGGATTAGCACTTGTAAACAAATATGACAGTCTGGCAATCAAAATATTAGTTCTAAAACAAAAAGATGAAATATTTAGGAAAAAAAACCTTTGAATCTGATTTTATCTCACCACATGAAACAGCTAAATGTTCCCTGTATTTGAATACTGACGTGTTTGACTTAAAATGTAGACTCTACGACATACAACTTGAGAGGCCTCTCTCATGGGTAAGTAGTTAACCAGAGTAGCTGAATCTGAGCTACAAGAAGAGGCCCATATAACTAAAGCAAGAAAGTATCCCATGCATACCAAAGCACTGAGGACAGAACAAATGGGGTTTTCAGATAAATTAAACAGTGCTTTTCAAATTGAAAGTCATTAGTGCAGAAGCTCTGAATTATATAGGCATTGATTTTCTGCTTCATACTTGGGCAGTAACTATAGCTAATATTTATTGACCTCTTACTATGTGCTGGAAATAGTTCTATTGTCTTTAGAAGTATTAAATAATTTAAATCTTTCTATTGTATCATCAGATGAGGTGCCTGATGCAAAAAGCTTCTGTGTAATTTGCCTGAAGTCACAGCTAAAAAGTTGTGGCATGGGGCTTTAGACATGGGCACTTGGATGCAGAACCAGTGCTAGATAGTTCCTGCACTGATGCTGACCTCTATAGAGTCAGCAATAGTGTGAGAAGCAACAGCAACCTGTATAATTAGTGATGGAAATAACGTTCCGAAGCAATTGCTAATTTTATGGCATAAGTGGCAAAGGTTCTGAAGGAATAATTTAATCAGGAGACAGTATAATGGTATGTAAGCATAGAATATTTAACCTCTATTTATTTAACCTCTATTTATTCATACATTTAATATTCATTCATTGAATGCTTAGTGCAAATCAGATAATGTCCTTGCAGAATTCAGCCTTTTAGAAGCCTTAGAAAAGCAAGCATATTAGCAAATGATTACATTGTGATTAAGGATCTTATAATAGAGTTGATGGCAGCTTGGAACAGAAAGTGTGGCTTCCTGGCTGGCAGTTGAACAGCTCTCTCTGGAGAAAACATTCGAATTGCCTTTTGAAGGATAAGCAGAAATTTGTCAGTTATGGTCGGGAAGACTTTCTTAGAGTTTAAAAGGCACAGGGCTGAGAAAGACCTGGCTAGAGGGACAAAAGAAAAGGCTGGAAAGGTAAGGAAAGCTGTATGAAAAGATTTCATAAATCAAACTCATTTGATTCTGAGGGTAAGAAAATTTAAACAAATTGTAATTAAATAATGGTTCTTAAAACAAGTTTCCTGAACCATCTTCCCTGTTGTATTGTTTTTTTATTTTTCCTCTGCCTTTCTCCTTCCCTTTTCTTTTAGTCTTTTCTATACATCACTGAAATAAAACCTTATTCGAGATCCACAAATTGTTCGATTGACCCAGCAAGAGATGACTGCTTGTCATGAAAAAAGAATATTTGAAATGACTTGTATTTTAGAAAAATCACTCTTGACTTTAGAGTGATTAGAACAAGATGGCCCGAGTGGCCAGATGAGAGGTTCAGAGCTAGTGAAGAATTATTTCAAAAAATTTAGGCAGAAAATGGTTAGCATTTAGATTAAGAAATTAGACTGGAGAGAAAAATTGTCATTATAATTATAACAAAAGGAACAGTCTGAGAATCAAAGAGAGTTTAGATATGTGGTTTGGGAGAGAAGGAATCCAGAACTAGACATGGGGGAGTTTATATACTTTAATATGAAAGTTTATGAAAACTTAATTCCTTTTTAGCTTCAGAATACTCCTTTCTGAAAAATTTCAAAATGACCTATTCTTTACACATCAAATTTTCTTCTGTCTAGGATTCTGATTAAATGATTCTTCTGAAGCAATGTTCTTCTCTCCTTTTATGACCTCATGACAGGCTTTTAATTTTAATTCAAGCACTTCAAAGAATTTTCTGTGTAGTAGATTATATACAGAATCCTATTAGGAAATAATTTGAAAAAGAATAAAATGTTTGAACCATGCAAAATTCTACATGAAAAGAAATATATGAAAATAGGTCTCTGGCCTTAAAGTACTCTAAAAGTTGAAAAAATATTCTGATGATTTAGGAAAGAAGTGATTTAGATCTTTAATGAGGATGTATTAAAGGATATACATATATATATATATTTTTTGGAAGCAGTTACTATCGTAGCGTGATGAATCATGACTTAGAACTGCAAACATTTGTTTTCGACAGTTTCCATGGATCATGAATTCATAGGGAGCTTGGATGAATCCTCTGGCTCAGAACCTCTCACAAGAGTATAATCAAGTGATGGGCTGAAGCTATGGTCACCACCCAGGCTTCATGGGGCAGAATATTCCAAGCTCACTCAGTTGGTTTTAGCAGGATGCAGATACTCATACAACTGTTGAAATGAGGGCCTCACCAGTTGTTGGACTGGTTGTTGTTAGAGGCCCCTCAGTTCCTTCCACATGGGTCTCTCCTTAGGTCAGCTTACAAGATGGCAGCTGACGTCATTTGAGTGAAAGAAAGAACAAGTCAGGCTGAAGTACAATCTCTTTGACTCTGTATTGGAAGTAACATCTCATTGCTTACATCCCATTCTATTCACTGGAAGTGAGTCACTTGGTCCAGGTCACCCTCAAGGAGACAGATTACACAGGACATGGAATACCAGGCGATGGGGATTGTCAGAGGCCATCGCAGAGGCTGCATACCACAATTGTTTGTTTGTTTGTTTGTTTGTTTATATTTTGAGATAAAGGGACAAAGACTTTGGGGATAAATATATCCTCGTATCTTTACAAATGTAGGTACATAAAAATTTTGGTTCTTGTTTAAATATCATTAGGATATTTCTTAAAGAAAATAGATTTTTAAGCTTTTGATTAGTTGCCAAAGCAGAAAAATTTGGCAAAACAGAAAAAAAAATTGGAATGAATCATGAGAACTGAGTGCTACCTTGAGGCCTAACATTAACAAAAATTCACGAACTGCTTCTGCAAAGCCTATAAACTCTCTGTACTTCAGTTTTATTATCTATAAAATCAAAGGGTACTTTCCATCAAGGGCTTTCAAGCTTTTTTGACTGCAACCCACAGTACAAAATTTATTTTACATGGGTCCAGCCTGGTACACACATATATGGAACCAGTTCAGATAATTAAAACAAAAATTTCTAGAAACAATATTTACCCTTAATACAAAGCATTTTGACATTTTTGTTTATATTCTACTTATTAAAATACTTTATTATATTTAATAAAAATTTATGAGATGACCCAGCTAAAATTTTTATTACCTTCAAATGAATTCTAATCCTCAGAGGAAAAGTATTATGATTTTACAGGTACCTCCAAAACTGAGACTAATCTAGGGTTATTTGCTGTATCTGTGGTGAAAGAGAGAGGTGCACATTGCTCCTCAAGCACAAAGATGCCCAGGTAAGAGTTTATTAGAAAGGCTACCTTTCTCTCTACTATCACCAATGTGTATGTACAGTAGTGGTCCTCCCTTTCCACAGCTTTGCTTCCCCCAGTTTGGATTATCTACGGTTAACTGTGGTCTAAAGATACTAAGTGAAAAATTCTAGAAATCAACAGCTCATAAGTTTTAAATTATGCATTGTTCTGTAGCAAGATGAAATTGCATGCCATCCCACTCTGGATGTAAATCATCCCTTTGTCCAGTGTATGCACTCTGTGTATGCCCCCTGCCCAACAGTCATTTAGTAGCCCTCTTGGTTACGGGATTGTGGGGAGAGACCACAATCACAATATATTGTTATAATTGTTCTATTAATTATTATTATCAGTCTCTTACTGTGCCTGATTTATAAACTGACTTTATCATAAGTACATACAGGAAAAAGCATAGTATATATGGAGATTGGTACTATTTACAGTTTCAGGTATCCACTGGGGGTCTTGGAATGTATCTCACCACAGATAAAGGGGAACTACCGTGCATAATTTTACTAAGGAGGTCATGGGTAGCTATTTTAGAAAGCTAATGACTACATGGGACAAATAGCCCCTGGCTTTGCTTTGGGCTGTCAACTCTCCCCTGAATTCTTAATCTCATCAAATGACCTACCTTTCATAATCTACTAGATTCCAGGAGCTATTGATTTTGTCATATGTACCTTGTGCTTTGCTTTCTGTTGCATTATTATTTATTCACTTACCGCGTGGATGTAGTATAGTTGGTGTGATATGCAATGCTAACTTCATGAGTAATTTTCAATAAAAAAAGAATTTTCGATTAGGAAATTTTATCTTTACTGCTGTTGAGCATCTATTAAATGCTTGACAATGCACAAGGCACTCATACATTGCTTCTGAAATTTTTCAGCAAAGTAGAGCTAGTCTAGTGGAAGGGCAGCATAGAATTTGTGGCTGAAAGTCAAATTTCTTAGTTTTCTGTTTCAGATATTCATGTGAATTTTGAACTCTATGATATGTGCTTTTCAAAATATCTAATCAATGTTTTACATTATTTATGAATCATATCACTTTAACTACTCTCACTCCTCAATCTTAGAATAAAATTTATGTTCAAGGAGGCTGTGTCATGATTTTCTCTGGTTCAGGCACAGCATTTTGAGAAGCATGAGACACATTTTTTGAGGTTTTTTTATTCATATAATCCTCATAATCACTATATGAAATAGGTCTTACTGTTCTGATTTGGCAAGTGAGAAATAAGAAGCTTCAGAAACTTATGTAATTGGTAAATAACAGCATTAGAACTTAAAACCAGGCCTGTCTTCACAGCTCTTATTTGCCTTACCAAGTCATAATGCCTTTAAGTCTTTATGAAATAGGTAGAATCCAAATAATTCTAAAATATCCACAGCAGATATTCCAAGAGTTCTGTACATTTCCAGTGGTAAGCGGCAGTTAAAACATATTCCTTCAAGAAGGGATTAATGCATCTGAGATAACTGGGTTCAAATGATATTAATCATGTTACAGGAAATAGATCAAATGACTAGTTTGTGAGAATAAGAATTGGGTTCCGATGGTTACAGCCAGTGATTCTGGACTTCTACATTTTCTTTGCCAATTTTCTCTACCCTGATGGATTTTTGAGTTTCCTCGTTATTTAATTGTTTGTGGAACCAGAATGCATAGGGATACTTATTTAAAAGGAAGAGAGAAGATGAGAGACAAATATTGCACCAGAAGAAATTCTGACTTAACTCTTTCAGCTGCTTGAAGCCCTCTTAATGGTTGTAATAGGGTATAAGTCCACCAGCTACACGAAAAGACAAATCTAGAAATTAAAGTGAGAACAGAAAAATAAAATTACTGGTCCTAATTTCCTTTCATCCAAATAATTTCCATATTCACCCTAACGCTTTCAAGGTTAGCACCTTGACCTTGGACTTCCCAGCTTCCAGAACTGTGAGAAATAAATGTTTGTGGTTTTAAGCCACCAGTCTATGATTTTGTTGTTGTTGTTGTTATAACAGCCCAAACTAAGATAATCATTATCCTAATTTGGGATAACCATTCCCTTGTTTTACACCTTTAGATAACATGTGTATGTCATTAAAATATAATTTTTTTCTTTTATTTTAAACTTCATAAATTAGAATATTAATTTTTCTGTGACTTACATGTTTTCTTAATATTATGTTTGTGAGATCCCTGTGGACATAGACAGCATTTCAAATAAAGATAGCATGCAGCTAGTTTATTTTTCCATTCTGTATAGGATACCATGTGGCATATAGCTTCCATTTATTTCCCATCTCTATACCATGATTTCCTGTAGAATGTAGCAGTAATACATTTACTTATATTTCTATATAGAATTCCACATAAAGTGTAGCAGTAGTTCATTTATTTATATTTCTATACACTATTTTTTAGTTTGTAGTTATAGTTCATTTGTTTCTTTGCTGTAGAGTATTCCATGTGTGAGTTTTCAACAATGTATTCTCTTTTTAATGGACATCTTGTTTGTTGCCAGTTTACAGTTATGAAGGACATTGCTAAGAAGACTATTGTATGTATCTCCTATTATCAGAATCTAAGGATTTCTTTGGGGCCATATACCTAAAAGTGGAATTGTTAAGTCACGGATACATATTTTCAATATTACTAAAGAATGCCAAATTGTTTTTCTAAGTGACTATTGATTTATTTTTCCACCTATTTTATATGAGAATTCACATTTTTAAAAAAATATTTTACTCTTTTTAAATTCCTTTACAATGAGTAGGGATTATATTTACTATCAGAAAAAGGTTTTATCTTACCTTCAAAAATTTCTTTACAGGGGCAATAAATATTAACATATCATCAGCTAGGTATACATATATGTAAAATGAGTTTTTAATCCTTTGAAAGTGATGTGATCAATCTTATTGATGGTTAACTGACTTTAAAATCTACTTATCACTGTCAGCAAAACAAATGGAAAACAATCTTCCAATTCCCAAGTTAAATGATCGCTTCATGTATCTGTTACTCACATGAAGTACAGAGTACTTATTGGTAAGCCCCAGGTAAATAACTAAGAACTATGTGAATCCCATTATCTGATTTGGGAATAGTAAAGAAATTTACTTCTCTATCTTTTTTTTTTTTTTTTTTTGCCTGTAATGAAACCCCTCTGTGGCAACTGTGCAGAATTCTTAAATTGTAAGATAAATGGTTGTGATTTTTATAGAGTGTTGGTATTTAAACAGAAGCATGAACTATCACAGGGATTGAGAAAATAAAGGTCTTGTTCTCTCCAGAGATCACTGTCTCATTTTGGAAAATGATCTCTTTCTGAAATGTGCACTCTGCTTTCCTGGTGCTCTAGCTGAACTGGGAGACCAGTGAGATCCTAGAATTTACAGGAGCAAAAACTATTTGCATCAAACAGGTATGACACAAATAGGAGAAACAATAGTTTGCCTAAAAAAATGTCTCCTTGTGATCCAATCCACATAAATACATTGAATTGGTGGGTGTGCTTACTTATAGCATGAAATAGAACTTTCATTTAAATGTTCTCCTAGTGCGTTCGAAGTGCTTAAAAATTGTTTTGCATGCATTTATCACATAGATCAGTGGACTACATTTTTTAAATTACATATTCTATCAGGTAAATTTTTATAACAAAATCTCAATAAATATATACACATACATTCATACATTTTCGCTCATATTGTTGAACTAATATAATTAGTATAAAACATAAAACTTTCAATGATAAAAATGAAAATAAACATTAAAAATTGTAGAATTTTCTTTATTACTATAAAACACTAGTGCAGTACTCACAAATTGCAAAAACTACAGTAGTATAACTGAAATATTCTTTTTTTTTTCAAATCTCTATTTAGCACTTCATGATACAGCAGCAGCTTAAGGTCTGATTCTAGGTGACGCTTATTTTTATACTAGGTTTTAAGGCTATTGCAACTGAAAATTTTTTTCACAAATATGTATAGAACTAAATGGGTTTGTCAAATAATAAAGTATATTTTTCAGTCTCATCCCCTATTTTCCAAAGCAATGGTTGAAAATAAGGTGATTAAATGTAAATTTTTCTTAATGTTAAACACAGCAGGTACTGAATTTCAAAGTTTTAATAGTAGATTCATATTTTATTGAAACATTTTATTTGGAAGCTCTTAAAACAGATTAGAAAGGCCCATTTTCAGTTTTCAGTTGTCCAAATTAAAAGTTTTTGAGTAACTTACTTATATCATTTTCAATGACAAAAATCTGAAAGATGCAAGTACTTTTAGACATCAATTTCCAAAATTTTTCTTTCATAGCATGAATTTCATTTTAAAAGAAGATATTGTGTGGCATTGTTAAAAATATCACCTTTATTTTAAAAGTACAGATTAGGTATGTTAACTTTTTTTCATAAATACATTCAGAGTAACATGGTTGATGACTACATCAGAATAAAGGTCACCAAAATTGACACTTTCATCTTTTGTAAAAGAAAAATACGTAACCATCCTTTAATAGATAATTCTTTCAGTACTTGCTGTGATAGCCAGTGAATCTCTAAATGCTTCAAAAGATTGATTTTGTATATATATGTGTATATATACATATACACACACACACATATATACGTGTGTGTGTGTGTGTGTGTGTGTGTGTGTGAGAGTGAATATTCTCCATGTCATTAAATATTGCAAGATTTCCTCCATATTTTAAAAACTTCCCTTTGGTGATACAAAACTTGGGCCATGACCTGCAGCAGGGGGCCCACTGTTGCCCAGTGTCAACAGTGTTAAGGTGATGATTGATAATTCATTAGGTATTACAGGTAATTGGGTTGTGCAACAGAGGCTCTGATTGCCATCTTGTAGCAGTTTATTCACTTTACTTGCTTCTGGTTTCAATTCTTTGCTACAACAGCTTACCTATGAATGATGCAATGAAAGAATTTCACGAGCAAAGCTATAAGAGTTCTTCATGCAGATTCCCTTCTCTATTCCAGTTACAGGCAACTATCTTTAGTGGCACACACACACACACATGCACACAAGTTATTTGTGTTTCATTATTGAAGTAGCACATCTCAAATATCATAAGCCAAGACATACCATAATCCATAGTTTTATTCAAAGAACAAGTCTTTCACAATGTGTGATTTGTGAGTTGTTTCCTCCAGTCTTTGGCAGTATTTTCTGTCTCCCAGTAGTATATGCTGGGGGAAAAAAACGGTATTAAATTGTGTCTCTGTTTTCAGTGAATCACTGCAGTTTATTTTACTATTGCAGCAAGCATTTCTTCACTGGTTCATGGCACTTGTTTTCCACAATGAAAACCTCAAGATATTTCTAAATGCTTGCCATAAGGCTTAATAGTGAAATTTGATAAAATACTTCACTGTGTATGAGATGACTTAGAACATGACAATTTTAAGGGATACTTATCCTTATGTCTTAGATGTTCATTTTTGTGTTTTGCTAAGGTGATGGCTTTATCTTAAGGCATTAATATCTTAAAGTTCAGAAAGTATTTAGATTGTGATTAATTTATTATCAACATTGTACATACATACACATATTCCAAATATTCTTTGATTATTTTGAATTATATGGTAGTTGCTTCCAAGGTTTAATGTTAATGAAGATCTTGTATAAGGAATGAAAGAATTCAGCTCTACCATTTAATTATTTGCTGGGACTTGGATGATTTATATTAGCTACAATCTGTGCTTTCTTTGCAAGAATCTTTTAAAGGCATCTGTCCATCTTGTGATGGATACCTTCCTTTAGTTGCGCTAAAATTAAATGATACAATTATGAATCCACTTGACTGGGCCTAACCAAATTGCAATTAGTTGTAGTACAGTCAAAGAGAAGAGATGATGAAAATATTACTGTTAACCCTCTAAGTTAAAAAAAAAAAAAAAACTCTACTTTTCTTTGTCTTGTCCTTAACAACTGTACCTAATTCACTTCCAATTGGAAAATGGGAGTTATTCATCTACCTGGTCTGTAAGTTATTTTCAGAATCTTGAAGCTGTAATACTGTTCTCCTAGTAAGTTTTTAATTTAACATTTCTTTATAAAGAATTTGAAGACACAGCTCTTCTATTCTTAGAATTGTATGGTTGATTATACATCTATTTCTCTACTTAAAATATATTTTTCCTGATTATATAGCTAACACCTGTTCATTATAGAAAAATGTGAAGACTAAAGAAGCAAATTTAAAAGGTCCATAACCTGAACATATGGAATCTGATGATTTTTGTGAATTAACTTCTAGATCTGAAGCTGCACACATACATGTGTCAATATATCTTTATATAGTATATTTTTAATTCCTATATTTATAAACATATATTAAAAGTCATACTAGGCTTCATAAGAGTCTAACTTAATTTTGTTGCTAGGCCATAATTTACAGAAAATGCATGCAGAGAACATGTCATGATAAATTAACTATGATTTCATTTTCTATTAAAAAAATGTTTTATTAATCTTTGTACATTCTTATGATATAGGACTATTCAAACATGATTATGAAAGGTCTTGTGCTTTAAGTTTTTTTAATCTGGATAACAGAGGAAATGTAGTTGATGTTTTAGGGCAATTAGGCTGGAGTTACTTTCTTACTTAGCTCCCCCAGAAAAGTTTTGGAGTTATTTTCTGAAGTCCTTATATTAAAAAAAAAAAGTCTAAAAATGACATAAGACAGAGCTCTACATGCCTTAGGAAATGACAAGAACAGGTGGCAATTCATAGGAGAAGTATTTACTGACATGTGTATTGACAAGAAATGAACTAATTGTAATAGTGCTGTAGTAGTTACAGTGATTGATAAATTCATGTCAGGCTGTCCCAAAGATTTAATTTTTAGATTGATAATTTTAGCTCCATTATACATGTAAAATATATCTCTATTCTAAGAGAAACCCATTTATAAAATGACTAGAGAGAGATATATGGTAATTTGAAGAAGAGTCATTATGGGAACTGAGCTAAATGAGGATAGAATAAGGAAAAAGCAGTTGAAGGAGGATCCTTTCTTTACAACTGGGGAACTTGACATTTTTTTATAATTGCTTATTATAGCAGTCCCCAACCTTTTTGGCACCAGGGACAGGTGCTTCTATGGGAATCTAATGTTTGATGATCTGAGGTGGAGCTAAAACGGTGACACTAGCGCTGGGGAGAGGCTGCAAATACAGATGAAGCTTGGCTCACTTGCCTGCCTCTCATCTCCTGTTGTGCAGCCTGGTTCCTAACAGAACATGGACTGGTACCAATCCATGACCTGGGGGTTGGGAACCCACAACTTACTGTACAAAAGTATGTTTTTCTACTTGCAAAGTGGAAGGTGTAATATTTCCCAATTGCAAACACAAACAAGAACTATAAATTAATGACTTTAAAAAATATCTTGTAGATATAGAGGGCCATTTAATTGCTAATGATATCCTTTATATTTTGAATATGTAATACTTGATGGAATGGGATGAAAACAGCTATATTCTCCATCATGATAATTTGAGAGTAGAAATACAGAATAACCTGTCTCATTTAGCTTGTTAGAGAATTTGAACTAGACTGTTTGCGTTACCTTATAGTATGAGTCAGTACACCAAGGAACTAAGAACTATTTGGGGAAAATGCAATTCTTCCCAATTTTGGTGACCTTCCCTGCTGTCATAAATTGGTCACTTAAAACCCTTCACCCTTGAATAGTTAGCTAACATCAAGGCAGTGATGACAAAACGTCGCAGAACTATTACTTTAAGTATTTATGCTAAGGTCAAATTCCTATTCTCATAAAACTTTACAATAGTCAGTCACCATGTATACAATTCAGCCTTTGCTTTACCAACATTGCCAGAAAATTAGAAAAATGAACATGTGTGAGCTTGATGAGGATGTAAAATTTGATAGGATGACAGTGAAGGGAGAAATGCTATTCTTTAAATTCTCTCCAGAGGAGAATTCTAAGTAAAATATTGTTTTTCTGCTTCCTCTTTCATCTGTTTTTCAAACTCAGAGTAAGACTGGCATTTCTACTTTCTATCCTGCCCAAAGTTGGGATCAGAGTCAGCGTCCCTAATGAAATTCCCCAACCTGGAAGAGCTCTCACGGAGAGCGGCACCTCTAATGCATATCCTCTGAATCTCTCTTATAATAGCAGTAAACTTTTCTTAGCAAGAATAAGATGTATGCAATAGTGAATTAAAAAGGGATATTCTGATAATGTCATCTCCTTTAGCCTATTAAGTACTTTACATGAGAAATTATCTCACGAAAGTAAGTCAAAATATTACCCATGTTGGTGGGGGTATACATCCTTGAAAATACATAGGTGACAGAGATGGAGAGCATTTCATTTACCCAATTTCTTGTAGTGAGATTGCATATGTGACTGAAAGGGGTGTTCTGATGAGCAGTTTGTGCCAAGTAGATTAATAACAGACAGTTATTAAGCTGCCTTCTTAAGGGTAGTCACTGCTAACGCTAGGTTTTCAGGCAAGTTTGGAGCAATGCTTAATTGCTTGTGGCATGGCAGTCTTGGAAAGACTGAACACTGGATCTGGAAAGTGAGAGCTACTATTGTATTTTGTTGATAGCAAGATCAGGAATAGCAGGTAAAGAAACATTTTGAGCTAAGAAACTGGGTTCTGTAGGGTAAATGATGTAAAACCCACCTAGTTCTCAATTTAGTCATAAGAAACTATCTGGATTGCTCCATATTGCTTTTGGTGTCAGTTGACAATTTGTAGGGTTTCTGAAAAACTTTGAAGCCCTTGTGTATTGGTGGGCAAGGAGTAAAAAAGCAGCAACAAGGCATAGACACATCATAGAAATGAGGCTCATGAGTTAGGGTGGGGGAGAGTGAATCTGGCATGCACAGTGGTGGGAGGAAACTTCTGGCTTCTTTTTTTTTTCTGGACCCTAGAAGATCATTTACTTCTTTACAGTTTCTCCTGACATTTTGGAAACCAAAGCCAAAAGCAATATATCACATCAACAGCTCCAGGCATGCATGAGGCTGTTTCAAACCAAAATTGATTTTTTAAAATCTTTAATCAAGTGGGAATGGCATGTTGTGAATATTTCCAGGGAGTAAATTTACTAGTGCTTTAAGATGAACCCAACCTAGATATTTTGTGGAAGTTTGGTTTCATTTTGATCCTTGGTCAAAACAAAACAGCACTGTATATGATTTAGAACCAAAATGAAGCATAGAAGAAAGCAGACATTCATCATAAGTTCTTTTATTAAAATTTCTAATGTTGGTCCAGATCTGTAATTAGATCCTACTTGTGGAGTTTGCCATTACATTGAAGGAACAGAAAGTAAAAGCTTCAAGGAACAAATGAAAAAACAAGAAGGAAAATCTAAAATGCTATGATTTTTCTTCCCTGAACAAGCTATAGTATCGATAGAACTGATTTCAGATGAAAACTAAAAGAAAAGGTTCCATGAATTCTCCCATGTTTGATTTCTTGAGGCCATCAGCTTCCCCATCCTGCAGAGGTCCTTCCCCCAGCTGGGTCTGCTGACTCCTACCTCACCAGCAGTGACCTCTCTATAGGTAGTTCCTAGCAGTTAATGGCCGGCTAGTTTACAGGCCCTGGGCTTTGCCTTGGGCTCTTAACTAGCATCTCATTAACTGGCAGGAAATATGTTTCCTTTCTGTGGCTTACTTTTATATATTCTTAATAGAACAGAAAGTACCTTGGCTGAGGTAGACAACTATACTTTCAGTGTCTCATTTGTAAATTACCCTATTATGAGTAATAGGAAGTGATCCAGCTGGTTGTAAAGAGATACACATCTAATGGGCAGCTCCTGGTGGACTAATGGTTTTTCTTGAAAAAACATTATACCTGCAGGACACATTGCTTTGGTTTTTGTTCTGAACATAATGAGCCTATGTTCAAACAGATGCACACAAATCTCTCTGGGAGTTATAAACTTTAAAATATACAAGAGAAAAGTATTTTAAAAAACAGATCTAGATCATTTTTATCTCTAAAGGCTAACATTATACAATCTGAGTATCATTCTCTCCTAAGGTTCAGTAATTTCCAGGTGCAAGGAAGAACACTTTTATATGGAATGTAATGCCCCTCTAAAATTTTACATCTGGTCCATACAGCTTATGAATAAACTATGGAAAGATGATCACTGTTCCCTTCATTGGCCATTAACGCTGTCTTTCTCTGACACTAAGATAGTATACCTAACACAGTAGTTTATGGCGCTTCATCAAAATTTGATCCCTGTTTAACTTGGAGGCCTAATGTTCTATTTTTAAATTTTATTTATTTTTTCTTAATTTTTTTGTAATACTCAAACAAAAATTTCTGGGGCACTCCCCACAGTGTTAAGTTTATTCCATATGTATCTAATGCCCACTTGCCATTTTGTCCCCTGGACATAGCTTGGTGCCTGGCTTTGGCTTCTATAGCACAGCAGCTAAGATTATATATTCTGAAGTTAGAATGGCAGAAACTCTAGCTCAATAACGGACATGTTATGTAACCTTGTGCCTCAGTTTTCTCATTTGTAAATTTTGGAAAATAGCAGTATTCACCACAAGATGGTATGAGCCTCAAATGAAATAACCCATTATAAGTGCCTGATGTATTTCCTGGCCCATTGTAAGCATCAAAAATGTTAAAGGTATTATTCATAGTAAGTGCTTAATATATTAGAGTTCTCCAGAGAAACACAACCGAGAGAGAGAGAGAGAGAGAGAGAGAGAGAGAGAGAGAGAGAGAAGAGGAAGGGAGGGAGAGGGAGAGATTTACTTTCAGGAATTGATTTACCATGATTGTGGAGGCATGGCCAGTCCAAAATTGATGGCATAGGCTGGATTTTCATGGAAGGGTTGAAATTTGAGTCCCAAGACAGTCTTCTGGGAACATCCCTTATTATTCGGGAGGTCAGTCTGTTCTAAGGCCTTCCATTCATTGGATAAGACCTACCACGCTATGGAGGATAATTTGCTTAACTCAAAGTCTACTGACTTAAATGTTAATTTTATCCCCATCATGACCCAAATCTCCATAGAAACATCTAATGTTGGACCAAATATTGGGCACTGTGGTCCAGCTAAGTTGACATAAAATTAACTGGCACACTTAATCAGTTGTATGACATTAATGAGCTGCTCAGATAGACTGTTATAGAATACTGAGCTTCCTAGGACATGGCCCATCTCCTAGTACTATTGGTAACATCAGAAAGAGGAATCTCCTTTGACTTAATACTCCTGTTTTTTTTGCCTCTAAACCCCAATCTTTTGACCTGTGTCCTCTCTACTCCATGACTTAGGATGTGTTATTGGTCATCATTCCCACTGGCCTTTGTCTCATTTTCCCTGTGCAGCTATCTGGCTCTCTCTTCCTTTCTTGGGCTGCAGTTGGAGCTATGGCCTCTGCCCTTTCAAGAACCACAGGTAGATGTATCTTCTCAGGAGGAAGGCGTTAACGTGACTGACTCTGCAGGTTAATCTGAAAACAGCGGTCCTAGTCAAGCCACTATAAACAGTTGTGCAATTTGGAAATCTATACATAAAGTGCCTCATGAAGTCCAGCTCATGCAGCTTAGCTCTGGAGAGGATAGTGTCCACAGTGGGCTATATTTTACTTTGCTTGGGCTCTACCTACTGCAGAACTCAGAGGAGTTAACCTCTGAGTTAACCTCTTCTTAATTTTCCTAAAGGTACTGTACAGACTAACCTTCATGGAATAGGAGGCAACATTACATAAAACCAAACTCACAAGTGAAGTTGTCTTTTCTATACACAAAAATCTTTTCTCAGTGATTTGGATTTTTTGATGGAATAATGTGACTTAATTTCCATTCCTCTGCTCATAATCTTTTCCTTTCCTATCCTGCCTCCTCTGTCACCTAACAAGAGTTGCATTCTGTGAAAGCAGTCATGACTTCAATTGTCTGTCAGCTTACTCTTCCCTTCTTCATTTAGTCCTTTCATCTTATTGTAAAGTGTTTCCATTTATAGCTATTAACACCACAATTCATAATTATTTAAGCATTTTACTTAACCAAGTCCTAGTAAGTGACAAAGATAGGCCCAGTCTCCTGACATTTTATTCCAGGGTTTTTCAACCTCAGTTCTATTTTTGACATTTTAGTCCAGATAATTCTTTGTTTTTGGGCCTATCCTGCTGTTGTAAGGTATTTAACAGTATTGTTGGCCTCTATCCACTAAATTCCAGTAGAACCCTCCCCGCAAGTTGTGACAGTAAAAAATGTTTCCAAACATTACCAAATGCCCAGAAAGGAAAATGTCTCTTTGAGAGCTATTATTGTATTTGTTACTCATTACAACACACCGTAGATGTACAGTCTTGTATTATTAGTTTGTGAATACTGCTGTAACAGACTGGGTGGCTTAAACAACCGAAATGTATCACAGTTCTAGAGTCTGAAAGTCCAAAATCAAGGTGTCCAAAGGATTGGTTCCTACTGAGGTTGTGAGAGAAGGATTTGTTCCAGCCATTCTCCTTAACTTGTAGATGACTGTCTTCTCATTATGTCTTTTCACATTGTCTGCACCATCTACGGGTATCTGTATCCCTGTTTTATGAGGACACCAATTATACTGAATTAGAGCCCATCCTAACCTCAGTTTGACTTGACTGCATTTGTAAAGATCCTGTCTCCAAATAAGGTTACATCTTGAGGCACTGGGGATTAGAACACAAACATGAATTTAGGGGAGGACACAGTTCAACCCATAACAATTCTAAAGGAGTTTATTTAAAATAATATATTTTTTATGCATTTACTTACCAACTTAATCTCTATCTGCTTCCGAGGAGATACTATATGGCTAGCATAAGTGGTATCATACCTGACAGAAAAAGAACTCAATGCTACATTTGAATGAATGTACAAAGCAAACAAAGTCTTAAAATGTAGTAAAAATGAAGTAACTAAAAGTCAGTACAAATAAAATAAAGCAAGTGTATTCCAGAGTAGTTAAGCAGGGAGGATAATTATGCTAAAAGTTTCAGGTTAGAAAAAGCTATAATTACTTTCAAATGAAATTATAGATATGCCTATATTTAGAGTATTAGTTAAAGGTACAACCACAATTCTATTTCTAATTCACTCAGTTATTTTGAAGAGAAATGATAGTGGATAAAATATTTCACGTGGGCATTCAGGCTGCAATCTTTAGTAGACTTTAAAGAGCTTTTTATACCTAGTAGAAGTTACTGATACGAAAGGTTGCCTGGAGTTGCACATCGTGGAAAAGATTGGCACTTATGTGAAAGAACATCCTGTTGAGACAGGATATGTGTTCAGTGTGAAGCACAGAACAAAACGAGGGTGGGCTAGAGGTTTCAAGAGGTCTAGTCAGTGTTTACGAGAAGCAAAAGATAAGTTTCATGACCCCCTAGTGATCCCTTGAAAATCAACTTTGATTCTAAAGAGATAATGGCCATGTCACATTCAGTACACCATTTTATACTGTGGTTTTACACTATTTATATGAGCGTGTTTCTTCATAATACTGTGCTGAGATTATTATGACACTGGGAGAATATCCTACATACCATTTACTTTGATTCAGACCTGCATAAATGGCTTCTTCAAGGAAATACACTGAATAGTATGAGACTTGGGGGAGTCTTTTCTTATTCATTTTAGGGGTATCCCTGTTGTTTTACCTTATTCTCATTCAAGTATGATATTTTTTTTACTCCAGGTTCTACTCTCACCCTTTTGCTAAAAATGTTTTCCTTTGTATCTTTAAAGTGCCGTTAAATTGTGAAGGATTAGAATGACAGATATAAGCAGCACCTTTGAGTATCAAAAAGCTATCATTTAAGTCTACCTGAAACTGTGAATAAGTATTTTAAAAGTAGAAATCCTTTATATTGTATCAAATTCAGAGCTGCTTCCAAGTTTTTTCATGTTTTATACTTGTATTTAATAATTTTCTGGGGCCCAATTATCCTTCCATTGAGTTTCTGGGTATTTCCCAATTTAACCTTGTCTGATCCCTTGGTATACCTTTGAGATTTCACTTCTCTGTGATGCTGACCAAGGGTACCTGTCTAAGGGATGCTATAATGTACAAGTGGTATTAAGATTTCTTCCAGAGCTTTCTCCTTTCATATTGCACTTTGTTCCATCTTCATTTTCCCGTGATTGATCTCTATATCTGTGTGGTCTACATTTTTGTTGCTTGAAGCTCTGATAAACTGCCTGATTTCCCATTCTTGGCACTGTCCCCTGAAACCTAGTCTTTATTCTTTCTTGCTGGCAAGGAATCTCTTCAGGAGCACACAGCAAGGAAGAACCTTGATTGGTTCAGCCTAGAGTCCATGACATTTGTGTGCTGACTGATTTGTGATCCAAGGTTATATTAGGCCCTGGTTGTCATAAAATTTGGGCAGTCCCGGCCAAACACCATAAATGACTTCACCATTCTTTCCTAGGGGGGAAAAAAAGGCTCGTAAAAACAGAATATTACATCACCATCATCAAAGTATACATTAATGTGAAATTGAAAATTCATAAGTGCAATAAAGATACTTAGATTCATCAAGAGTTATTCAGTAATTTTAAGTTAAGCATCTGTCTTAGTAAGTTTGGGCTGCTATAACAAAAATACCATAGGCTGGAAGGCTTAAAGAACAAACATTTATTTCTTAGTTCTGGAGACTGGAAAGGTCTGGTCAAGGTGCCGACATAGTCAGGTCCTTGATGAGGGGCCATTTTTGGCTGTATGCTCACATGGTAAAATGAGAAAGGGTTCTCGTCTCTTCTTATGACACTAATCCCGTCATGGGGGCTCTGCCTTCATGACCTCATCAAACCGAATTACCTCCAGAGGACCCCACCTACAAATATCATTACCCTGGGGTTTAGGGTTTTAACATATACATTTTGGAGAGAAACAAACATTCAGGCTATAACAGTATTTTTTAAAGTTGCACTGATACCCTTTGTGTACTGGCCATGTCAATATATACACTGAGTGACATTTCCAGTTTGATTGATTGCCTGCTCAGCATTATCTGTTCTTTGTTTTTGTAAAATTTTCCTAAATCTTAGGGATCAGCTGGCTTCCAGAAGGCCAAATTAAACCTTGTTTCATCTGGCCAGAAAATTTTGCAGGAAATAAAATAGTTTCCAATGTTTAAAAAATAAGAAATCATAAAAATCTGAATTTTAAGCTTCTCTTGGAAAATCAATAGTGCCAGCAGTGCTAGGAGGCTACTCTCTCATGCCACAGTCAGGGGCGCTGGGGAGGGTGCTTTATGGACTTGTTCTTTCCAGCTTTCACAAGTCCCACTTTCACTCAAGTTTTCTTATTGGCAACTGCAGCTGTGCTATGACGTTTCCTGTGAGAGGGAATGCCTGGCCATTCTTGGTAAAAATTACAGCTTGAATTTAATTATAATCATTTTTTTCATGTCTAAAGATATTAAATAAGTATATTTTTATGTTTCCTTAGGTTCCCTAGAGTTAAATCATCTCTTAACATTAAATTGAGCCTTAGCTTCCCTCTCTGATCTCCCATCACTGAACCATTTAGTCTGCTTCTCTAGTTGCAAAATTACAGGGTAATATTATTGGTCAGGTCTTAATATTTTTAAAAGTTCTTTCTAGTGAAATAAAAATATTAATTTTTTTCTGCTTTTTCTTAGGCAAATCCAAAAATTTAATTTGTTTCAGGGTAGACATTCTAATATCTTCAGAGTTTTAGATTTAGAACTATAAGATCCTGAACATTACAAGGTTTACACTTATAATTTTAGGCCACAGTATGCCTTTATGCCAAATGAAAATTTTATTTTCATTTGAATTATAATCTCAAACATTGCCAGATAAAGTATGGATCCATGATACATGTATAGTAATATTAAACAGCTGCAGCAATACCAGAGGAAAGATTGGTTTTGGGTATATAGTAACTGGAAACATGAAAAGAAATAGAGTGTCTGTTCTTCTGATTGCTCCTGTTCAGATTTATTTAACAGTAGAAAAACAAAACACATCTTAACCAGGCTTGCCTAACCCACATTAATAGATAATAAAACAAATCTTACCTAATGAATTTTGATCAAGCCATTTTCAGAGGAAAATGTGCCACATTCAGTTTTCATAAGCAGCCATAATTAGATTTTCTTTTTATCTTTCTAAAGAACCCTTTGACATAGACAGCTTTGGAAGTGATGGAAATGGGATGGAAGGGTGTGGTCCCACAGAGACATGGCACCCTGCTGACCCTGTTCCAGGGGTGCAGGGATGCCGGGTAAATGGCCCACTGCCATGTGTTCCTGACATTGTGCCACTACTGGTTTCCCCAAACAAATAATTTTATTTCTACTTCTCACCAACAATCTGGAATTTCAAACATTGGTGAACAGGACCCCTTTTATCCCTGAGGCTTTTCTGAGGCAAAAAAGGCAATGCTTCCCACCATGACTGCGGGCTCTGCTCTGATGTCCCCCAGTTCCTGGATGAAACTGTGCTTTGAAATAACTGCAAAGTGAGGAGCAAGAAGTCTTAGTGCTAGAAATGTAAGAAGTTGGAGTCTCCTTTTTTTCTCTTCGCATGGAATATCTGCCAACTTGTAGAAGAAAACAATGGTGTGTGCATGTGCATATGTGTGTGTGTGTGTTCATTTCTAAGACACATACTTGTCAGATGTTGCTTTCAATGTTGCCCTGCCTGGGAATGTTGCAGATACTTGGGGATGAAACAAAGAAACAGGAGCTTGCATTTTACATAAATCATTGTATTAATTGGGGATCAGATGGTATGTTTCCTGAAGTAAGCAAAGGGAAAATAGTATTTATAGAAGCTGTCAGTGTGCAACATGCACACTCTGGCTTTGACCCTGTGTGAAAAGAGCAGACAGGCTGTTTCATGATATATTAGAAAATTAAGTACTTTTTGAGCTAGCAGCTTGTCAAATCTGATGATTTCAAACATGAAACAAGAAGAAAATTAGACTTCCTTTACTGATGAGCTTCCCCTTCCCCCAACATTCTTTGACTATCTTGCAAACCTAGTTAAGGCTTTGGAATGTCCTTCTTGCAGTTAATTTATATTCTGAATTCAATCACAGTATAATTGTCTCTACATAGTTAGCTTTTGGTTTTTTAATTGGAATAAATAGCAATCAAGCTTGTTAAACTATACCTTAATATAAATACATTTAATTCTTTGTTATTTTTGTATGGAGCTCTCACTTAATACTTACATCTCTTAGTTGTCTTAGAGCCAAGGATGAAGGCTCTGGACTCAGTAATTATTGTCTACACTGTCTGAATTTGTTATATAATTACTTGATATTCTGCTTCATTTCGACTGTTTAGACTTGGCCTTTGAGCACTTGGTATTTTGCTCACAGGAAGGAATTTATAAACGCAGTCCTCTACTGATAAATGTAACAGCACATGATGGTGTGAATCCCAATTAGAGAATCACACATCTCTAGTACATTAGGGTCAAGAGCTTTCAAGTATCAGAGTAGTGTGTTTATCTCATTAGTATATGCAGCTTTGGAATTGATTATTGCAATAACAGTTTTTTTTTAATTAGGGTAATTAAAACTTGTAGTGTTTCCTTTTATGTTGGCTAAACGTTAGTTGATTTTTTAAAAATTTATGTTGTTTTAAAATTAATCTTTAGGGTTTCTAAAATCTGTGGCTCTTCTTTGTAAATAGGCAGCTTTATAGGAAAGGCCAGAATGCTTAACACAGATATGACATTGTAGAAAGGGAAAAGTCAAGTCTTATGTTAAGTGGGAAATAAGCCTTGATATAAACAGCTTTTTACCAGTCAAAATTGTCTTGAAGATATCTTCATTTTTCATTAAGTGTGCTTTATTGCCTTCAGTTCTTCTAACAACATTTCCCCCTCTGAGATCTATAAGATTAGGGCAGGAAATTATCTGACTAAAATAATTTTCATATAGCTGTACCTCATGGTAGAAAGATACATCTGTCCCCATGTCTCTCTCTACTTATCTATCAACAGGTATTTGATAAACATTTACTGTATTCAAGGATCTATGCTGAAAACAAAGGAGTTTTATACAGCATTGCCTAGATCCAGGAGTTCACAATCTTCTACCCCTTGATATTATTTCTACAGAAGTATGTGCAATAGGCTGGAGAACTGGGACTATCTGGAGGTTGTAAAAGAGGGGTGGGCAAGTAACAAACTCACCCAGGGGACTTGTGAGAAGAACTTTAACTTTGAGCAACAGAATAAAAAAATGACACTATTTGATTATAACTCACAGTCTATAGTAAGTATCCATGAGATCATACTTCTATAAATACATGATTGAATAAATGGAGAGAGGGACAAATCTTCCTTATAGAATTCCAAATAACATATGTAAATAGCCTCCTCCAGGAGTTGGAGCCTAATTCCTCTCCTCTTAAATGTGGGCTGGGCTTAGTAACTAACTTCCAAAGAACAATATGGAAAGGGGAAAACAGTGAATTTACAGAGGCAAACCCTTGCAGCCTCTACCTTAACCAAGAGTTTAAAGTTTACATCATCAGTGGTAAGTCATGTCGACATCACATACTCCTGGTATCTTATGATGAGAAGGTATCTTAGTCAACTCAGGTTGCTATAAAAAATTACCATAGAGTAAGTGGCTTAAACAAGAAACACTTAGTTCTCATCATTCTGGAGGCTGAGAAGTCCAGGATCAAGGTGCCACGGATCTGGTGTCTGGTGAAGATTTCCTTCATGCTTTGCATATGGCATTTTTTTGTATCCTGACCTGGCAGAGAGAGATTCTCTCTCTCACATTTCTTTATTATTTGAAGAATTTATTTTTTAGAATAGTTTTAGGTTCTGAGCAGAACTGAGAGGAAGGTACAAAGATTTCCTCACTACTCCTGCCCTAACACATCCATAGCCACCTTCATCAATATCCACCAGAATGGCATATTTGTCAACAAACGATGAACCTACAGTGACCCAGCATTATCACCCAAAGTCCATAATTTACATAAGGGTTCACTCTTGGTGTCATGCAGTCTATGGGTATAGACAAATGTTTAATGACATGTATCTGCCTTTGTAGTATCTTATAGAATAGTTGTGCTGCCCTGAAAATTCTTTGTGTCCCCGTCATTTCTTATAAGGACACTAATCTCATTCATGAGGACTCTACTCTCATGGCCTAATTACCTTTCAAAGGCTCCAGCTCCAAATACCAATACATTAGGGATTTAGGCTTTAACCTATGAATGGGGGTGGGGAGGCACAATATTCAGTCCATAGCAGAAGGGCACCTTACCTCTGTGATATTTTCCCCATGCTTTCACTCTAATCATGAGAAAGCATAAGACAAATCAAAATTGAAGGACATTCTACAAAATATGTAACCAATACTCTTTAAGACTCTTAAGATGGCAAAAAACAAGGAAGACAAACTGTTGCACATCAGAGAAAGCTATGGAGACATGTTGACTAAATGCAATGTATCACCTATATTTGATCCTGGAAGAGAGAAAGAACATTAATAGAACAACTGGTGAAATCTGAATATAGTCTGTACTTCAATTATAGTTTGTACCAATAATTGCAAAACGTTAATATTAGGAAAAACTGGGAGTAGTATATATGCACTTTTTGAACTATCTTTGCAAATTTCCCAAAGCTCTAAAATTATTTCAAAATGAATGTTAAATGTCATTGAACAACTACATTACTAAGAACTACTAGTTTTAAGAAAAAGGACAGATCACCACCAGAGGCAGATGTGGCTTCTTGAAGGAGTAGGCTAGATGACAGTCCCTCAAAATTGGACCAGATTTGAGGCCCAGTTACTGATTCTTCTACACCACAAGGTTTTATCTCAAATTTTTAGTCTTTGACCTTTTAAATAAGACAAGATTCTCATAAACACCACCTCAACTAACTCTGATACCAAAGCAAATTCATTTTGTCTTAAATTTGGCTGATTCCTTCCAAACCTTCTTTTACCCAGAAACCCCAGGCGTTGCCCACACCAAAGATCCCTCTAGACACCAGAGCACTTCTCCCCCCGTTCTTCTGAGGCTCTATCTGCTGACATTCCACCATCCGTCTATTCTACTGACATCCCTGAAAGGAAGATGGCCCACATTCTTAGCTTAATTTCAGAATGTATGTTTTACCTCAAGGCTTTTACTTAAATGAAGCTTCTTTCCAAAGCTTAACTCAATTTAAATTTGTCCACGGTGTTCTCTTCTTTCCCCATTACTACAAAACAAATTGAAGAGGCAATTAAAAGAGATCAAAAACACCCAAGACCATTTGATTTTTCAGATAGTTTTTCATGATTTTAAAGGAAAAGATAATTTTTATATAGTGAGATGACACACAAAATTTTGTGTGATGACACACAAAAGTGTACCTACTCTTTTGATGAGATTTGATTAATTCTAATAACAAATCTTAATAATGAATGATATAACAGTAGCAAAAATCAACACAGACTAATGTTATTTATGAATAAGATACAAAGATACAAAATAAAATATTAGCACAAGGATGTAGCAGAAGGATATAGCAGATTATTAAAAGAACAAAACCATAGCCGTAAATACAGAAAATGCTTCTTTTTAACAGATGCATAATTCCTCATGTTCATGTGCCATAATTTATTTAATGCTCCCTCCATTGGTGACCATTGAGATATTCCCTTAATTTTGACTATTACAAATAATGTAGTAGTAAACATTTTTTGTACATAAATCCTAGTGCACATTTTTCTGTAGGAATGATATTAAGGAGTAGAATTATTAGCCAAAAGAATATGTCAATAAAAATACAGTACCTACTTGATAAATCTTAACAAGCTAGGACTGAGAGAAAGCAGTCTTAGTTTCAAGTTCATTAATGAGTAAATAAGCATAATACTTAAACTTATAAACTATGCAAAAGCACTTAGTAAAAAATCATAAAACAGTAGTACTTGTAAACTTTCAGCTAATATGAAATTGTAATCAATTGGGTTGTATCTTTTTTTCACCTGTGTACATATTAAAGCATGAATATATAGATAGACAAATGTATAGGTAAATACATGTGTATATTTTTAAAATAGTATATAATTCTATTCTCAAACTCATTTTTAAACTTTTTATCAATATATTAAGTTCCTTCTGCATTAGTACATACAGTCCTACCTCATTCGTTTTCAGTAGTTGCATACTTTACAGTATATCATAACCCATTTAATTCTTCCTCTAGGATGTTTTGGACTTTATCCAAATTTTATTATTTTTGTAGTGTTTAAACATTTTTGTTTATTTGTCTCATTTGTATTCCTATAGGATGAATATCAGCAAATAGGTAGAAAGGTAAGCAGGAGCTGAGAAAGAAGCAAGCTACTGCAAAAATTTGAGGAACCTACCTTAACAGAAAAGAAAAAAATAAGGGATGACTTAAAAGTGTTGCAAGAGGTATATTTTTTAACATAAAAAGTAATATCTGCACAAGCTAACAACACAGGAAGTACTAAAGAACTCACAGTGAGTGGCTGTAGCCTTGTGTTCCCCTTCTCAATCCACTCGGCTGAAGATTCAGGCTCTTCACTCCCCTGAAAACTTTTCTGGCCATAGTCATCAAGGGCCTTTCATGCCATGGGACATTTTTTTTTTAATAGCATTTGGTTTGATTGGCCACCTTCTTTTTCTTGAAATTGGATTTAACTTGGATTCCATGCAACAGTTCTCTCTGGAGCTCTAAGCTCTCTGAGCCCACCACTCTTCTATTTCTTTTCTGGCACCCTTAATTCCTCACATTATAACTAGTGCAGGTCCTCAGGCTTTGTCTTTCACTACTCCAACCCGCTCCTCTTGTATGGGCTTATCTGCTGCCTTGGCTTTAAATAGAAACTTGAGTTCAGAATTTACAGGTCTAGTACAAATCTCTCCCAAGTTCTAGAACCATCTATATCCATTTGTTGGCTATACACATGAGAAACACAAAGGAGCTTCAAACTCAATAGGTCCAAATCTAAATTTCTAAGCTCTCTTTCATTCTCAAATATTTTTCTCCTCTTCGATGATCAATTTTTTTGTAATAGTTATCAATTTAAAGTACCACTTTCACCAAATCCCACATCTTAGTGCATCAGTCAGGCATCTCAAGTATCAGAGACTCAAAAGAGTAGAGGCATCTCAAGTATCAGAGACTCAAAAGAGTAGAGGTTTAGATAAGAGGCAATTTACTGTATATTTAAGGCTGCTTTTCCACTTAAATTATTTTGTGGCTCTAAACTGTTCAATTTTTGGTCAATTTTCTGAGCACTTACATATAGCCAACATATCATTTTAACTGTATTTTACAAAACTTATGTCTAAATAGACTTTTCTTTATATACTATGGATATTAGCCCCTTACCTAAGTTATCGTTTACAAACCTCTCATTCAGTCGTTTGCCTTTTTGTTTTGTTGATAGTTTCTCTTGCTGTGCAGAAGCTTTTTAGTTTGATAGAGTCCCATTCATTGATATTTGCTTTACTTCCCTTGCCTTGGAAGTTAAGCTATGAGACCAAGGTCCATAAGTTTAAAACCTGTTTTCTATGAATTTTATTGTTTCAAGTCTTATTTTCAAGTCTTTAATACACTTTGATTTAATTGTCATGTATGATGTCAAATAGCAGTCTAGTTTAATTCTTTCGCATATGGCTTTTAGATTTTCCCAGCACCATTTATCAAAGAGGCTTTCCTTTCTCCATTGTATATCTTTGGCTCCTTTGTTGAAAATTAGTTATCCATATATATATGGGTTTATTTCTGGGCTCTCAATTCTGTTCAATTGGTTCGTGTGGCTGTTTTTCTGCCAATAACATACTCTTTCGATTAGTGTGGCTTTATAATACATTTTGAATCAGAGAGTGTGATACAGCCAGCTTTGTTCTTTTTTCTTAGGATTGCTTTGGCTATTTGGAGTTTTTTGTGGTTCCATAAAAATTTCAGGGTTTTTTTTTTCTTTTTCTGTGAAAAATGGCTAGTAATTTAAAAAGAATATTTAAAAATTTAAATATAATTTTTTTTATATTTAACTATTTGAAACAAAGATAAGGATTTTAATCTATCTGGACAAAAGTATAGTTATTAAAATAGTAGGTATTAATGTTAACCTCTTTTTTTCATATTAGTTATTGGTAGGACACTTACTGTGAAATACAGAGCTGGGGGAGGGAGGAATATACACATACAAATTATTCAGAGGGATAACCTGATTCTGATCCTAGATTTTTATGTATCCTGTTCACTTGCATCTATAATGATAAACAAGGCCATTAATGAGGATTACTTCTATTCTTGATTCTCCTTGAGTTTTGGGGTGATGATGAGAAAAAAATGGAAATATATCCAAATTTATAAAAGTCCATGTTTTTCTCTAAAAATGTTTAACGTTAAGTTAAAATAAGCAAAGTTATTCATGATCATTAACATAAAAATATAATTCTCATATCACAGTACTGAACATAGTCCTAGAATGCAGTGATTATAGCCCTGGAAGGGATCTCAGAAATGAAATAGTTTAAAGGTGATGAACTGGTGCCTATAGGCCAAATATGGCCTGCTAACTGTACGTGTGTGTATATGTGTGTATTCCATGTGCTTCCAAAATAATGTAACTGCCATCAGCTGGGGGTGGGATTGGAGTTGAAGTGGGGACTTCATACTCTGGAGTACTATATGCTCCATCCCTCTAGATTAACTCTGCTCTGCATTCTCTCACATACCTGCCTGGGCCTTTGAAGACGCCTGAGTTTGTAACTCAGACAGTTTGACTTATCTTCCAATTAAGCACATCTGCCAGGTGGTGCACCAATCTCTGCTTGAACACTTTCAGGAGTGGGGAAATGGAAAGCTTATTAAAATTTTAGGCTGCCTTCCTGGTTAAAAACTTCACTTAGATTGAGCAGAAACTTGATTCCCAGGGACTTCTACCTAATGGTTAAGCTACATGGAACAAGCCTGATGCCTCTCCCACAAGACAAAACATCAGATAATTGATGGGATATATCATGTCTCCCCATTTCATTCCAGGGCTTTTCTTCTCAAGGTTAAATACCATCAATTTCTTTAATGTCCCTCATCTGGCATTCACCACCCTATTATTCTTCTTTGAATGAATGTAGTTCCATTTTCCAATGACCCTTACAAAACATGTTTCTGAGAATTAACACAACGATCTACATGTGGTCTCTCCCCAGCCCAAGGTAGAGGAGCCATTAACACCTGTGTTCTGAGTATTATGCTTCCATTAATGAAATCGAGGACTGCATTAGCTGTTAAACAGCAACAGGGATAGAAATGATGATTGCTAGTGAATAAGTAATAAGGATACATTTTAACATTCAGGAAGATTCTCCTTTATTTCAAAGGCCACAGGATTATAAGAGCAAAGGTAGATATTTTAAAAATAAAGAAAAAAATAAAAACTAAAATATATATCTGGGATATATCTGGGTTGATAATGATTACCTTTTTCCTTCCTGTAATGTGGTTACTACTGTTTTTATAATTAAAAATATTGTCAATTGCTATATATTACCACTGTATTTTGGCATGTTTTTATCCCTCACATTTCTATAATTTTAGTTACACAGATAATACTCAAATATGCATACATGTTCATGTAACTGTATTTCTAATATCTCAAGCCCTATTTGGCAAGGGAAATCATTTTTTTCATTTCACTTTTGCAAATAAAAATTCTCTATGTAAATTTCTTGCTTCATTTTTTTCAGTTCCATCATTTTTACATTGTCATGGTTGACCTCTATGATCACAGCAGCTGGTTTACTCTGACTCCCAGGCCATTCAGACAGGGAAAAAATATTATTTTAGCATCAATATGGTATTTTAGTCTAGAAACTAGTAGGTGCTTCAGGGACAACAAAGTTCTCACATTATCCCTTTCAAACCCCTGTTCCTATACAGCTATAAAACTAATGAAGTTTAAGCTATAAAACCCTTGACACCTTCCAAGTTTCTGAGAATCCTAACACTTCATATTTATAATTGTGTATTTTTTTTTTTTTTTTTGCTTAATAGAGGGCTTCAAAGTTATGTAAACATTAGTCCTCACAGCACTTGACTTTTCTTCATTATCCTTCTCCCCAAATTACTTTTGTACACTTGGAAGCTTTTCCACTTACCCATGTTTTGGTTTGCTTTTGGGGTGTGGGACCTGCCTTAGTTTCTGATCCTAAGTCCCATCCCATCATTCAGCCCAGTAGAATATTTCCATGCTGTAGCTCGATGCCTAGGAAGGTGTCTCCCCTCCTTTGCTCCTGCCAGTCTCCTTGCCCAGGGAGGCTTCCCCCTGATTCTCAGCTGATTGGCATCTGAGGCTGAGATGTTCAGGAATAGATAATGCCTGCTTTATCTTCAGACTTCTGGGCATGCTCACCCCAGTTCTCCACTGCCATGCTTCACTCATTGTTTTTTGATTCCCAGAATAGTGACTTTGGTCACTACCTCTCTTGGGCACTGTGTCTGATCCTTCTGTTATACTTCAGCATCATGTTACACAATCTATAATGTTTCCTGAAGTCCAGGTGAGCCCCAATTTAGGTCTGAATAAGCACCTTACCCATGTGCTTTGGGTCATCATAAAAAAATCTTAATAAGCCTTGTACCAAAGAAATTATGTAATTCTATATATTGAGTGTGAGGACACAGTTTCAATGCAAAAAAAAAAAAAAAAGGAAAAATTCTAGACATGAGTGAATGTAAGGCCATTGTCAATTCCTGGCTTTCCTGAGCCTTTAGCACATGATTCCACATTCTTTTCATTCTAATCCTGGCAACGTTCCCAGGGACTTTAGTGTCATCGTGGATATAATCTTGCCAATAGACTGGCTGCCTGGGTTTATAGGTTTAACTTCAGTGATCTTTTCTGCTTTAGAGTCACAGGTACAGCTATTGTGTTTACTTGATTCTTGGTGACAAGAATAAAGGATATTTTAATCATCTTATACCTCCAACTATACCTAGTACAGAACTTTAAATATTAAAAGTACAATAAATATTGATTAAATGAATCAATACATAAGTATAACTCTAAAATCAAAATGATAAATGAACCTTGAGTGAGTTAAGTGTTTTGAGAATAATAATTGGAAGTTATGACCAGGAAGACATCATATTATCATGCAAGTTTAAGTTCTCTTTCATTGTATTCTAAATATGATAACATAAGTTTCAGAAATTATTATTTTTCTCTCAAAATATACTTTTTTTCGTTGAAATTATTCTCACTGTGTCTTAAATCTATACAGAATCAATTATCATTTAAGCAATAACTAATCCTTTGAAAACATGGTCAGTTCCACAAAGTAATTTAGAGTCTATCTAAAATTTTATTTTAGCAATTAGATAGCAGTTTATATTGTGATATAAATTACAGTTATTAAATGGTTATCCAAAGCTGTGCCAGTAGACCTGGTACATTATATATGTAATATATTATATACATATAAGAGACACAAGGCAAAAGGGAGTTTTCTTGGAGTTTTTATTAATATTTGGGGATAAAGAATGATGTGAAAGTGACTATAATTTTTTTTTAAAAAATTACTAACAAGCTGACATTGTATCCTATTCTTTTCCTTGAGAATCATGAGTACACATATTGTCAAAGATCTCACTGGAGGTTTTGTCCATAAAAATAACTCTGGTGTGGCTTGAAGCACAGCTTTTATGAGACTCTTCAATTTGTTTCCCAAAGGTCAAATTTAATCCTGGTGGCTAGCTTTAGGAATGTTTTAATTTTTATTCAGTAATTCCTACTTCCTCTAACTGCTTTGCACATCCTATCACCCAGCAAATAAAAATCAAAGCAGTAAATTTGGTTAGCTAGGCATACTCTGTAAAACATGATTTATTCTTTCAGTGACCTTAATGATAGTTTTAGTGTAGTAAATTTTTTATTGCAGTAAATTATTTATTGCAGGAGAGGCATGTGAGTCAATAAGAAATGAGGAAATAATAGTGGAGAAATTTATGATGTTTTTCTGAAGAGTTTTTTTTTCCTTTGTGCTTCTAACAACAACAAAAAAATCTATTATAGGAAGTAAATGCTTGAAATAACATGGAATAGATGAGATTTATAAAAAGGAGAGATTGCATGTTCAATTTTGAGGAGTTTCCTGAGAGCAGCTCTTCTCATTCTTCATGTTCTGGAGTGAACTAGTCAGAGTAGTTTTTCATTGTCTACTGTCTAGTAAGAGTCAAAGTTCTAGCATCTTCCAGGTTATTGACTTTCATAGGGTCTCATGGTAAGGTAAGGTAAAGGAATCATGGATATTGAATTCCCTCCAACTCCTTGCCTAATCTTTTGGAGGATAGAAAATGACAAGTAAATTGTCACTTTGAAATTTAATGTCTACATAGAGTAGATGACCAGTTATTTAGAATTCTGGAAACAGGCATTGTTGACATCTATTGCACAATGAAAGCACATGCTTATAGTGAGAACCCTAAGGTATTCTATAATCTTGAAGTCTATGAATAGTAAAACGAAAGTGACAAATGACTTGATAATCAAACTATTTATTTGCATATTTAATTATTCATAAAATAATTCATGACTCCCATTTAGTATAAGAAGTAAACGACCATAAAGTTTTTATTAACCATAGTATTGGATGAGTTAGAACACTTTTGTCAATGATCTTCCCAAATAAAACAGTTAAACTGTGAAACATTTTAACAGTTATTAAATTTCTATTTTTTAACTGAGGAGCATTATTTAATATTTAATATTAATAACATAATTAACAATATGTTTTCAGGATCAGCATACATTTGATGAAAAGATGTGATATACTTTCCACTGTTTCCTAGGACTCTGAGCAAATTATCTGGCATATGACAGCAATTCAATAAATATTTTTTGAACAAATCAATAGATAGCTAAATTTATTTATTAGTTTAGTGAGGTATGTATTTTTTTAAAAAAAGTTTTTGATTTACTGAATTTTGGAGCTCTCACACATCTGCAGATACCTTTCGTAGCTTTCACATGTGAAAGCCAATTTGGCTGCCATAAAAATCTGGCACCACACACATTTTCCTTCAAACATTTAGAGATGTCACATCTGTCATCATTTTATACATTTGCTCTTTATTCTCAGCCCAGTCTATTCTTGTGGTTTTCTGCTCTTGTTCTACTCTGATTATTCCTTTTTATATATTATTGAGGATCAAGCAGTTTCCTTTTTAAAAAAAAATTCTTGTTTTTATAGTAAATATCTAAAAATGATTTCCTTTTGAATTTTAAGATAGTTTTTCTTTTTCCTTGATCTACAGTATTGTTTCCAGCTACATGTTGTTTATCATCTAGATTGATAGATTTATGCACTTTTCAGGTTTCCCATTAGATGAATTCTGTGGATCTCACTTAGTCATTTGTGTATTAGAGACCTCAGCCTCTGAGACCCTAGGATATAGTGTAGATATCAGTCACTGATGCTATTATTAATCAAGGCATAGTTATGAAGATATGTAGTGCTATCAGTCATTAGAGAAAGGCACATTTATAGCACAGTGAGATATTAGTACATATCTATATGAATGGCTAAAATGAAAGAAAAAAAGCTACCACATGTTACTGAGGGTGTAGATGAAGTAAGTAGAACTCTCATACATTGCTGGTGGGAATATAGAATAATAAAACTGTTTTTGTAAAAGAGTATGAAGATTTCTTTAAAATCTCAACATACATTTACCATATAATCCAGCTAAACCACTCCTATGTATTTACCTATGAAAAATAAACTTATTTGTTCATACAAAAAATTATATATGAATTATCATAGCAATTTTATTTGTAATAGCCCCAAATTGGAAACCATCCAAATGTTCATCAATAAATGAATGGATAAACAAAGTTCAGTATAATAATTCAATTTAATAGTAAGCAATAAAGCATATGAACTATGTAAACATGATACAATGTGGATAAATCTTAAAATAATTACATTACATGAGAAAAGGTGGACAAAATAAAAATACTATGTGATTTATATTAAATTCTAGAAAATGCTAATTAATCTACCTTAACAAAGCAAATCAATGTTTGCCTAGGACTGGTGGTGGGGGGGAGAATTATAAACAAGCTTAAAAGAACTTTTATAGATGAAGGATATCTTTATTATCTCGATTGTGATGATGGTTTTAATGAGCCTACCCGTTTACTTAAACCTAGTAAATTGCATTGTTTAAACACAGCTTATTGCATGTCAATTACAGCTCAATTAAACTGTTTTTTAAAAATAATAGCTTAAAAATCTTTATGAAAAGTTTGAAATTTACTACTTTCCTATAGCTTTTATTCATGAAACTTGATGATGGCCTAAATTTTTTTTTTCCTCTTAAAAAATATCACTGAGATGTTAGCCAGGGTATCCAATAGCTAACTGTAAGAGAGAAAAAAGACATAATTAATTGAAGGAAAAAGAAAACAAGAAAGAGATGGTTTTTATTCCAGAGATTCCTGGAGAGCAGTGCCAGAGAAACCTGGCCAGGAGTTGGGGGAAAAAATCATGTAAAAGCTACAGGGCCACTTTGCCAGGAAAAGAGTTACAAATGACTGAAAAGCTATGGTATTTGTGATGAGAAAAAAATTTAATCCTTGTAGCTCATGCTTTAAAGTTTATAGAAACACCTACTTTAAAAGGCAAACAAAGTGACTAAGGAGTAAAATTTTGCCTTTAATTTTTTAATAAGAGTATCATGTTCTAAATATTTGTTTAAATAGTGGGTGATGGAAGGAAATTTAACTTTGGATAATGGATGCACAATGCAATATATGTATGACATTGTTGAACTGTATACTTGAAAAATTTTTTTTTTGAATTTTGGAAATGGCTATTTTAAAAGCCAAAATAAGGTTGTATGAAAGTTGAAATGTACTCAATACCTCCTTGAACTTTGCTTGGAGAAAACTGAGTTTCCAGTTATAATCAGTTATAGTTGAGATTGATGAACTCATTTAGTCTGTATTATAAACTTCCCAGAATATTAGGGAAAGTACAATAATCAAAGCAAGAAGGCTGAGTCTTCTCATTATATAGAAATAAAAAATAAAATAAAACCATCTCTGGGTCTGTATCCAACTCATGTAACTTTTGTGAATCTCAAGTTCATCCTCTTGAAATACCAAATAGTTTAATTCAACTTCAACTCTGCTCTGGCTGTACAATTCATGTTTTTGTACACTCAGATTAGGGATATAAGGGCTCTCGGACCATTTCTTAACTTCCTAAAGATAGAACACAAGAGAAATACTATATAGGTGATTTAAAAACAAAATTGATGCTAAACTGGCACAAAATTAATGTATAAGCAATATAGCTCTAATAACTACTAATAGTAATCTCTTTATCAGTTATTTTTAGAATTTATCTGTATTTTTAAAGATACTGCCGGCAAATTATAGTGAGTGCCATTTCAAGGTAAAATGTGCCTGATGTGTGAAAATAGCGAATTTCTCTAAGCCACAGAGCTCTACAACACTTAAATGTTGATTTGATTTGAATCTGTAGTTTTAAATACTTTTTTCCATCCAATTCATATGGGACTTCCTTGGTTGATAGAACTCAAATTGAATGCTAGTCGTAATTATAAAGAAATGTGAAAACAGACTATGGGGAGGTTTTAGGGGAAAATATTTGAAAATCATACACATATCTAAAAGCATAACTCTAATGATAGACATAGGGCTTCTTCTGTTTTGGCTGTTTTTACTGTGAAATAGCAAATCACAATTTAGAACCAATCAACCAAAACAGCTACTAGAGATACAAGTGCCACCACCACTGCCCTAAAAGAAAAAATAAATAAATAAAATAAAAAGGTATAGAATGGTAGCTCACTGATTCTATTTGGGAGAAATTGGCTCTATAATATAATATGGGTGGTTAGGAGGGCAAAGGCAAGAGAGTAAAGCTAATGTAGTTTACAGAGATTTTGTCATTATAGATAAAGAAAGCACTTCCCTAGACTTGCACAAACTTTGGTGGAAAAATGGTTCTGTGGAAACTGCCTAGTCTTGGTCTAAGATGCGAGACTGTTACCCAACTTAGCAACAGTAGCTATGAAAATGACTTCGGTGCGTAGCACATGCCAAGGAGATGCATTCACTTTCCAGGGTTTGCTTTTCAGAAAACGGCACCAATTATATTGCTGATCAGCTATACCAGACGTACCTCTGTGAGCACCAGGGACACTAGTATCGATCAAATTGGGAGTGACTGGAACATCTCTTCAGTCACAAGAAAAACACTAAAGAAGATAGAAATCGTGGAGATCACTGTAGAATCTCTCCACACATGCTTAGGATGGAAGGGACTTATCGAATAGGTTAGATGTGCATGCACTCAGGTATTGTGGCCAGTGGGCAAAACTGGTGTTTACTGCTTGGTATCTTCCTCAAGATCCCTAATAGGGAAAATCACAGCCCTGTGACATTTTCTGTAGATGTGGCTCATAATCAGAACACCTGGAAATTGATATGTTAAATTCCCTGTAGACATTGTACAGTTTCAATTTCATCATTTTTAAAGGGACTCTTCTGGCAGTAGAATCCCCTTTCTAACATTGCTGCCTAGTTTGATGGGCAAATCATTGTTTCCCAAGGCAGCTCAAAGTAAAAATCTTGACAGTGGAAAATTCTTCCTTATGTTAAACCCAAATCTAAATGTCTGAAACTTACACTGTTTGGTTCTTCATTGGCCCTTATATTTGATACTCATTATACAACCCTTCAGTAATATTTCTCTATTTTGATTAAGAAGATGTCAGGACAGGTCTTATCTTGACTAAGTCCAAACATGTGTACTGTACTGCACTAACATGACCATGTGTAATAATGTTAAACAAAAAACTCATAATTGCTATTGGTAACTTCTATCACGTTTCTTTCATTTTTAATGCTCGCCCTAGTATTTTCTGTGTGTCATTCTTGGACTGTCTACTGAGTGCTGTTTGAAGGGGAGAAAGCTTCTAAAGCACTGTCAATCGTGTACATTTGTGGAGGTATCACATTAATGCTATATACATTCTAATCGTGAGTCACCATGCATGATTTGAAACATGAACATATTGGAAGATCCGATACAAGCAACCTCAAAAAAAAAATTAACAATGACTACTTCTTAGTGGAAAGAAAAACAACTTGGTAAATCGAAACCAGCATATATTTTATCAAGTGGCAGAAGGCTAACTTTTTGAAACTGTAACAGGGAACATTGGTGAGATGGCTGGTAATGACAACTACACAAGTAAAAATGACATTAATAAACATCCAATGAAAAGGATTCATTGCTTGTCATTCATAAAAATAACTTTACTTCCAACATGGTTAAAAATGCAATGAATCAACACAAGGTAGGACTTTCTCTTAAAGAGATGTGGTGGTTATTGTAAACTATGTGCTAACTGACCTGCACAAAAGTGAACCATTGCTTGCTCATTGAAACATAATTTACAGAACCTTTGTATATCATCATTGGTCATTTAATTTGTATTCCCAAAGGGCTGCTTTCATAGGTGGTCAGTATAGTAGGTCTTTGTAAAAGTTGTGAAGTCTCTTCTGTTTTACAATAAAAGTTTGAGAATTAAAAATATCTGTTTTTAAAAAATTTATTTATTTAAACTGGTTTCAAGTATACAGTACATTGGTTGACATCTATATACTTCATAAAATGATCCCCACCTATTGTTCCTTTCCTCCCTTGGCTTTCCACCTAGCCATCATATTAATGCTAACTGCATTCCCCTGAATTATTTTTACATGAGTGGATATATAAGATACAAACTTTTAAAAGAGCATTGGAAGAAAAATTATTTTCATAATTAAAATTCATTTAATATTTTAAGCAACAGTAATGTGAAGTTCATGAGCATGTTGTAATGTAAATTAAAATTTAAAAAATGGCATAAAAGAAATGGTTCTTCAAATATCAGAATTTTCAGGAAGATATAAAAGATTATCTAGGTCTAAATACAGCAAAGTTTAATATCATAGCTATAAAGATCAGTTTCATATTTATATGTTTGGCAATTTTACGGAATTGGAAAATCATGAGTAAAGTTTATTTTTGAAAAGATAAAAAGAACTATAGCAGTCAATTTGTTGAACTGCATAGCTGTTTCCCATATCATCTTATATCATTCTTATAAATCTGATTTATAAGTGATAAATATGTTTTCAGAGAAAAGGAAATATAAGAGAAAAAATCTATTTTAGTTATTTTTCAGTATAAAAGAGAAATAATGCTTTAAGTTAGAAAGGCTAGAATTTTGGAAAATATTTTCTTAGGTTATTGCAAATAATATTAAGATTCTAAAAGTTCAAATATTTCTGATAATGTTTGAATTATAATAGTGTAATTAACTCCCATTGGACTAAAGCTGTTTCTTTCAATTATTCAACAAAGATAATAAGTTTATGGCACCTTCATCTTTTTTTAAACATTTAATTATCAATAATTGAACAAATAAGTATAAATTTTTACTCTTCACCTAAAAGTTTTATAATGATACTTTCATTTGACTCCCTACAGGTCCCGGGAAGGCCGTACTGAATCATCCACGTCTGCATGACTAGCTTATGTTCTCTGGCCTTTATCACTTACCACGCCACATCTAAGGAGAGCCTTATACACACCTGCTTTGCCAGTGGAGGTAAGACTCTCACAAGGCCATGACACTTGATTCAGATTGTAAGTTAAACTGACTTCTGTATACTTTTTTTACTCTACAGTCTTTTTGCTCTGTGCTATAATATATATTGTGATAGTACCAGGATATAACTACTTGTTTTCATGATGATTGATTTTTTTTCTCCTAGGCTTGATATTCTACATTTCAAAGTTACTATACAGCTAATTTTAAATATTTTTCTGTATTTAATTAATAAGTGCGCTGAGCTGTCTAATAATAAAAAATGTTGTATTTTTCACCAAGGAGTAGAAAAGCAAATATGCTCTTCTTCTAGCAAGGTACTTGGAAATCAACTTCCAACTCTTTATTTGACTTGGTTCTAATTTAGGGTATGGGAAAGTTATTTAGAATTCCTCTTCCTCGGCTACAAATCCCAAATCAATAATCTAATATTTATTAGAATTCATAGGCTATTGGATAAGCCTCTTATGAATTGTATGTATGTTTCCTATATCCTTTACCAAATAATAGTTCTTAAAGTTTCTTTTTGTACTCTATATTTACTTAAATATTAATCCATATTTATATTTACAAAGCTGGATGCCCAGATTTTGAAATAATTGAAACTGAAAAAAATCACTTGAGAGATGGTAAGTGGTTTCTAAATATCACAGCAGATGAGGGAATTTAAGTTGGGTATTAAACCATTTTTATTATGGACGAGACCAGTTTTGTGTACAATTTGAACCAGCTAGATATAAAGCAAGTACATATTTCATGGTACTCAGGAAATCCAGAATGAAGAAGTAATTCAAATACAGATACCTCAGACTAAAATTGGATGTATTCTTATTAAGAGCCCAATATGGTTTTTTTTTTTTTTTGAAATGTGGCTTTTGCCTAGACTCTCCCTACAAATTAATGTCTGTCACTGACAGATGAGTACACCTCTCTCTCTCTGTCTCTGTCTGTCTCTCTCTCTCCTTCCTCTATATATTTGTTCATGAATGATCAAAAGACTGGAAGGATATGGAAGCATAATCTCCTCCTTATAATATAGAAATGGTTTTGAAGAGACACTGGTCGTGATGCTTTCTAAACTTTGACTATCATGATAGTGCTTTTTTCTTTGACTATAACATGGGCAGGCAGGGGGCACTCAAGTCTTGGACAGAGGTTTTAGATTGAGGAAGGCAGGGGGATGCAACTCTTCTTTGTATAATCAGGAACATATGCATCTCAATTCTCAACAGAAAGGATGCTGTCTAAAAGAACTTCAGTTGGAAAGAGGTAGGTAACTTCTATGTGTTGGCAGGTACGACAATAAAAAGAACTATTTGAGAGGCTAAGAAAAATAAGTGACTACCTGTGAAGAGACTAAAGGAGAGTTATGTTTTCTTTTTCTACATAATAATTATCTTCCATTTATTTGCCTATGGTTTCCATTTGGTCTTAGCTGTGCTTTGAGGCTCCGAGGGGAGGCTATGTACATACTTGAAGAAGCAACCCAGCGAGTGTAGTGGTGTCACATGCGTGCATTCTTCATTGAGTCTTCAAGGTGAGGGAAACTGGAATGAAGGATGATGACTTCAACTACTATTATTTATGTAAAAAAGGAGTGACTCCCAAAGTTGTAGAAAATTGGCCATCTGGATGTCATTAAGATTTGAAGAATGTGTAAGCATCATCATTATCACCATTGTCATCAATAATAATGCCTGAAATTTACAGAATACTTTTTGAAACTGCTTTACCCTAATAGCATCTTACTTGCTTTTTATCTCAGACTTTGACTATAGAATAACCGAATTTCCTCTTTCATAAACAGTCTAATAATAAAGACACCCAAATTTAATCACTTTGGGAAATGTCAGTGCCCCAAAACTTTATATGATAGTAATGTACATTTAGTGAGTTTTCACTACAGGCAAGTGCTTTTAAAAATATTTATTATTTTATATTAATTTTCTCAATATTTATACACATGTACAGAACATACAAACTTACATAAAGAACATAAATATGCATACATACAAAAATATACACCTGCAGAATGCCCTACCTTTATTTTCATGTCTAATCCTTCCAAGGACTCTGTGAGGTAAAAACTTTATAAATCTTCATTGTATAGATATGGAAAGAGAGGTATAAATAGATTAAATAACTTACTCTGTGATGTAGGGGGGAATTTGAATCCAGACTACTGAATTGTAGGGACCTCTTGTTTCTGCTACATGGGACATCAATTTACTCAGGCAATTTTAGAACTAGGTGCCATGTATTAAGGGCTGGCTGAAAAATACTGAGATAAACTCTGATTTAAGTTGTTATGCAAGAGAAAACACTTCCCACTTGTTTTATATTTATCATATCTATAGTCACTAATATTTGTCAGTGGGGATACATTTAAATGCAATGCCATATACTTTGAAAGTATAATATGTTGTTATTACTTAGTTTAAAATTTATCACACAAATCATTTTTTTTCCCCAAGAAATGTCTGGGTACAATAAGTTTAAGAGATGGTATTGTTAAGCTCATAGTATGCAGCTGTATATTGACGGTCTCTGCAAAAGGCTCTTGGTTGATCATTCTCTTCCTAATCAGTTAACTATTCCTTCTCTTCAAATAATCAGTCAAAGGACTTGAAAATGGGGGAAAAAATACCCTTTTATAAATTAAGGTTTCTAATTTCTAAACACTGCCCTATAAGTAAAAGTGACATTTACCTTTATTTGGTATAGACATTTTGTTTCAAGTGAAATATTTGACTAAAGAGAAAAAAATATATATATAATTCATTGTACTGTTCTGCCTTGACTACACAATGGAAACCCAAGCCCTTATTGAAGAAGTCCTAGATATTATCATGTATCACTTTATTCTTCAGGTGAACAGTAAACACTGTTACAAGTTATGTTTAGCTGACTAAACATGTAGGGCTGAGTTGGAATGGGCCTGTAAATGTACCAGAATTTTAGGCAGGTTTGATAATTAAAGGAGCAATTGGGATAAACTATAGAAAGGGTGAAAAGAAGCAAGAGAAAGAGAAGCTGAGTATGATGCACCATATGAGCAGACATTAAAATTAAATAAAATAGAGATTTCCTGATTTAAATTTATCCAGGAAATCAGAAACAACTTCTAAGTCATATGACATCACTGACCATGAAAACAGGTAATGAAAGCAGCTTATCCATGAAGAATGCAATAAATGATGTCCGGGGCCCGGGACATGGGTGCAGGAGGAGCACAGAAATAAATGGGAAAAGATGAGTCAATATTTGTTATGGTGCTGCCTGCTACTCTAAGAAGAACCCATGGTTATACGAAGTACTTTGTTAAGCAGTGATTGTAAGTCTACTGTGAAAGAGGATGTGGATAAATGACTCCTGATACAGATCATAAAACTGTCAGGAAGCCAAACTACAAACAAGACATTCAGCTAACTTAAATCCTGTAAACGTTATTCCCTCAAAGTAGAGCAGTCTTTAAAACAAAATTTTTATATTTCTCTGATATATTCATTGTAAAAATTTTGTTGCATCTTATTCTAGCATTTTCCTACTTTTTGCATTATTATTTAATGGTAGATATGTCTTAGACTGCATGTCTTATTATGTAACATGTGTGATTCTGTATCAGAGTTTTTTAATAAATGATACTTTAATGATTGCATATTACAGATGACCTATAAAATGTACTTAATCATCTGTTGTTATACACTTATGTCCTTTTGAATTTTTTTCCTATTATTAGGCTGTGGTAAAAAAAATTTTATTAAGATGGAATTCTGGAAAAGTAATTAAGTTTAACGGATATATACAATTTTTAGTTTTGACATAGTTTGCACATTTATATTCCAGACGTGTTCCTACAATAGAAAGCTTCACCAGAAGGCTGTGAATGTGACCATCTCAGTGTACCTTCTTGTGCACTAAATAATAATTTTTTTTTCTAATTTGAGAGGCAAATTAATGTGCCTAATAATTCATAATGAGATTGAATTTTTATGTTTATTAGCTATGTTAATTCTTTAAATTTTTACAAAATTCCCATTTTGTGTTTGTGTATGAAATTAGTTTCACTCCAGTTTAACTATAAAAGATTTGATTCTCTCTCTTTTTTCCATCTATGTGTCCTCATCACATAGCTAATTTTCTGTCTATGGCTTGTCGCTCAACTAGTTTTGGAGTGTTCTTTGGAGGCTCTAGGGTTTTGGTGTGTGTATATCAGCTAACTTTGGTTCTCTGTGCTTTTGTTGACTTACTGCTTTCTTATCTATGTTGGCTATAGGAGGAGCTAGATATGCACTTGCATACATAGGTACTTATCCTGTAGTGAGTCTACATTACATTCTTGAGTTTTCTGTGTTGGCCTCCAGGAATAAGGTCTTCTTCATTAAAGAAATTTTATGTCCTAAAAATAGAGGAGCCTCATCTGGTTCTGGTTCCTTGGAGATATATGTAAGTCATAGCATCCTCAAGCAGCCCTGCTCTGGAACTTCTCACATCATATTTTTGCACCTTTAAAACAAAGCTTGCACCTTCGCTGTGGAGAGCTTTAAACAAATGGTTCTTTTAGACACCAGAAGCTACCAAAGGGTGTTTTGTTGTTATTTTTACTAGTGCTCAATAATGTTTCAAATCTATACTCAGATTTGATGGTTAAACAAATCTCTATATTTATTCTGCCTGAATTAACCAGTCACTGCTAAGAAATGAATCTCTTCAACTTAGATTTGGTACACTTTGGGATTTATTTTTTAACAAAGCAAAAAATATTGTTGGTTATATATAAAACCAAGGTTCTGATCCATTATAAATGCTCTGAATATGTTTATAAAAAAAAAAAAACTCAAAGTGAGTAATCCTAAGCATTGACTTCTCTCTTATTTCATACAATAGGATTTTCCTTTTTTCTTTTGATCATTTGTTTGTTCATCCTTTCTACTGTTCTTTCTTCTTCTTTTTCTCCTTCCTTCCCTACCTCTCTTCCTCTATCCTTTCTTTCCACCTTTTTTCACAGTAATAAAGGCTATATAATTGTATTCTTTGAGAACAGCTTTTGTGGTCTCATAGTTTTTGATATCAAGTAACCGTTTAAAATTTTTTTCTAGGTAGTTTTTAATTGCCATTTTATTTCTTTTTTGATATAAAAGTGTTAGCTTTCTCAGTTTCCAAATGATTTTCTTGTCATATTTTTAGTATTTTTATATTTATTGGATTATCAGAAATATTATCTCTGCTTTTTAAATGTGTTAAACTTGCCCAGGTTGCTCAGTCAGTAGAGCATGAGACCCTTAAAATTATTAAAATTTTCTTTGTGGACACATTCATATTGATTTTCGTAAATGTTTATGCAAAATTTTTATATTTATAGAGATGTAAGTATGTATATCTATTGAGATTTTTCTTATTTGTATTATTAAAGTCCTCTGTGGTCTTTTTATTTTTAGTTTACTAGAATTTTTAAATTCCAAATGAAGCATATTGAAAACTCAGCTATGTTTTTCTGGTTCTCCTAGAATTTCTCATATATTTGCATTTTCTGGTTAGCTGCTGCATAGTATGTTCCATACAGGTTTGTGACGTTAAAAATGGATGTCTCTAAAATGTTATCTTTTATCATCAAAATCTTCTAAATATCTAATTTCCTTTCAGGAGTTTGCATCACATATTTTTGAATGGTTTTTCATCTGTTTAGGTTACCTGTATAAATCGTGAAGTTCATTGCTCACCGCTGCTTTTGCTCTTATTTATTTTCCCCTATTGTGAGACTTTGGTTCTGTTTCATTTGTGTTAGTTTAAGTACTTGGTCTAAGTATTTTCCTAAGATCTGTTATGTGGGTCACACCTTCTCATACATCTTGCACATTCTCAAATATCTACTTATACCCTGATATATGGTTGGTATAGGATTATTAAGTTCTTTTTTGTTAGTAGTGATTCCACCACTTTCTAGCTTTTAGAGTGGCATAAATGATACCATAAGTGTTAATATGATACTTATGTCTTTGAAGTTGACCTCTTTGTCCAAATACTTGTAGGTTTTTTTTTTTAATTTTATAGATTTTATCATGTTCTGCTGACTTTTATCATCAATCTAGGGTGAGACAGGCAGACTCAGTTTGTTTTCAGTGCAGATTCCCCTCCACCCACCCTTCTGTCTATTTACTTTATTTCTTTCTGGAACTACAGTAGCCACATTTCAAGATGCTTGTCTTCTAAATTTTCTAAGATTTCATCACTTTACATTGTGAGATATTTCTTCTACTTTTTCTTTATGGCTGTGTATATGAGCACAATTTTGGGTAAACTTAATTTACTAAATTATGCAATAGAGAAATCATGTTCTTTTTCTTTTTAATGCAACAGAAATACCTTTTATTATTATTATTATTATCACTTTGTTCAAGTTGCTTTCTCTTTTCAGTAGAAGGAATTCTAAGGTGACCCCCAAGAGTCTCTCCTCCTGGTATACATACCCTAGTATAATTCCTTTGCCTTAAATGTGAGTGGAATTTGTAAATATGATGGAATAATTACTCACTTGTTTAAGTTATGTCATATGAGAAGGGTAATGGGATTGTAGCTCCTATAACTGTTACATTATTTTTCTGCTGGCCTTGAAGAAGTAAGCTGCTATGTTATAAGAAGTCTAGGTAGGTAGCCTCTAGGAGCTAAGACTAACCCCCAGTTACCAGCCAGCAAAAAATCAAGGGCCTCAGTCATATAACTACAAAGAATATTATTCTGCCAACACCCCAGGTGATCTTGGTGGAGGACCCTGAAGTTCAGAGGAGGTTGTATCCTTGGCTGATACCTTGATTTCAGACTGATGAGATGCAGAGCAGAGAACTCAGCTAAGCCCTGCCCAGACTCTTGTGAAACAGTAAATCAGTGTTTTAGACTGCTAATTTGTGTTAATTTGTTATGCAACAAGAGAAAATAAATATACCTCTCTAGAAGTTAAGTGGCTTGTCTTTTTTCTTTTCTTCATTCTTTTGTTGCTGATAGAACCCCTTGGGGGGAATGGTGAGGTTCTCTTGTCACTGGATCTCTGGTCTGGTTGCTAAGAGTGACTTCAGTAAGAAGCGAATGGCTAGGTGTAGCAGCAGGCAGGGTTCCCATCTCCACTAGAATACCCAGAGGATACATTCTGTTTTCCAGGATTCTCTGACACTCCCCCAGCCTGTGCATGGAAAGGATTCCATTTACCAGTGCTATGGTTTCTTGGTTTCATGGAGTACAGAGAGATTAGCCATAAAGTTAGTGTTGGCTATCTTTCAGGAGCATACAGAACTTCAAAGGCCACCATCTTTCTGAAATCTAAAGCATCCAGATTTTCACCTTATAGCTTATTGATTCTGGCATCTAGGTTCCCACAAGCTCATGAAGGAGAAAGCAGACCCAAATCTTGCTTGCATCCACTTTTTTCTTTGCCCCAACAACTTGGACTGGAGCAGCAGCAAGCTTTTATACATGTTGTCATCTTCCCAGAATTCTCTGCCAGGAGTCTCTTCTCTATGGTCTCAAATGAGAAACATTTTTTTTTATGAAACACTGCTATTAGCAAAAGAGAAAGAGGGTCAGAGAGAGAGAAAGGGAGAGAGGGAATATATGTATGTTTACATATTTATACTTCACTTAGATATTCTTTTGTAATATAGGCAAAATAGTGAGGCAGGTAGCAATGTATTTAAGATCACTGACTTTGGGTTCAGATTGCCTAAATTCTCCCATCTACTGAAATATGTCATCTTAGTCAATTACATTATATTTTAGTGCCTTGGTTGATTCAGTGAAGATAATCAACTTAAATGAGTTAACATATGTACAATAATTAGGATTAGGACTAGCACATATATGAGCTCAAAAAATATTTTCATTATTATAAAACAGAAACTAAAGATCTGAATGAATTAAGCATCAATCATCAGCTAATTCTATTTGATGTGTTAATGTGCAAAAACATTATGCTCAATGACCCTAAGAGTATTAAATTTTAGGAAGAGTAGCATTGAATATGTTAGGATTATCATTATTGTTTATTTCTTTATAATGTGGCTGATAAGGGCCTAGTTTTTGTTTATACTAGAAGTGTCAGTCTTTCCATTTTCTTGGTGTTTGTTTCTGTTTGCATTATCAGTGCTAACTTCAGTCCCCGATGGGTTTGCAGGGATCTTCCTATATACTTGTCTGTTTTGCTAGGGCTAGTTGTTTCAAATTAAATAATCTATCTGTATATATACCAAACTAGGTACAAGTAAACTACAGTGTCTTTGAGAACAATAAGAGCAAAACTTTGAAGGTTTACATGAGGGTACTGCTATCAAACCTTTTATGTCATAGATCCTCCATTTTCTCATAGACCCAAGGTGAACACCGTGTCTATTAAATCTTAGTAAAGTTGTATGTCTTGGATTATAGGTAAAAGTATATATAAATTCACGCTTTATTATTTTTTCTTATTATTCCTGGGGCACACACACCTTTTGAGATCATTATCTAAAAAACTTCTTAAATAATATTGAATAATGATTTTTATTAAGCACCTTTCTATGCTGGAGGATGTACTCATGTGATAACTAATATCACCTGACATAGATACAGAAACCGAAAGCTTATTAAAGGATTTATTTGTGTTCATATAAAGTTAAGAACAACTTAAAATAATTTTCCTTAGTTTAGTATTTTAGGAATAAGTTTAGTTGCCCTTTTGGTTGTTACAGAGTTATTACGGGCAATTCTATTTTATCAAGTGTTTACTATATGCAAAGCACATACTAGATGCTTCTAATGCTGCTTTATTATCTAATTCTGTTGGTAGTTTTGGCAGTTGTTTTGATAGTTGTTTGGGGTGGTTGTTTTTATCTGTGTTAGAGATAAGGAAATAATGAGCAGAAATGTGCTGAAGCTTACAGATCTAGCAAGTGGCAGAGGTGAGATTCAAAGCAACATATTTCTGGCCTCAGATTCTTTTCTTAAGCACTGCACTGTATCAGATTGTTTCCATAGTTTTAATAGCTAGTAGAAATGGCTAGAACTGTGATGATTATCTTCATACCCCTAGAGCCAGATACAGTGATTGTCTCATAATAAATATTTGTGAAGTGAAACCAGAGGTAAAGAGGAAAGAAGGTTGATTAAACATTGAAATAATGTTGGGTCAAAAGCTACAAGAGCTCTGGAAAGGGCATACATATTAGTCATTTGAATAATCAGACAGGAATATTGGTAACAATCAGCCTCCAACTGAAATGCATAAGGTTGTTAACTATGTCATTCAAACTTGAGAATGTTTCTTCCTTCATGATTGGATACCAGTAGCTAGGAAGGGGGTGGTTGGAAGTGGTCCTGGCCTCCCTCCACTGCTTCAAATAGCACAATGTGCAAAAATTGATGACAACAATAAAAATAACAGTAATAATTAAAATAGGTTCAAGCTAGGTCTTTTCCAGTCCTTCCCCTAGATTATTTACTCAGAAAACATTGAACAACTAATGCTAACTTAAAAAATAAAAGGCCTCTCAAAGTGAGAGGCAGCAAGCATTTACTTGAGATTTAAAAAAAAAGAAGAATAGCTATTGGGGAAGCATCAATTCAAGCAGAAGTGCAGATAATTTTCTGATTTAGAGACAAAAGCAATGGGTATTTTGGGGAAAGGGAAGGAGGAAAATTATAATAGCAGAAGAAAGGTTTTCCTATTGGTGCACATAACATAATGATGCTAATTCTAAACTATATTTTTAATTTTTAGTCTGGTAGTCGTAGGTCCTGAAGGCCTGGTTATCCTTGCACACAGTTTTTTGGGACACCATGTTGCTTTAGGTCCAGTCCAAAGGTTATTTTGTCCTGTTTTAACATTCCAAAGGTTGAGGCATAAGATGTGCAAGGCAATTCCTCTGGCCTGGCTGCTCTGGTTGTATTTTAAAGTGGCTTCATTTATTATTTTGCTTACACTACTATGTGTCATGCACCTTTCTAGGCAGAAAGGTTAGAGCGCAGCCCCTGCTTTTAAGAATCTCACAATCTCCAGGGAACAGAGCTACCAAACAAACAATGTGAAGTGTTGTGGAAGTGCAAGTTCATCAAAAGGGTCAGAAAAAAAAAAAACTACCATGAAGACAGGGTAGAATAGCATTCCAGGTGAGCAATAAAAGCACGAACAATGATGAGAAAGAACACAGAATAATCAAGAAGCTCAAAGAAGGCCAACTGGGAAGAGCAAAGGGGAAAATAGCAAGAGTGAGTGCTGCAGTGGTCACTGGGAGGCCGACCACCTGAGGCCGTATAGGGTCTGTTAGGGATGTGAATTCTACCCTAAAGGAAATAGAAAAGCACTGAAGAGTTGGTTTAAAACTGAAGATTAATATGATCAAACTTATATGTCTTAGGCTGGAATGTAGAGAATGGATTATAGCGAGTAAGAAGAGAAGGGGGAGTCCAACTAGAAAACTTTTGGCATACACTAACCAAGAGGTAAGAGATTCCAAGAGGTATCTCTTGGATAAGGATGAAGAAATGGAGAGGAGCACAAATGGATGACTTCAGGGAGTACTCAAGAGGTAAAGCTGATTGTTTGGATATTGCGGAGCAGGAAAGAGAAAATCAAGAATGACTTCTAGTTTCTGGCTTGAGAATGCTTGTTGGGAAAATTTAGGGGGGGAAAGATGATGTCAGTTTTGGATATTTCACTTGAACTGCCTTTAAACCATAGAAATGGAGAGGTAAAACAGACTACTGAAAAGTGTTGGTTGTATCAGATATTTCTAAGCAATTAAAAAAAAAATAATGAGAAATGAAAAGTTTTTACTGGGTTTAAAAACATGGAGGTCGCTGGTAATCTTAACAGAATCAAGTTGATGGAGAGTGTCTGAAGCCAAACTGGAGGGGACTCCCAAATGAGAGAATCATGAGGAAATTCAGGGAATTAAAGCAGAAATTTGACTAAAGAGATGGGGGAGGTTGATTAATAGGTAAGAATGGGGGGGGGTTAAAAGAGGCTTTAAGTTATAGTGTCTTTTTATTGTTTAATAATTGCAAAAGGCTTAAGCATATGCCAGTTCTGATAAGGAGTAGAGAGGAACATATCATTACCTCAATATTCTTGAAGATCACAAAGCTGTGGATAGAGCTAGAATTAGCACTACTAGTCTGGGGATTCTGGTGACTTTACTGTTCCAGAGTTAAATTATGAACTTAGACAGAGGAAAAATATGATTTTAGAGCATAAGACAGTCTTTTTACACATATTGAATTAGGAAAGAGGAAGAAGCTATAGCAAGAATTGCCAGGTCAATGTTGCAGTTTTAAAGTTATTATGAAGTTATAAGTGTATTTATGTCAGCTTGTCCTAAAAGGTAGAACATGAGTATATTGGGTTATTGCTTTGTGAGGAGGAAGCAATGAAGCTGATGATTTGCACAGAGAATTCACATTAGTCCGGCTGAAATTTGTCGGGAGACCTAGTTTGAAATTATTTTTATTATTGTTATTTTTATTATTGTCATCAGTTTTTGCATAGTGTGGGATTTGAAGCGGTAGAGGCAGGCCAGGCCCACTTCTAACCATCTTAGTTACTGGTATCATAAAGAGGAGCAATTTCTAATTTTAATAGTCAAAAAGTCCAGAATATTCTCCAAAACAGTTTTCCGAGTGAAGGTTTCTATATTTAAGACATGTAGCCAATCTCTTAACACTTTTTTCTCCATGAAACTTGATAATTGAGAGACCAAATAGCCATCCTTAGCACCTATTACCAATGTCTTTCTTCCATGCAGCTGTATAGATTACCAGGTCTTGGTAACAGTTATCAATAAAATAGTAGTTGAATTCCATTTCACTATTGGTTCTTTGTGTGATCATTCTCAGAAACTCCATGGCAGGGGACAAAATTGGTTATAGATGACCCTTAGGGTAGGATTTGGACTTTCATCAGTCTCTAGCAATAATAAATGTGGTTCTCTGACAAGTCCTACTGAAAACAGAGGTGGTAGATTTTTTTAACAAGTTTATAAAAAATTTTACTTTTAATAGCTTACTATTTGTGGGAGAGTTTCTAAAAATGGCTGCAAATCTCTATCCTTACTTTTATCTATGCCTTTTGTCATGTGACATTGCAGCTCCTCCCATTATGGTATAAAGTCCAATTCTCCACCCTTAAATCAAGACTTGCTTATCCAGTGAAATTCACTGGAAGTGATGGTATGGCAGTTCCAAATTCAGGTTTAATGAGGCCTTGAGTGCTTCTGGTTGCTATCTTAGGGCCCCTACCATGGCCATGTGAACAAGCCCAGGCTAGTGTGTTGATCATGTGAGATGAATCACCAGAGCTGTCTAAGCCCAGTTGTCCCAGCTGGGGCCCTAAGAATTGAGCCTAGCCAAGATAAGTAAAGCCACCAATCCAACTTGCAGCTGACTGCAAGGCACAAAGTGGCCACAACCAGACAGCTCAACTAAATTGCCAACACTCAGGATTATGAGCTAAATAGTTATTTTTAAGTAACAAGCTTTGGTATGGTTTGTTGCTCATAATAGATAGCTGGTATGCCATTCTGTGGTATCTCTCTAAAATAATCATATCTATAATCACCCAAGAGATGATATCGCTGGGGACAGTGAATAGTTATTAAGTGGCTATACTCTCATTAGGCTGTACTGGGCATTGTACAACACAATTTACCCACAGATGTTTTTAGGAGCTCAAATTTTGTTGGTATCTCAGATTCTGATTCAAATAAGCCATTACACTCATTTGACATTATATTATTTATCATGTCATTTGTGTATTTACAATATGCTTCTGGGCACAATACAGACTGCCTTTATGATAAACCACTGGGTATGACCTCCAGGAAACAGCACATTTCTTTCTTGTCTTATTTTACAGTATAATCAGTACATTTAAATCACAGAGTGAATCCAGAATCTCAATCTGTTTAGCATGTCTCCATTTAATTCACTAACAACATAAAATATATGTGCATTTGGCAGTTGAAATGAAAAATAATGAGGCACTTAGAGGAATTAGATTACTACATTATAATATAATAAGAATTTAATGATACAAGTAACATATACCCCTCATACATTTTGGCATATGGGAAGCTACACAATTATCAACAGTGTGAAGTTTTTCTTTTGATTGCCAGAAAGTAGTCATGTGATTTACGATCAAATGTAATAATGTTGTTCTCTTGGATAAAATCTATTATGACATACATATTACTTTTATTAATTCTATTCTATTGGATAATTGGAGACCTATGTTTTTTTAAAAATGACAGAGTAGAGACCTCAGCTCATTTTACACTTTCTAATTTCATGCTTGTCTTCGGCTAAATCCTTTCCATAAATTTCAATTCAACAAACTATAGATGCAGCATCGAGTTAAACTGAATGAATTGGTTAGAATTCATGCATAAATCAAAGAAACTGGATTTCTCTTAACTCAAATATTATCAACTGATATAAAGTTTAGTCAAAGAGAACCAAGCCTGAATCACCTATATCACTAAAAATTTTGAAGTATGTATAGTATCTTTAATGACAAGAAGTCAGGGCAAATAGAGGTAGCTTAGGAGTAATGGAAAATGTTAAAATCACATCTGAAGATTTCAGGATTCTTTGGCATGCAATCTCCAGCAAATACTCGGCACAGTGGTAGAATTTCATGTATGACTGCCTTTTGGTTTGTGGTATATAACACCGTCATCTCTTCCAGAGTGACAGGACACATACTCATTTTAGTAAATTAACTTTGCCAAGGTGTATGACTAAATTTGTTTTGAAACTTTAAGCTCAGCAAATAAGAAAAAAATAAATAACAAGGTGGCGTACCAACATGGGGAAAATTGGCGTATTTCATAATTTATCAAGATAAGATTATACATACTTTGTTTTTCTTTATTAAAAGAAATTTAATATGAAACCTATCTTGGTATCACTGAGTGGCACTATCTACCCAAACACATGGCCACAGAAGACTAATATTTAGTTTTGCTATAGGCAGATGATTTCTTTTGAGATACTTTTTGTTTAATTAAATTTACCACTTTATATTGACATTTTTAGAACTTTTTATTATTTTTTATTTTAAATTACAGTTGAAATACAATATTATATTATTTTCAGGTGTACAACATAGAGATTAGACTTCTATATCTTACAAAGTGATCACCTCAATATGCCTAGTACCTAGTTGACACCATAAATAGTTATTACAATGTTATTAAGTATATTTTCTAGACTGTACTTTACATTCCCATGACCATTTCAATAACTAGCAATTTGTATTTCTTAATTCCTCTCACCTTTTTCCCAACCCTGCCCCCCATTCCATCCCACCTTGCAGCTAATTTGTTCTCTGTACCTATGAGTTTGTTTCTGTTTTATTCTTATTTTCTAAATTTCACTAATAAGTGAAATTATATGATATTTGTCTTTTTCTGTCTTATTTAACTGAGCATAAAATTTTCCAGGTCTATTCTGTTGTCACAAATGGCCAGATTTCATTATTTTTTATGGCTGAGTAACATTCTATTATATACATATGGACTACTTCTTTATCCATACATCTATCCATGAACACAGGTTGCTTCCATATTTTAGCTATTGTAAATAATGCTGCAATGAATATAGGTGTGTATGTATCTTTTCAAATTAGTGTTTTGGATTTCTTTATATAAGTATTCAGAAGTGAAGTTGCTGGGTCATAAGTCCTATATTTCATTTTTTGAGGAAATCTATACTGTTTTCCACAGTGGCTGCACCAATTTGCAATCCAACCAACAGTGCATGAGGGTTCCCTTTTCTCCACATCCTCACCAACACTTGCTTCTTGACTTATTAATAATGACCATTCTGACAGGTATAAAGTGATATCTCTAGTTTTAATTTGCATTTCTCTGATGGTTGGTGACATTGATCATCTTTTCATATGTCTATTGGCCATTTGTATGTTTGGATAAATATCTATTTAGGTCCTCTGCCCATTTTCTAATTGAATTATTAGTTTTCTTTTAGTGTTAGGTTGCATGAGTTCTTTATAAATTTTGTATAATAATCCCTCATCAGATGTATCACTGACAAATATCTTTTCCTATTCAGTAGATTACCTTTTTATTTTGTTGATGGTTTTCTTGGTATATAAAACCTTTTTAGTATGATGTAGTTCCATTTGTTCATTTTTGCTTTGGTTTCCATTACCTGAGGACATATATCAGAAAGAAGCTATTACTAAGAGCAATGTCAGAGGGTTTACTTCCTATATTTTCTTCTATGAGTTTTAGGGTTTCAGGTCTTACATTTTTGCATGTATCTCTCCAGATTTCCCAACACTGTTTATTGAATAGACTGTCTTTACCCCATTGCATATTCTCACCTCTTTTGTCATGGATTAAGTGAACATATTGGTGTGTTTTTATTTCTGGGTTCTCTATTCTGTTTCATTGGTCTATGTGTCTGTTTTTTTCTTTTAATACCTGTATAGTATAGTATGTCATCCTATAGTATGATACCTCAAACTTTGTGCTTATCATGTTGTCTATTCTAAGTTTTTGTGGTTCCATAAAAATTCTGGGGTTATTTGTTCTATTTCTGTGAGAAATGCCATTGATATTTTGATAGAGACTGCACTGAATCTGTAGATTACTATGCGTAGTATGGACATATTAACAATGTTGATGTTTTGTGTCCATGAGCATGGTATATACTTCCATTTGTATCTTCTTCAATTTCTTTCCTCAATGTCTTATGGTTTTCCTAGCATAGGTTTTGTACCTGCTTGGTTAAATTTATTCCTAGGTATTTTATTTTTTGTGATGCAACTGTCAATGGGATTGTTTTCCTAATTTCTCTTTCTGATAGTTCATTATTAGTGTATAAAAGTGAAATCTATTTCTGAATATTAAGTTTCTGTCCTGCTACATTACTAAACTCTTTTTTTAGCTCTAATAGTTTTTTGGTGGAATTTTCAGTGTTCTCTATAGAATATCATGTCATCTGCAAATAATGATGGTTTTACTCCTTCCTTTCCAATTTGGATGCCTTTTATTTCTTTTCTGATTGCTTTGGCTAAGACTGTTAATTCTACATTGAATAAAAGTGGTGAAAATAGACATCCTTGTCTTGTTCCTGATCTTAAATACAAATTTTAGCTTTTTGCCATTGACTATGATGTTAGCTGTGGATTTGTCATATATGGCCTTCTTTATGCTGAGGTATGTTCACTCTATTTCTACTTTGCTAAGAGTTATTGTCATAAATGGATGTTGGATTTTGTCAAATGTTTTTTCTGCATCTATTGATATAATCATATGATTTTTAGCCTTTCTTTTGTTTATGTGATGTATCATATTGTTTTGTTGATTTTGAAAAAACTTGCATCGGAATAAATTCTACCTGATCATGGTGAATAATCTTTTTAAAGTACTTCTGAATTTGGTCACTGATATTCTGTAGAGGATTTTTGCATCTATGTTCATCAGAGACATTGGCCTATAATTTTTGTATTTTTCTTTTATTAAATTAAATGTATTGGAAACTGATTAATAAAATTAAATAGGCTGCAAATATATAATTCAGTAATACGTTATCAGTATATTACATTGTGTGTTTACCACCCAAAGTCAAATCTCCTTCTATCACCATATATTTGACCCCTTTTACCCTTATCTACCTTCTCCTCCCCCCTTTCCTCTTGTAATCATGAAACTGTTGCCTGTATCTATGAGATTTTATTTGCTTTTATTGTTTGTTCACTTTTACATTTGACATGAATGAAATCATATGGTTCTCAACTTTTTCCATATGATTTATTTTGCTTAGCACGATAATTTTTTTCAGGACCTGAGTGTTGCCGGCAGGCTCCAGCATGTATGTACCTTATTTTCTTTATCCAATCAGCTATCAAAGGACATTTGATGGTTTCTATTTGGGGCCACCATGAATGATGCTATCATTCTCGTTTTTGTTTTGTTTTGTTTTGTTTTGTAGTGTCTTGGCCTGGCCTAATAAAATGATTTGGGGAACCTTTCCTCTTAAATTTCATGGAATAGTATGAGAAGAATAGGTATTAATACTTGCAATGTTTGTTAAAATTCACCTGTGAAGACATCTGATCCAGGACTTTTGCTTGTAGGGAGTTTTTGATGACTGATTCAATTTGATTAGTAGCTATAGATTTGTTCAGATTTTCTGTTTTCACCTGATAAAGTTTTGGAAGATTGTATGTTTCTAGGAATTTACCCATTTCTTTCAAATTGTCCAATTTACAGACTTAGACTATGTGTTATACATTAGGAAGAAAATGGGTGACCTTTTCCCAGATAAAACTACAGACATGAATCATTTTCTGCAACTGAAATTTTTGAACCATCATACTGGAAGCTATGGTTGGAGTGGCCACTTGGGTAAGATTACAGTTGAACATTCCTTAGCACTTACAGATGACCTGTTCTAATGAAGTCTATTTCAAAACTTTTAAAATTTATCCTGCTACTAGTTATAAGGAAGAAAATTTTTACTTGTCATCCCCCATTCTCTTTGCATTGTTGGTTCTGATCTCAGGACACAGATCATAGGCCTCGTTTCAGCTATTTTATAGTTGGGTCAATTGTTTGAGCAATTGAAGAGCAATTAGTTTGAACAACTGCTTTACAAATTTTTAAAATAAAGCCCATTTTTAAAATAGTTTAATTTCCTCAAAACAATTCAATAATAAACTAAGAATGTCCTACTTATATTCCAGAGTTGGTTGGTTGGTTGTTGTTATATCTCCGAAGAGTGTGGACCACATCTTAAAAATGGATAAGCTTAGAAGGAACGCTTTGTGTAATGTGTTTCATTAAGTAGGGATAGACTGAGGCTCTTTCCATCATAACATCCTGCAACACTTATTTTAAAAGAAAATAAAAAGTCATCTCCTTTGACAAATAACTTTGCAATTCATCAGTTTCCTGACTCTGCTCTGTAAATGTTAAAACAACCCCACTGTACATGCTCGTACACATTTGTAGAAATAACTAGTATAACATATTCCCAGTGGAAAGAGGGAGAATTAATTAACACTGTATAATTTTAATGGAAATTAAATGTAGGAGTTCACAAGATAACACATCATAGAGACCTTTTAATTCAAGGAGCCAAGAGGACAGAGACTGTCAATGTGGTACCCAGAATTTTATTTATAGATAGGTATAGATAGATATAGATATAGATGATGTAGATATAGATATATAGATAGATATAGACATAGATATATAGATATAGATATATAGATAGATATAGATTAGACATATAGATATAGATATAGATATATAGATAGATATAGATATAGACATATAGATAGATATAGATAGACATAGAGATATAGAGATATATATAAATATCATTAGTGCTTATTTTTCTCTTCCTAGACACAAGTGGAGATGTTTAACCACATGACTTTTTTTTACTTGCCTAGTTTAAATCACATTTACACAACTTTTATGCTACTTGCAGAAATGATTCTTGATCTTGATTATTAATGTTTAAACGTTCTTTGGAGAGTATCTTAAAACACGCTTAGCAATTTGGGTATTGACGTCACTTCTTTGCCATTTTCTGATTGAAGCTGCAGACTTCCTTAGATGAAAAGGTTTTCCAAATTCTAACCTCTGATTAGATGCCAATCAGAGCTTTTTGAGGTCATGTACTGTGTCTTCTTGTTTTATAGATGAATGGGTTAGATACATAGTTAATAATGGAGATAACTGTAAACTATCTTTCCTTCTTTTTGCACATTTAAATAATTTGAAAAATCTTTCTAATTGAAATAGCACATTGTATGAAATCACAGGAAGAGATTTCAGCATGTAGGCCATAGTGAGGCAGAAAACACATAGACTTTGTGTTAAGAGAGACACAAGCTCTGCTAAACAGAGCCCACAATTCCTGAATCCTGTGAGTTCCAGCATAGAAAACCTGATCTTAAACCAATTATCTAGTTACATATTTATGTGTAGAATATACATGCCTCGAGAAATCAAGTTAAAACTTTTAACATGGATCTTCAGCTGTTTCCTGTAAAATGATATAAAAATTACTGATTTTTTTCAAATTTTATTTTTAGTCTGTAAAGCTTATTAATTTGCCTCCAAATTCAGTATTTATTTGTATAAATATAGCATATCGATTAAATTAAAATGTGAATTATTCCAGCGCATCAAATTTACATTAACAAAACTTGACAAATAATGTTTTTTGTATTTTTCTACTTCTGCATAATGATGCTCAACATCTTGATTGTCTCATATCTGCATGTAGCCCCTGGGTAAAGGTATGCTAAGGCGTGGACAGCATCCTGTATTCTGAGCTAATTTTTTTCTCAATCGAACCATCAATACAATTGTTCCTTGTGACAGTTTTTATTTCATGTCTGCTTTATGACAGAAGAAATAATGATTTTATTGATAGACTCATCATCCCAGTAAGAAAACATGGAAATGCAATGTTTTCCTTTACTTTATAAGAGTATACTATTAACATTATTTTGACCACTATCATCATCAGTCATCTTTGATGACCAGACTTTATTCTTTGGCAACACATCTCCTATTCCCACTGAGAAATCCCCTCTGGGAGCCATTCATTCAGCTACTGAGTGGCTTTCTCTTTCCTTGCATGAACAGTGACTTTGCAGAGCCTGCATGAGGCCCATTGTGGACATTAGCTCTTAATGTAAGTAATAATGATAATGTCCATTTAAATATAATATACATATTTGTAATGGCTTGCCTTTCAAATAGATAATGAATAGAAGGCAAAAAGTTCAGCCATGACAAGACTATAAATATGTGTATCTCACAATGAAGGCATCTTCTTTCATTAACAGTCACAGGTGGTTTGAGTTCATTCCTTCTTGGCCAGTGACACTGACTGTACAGGCCACTTTAAATACTATCATGATTTCTGCCTTCCTCATGATGGATTAAAACAACAAAGGAATCAGTAGAGAGAGAGAGAGAGAGAGAGAGAGAGAGAGAGAGAAGAGAGAAGAAGGAGGAGGAGGAGGAGGAGGAGGAGGAGGAGGAAGAAGAGCAGGAGGAGAAGGAGAGAGGGAGAGAGAAGAGAAAGAAAAGAGAAAGAAAGTGGGTGGGGATAGAGAGAAGGAGAAGGAAAGAAAGAAAACAAAGAGGAGTGGAGGAGTGAACCTGACAGGAGGCAAATTCAATGAGACATTGCAGTGCTTTTCTTATAGGCCATGGCTCCAGGGGTGAGCCTCATCCTGGTGACCTCCCACTGAAATGTGGCCTAGCTGGCAGATCCCTTTCTCTGCTTGAATGGCTCATGAAGAGCCTGTGTGTGCCATGCTAGCGATCCAGGTCATGTGTTTCATATGCCTCCCATGAGAAGGGAAAAACTATGTGAAGTATTCTAGAGGAGATTGAAATGACTGATGATATTGTCATGTGGTATCGCTTGGGCTTGCGTATTAAATGTCAAGTTTCTCTCTGCTGTGTCTCCTACTCATCCTGGAAAAGAATGTAAAGTCAAGCAGGGGAGTCGTTAAGTAGAAGTTAGAAATGTGTAGACAATAGGTTAACTCCAATTTTCTCTCTGGAGAAAATAAAAACACAAAAATGGGGCCCCACCACCCAGACTCTCCTTAATAGGACTTATTTTGAGGCTCTTGTAGAGTTTGAAAATGAGTTATATTTGGGGTTTGTAGAATGTTTCAATATTACAATATTACTTAATGTATTATGACTATATGACATTTATTATGTTCCATGAATTAACTTCTTATTAAAGACAATATCAATTAATTTTACCTAGTTTACAAGTAAAATGGACTTTTAGAGAAAAGACTATAGTAACAAATTTACTTGAAAATAAAAAGTTAGGGAGTTGTCAAACTGAATGGGTCTGACTGTGCTCTGAGCACTGGACATTTTCTGAGGATTGATGACCAGCTGGAAGGAGTTGATGGTCCTTGGCAGAAACTCGGGCCATTAACTCCAACCAGTCATTAATTGCCTCGAAATGTCCTGGGCTGAGGTCATTATTGCTATTATAAACTGAATTAATGCCTTGTGCCTTAGCCAATAAGATTATTTGAATTATCTTTATTCTCCATTCAATTTATAATTATAAAAATGTACCAAAGGCAATCAGAGCAAATGATAGATTAATCACACACAAAATTGCATTTTAAATGAATTGTTTTTGATTCATACAGCTACCCAAAGCATTTGGAGAAGTTGATTTCTCAGTGTTGCCATTTATGGAAGCTGATTTGCTATGCTGCACCCTTGATCCCTCAATCCTACTTATCATCACTGGTTCAAATTCAAATCAATAAGTAAACTGAATGGGACCTTTGATTTACAATGTGTAGATATAACTTTTGAGAAGCTGTAATATTTATATTTGGGGGGGGCATGGGAAATTAGCTTTGATGGGCATGAAGATAGCAGAGGGAGTAGGTGTGGTGATAATGTAAATTTATGGAAAAAGTTATATAAAACTGAAAGCATATACACAGTCACAACCATTTAACTTTGTGTAGTACTTTGCCATTTTACAATTCTTTTCACATTCATTACTTAATTTTGCTCTTTGAGTAACAGTTGCAGTTAAGCACGGCAGACATTATTCCATTTTATATGAGAAATAGAGATCTAAAAGTTAAGTAGCTTGTCTTGTGTGTCACTGTTATGGATTGCCAGTGCTGTCTTCAACCTAAGGTTATTTCTCCAGTACTTTGTAGTACCAGGTGTCATTATTTTATTCTGGGATGGAACTATTGCTTGGATGGTGTATATACAAAAGTAAATTAGTGATTCTTCTGAATAATTCTCCACAGTAGCCTATGTGGCTTCATTTTCTAAGTTTCTGGGCACATGTTGGAAAAAAGATGTTTCCCAAAGTGTTGTTTATTTGTGATAAACAAGCAAAGGATTGTTTTTATATAATAAAATGGTGTCCTACAGCGCACACACTATGTGATAGTGTAGGGGCCATTTAACGTGACAGGTGCACTGCTTATCTGTTTGGGAACAGGAAGATTCCCTGGAGTTGAGTAACTCCTATAAAGCAGTTGAAGACTCTGAGTAGAAAAAGTGAGCTATGCAGAAAAAATAGTCCTAAGGTATATTCTTAACTCTTTTGCATTCCTGATCTCCATACACATTTTGGTAATGATTTTTACAGAAGCAGTTTGTACTTCCAGGATGAGTCCATTTTATTTTTCTCATACCTAGAACTTAATAATGTGGGGATCTATTGGGTACCAGAAGGGGCCAATGGAAGGAAAATGACTCTCTTGACTAATACAGGGTGATAACTATAAGAATTTCATCCAGAGGATCAAGCAATTCTGGAAAGTGAGGTATAGTCATTCTATTAATAACCCTAAGACCTTGAACCCTTATCTAAGGCAGGTTAGGTGTCAATAGAGGAACAGGACAGGACATATTACATCCTTTTTCTTTTGGTGTTCATTCTATGGGCCTTAATCCTTACTTTGGTTCTGGTTTCAAAGGGTATTGTATAAGCTTAGGTAAAGGGTTGGTTAGGTCAGTCTGAATTTCGTGGGTTCAGTTTCAAAAATCCTGCCAATATTGATTACATTTTTGGACCATGAGGAGTCTGGTACCTTGCAGAGATCTTCAATATATGTGTCTGCTTAAACATATGCTTCTCTATAAGACTGGCCAAATTCATTATAATTCAATTATGAAAAGAGAAATCCTCTGGAATTTCAAGGAATAAGCTTTTAAGAAGCATTTAATTTGGCAGTTCTATTTTACATAAACAGGGCAAATCTCTACCCAGCAGAAATATTCTCTGGAAATGAAGACATACTAAAGACATTTTGTTAACAGCTGATTTATTTTAAAGGAAGTACTAAAGGGTGTTTTCAAGTAGAGGAAAAATTATTCCTAAAGAAAATTCAGAGATTCAATAAGAAATGTAAAACAACAAAGAGTAAATTTGAGTAAAATTAAATGATTACTGAGTCAATAAAACTGATAGCAATGCATTCTGTACATCTTGATGCTGTGATCTGCAAAAGTTTATCACCAAATACCTCATTCATTTGATAGGATGTTTTAATTTTATTTACCATCATGGGAAAATTCTATATAGGAAATTTATTCCTTCATAACCAAGTTAACTACTACTTTATACAACAAATTGTCAGAACTGGTTACCCAAGGAGGATGAAGTATGAATTTTGAAAATATAGTGTCATTTGCTTAATTTTAGATAAAAGTTAAAAAATAATAATGAGTCTTTTGAAATTAAAAAAATATATTCTCTTCCATTCCCATTGACATATTTTTTCATTGTATTTTTAAACTAATAAAACATGGTTTCCATTGTACTGTATACTTGAAACTAATAATAAAATATAAATATTTCAAAATGTTTAAAAAATGGTTTTGACATATATCATTTCTTTTAAGTAGCATTGCTGTCAGTTCAACCTGTACAAATTAACAAGCAAATTCAGTTGTCACACTAAGATTTTTAAATATTGATATAGTACTTCTCATTAAAAGTATTCATTTAGGTGTTTAATATGAGGAACCACATTTCAATCATAATTTTTTTTTAGTTTTAATTGCACAATGATGTAAAGTTAGGTGTCTAGTAGCATTTCTTTAAGTTGTTGATATGCATGGTTTTAATGAGCAACTTGTATAATCATTATAATTTTGTTTTTCTCTGTTATACTTGCTCCAATTATATTTTTAAATGTAATTTATGCCCATATAAGCTAATGATAAAAATGTGGGCTTGAGTTTAGTCATTTTAAAAATCCGTTTTATTTATTCTGTTAACTTTTATTGTATTTTATAAAGTATTGTTTTGTGAAGAATTGAATATTAAGACAAAAATTGGTCCTCTATCACAGATAGTTTGGAAAGCACCATTCTACATCACAATTATAGAACTTCAACATTTAATATTGTACACCATTTACACTCTTATTATTCAATTTGTTCAATCACTCCCTTGCTATTAAGCAATAAATTTTAATGTCTTCCTGTTTGCAAGCTTTGTTTTTAATAACAGCAATTCAATAAAAGCTTCCATAGCTGAAGTGCTCTGGCACTTCATTTATTGACTACTTTGATTCAAGATTTAAAAATGATTTTGAACAAATGCTGCTGAAATTTAGAGGACTCATTTTAAAATGTTTAATACCACTTTATGACAATTTAAAAAGGGTTCTCAGATACTCACATACAGTAAAATACAATTGATAGTGGTCAGAAAAGAAAAATGGACATAATTGCATGATGTATTTATTTTATATGCAAGATCAGCCTACTAACAAAAGCCATATGGATCAATTATTTCTTTTTTTAATTTTTAAAAATATTTTTCAACTAGAGTTGATATTCAATATTATTTAATATTAGTTTCAGGTGTATGGCATTGTGGTTAGACATTTATATAATTTATGAAGTGATCCCCCCCAATTAGTCTAGTACCCACCTAGCACAATGCATAATTATTACAGTATTATTAACTGTATTCCCTATGCTATACACCCATCCCTAGATTTCCATCTGTCCCATGTGTCTTTTTTTTTTATGTGAAAGAAAACCGCATAAAAAGAGTCCACCAGTATGGGAAAAAAATACTAATGAAATATACCAATATAAGTCATAAAAATATTTACTTAACATTTCCACAAAAAAATGCTAATAAAAATTCAGAAAAACTAAAATAAATTTTATTCACTCTCGATGTCTGTGCTGTAATGTAAAGCAATCAACCTCTTATTATTTGGCACAAAGTCAGTACCTTTTTTGCTCCAAACTATTTGGAAGTACTACTTTAGTTTTAGTATCTGTTTATGTTTGTGGATAATCTTTATTCCAAACCTATCTTTTGCTAAGTTTTCATAAATTCTTTGATATGTGATACTTTGTGTGGCATTATTCCAGATTTTCAATTTTCTTGAAAAATTTACTTTTAAAAAATCTCTTCAGGTACATATCTCCTTTAAAACTGTTATAAGTAAAAACAGCTCATGTATAATATTGGTTACATGTGTTTACTTACACTTAGTTACCATGCATTATCTTTAAGTGCTAATGATGTAATTGCAAAGTAATATACATATAGTTACAAGTATCTTTAATTGAATTATGACACAACTGGTGTGTTGTGTCAATTCCTATACCTATCAATTGTTAATTTAACGTTTTGTTAAATTAATTTCAACTATTACCAACCATAACACAACAACCAATTTTCAAATGTTCCACTGATAATTGTGTTAAGTATTAGTTCTTTGCATGTTCCTGAGTTAAACTATTGTTTTTAGAAAGAGTAATCGCCAATAACGGAAATGGGGGAAAAAAAAAAGAACCTTATAAAATGAGACTGTATAAATGAAACCTGCGTAAAAAAAAAAAAGTCTGTGTAAATAGGGGAAATGTTTACCACATATAAAAAAAATTACATAAAAAATACTGCGTAAATCAAGGGGCAGGTATATTTCCCATTCTTGTGACTACTTTGTAACTACTGATTTGTACTTCTTAATGCCTTCACCTTTTACATCCAGCTCCCAAGCCCCCTCACATCTGACAATCACCAATTTCTTCACTGTACCTATGAGTCTGTTTTTGATTTATTTCTGTTCTTTTTTTAATATATTGGGAGTACATTCATTGATAAAATTACATAGATTTCAAGTCTACAATTTAATAATACATCATCTGTATATTGCACTGTGTGTTCGTCACCCAAAGCCAAATCTTTTGTCACCACCATACATTTGACCCCCTTGTCCCTCATCTACCTTCCCCCAAACCCCTTTTTCTCTTGTAACCACTAAGCTTTTGACTATGTCTATAACTTTTTGTTTGTCTTATTTGTTTGTTGCTCTCAGTTTTATATTCCACATGAGTGAAATCATATAGTTCTCAACTTTTTCCATCTGATTTTTTTGCTTAGCATGATAATTACAAGATCCATCCATGTTATCACAAATGACAGTATTTCATCTTTTCTTATGTCTGAATAATCTGTTGTGTATATATATACCATCTCTTCTTCATCCAATCATCTATTGTAGGACACTTTGGTTGCTTCCATGTCCTGGTCACCATGAATAATGCTGCTATAAACATCAGCATACACATATCTTTGCAAATAAATGTTTTCAACTTTTTTGAGTAAATACCCAGAAGAGAGATTGCTGGGTCATTTGGTAATTCTACCCTTAGTTTTTTGAAGAATCTCCATATTTTTTTCCCTAGTGACTGTACCAGTTTATACCCCCAGCAGTGTCTGAGGGTTTCTTGTTCCCCACAACCTCTTCAACTTATTACTTGTCCTCTTGATATTAGCCATTTTAACAGGTATGAGGTGGTATCATTGTGGTTTTGATTTGCATTTCCCTAATAGCTAGTGAAGTTGAGCTTCTTTTCTTGTGTCTAATGGCCATTTGTATGTCTTCTTGAGATAAGTGGATATTCCGGTCCTCTGCCCATTTTTTTATTAAATTGTTTATTTTTTCTTATGAAGTTGTATGAGTTATTTATATATTTTGGATATAAGGCCCTTATCAAAGGTATTGTTTGCAAATACCTTCTCTTATTCAGTTGGTTGCCTCTTTGTCTTGTTGATGGTTTCTTTTGCTGTGCAGAAGGTTTTAGTTTGATATAGTCCCATTCATCAATTTTTTATTTTACTTCTCTTGCCTTTGAGGTCAAATTAATAAAATCCTCTCTAAATCCAAGGTCCATGAGCTTGGTTCCTGTGATTTTTTCTATGCAATTTATTATTTCAAGTCTTATATTCATGTTTTTGATCAATTTTGAGTTAATTTTGGTGTACGGTGACAAATATAGCAGTCTAGTTTGATGGTTTTGCATGTGACTTTTCAATTTTCCCAGTATCATTTATTGAAGAGGCTTTCCTTTCTCCATTGCATGTTTTTGGCTCCTTTGTCAAAAAATAATTTGCCATGTATATGAGGATTTATTTTTGGACTCTCAATTCTATTTTATTCATTTATTTGTCTCTTCTTATAACAATAACATGCTGTTCTGATTATTGTTGCTTTGTAGTATAATTTGAAGTCAGGCCGAGTGATACCTCAGGCCTTATTCTTTTTTCACAGGATTGCTTTGGCTATTTAGGGTCTTTGTGCTTCTATACAAATCTGTTAACTTTTTATTCTATTTCTTTAAAAAGTGCCATTGGGATTTTGGTGAGATTGCATTAAAGCTGTATATTGCTTCGGGTAATAAGTTCATTTTAACTATGTTGATTTTTTCTTTTCTATCCATGAACTTGAAATATCTTTCCATTTCTTTGCGTCTTCTTCAATTTATTTTAATAAAATCTTGTAATTTTCAATGTAATTTTCACATGCTTTAAGTTTATTTTTTAGGTATTCTTTTAGTTGCAGTTGCCAAAGGAATTATTATTTTTTTTTCTTTAACTGACAATTCATTGTTAGTGTATAGGAACACACATTGATTTTGTACATTAATTTTATATCCTGCAACATTGCTGTATTTATAATTTCTAATAGTTCTTTTTTTTTTTTTTTTTTTTGGTGGAATCTTTAGGGTTTTCTATACAGAAAATCTTGTTATCTGCACAAAGTGAAAATTTGGCTACTTCATTCCCAATTTGGATGCTTTTTTTTTCTTTCTCTTTTGTCTGATTGCTCTAGCTAGGACTTCCTACACTGTACTGAATAATAGTGGTGATAGCAGACAGCCTTGTCTTGTTCTTGATTTTTGAAGGAAGGTTTTTAGTTTTCACAATTGAATATGATGTTAGTTGAGTGTTTAACATATATTATGTTAAGGAACCTTTATTATGTTGAGGTATTTTAACCCATATCATTATGTGTTTTAGTCATAAATGGATGCTGAATCTTGTCAACTGCTTTTTCTGCATCTAATATGACCATATGAATTTTTATCCTTTATGTGGTATCTCATGTTAATTGATTTATGTATGTTATGGAATTTAAGGCCATTATCTACATTAATTTTCTATCTTAATCTATCCACTGAGTAAGTAGAATATGGAAGCTTTCAACTATTATTGCATTACTGTTAATTCATTACATTACTGTTAATTTCTGCCTTTATGTTCATTAATATTTGCTTTATAAACTTGGGTGCTCCTATGTTGGGTGCATAGATATTTACAATTGTATTGTCTTCTTGGGATGACAATCATTATGTAATTGTCTTTGTCTCCTTTTACACTCTTACACTCTTCGATTCTCCGCATTTTATATTTGCCTTTACCAGTGAGGTTTTTTTCTTTTCTGTATTTTCTTATTCTGGTTATGAATTTTTTTTTCTGCATCAAAAAAAGCCGTAATCATTTCTTGTAAAGCCAGTTTAGTGGTAGAGAGCTCCTTCCATTCTGAATAAAAATTTTGTCATATGTAAGTTGCCATTCTAGGTTGTAGTTTGTTTCTTTTATACATTCTTTGTTTTGAAGTCCATTTTATCTAATATGAGTATTGTTATCCCAGCTTTTTTTTTTCATTTGTATTTGCATGTAATATCTTTTTTCATCTTTTCAGTTTTAGTTAGTGTGTCTCTTTCAATCTAAAGTGAGTCTCTTGTTAGCAACATATTGATGGGTCTTTTTTCTTTTTTATCCCTATACCACCCTATGTCTTTCGATTGGAATATTAAATCCACTTACATTGAAAGGAATTATTGATGGTTATGTGCTCATTGCCATTTATTTATTTATTTTTTTTTGGTGGTTTTATTTTTCTCTGTTTCTTTTTTCAAGATCTTTTTCCTTTTGTTTACTGGTTTCTTTAGTGGTTTAATTGAGTTTATTTATCATTTTTTATTTGTATATTTCTGTAGGTTAATTAGTTTGTGGTTTCCATGAGGTTCATATATATTTGTCTGTATTTATAGCAGTCTATTTTAAGTGGATAGGTGTTTAAGTTCAAATGCATTCTAAAAACACTACATTTTTACTCTTTTACTCTCCCCTCCTTTGTTTTTGATAACATGTTTTATATATTTTATGTATCTCCTATTTATTGTAGTTATAGTTAATTTAGCTATTTTTGTCTTTTAATCTTCATAGAGCTTTTTAAAGTGGTTTATTCTCTGTGTTATATATTTGCCTTTACCAGTGAGATTTTTTTCTTTCTTTTATTTTCTTGTTTCTGGTTATGGACTTTTACTTTCTACATCAAAAGGACTTTTAACATTTCTTGTAAAGTCAGTTTAGTGGTGGCTAACTCCTTAGATTCTGAATGATAAACTCACCTATAGTATTCTAAGTTGTAGCTTCCTTTCTTTAGTCACTTGAAATATTTCCTGCCACTCCCTTCTGGCCTTTAAAGTTGCTTCTGAGAAACCACTGATAGTCTTATAGGATTTCCTTTGTATGTGATTTGTTCTCTTCTTGGTGCCTTCAAGATTGTTTCTTTATCCTTAACAGTTGTCATTTTAATTACAATATATCTTGGTTTGGGCCTCTTTGGGTTCATTTTGTTTGGAATTCTCTTTGTTTCTTGAACCTGGATGTCTGTTTTCTTCCCCAGATTAGAAAAGTTTTAGCCATTTACTTAAATATATGTTCTGCCCCTTTTTCTCACTTCTCCTTCCAGAATCCCTACAATATAAATATTAGAGCACTGGATGTTATCCCAGTGGTCCGTTATACTATTTTCAATTAAAAAAAAAACAACACTTTCTTTCTGTTTTGATTGAAGTGATTTCTGTTATTCTGTCTTCCAAGTTGCTAATCTGTTCTGAATTAAATAATCTATCAATTCTTTCTAATGTAGTCTTCATTTCAGGTATTTTATTCTTCAACTGATTGGTTCTTTATTATATTTTCTAACTCTTTGTTGAAGTGGTCTCTGAGTTCCTCTATTCCAGTGGTCCTCACCCCCTGGACTGCAGATCAATATAAGTCTGTGGCCTGTTAGGAGCTGGGCGACAAACCAGGAGGTTGGTGGCAGGCAAGTCGTAAAAACTTCATCTGTATTTGCAGCTGCTCCCCAGCACTAGCATCACTGACAGCTCCAGCTCAGATCATCAGGCATTAGATGCTCATAAGAGCACTGGTCCCTGGTGCCAAAATGGTTGGGCACGATTGATCTGTTCTACTCTCAAATTTTTTGGGCCTCCTTATGACCATTTTTTAAAATTCTTAATCTTGCAAATTACTTATCTCTGTTTCCTTAACATTTTTCTCTGGGTTTTTTTTTTCTCTCTTTCCTTCATTTGGGTCATATTGTTCTGTCTCACCATTTTGTTTAACTTTCTGTGTTTGTTCCATTGAGTTAGAGAAAAAACTGTCTCTCCCAGTCTTGAAAAAGTGGACTCTGTGTAGACTGTATGCCAGCTGGTTTTGGCAGGCCAGTCATAGTCAGGGCCAGTGCCCACGGTACCTGATCAGAGGGGTGGATTCCAGGCAAGGTTGCCCGCTGTGTGCAGGGCTGCCCAGTGCACAGGGACTGTGTCCTGCTGCTTTGTCTGTTGTCTGAGCTGGGTCTGTGTGAGGCTGCTCTGAGTGCCTGCATGGCAAGGCTGTTCTAGTTCTGCACGTTCTCAGGGAGGGGCCGCCCTGTGTGAGCACACTGCCCACCCATTGCTTCTTCTGCAGCCTCTCTGGGTGGGGCAGCTCCCCGTGCTCACACAGCAGCACCCTGGTGTCTCTTGATGGGGCAGTCTGCATGCAGATATCTTAATTAATGCTTTGTTAGTTCCACCCTCTCTCTGAACTGCGCAGCATTGTGTGCATGTACTCCCTCACTTTGCTAGTCCACATCCACTTCAGGCACGGCAACAGCACTCCGCTTACTCTATATGGTGCAGTCCTGCATGCGGATACTGTTCTGCTACCACCACATTTTCTCTGGATGAGGCAGCCCTGCATGTAGATAACAGAATTTTGCTAGCTCTTCACTCTCTCTTAGCGGGCAGCTCCACATGCATGCAGGTGTGTATGCATTGCAGCACCCTGTCACACCCCCTGCATCAATCTCTGGGCAAAGGGGGAGTTTATGCATTCTGTGGTGTCCTCCTAGTCCTGCTGGAGCGAGCTACAGAAGAGGTCTCTAGGGACACCCTACAGCGGCCCTGCAGGTTGGCTAGAGATCATGGATATAGCTCCCAACCACTATACAAATGCAGGGGAGACAAACAGGGCACTCAACTAGCTCTGCTGCTCCTGGAAGTTTCCCTCAACTCCCAGAAACCTCATGCAGTTCGCAGACCTCCTCTATGAAATCTCTCTGCCTTGCTTGTTGTGTAGAAACTGTTCAGTTGGCTTTTAGTTGTCTCTCAGGAGGGATTACACATTCAGTATGTTATTGGGAGGGGGTAAGCTCAGCATCCTCCTATACCACCTTTTTGGACCTGCCTCCCAGTTTCAGTCTTGATGAAGTAGCTTAGCATTCAAGCAGCATCAGCCCACTCCCAGGGAGATCTATTGTTTAATGTTAATGTTCACCTAAAAATGAAACAATGCCCTGCTGCCTTCACATTTATTCAATGAGAAATTCAAATCTTAAAGAGGGGTAGGTGAAGGTGATAACTGCCACCTTCATTTTGTTGTTAGTGTGCTGGAGACTGAAGCAGGAAGCTTCTAGATGGAGGAGGGAAATTTGATCTCGCTGCCCCAGTCAGTGCCAGTTGCAAAACTCTAACCATCCATGTGGACAGGAAGTCACTTAGGTGATTCAGCTGGTGGGTGCTCATGTGAAAGGGAGAGATAATCATTAAAGTCACTCCTGAGATAGGAAGGTCTTTACAAACGGAAATAGATTCTACCAGCATGTTGCATGGAGCCTATAGAAGTCCAGACAGTGATTTGTAAGACATTATGGGAACAGTAGAGCAGGTTTAAATCCAATTCAGCAACATGTGATTAGCTGATAAAATAACTATTTTGTTGTGCTTCGGACTCTATGAAGTAACATGACTTTAAATTCTGGATGACAAGGCACTTCTGCATATTAAAATGAAAAGCTTTCCCCAGGCAGCATTTACTCTGTGAAATTCTTTATATAAATGTTACTGATAGAGAAAAAGAATAAAGTCTACATGCCAGCTTACCTACCTGACACAATGCCCTGGCAAATTAAACGTTCTCTCCCTAAAATTTCTCTTTCAAGGATCAATTTCAACTCAAAGAAAGTAGAAAATTAGTGAATCATAAGAAATCTGCTAGAACTAAAGCTTGTATTGGTGCCTATCTATATTCTTCAATAGCAATTCTCTTATTTCCTCTTTTTTTCCTCCATTAACTATAGAACTGTGACTAACTAGGGCAGTTTTTGTTATCTAAAAAATCATCAAAGCTCACTCTAAGTATTGTTATACTTATGCATGTGGAAAATTTACATACATGAAAAATATAAGCCATGTTTTGTGTTCCCATATCTGTTGAAACAAAGGAAGAATGTGTAATTTTTCATGTTGTAATAAGACTCCAGACTTAAATCTTGATAAAATCTCAACTCCTTCTCTTACGCTTCCTACTCTTAGTACCTGTATATAAGAGAAAATACCAAGAACTCAGTCAGTGGAAATATTGTATAAGTAAATAGATGGAGAATTATATACTGCTTCTCCATGTTAGGCTAAATGCATGACAGAATTACTGGATTTTCAGAGGAGTGCAGAATGTGATCTATAGGTCAACCTATGCACTGACTTGTGAACTACTTGTCCCTGTTAAATGAGTCAGATCAGATGACAAAAATATCTTGTCAGGATGGATAGATGGATGCTACCAGCTTGTAATCATACAAGAACAGCTCTACATATTGCACTAATGTTGGCAGAATACTTGATAACTTACAAAGCACTTTCTTTTTATTTAAACATCAAATCCTTAAAACAGCCCCATGAGGTAGACGATGAGAGTGTCACACCAGGAACCTCAGAAAGTGGCCAACCCAGAATCCCAAACTTGGCTTCACATTTTGGCTTCACATTTACTTTTCTTTCTGCTAATGTTCTGATATAAAGAAAAAGAAAATCAGTCTTTCCCTGACCACTCCAGAAGTTCTGAAAATTTTAAATTGTTTTAAAATTAAATGAAATGTCTTTAGTTGATTTGTCCAGGAAAGAAAGTAAAACTTCATTGTCACAGAAATGGTGGTCTAATTAGTTTTAGTGTCACAAACAACCTACGAAGCAGGAGAAATAAGTAGTGTCCCCACATGGCAGGCGAGGAGACAGCCCTGTTGATGGAGTGTTATAACAATGTGTGATCCTAACTCCATCCTGCTCGACTTCTTGCCAGTTCAAGACCAGGTTGGCACCCTATCCTGCCCTTTACTGTAGAGCAAATCTCAGAGTACTATAAAGGACTGCTATGAAAATTAGATAGTGGGGCTGTGTCCTGTAGGTTGTAACTCCAAAATTGATGTGCTACATAATAATGACAACTTTCAGCTTGCCACTTCTAAACATACTTCCCTTAAAGGAGAAATTTCTTTAACTGTATAGCCCAAGCCTCCTGTTCCATAATTAGAGATGAAAATCTGAAGCTAATACCTCTAGAGTTAATTTACTCATGAAGTTTGAGTTCTAACCCTTTCTAAAGAACTTTGAATATTGACAAGTCTCTAATACCCCCACAGATTTGGGTGAAGATTAAATAAAATAATGTGTAAAGTACCTGATTTAATATACTATGATTTGGTCCTGCCTAAGGGTTTACTCCCTTTTCTTTCCAATCCACTCAAATCTCCTGAAAAGGCTTCCTAGCTTTTAGCCTACTCAATGTTATCTAAACTCTGTACTAACTCACCTCATAACTTTGCTCATGCTGATCCATCCCCTGAAATGTCTTCCTCCCTGTCTTTGCTTGGAAAATCCAAAACCTACCTATAATGTCCTCAACTGTTTTTCTTTAGTTTCTCTTATTATAAGGCCTCAGTCCCTGGCCCTTAACCTCCCTCTGTGGTTGACATCATTGTGATACAGTCTTCTGATAACATATATACCCATAGAGAAATTCCAATTTCAATGAATATTTGCTGCCTTAAATTTAGGGAGAGGTATCAAGTCAACTGTGTCACCAAAAGAGAAAATAAAAACTTAAGAGGAAATGGTAGAAGAAATTCAGAAAACATATTTAACCTACTTACACTATTTCCTTCAACCATGTCTAGAGACATATTTGGTCCTATTTCATAAATTTCTCAAAAGCTTTTGTTTTGTAACAATAAAATAGTTATTGCAGCATAATAAGAAATATGACCCCTAATGATTATATCACATAAGTGAGTTGACTAAGGCCCTTCACATTCTCCGAGTTGCTCAAGAAATAAATTTTCATTTTATTTTGAAGGTATCTTTAGGATCAATTTGTTTTACTTTGCTTTCTTTGTTTCATCTGTTGGGTGTTGGTTTTTGTTTGATTAAAAAAAAAAACAGAAAATAAATATGCGATAAACATGAATACTTCTTAGTAGGAACTATTTTGGATTATATTATCTCTGCTGTTTTCTATGTATTGTCATACCTACTAGATATCAGGTATACAGAATTGAGGCAAAATGATCTGATAAAGAGCCCAAAAAGGGTCTGAAGCAATTTAGGGTAGTATGTAAGTACATGGACTTAAGAGCCATACCATCTGGTTCAAAACTTGGCACAAAATTTATAAGTTGTGTGATCTTGGGCCTAATTCATGAACCCATTGTGAGCATTAAAATAATTCATGTAAAGCACTTAATGCCTGGCATATGATGATTGCTATATAATTTTTTACTGTTATTATCTGATAAATGGAAGAAACGATTTGAATCAGTCCTAAATAATCCAATGCATATGGTCACTACATTAGTTATCCCTTGCTTTGTAACAAACTACCCAAAATATGGTGGCTTAAAACAATACCACCATTCCTTTTGTTTTTCTAGTTTCTGAGGTTGACTGCGCTTAGCTAGGTGGGCTTCCCAGGGTCTCTCATGTAATTGCAATCAGGCAGTGGCTGGGGCTGCAAATGTCTCAAAGGCTTCCTCACTCATGGGTTGGGCAGAAATGCTGAGAATCAGGTAGGTATTGAACATCTACATGAGGCCATTCCATGTGGTCAGTTCTCAAGCATAGGGGGCACTGCGAACTGGTAAGTTATCCCAATAAGTCTGTTGGGCTAAGAAATGATCATAGCTCTGCTACTAACTAGCTGAGTAAGTTAAAACTCTAGCCTTAGCTTTCTTCTCTATCAGGTAACGATAGTATTACCTGCTATAATTACTTGCAGTGATATCAGTAAAATCAAAAGCAAGCAAAATTAAAACACATTGTAAACTTTAAATTCCTTAGACGAGGTCTTAAATATGTTTTTAAAATTTTAGATCAAACAAGAGATAGGTGAAGCAAGTATGAAAAATCTTGATTATCCAGATGATAGATATAGGGATTAATTATACTATTTCCTGTACTTTTGTGTGTGTGAGAAATTTTTCATAATAAAAAAATGTGAACTACTTCATAAAGGAAGGGAATAAATGCTACAGTTAAAAGTGAAATCTATATGCGTGCAGACCCATGATTTGGCCTTTTAATTGTTATTGTTTAAGGGATGACATCACAGTTGTCTCCCTTTAGACTGTTTCTAAAATAACCCAAATTTGAAAATTACTTTTAACACTACATGTGCCATCAGTATCATGACAAAATGGTGCTTTTTAAATGCAAATTATGTGTACATTTTTAGAGATTTCAGGTGATTCAAAATTTTAATGTGACATTCTGCAAATATCTTTAAATAGAATCTACAGGAATAGGGACAAAATTCAGGGGCAGTTCACACCACTTCTCAGGCCCACATCACTTTTGGTGACTGTCACATCACTCATTCTATCAGCAAGAGTGGCTCTTAGTAAAAAGTAAATGTCTTCTTTCATCACTGCTCCCAAATACTAACACATTCAGACCTTATATTTCAATGATTTCACTGTTGATCATTATAGGAAATATATAAGATGACTAACATAACTAGGAGAAATTATAAACCTAGGGAGTCTTACTAATTCGTGGTCTACATACATACCGATTGCTGATATGAATAAGATCCCCACGGGATTTCTCTCCCCAGTTTCCATGCCTGAAATGAAATTCACAAAACAGCTTCTTTCTTCTTCCTCCTGGTTTCCAGGGCAGGGATTCTGCAGTTCACTTGCTCCTAGAAGATCTGAAGAAATCTGATGCCCTTGGTCTCAGGGTTCCTTTGCATCTTTTAAGAACTTCAAAGCCAGTTAGAGCAATTTCGCTGGTCCTTTAAAGCATCATCTTCAAGGAACTTTTCAAAATAGATATAATCATTATAAAATCCTTCCAGCCTAGCTGGATATTTAACACATCTTCTGCTCAAACCCCTTGATTCTGTCCAATTTCACTTGTTCAATTGATTTAAAGTGTCTAAACTTGAAGTATTCAAGTGTCTAAAATTTATGCTTTTAGTGTTAAACCAGTAGTTACTATCCAAAATTGAGAATTCGGGATTTCATCAAATATAAATATAAAACAAGCTTGCACCTGAGTAATATTCAGCTAATATCTGGAGCTGATCTGATGGAAGATGAGGGGGGAATTATGCTATAGGATTTCCAAAGCTGGCTAACACATCACCTCGGATAATTTACTGTAAACATATGCCTGCTCTCTGGTAATTATAAAGCACCTGTTGCATTTCAGAAAACTAAAAATGTAGGATTCATGCACTGGCAATTTCTCAAAGAATAACATAATTAAAAACTAGGATGTAGTCTCAATTCAGGTTTTATATTATTCCCCCCTAGAATTTTCATCAACCCACTAACCACCTTAGACCTTGAAAGTCAATATACTACTTGGAACTAGTTTAGTTATATAAAAACCAATTGTAACAAGTATTCTTCTCCTAGCGCTTTCCTATATCTTCTAAATGAATTCCTGAGGGAAGGAAAACAAAGATCTATAAGTGGAATGGAAGTGGGGGATATTTTTAAAATTATTATATATAACCTGAGAGAATAACAACTCCAATAAACGTTTATTGAAAAACAAAGGGCAGAATTTTATGTCTTGTCACTTGTCACTTGATCAAATCTACCCTTCTAGAATACATAGATAAATTAATGTAGTTCTTCTCATAGTAAGAATATTAATAATGTGCACTTTGCTCAGTTCTTTTTCTGTTTTGCCTCTATCAAAGTAAATGTCCTTTGCCTGCAATTTCAAGACATTGAATATGGGTACCTTACGTATACATCAGTCAGTGGCTACAATAGAAACAGTGAATTAAAAAAAACATAAATTAATAATAATAATAAACTTCCACTTGATAATCTGATTAGAAAATTCTCAAATCCAGAAATGGTATTTTTCCCCATTGTTTCTCAAGTTCGTACTTGGATATTCGCCTGAGACCATAATGTCCCATTACTCAGGAGTGCTGACCTACACTGCCACCTGGCTATTTCTGGACTCATCACTTTCCTTAGAACTAGAAATAAATGCCATTAACATTTTAACAGAACAAATATGATATAGAAGTATAAGTGTATGTTTACCTTATGAATTATCCATCAAAATGCCAATAAAACCTACTGAAGAAAGATTTGGGAAATAACTTATTCAATGGTTTCCATTGAATAAATACACTTAAATTGTTTCTCTTTAAAATATGCATCATTAATATTTTTAGAAAACTATATTTCCAACATATATATTTTCCTATGAAATCTAATACATTTTACCTCCACAGCAAAAATACATTCTGACTCCCATTTAAAGAAACAAGGGCAGAAGGTGGTTATTTTGGGCTTTTTTGCTTTCTTGAGTTTACAAGAAGGGATAAGGAAGACATAATGGCATATAATGCATATGCCTCAGAGAGGTTCTACAATAATACTGAACTTTTAGCTGAGAATTTTTTACAAAGTTCAAAACCAGTATCAGATACTCAAGATGAGATTAAGTAGTGAACATTTTATTTCCCTTCATCCTATAAAATATATTAAGTATCTAATATGTTCCAGGTACTCTGCTAGGCTCTATCACTTAAAACATCTTATGTAAGCCCTCATGGCACAGTGTAAATAATATTAGCTCCATCCTACAAGGGGAGCAGAGATTATTCATGGTTAAGTAAGACACTTGTCTTAAATCATTCAGTGGTAGTCCAAGCCTTCAACTCAAGGTTATATTATTATGAAGCCAGTGTTGTTTTCTTTCTCTCAAAAGTGATTGACCATGAAACAGTCCAATAGCTCTAGGGCTGATACAGAAAAGACTGGGAGAGTGGAAGAAAATATTTACAATAACTAAGAAAGGACTCATATCGCAAAAATATAAAGAATTCCTACAAATCAATATGACAAAGAATAAATGATCCAGGGGAAGAATGGATGAAAGATTTGAACAGGCACTTCAGGAAAGATAATGTCCAAATGGTTAATAAGCATACATAGAAGCATTCATTTATTAGCCATCATGAAAATGCAAATTAAAGCTACAATGAAATATCATCCTACATATACCATAATAGCCAAGATCAAAAAGACTATGTGGGTGAGGATACAGAGCTATGTACAGTATTGCTGGTGAGAGTCTAAATTGTACATTTCCTATGGAAAAGCATTTGGTAGTAACTGCTAAAAATAAATATGTCTATGCCCTATGACCCAGAAATTCTACCCCTAGGTATAGAACCAAGAGAAACGTGTACATATGTGTACCAAAAGATATAATCAAGTACATTCATAGCAACATTATTTGTAATAGCCAAAAATTGAAAAATTTCTAAATACCCAGAAAATTTAAGCAGTGTGAGTTGCTGATAATTGTCTATGCATATATTAACTAGAACATTTCTTTAGTTGATTTATTCTGAATAATCTGTTCTCAATTCTCCAAAAGTATAAAATTCACTTCTCTAAAATGGAAGTTTATTGTGTCTAAGCTTTAGTATTCACGTGTGTTTACATATGCAAAACATACGTATATTGTACTTTTGTTGCTGAATATATGTACATATGTATATGCACAGCACACATATATACACACAAATTCTTCATGAAATGAAAAATATATTTCAATTTTGTTGAAAAAATAAGCACAGCCTTTTTAAACCAAAAGGGCCACTGACTGGATGCTTTTAAATTAAAGGTGCAGTTGTTTCAGATGAGAATTTTTACAGTTAATATGTAGGCTGGAAAAATTCCAGCCTACATATTTTTATAAATTCCTTGTCAATTCTACTAATAGGTAGAAGAAATGTTTTTGCAGTTTCTTTTTTTAAAAAATGAAAAGAACAGTTATTTTTCCTTTGTAATCTCTTGAGAAGATTACTACCACTTATAAAATACCATGGTAATGTGTCCTAAATGAAAATGCTTGCCATTTAATGGTAAGAGCTGTTTTCATAATTACCTACATGGACTAGTTTACCTAAATCCTCATTACCTTAGATTTAATTTTAGCTTGATTGAAGTGTCAGGGAAGGTGGTTCACAGTTCTGAATACTAAACTAATACCAGAACACATTACCTTTCATGTATCCCAGTGAACTTCAGACGTTAATATTTTCATGTTACTTTCATGGAACCAAAAGTCTGAGATTTGTGAATAAATTACAATTCCCAATCTCTCTAGTCTGAGTCTGTGGTATAGTACAGCAGAAAGAAAATTGTCCTAATAGTCTGAAAGAAAACTTATTTCTAAACATTAGCTCTCACCAAGACAATTTATCTTTCTAAGCCTAAATTTCCTGACCTTAAATAAGGACCTGGAAGATGCCAGTTTTCCTAAAGTGGTACAATCCTGTTTGGCCAGCTCAGCATTAGTCAGACAAGGATCAAGCCCTTGAGGCTTTCAGCTGGGTAGATCTAGAAATTTTGACAGGTTCGTTCACCTAACTCAGTGTATTAGCCTTCTGTGCTGTCAAATATAGTGATGCTAAGACCTATAGCAGTTTACCAGGTTACTGCACACCTGGTGACTTTACTTACCAGGTGAGTTTACCCTTAGCTGTGCTTGTTCCCAAGCCTATTTCTGCAAGTTTCATATATAATTGTAACTATGTGATTGAGTTAAATAGAATATAAGCAGATAACATGAGTGTACAAAGACAATAGTTGTTTCTATGACTACGTAGAATGAGCTGGAGGGAATTGGTAAAAGTGAGTCTCAACAAAAATTGCTTTTGAATTAAGGGTGGTAAAACATCGTGAAATAGATTTTAAATCTAAAAACATTCTGCACTCACCCTTGCATCTGTATTTAGGTTCCTACTACATTTAAAAAGATTGAAATTTGAAAGTGTAGGTGATGCATAAAAATGGTAACACTCTGATAGGCAGAACTGCAATGAAACAAAGGGCATTTTTCCAGTATCAAAAAACTGGGGGACAATGGTATTTGTATTGTTAAAATAGGAGTTGGAGGTTTGTGTCGTAGGTCAGGTTCTCCAGAACTAGAATGAGACAGGTTTTCATGCAAGGAATTTATGTGAAATTGCCCCAGGGAGCAACCTCTGTAAAGCAGTAAGGGAAGAACCAGACGGCAGAGGGGGAGGTTGAAATGCAGTGTACTTGCTACAGAAATCTTATAGGGCCCCCAGTTAAGAGTGGAGGCTTGGACACTCCCGTCCCCACCACACCCACCAGTTATTAGATGAGGACTGTCCTCTGGGGAAGAGGTGTAATCTGGACAAGGCAGCTTCAGCTTCCTTGGGGTAAAGGCAGATACACACCAGAGAGGGACTCAGTTGTAAGCCAATAGCAGTCAATACTTCTTGAAGGTAGGAAAATTAGTACTTCAGTCCCAAAGCAGGGGCTCATTAATATACAACTAAAAAGTATTTGAAAAGTGCTTAGATGTGATTAATATAGGCTCGACAAAGTGTACTACGATAGTCTTAAATTGCATGTTTATAAATATTCCAGAGTACTCACTCTAATTGGAGGAATAGCCCAAACTAACATCTTTTAATGCCTTCCAATGAGATAATATATTATTCTGTATAAATCAGTGGATTTTAACCTGGGGCAATTTTGCCCACACCCAGGAAACATTTGGCAATGTCTGAGGACACTTTAGTTGTCACAACTAGGAGTATGCTAGTAGGTAGAGGCAAGGATACAGCTGAACATCCTACAGTGCACATGGCAGCACTCATAAATGAATTATTTGGCACAAAAATGTCAATAGTAGCAAGGATGAGAAACTTTGGTCTAAACCAATGCTTTAGTTAGTAGTTGCAGATGGCAAATATGTACATCTTAATATTTTTGGAATTTCAGCCTGTTGGCTGCAAGCGATGCCATTTCTCTCTTGTTCTGACCTCCCGAAACAATTGTGTTAAAATAAAATTCAGTGCCAAGTGTTAATAATGTAGCAAATTATTCTTGCTCACCAAAACCATCTCTCTCTTTTCTTGGGCGTGAAGCTAGACCACATTTCCCAGTCTTTGCAGTTTGGGGTGGCTGAGTGACAGTTCTAATCAACAGAAGAGAAGCAAAAGTGTGTGCCACTTCCACAAGTAGACCATAGAAACCCCCCATGGGTGATCCTCCATTCTCATTTTCCATCCTTCAGCTGGAAGACAATAACCTCAAGACTCATGAGCTGGTTTCTAAACAATATATTAGGTATCTCAGGGAACTGCAGCAATTCATAGGGTCTTCCTGGGATGTTATAAATTTTCAAGAGAAATATAGCAATATCTATCAAATACTGCACAAACTACTAGCTTGAGGTAATCTACAGTTTCAACATTAGATCACACTGTATTTCTTTCCAAAATTTATCTTTGTGGTTCCTGTAAGAAAAAGCAAGTGCTGTGTAGAAATCAGTATGGACCAGGAAATGGGGGTGGGGTGGGGTGGGGTAGGGTGGTGATATCCAATCTCATCTCAGGGTTTAAGTTGTGAGCACACATAGTCCAACTGGTACATATTGTGGTATTTTAGGATACATTTTCTTTCAGTTTATGTGCACAGTTTTTAATTTTTTAAATAGCTACTGGGTTGTCAGGGCATAAATACTTAGTAAGTTGGGGCTAACTACTTAATCAACAGGACTGCTATGTGTTTCTTTTGGCTTAGGAGCACTGTGAAAAAAATTATTGGGACAATGAACTGATAAAGTTTAGAAACCTCTGCCCTGCAGGATGGCATTGGCACAAGACAGAAGGGACCTCTCTAGAACCTGTATCCATTCAGAATTTGTCTGTTATAGCAGTTAATGCTATCTTAACTATGAATTAAATTAATATAATAAATTTAAGATCTATTCAAATGTAATCCTTGGATTGAAGCTGTGATTGAGTCTTCTGTGCCAGATATCATGCTGGGTACTTTGATTAAGGTCTTTGGTTTCATCAATGGAAGCCCAGTGACCTTTTAATCTCCTCTACCTTGCAATTAAGGCTCCTCTTTTTCCCATCACATGCTTGTCAAAATGAAGGTTTCCTCAGTATGACATTGAGAGGATCTACTTCAGTGAGCCTAGGATGGAACCAAGATATTTTTAACAAGTTCCCAAAATGATTTTATCATCAGAGCAATTTGAGAAAACCTTGTTCTATTATTTAATCCATAGATTGTAATCTGCCCTACAGGTATCACTAGTCTTAGTTCAACTCTTATATACAACTTTTGCCAATAATCAATTTGATGCTGTTATCAAAATATATCTTCAGTGAATCTACTTCTGTCCATTTGCTCTGCTAATACCACTATTATCCTCCAGCTAAAACTTCCACAACTTTTGACAGTGTTTCTGCCTCTATTCTTCCTTATTGTCACTGCATTCTCCACTCAGTGGCCAAAGTCATCTTTTTAGAACATAAGTCAGATTGCGTGACGATAATGTCACACTTCTGATTACATCTTTTAAGGGATGATGCTTGGGATAAAATCTGAACTTGTTTTTCATGGCTCATAGATTCTGCATGTTCTGGCTCTGACTATCTCACGAGCTTCCCCTAGGCCATTTCTCTCACCCACTCATCATCTAGCCCTCCTGGATTTCTTTGAGGTTTGCAAACACAACATGTTCTCACCTGCCTCATGGCCTTTGTACAGACTCGTTTTCTACATGGGACACTCTTCATCCACTCTTAGGACTACTGGGTCCTGTTTATCCTTTAGCTCTCATCTTAAATTTCACTTCCTTGAGGAAGACTTCATTGACTACCCTGTAAAATGTAGAATTGTCCATTCTTGTCTTAACTTCAGGCTGTTATTCTTTTCTTTCATATCACTTACCACACATTATAAATAGTTTATATTGTTTTAGTCTTGCATGTGATTTATTTTTAGCTTTTCAGATAAAAGGGGAGTCCCATGAATGTGAAGTATATATCTTCTGTGTATAACATAGCACCTAGAACTCAGAAATTATGTGGTGAATGAATAAAACTAGAATTATTAAATCTTCGAGCTGCCCTTCAGTTTGCATGAAATGGAATTCCTTCTCAAAGTTCCCTTGGGAAAACTCAGCTTTTGGAATTTCCTCACAGACATGACAGGAAAAATATAACTGTACCAAATCTCCAGAATAATTTTCTAAAAATCAGAATAAGAGAAAGGAGGGTAGAGAGAAAAAGAATCTAGGTAACTTTCTAGAAGAACAATATTCTGCTTCATTTCACCAACTTTCAAGATAACCTATATTCTGCTCTGAGATTCTAATTACCTCCATCTATGAATAATCTACTCTGTAGAATCAGATCTATAGCTCTATTTAATAATAGATGAGTTAATACACAACAGATCAGCATATAGACAGCTTAGGAAGTAGTAGAAAATTGACACTTTTTCCAACATTGTTATCCTTCTCTGTTCTTGAGAAAAACACCATCAAAGAAAAGCTTCAATAATTTTATTAGTTAGGGTTCTCCAGAGGAACAGAGCCAGTAGGTAGGCTATGGATGGATAGATGGATAGAGAGGGAGAGGGAAAGGGAGAGGGAGAGAGAATGAATTATATGAACTGGCTCATGCAATTGTGAAGGCAGAGAAATTGCACAGTCTGCCCTGTGCAAGCTGGAGAAGAGGAATCCTGGTGGTGTAGTTTAGTCTGAGTCTGATGGGCCGAGAATCAGGAACACCACTGTCTGAGGGCAGCAGAAGGTGGCTGTCTCAGCTAAGCAGAGAGCAAATTTGCCCTTTTTGTTCTATTCAGACCCTCAATAGATTTGATGATGCCCACCAGCATTGGGCAGGGTGATTTTACTTAGTCTACTGTTTCAAAGAGAGAATCTCACAGATACATCCAAAAATAATGTTTTACTGGCTATCTGGGCATTCTTTAACCCAGTCAAGCTGACACATAAAATTAGCCACCAAAAAGTTCATATTCATATGTTAATAATTTTATACTAAGTTGCTTGATCAGGCATTTTGAGAATTCATCTCTCCATTTCCACTTAGGTACATTCTTAAAATTGGACATCACTTTCAAAAGTTTGAATGTTATCTCTAGTCTCAGACTGTGTTCTTATTGTTTCTGAGCCCGGTTCATGTTTGGTCTTCTCAGTTCCATAAGCCACTGTTTAAATTCAGTATCATAAGGCTTTTTTGATTAAATTTTTGTGGCTTCGTTTTCTTCCTGCTTCTCAAAATTAAATTGTTTTGTGCCAGTTTATATCCAACTTGACAGCTCTAGTGAATTTACTTTTAAGGAATTTGTGGAATTTTTGAAATGCTTGGACTGTACAAGGAGTACTCTTGTTTCGCACATTCAAAGGGTCATAGTCAAGATAATGAATTACATCCTTTACATGTCAAAAAAACTAGAAAATATCTTTATTCTATTTCTTCATCGTTTTCTCTTTTTCTGCTAATGAAGTCTGAAATGTTACTGTCACATCGATTAATGGTTGATGGCTATTTTATTTCCAAATTCCTTTTTTGACACTAATGAATGTGCTGTAGTTCTTCAAAACAATCCTGTTTACTTATAGTTTATTGTGAAGTCTTAAATTTTTTCTGACCTGACACTGCTGGGACAGACATTATGCTCCAGCTCTATTTACTTTCTAAAATGAGATTTCAGATAAGTTACTGATCAGCATTATGCTATGAAATACTTCTACTGAAATTTCTTTCATCCTGAAAAAATAGTTGGATTTTTGTTTGGTAATATTTTGATAATAGATATTGAAATTCTTTAATCTTTGCTTTTTGCAACAATTTCAAAAAATTAAAAGTAGATTTCTAAACATTATTTTGCTATTATAATGTTTACTCAAAATAGCAAAAATCAGTACATCAAAGGAATTTGGCTAAATAAATTACAATATGGAATGAAATGCTATGCAGTCATTAAAAAGATGCTATAGAATAATATGAAATGAAAAATAATTAACATATTTATTTATTCAGCAAATGTTTTTTGAGCTCTTAATATATCCCAAACACTATGCTGGGTGCTTTAACCTCAGTAGTGACAGAGAGATACAGTCTCTGGCCTTTGCTAGGAAAAAAATACAATGCAAAAACAAACAAAGAAGCAGGCTTATGTTTGGCAGAATTAATTTTTCTTATTTTAGACATACACACACATAAACACACTGATGAATACATTGCTTATTCTCTGATGACAGAGCTGCAAAACTTTGATTTTCTTTTGCTACATTTGCTGAAATAGTGATGCTTTATTTTTACTAAAAAGAACACACTTTAAAAACAATTTTCAGCAAGCAAAATGTTACAAGTATGCATATCCTGGCCACCAGTACCACTTGAGAATATTGACACTGTAAATGCTAAATAAGTAGATATCTATAAGATCTGAGGTATAATGTGATTAAAAACAAGAAAAGTGTTCATCTTCCTTCAGCCATTCAACTTCACTGAATGCTTGTATGCAAAGTTTTATGGCAAATACTATAGTCTACTTTATGGGTTATTTTCTTTTCTATAAAAAGCAAAAAAAAAAAAAAAACTAAGATATTACATGACCAAAACTTAAGCTGAAAAGGCATATGAAGACAATAACTTTAATATTTCCTAAGGATGAATGCACTTGCTCTCACCCAGCAAAATATTTGGCTACTAATCAATGTGACTTCAGGGTAAATTGATGTTCACCTTCACCTCACCTGGCTTTTATTAAGATCCATTAAAGTATTTTGTTAACTATACCTTTTAATCTATTATGAGGTGAATCCAAAAGAATAAAATAATGTATATTAATGACCTTGAACGTTTAGTAAAACTTCAGGGAGATTATATTTATTGTGTTGCGTAACACTTGATATAATGAAGACAAGACTTTCTCCCCAGTGCTCACTTTGTGTGTTAAATGCTTTACTCGTTTTGAGCATAGGGCTTTCCTCCATTTTTATTGCAGTGCTTGGAAGAGCTAAGGTTGCTATCTTAGACAATCGATGATAAGAGAAGCCTGTGTTTAGAAAGTGATTTGTATTCAGATGTTTCCAAAGCTCTCACATGCAATTTTTGATTGCTCTTGTCTGTTTGTTTATCATAAGCTTCTTCTATTTGACAATTTAAATGAGATCAAAACTTTATGAACCCCATTGCCTGATGGTATTAGATTTTAAAATATTAGTATTTGATGTGTATATTGGGATGTGACAGAAAGGTTAGAAAAAAATATGCTTAGGCTGTAGCTTAACGTTTGCATTTTTACATTATTATTTTGTGTCCTAGAAGTATTTATGAATACCTTAGCAGAGATTATTGTTGAAAGTTTTTTAGTTCTTTTTAAAATTTGTTTAAATTCACTCTAATTTGGATGGTAGAGTAACTTAAAGTCATATTGAGTTCGGTTTTAATTCTAGCCATGTGATCTTGGGCAAGTTATTTAATCTGGGACTAGTTTTTTCATGGCTAAAGGGGAAACTAGTACCTACTTCATTAGGGTACCATTTGTAATAAATGAGATAATACATAGAAAGTGCCTGATGCTTAATAAATGATGACTATTGGCAGCATCCCCTGTTGCTTATGTGGAATCACACTAGAGGTAAATAAGGACAGTGGTAGACAGTATATATCCACTTTCAAGGATTACATTATTACATCACTGAACCTCATTCTTAAAATGTAAAAATAATAGTCTAAAGGGAGAAATTAAAAACTTAGTTATCCCAGCCTATATTTATTTTGGAAACAGATGATTCCTGGTGATCATTTCCTATGAGACTGAATGCCAACCAATAACTTAAATGGTAGGCAAAATTGTCCAGCCACCCTGTGCCATCTTCTCAGCTACAGTCATTCCCACTCTGCCCTGGGGCAGAGGATTAGCAGATACCGGACAGAATTTTCTGTTATTTCTTCCAGAAATGAACATGTATTGCTCTTGAAATAAAAACAACAGTTATTAAAAATTAAATAAAAACTAGAAAACTAGAGTAGGGAGAAGCTCAGAGCCCCAGTTATGCAAGCTCTTTTTCAAAGAATCAAATACTAATAAAAAAACAACAACAATAATAATAATGGTCAACTAAATAGGACTCTTACTACATTCCAGGAATATTGGCTGTACTTAGTTCCTTGCCTAGATTACCTTAGTATGACTTTTACCATAACTGAGAGTTAGTGGTTATTGTTATACTCATGTTACAGATGGGAAAATAGATTTTGAGTTTATCCAGGTGGTCTCATTGCAGAGCCCCTGTCTCCTCCATGAGGTCCCTCAGCTGCTTGGACTGAGCCAACATATTAGAGAAGAAGTATCTGAATTCAGGAACTTCCCAGACACCAGATCCAGAGCTACACAGTGAACCTTCATGTTCTTTCTACCTGTAAAGATGAGGACCCTAAAGGAGGGTCCTGCCAGGGTCCATCTCAGGACTTACAACCAGTGGTACCTGAAAATTAAGGCACTCTGGATTTATTGCTCTGGGTATTCTAAGTGTTTTACTTGTCTAATGCCCTTTATTTTCTATAATAAATCTATGAGATAGAAATTATTATTATCCTCTCCTAATGCCCTTTATTTTCTATAATAAATCTATGAGATAGAAATTATTATTATCCTCTCCATTTGGAAGAAATTAAGATTTAGCAATTAAGTAACTTGCCCAAGGTCACATTTAGTTAATGAGTGATGGTTTGGAGCTGGCTGGAAAATCCAGACCACTTAGGCAGAAGTGAGAAAACTGAATTGTGTGGAAAGAGGGTTGGAATGGAAGAAGGGAGGAAGAAAGAAGAAAATATTTCAGAAGAGAGGAACAGGACCTCTCTGAACAGATTCCTTCTCTGACCTTACTCATGTGTGAAGCAGAAACATGTATCATACAAAATGTTTCTCACTGCTTTAGCTTTACCTGGTACAGAAACAATTAATGGTTTTGTATGATTCAGAGTGTATATTCCAGATGCATCATTAATCACTGTTCAAATGTAAAATGTCACCAAAACTCAGTGGCTTCTCTGGGAGTATAGGCACAGCTGCAACATTCTGTATCTGTGATTTTTGAGATTGTTTATATGCTGCGCTAAACAATCACTCTGTAGGTAGTTTCAACAAAGCTATTTGAATCTAATTTCAAAAAAAGGCCAAAGTTGCCATTCATAAAGATGTAAAGGGCATCATTCTAGAGACAACCAGCAAACAAGGACTGGGGGCAACAGCCAGGGGGAAAATCCAGCCAGGTGGACACAGGATCCCAGCAGGTCAGGAGAACAGAGATCTAAGCAGGCCGGCCGGACCAAAGGGAGACCAAGCAGGCCAGGGCTCCCTTGTCATAGAACTGCTGTTCAGAATCAAATCTGCCATCCCTGGGAGTCTTTGAGAACCTGGAAAGCAAAATGGGATATTGGCCACAAGTACAGGTAGGAACCACAAGTATAGGCAGGAATCAAATTTAGGGCACAAGACCATGCCATTTGATCTCAGCCATTAAAACTAATGAACTAGATGGAGTACTTTAAATTCTAAGATTAGTCTTTTTGACATATGGGCGTACTTGGGTTCAGCCATCTTATGCCTAATTGCTTTTCAGTTGAGTCTTGTGGGTTTTCTAGATAACGTATGGCATCATTTGGAAATGATGCACATACTGTCTCCACTTCCCTAAGCAGTACATCTATTCTCATCTTTTTTGCATTGCGTAGGACTTTGAGGACACTTCAGGCCCACACTTTCTCATCTGAAACTCTAGGGCCAGAGTTCAGAATTCAGAATTTTTCAAATTTTAAAAAGGTGATTATCATTTCCCGTAATTAGGTGTAAAGCAGCACTCCTTAACTAAACACATAAATATGTTTTCAACAAACAGAATGAATGTTCTAAGGATAAAGACTGTACAGTTCAGGGCAAGTTTGGCTAGATTTTATTTACACACATGTACTTTAGGTTTTCAGAGCTTTGGGATTTCATAATTGAAGATAAAGAAGTGTGAACATGAATTAAGAAATAGTGGCTATAATGGGAATTTTTAAAATTAAATTTATGGGGGTGACATTGGTTGATAACACTGAGTTTCAAGCGTAAAAGTTTATGTTATCTGTATATTGCACTATGTGTTCACCACCCAAAGTCCAGTCCCCTTCCATCACCATGTATTTCACCTCTTTAGCCTCCCCCAACCCTTCCCTTCTGATAACCACCAGACTTTTGTCTGTATCAGTTTTTTTGTTGTGCTGTTTTCTGTTTTAAATCCCTCATGTGAGTGAAATCATATGGTTCTTGTCCTTTTCCATCTGACTTATGTCACTTCTGATACTCTCAAGATGAACCATTGTTGTCACAAATGGCAGTATTTTATCTTTTCTTACAGCTAAGTAGTATTTCATTGTATATATGTAGGACATATAATGTATATCATATGTAGCATATATACCTAAATACACATTAGGCATTTAAGAAGTTGCATTAGTGCAGTTAACTCACCATGGCTCTATCTTTTCCAGCAATGCAAATTATAACACTGTTTGGTCCACATAAAACTCAAATGCAGTTTTCACACCAGTTTTAAAATGCAGAAGAAAATATATCTTAAAACCGTTTATTAGGTTTTCTGTCTGACTTTCATAGGGCTTCCCCAACTCTTACAGGCCAGCACCCATTTACTAGGCTGTCTGAGATTAAAAGGAGCACTAGATCCCTGTGCCACATGTTCCACTCCCACTTGGGTCTTCTTTCTATGTTCAGAGGTCAGAGAGGTATGTGTTTGCTTGTTTTCTAGTGTTTAAACAAGGTTGCTTCTTTCTCACAAACTAATTTTCTTAAGATGATTTCTAGGAAGGTAGAAATATTGCATTTATCTGACCATCTGTTCAGAGCGCACTGGTTCATTAGAACAGACTGCCAACTGGTTCACCTTTCAGAACTTTAATAAAATATTTTAAGCAAAGGTCAGATGAATAGCCTACTTTCCCTTAAAAAAAAAAACAAATACATATACATGCATACCCATCACATCATCCATTCACACAAATGTGCATAAAATCATACTCATCAATATACATACCTTGCTGCACACACAGCATGTATAATCACATACAACATGTATATACACATACATGCACGCATTTACTCTTATGCATGCACATCTGTCACACACACATACAGATACTCAAATTTTTACATATACCTATCACACATGTTTGTACAAGCACATGTGTATGCACTCATATGTCCCTACACACATACCTGTAGTAGGCTGAAAGGTGGTCCCCCAGAAATATGAGGACCTAATTACTGACATTGTTACCTTACTTGAGAAAAGGGTCGTGACTAAAGTTACTGAGGGTTTTGTGATGGAGAGATCAGCCTGTATTACCTGGATGGGCCCTAAATGCCATCATTGCCTTTATAAGAGAGAGGCAGAGAGAGATGTGACACACATGTAGAGGAGAAATTCTACATGAATACAGAGGCAGAGACTGGAGTGACGTGAACAGTCCAGGAAAGACAGTAGTCACTAGAGGCTGGGAGAGGAGATCAGGTTCTCCCCTAGGACCTCTGGAGGGAATGCCGCCCCACCTACATCTTGATTTCAGCCCAGTGAGGCTGGTTTTGGACTTCTGGCCTCCTTAACATATTTACACAGACATGTATACCCATGCATACACACATATATACCGTAGTTACTTATGTACACAATCATGGACATACTTATACATTCAAATACATATACAATTGTAGATATGTGCCAATAAGTTAGGTTGGTTATCTCTAAAACACCTTCAATGAAAACAAAAACTTGAAGTATACAGTCTTCAAATAAAATAAATATGTAAATAAGATGTCAAAATATTAATGACAATTGGAGGATACAATGACTTTTTCCCCATATTTAGTCTTACACATAAATAATAACCAACATTAGACAAAAGCTTATGCTAATTGTTTAATAATCACAAGAATCATATGCATGAGAAACTGAGAAAGGGTTACAGAGTGAGGAGCTGAGATGCAAGGATTAGGCATTAGGATGCCAGAGGCCACATTTAACCAATAAGAAATAGTCTTTTAAAATTTCAACCTTTTTTTTTAATAAAAACCTCTATTTAGTGACACATCTCACCAGTGTCACTTGCTACTTTATTGGAAGCCATAGCACCTGTGCACTTGCTGGAATCAGGGTTAATTGGGTCATCTTAACTGCAATCAAAATTCTATCCGGTAAGGGCCTTTTCTTTTCCATGCTCTGCCCCTGCCTGCCCCACCCCCATCCTGTACGAGGCATTCTGCCACTGGAGACACCACATGCCATGTGCACTGTGCACAAAAAGATGTGAGCTGGCACCAACAGCAACTTGACTGAGCACCTGAAATTCTGCTCCCTCCACTGGGCCACCTGGAACCACTCAGAATCTTGGCTCTCTTTCTTATGATTGTGATTTTAGAAATATTCTCGTTTTTGTGCCATGTGTATAGGTCACATATTCTGATGTACAAATCAAAATCATGCTATGATAAATACATGTTTATTTTAAGGTACAGAATATTACTAATCGAGCCTTCCTAAAAATAGAGACATAATTATGATACCTACAGACCTCCTCGTAGTGCAGCCATGAATAGCAAAGTATTTTTAGGCCAGATATTCTGAACAAGCCCGATTCTGTCTGATCTTGGAAGCTAAGCAGGGTCAGGCCAGGTTAGTACCTTGATGGGAGATCACCTAGGAACACCAGGTGCTGTAGGCATAAATAAAAATACATGATATAATAAAATAAATAAATAAATTTATACTCCTTAGGGGGTTTTTCTTTTAGGGCACTCCAGACAATCATCAGATTATCTGTTTCTAGTCATCCTATAACACCAAATCCTCAATCTTCAACCACAAGTCCTGGCCAAGTTTTTATCCCAAGATTGTGGGATCACAATATTGTTTATCCAGATTCCCAAAAGCAGCTTCTCTCAGAATGAACTACTTACTTCCTTCCCAAGTAACCCCATGAACAATTACTCTGTCCAGGTTTCCTAGTGTCCACATTCAATTTCATGTGGGTTGGAGGGTAGGTAGATAGTTATTTAAAAGCAGAGTTTAATACTCACCAAAATACCTGGATCCTGCCTTTTACCAATTGTCTTTCTTGAAACCTGACTCTGTCCATGAATCCTATGATCCTAAGTCCACTCCACAAACAGAAGGACAGTAAGAGGGCTTTCTTCTTTAGGGTGGGCCAGGTGGCTAGGGACAGGCTGGGGCAGTGAAACAGATGGAAAGTCCTGAGAGGAAGCGGAAGCCTGTAACTTGAGGAGTAACCAAGGTGAGGAAAGTCCTGCCTGCCTGTGCCTGAGAGGAAGGGCTGAAGCAACTTTAAGAAGAATAAACTGATTGTCTCTGTCTTTTCTGGCCATTGTTAGTTAAACAACGAGGCCATTAAACCGAGGTGGCTCTTAAGTCCTAGCAGCCTAAGTAAGTCAACCAAACACTAAGCCTGTAAGTGCCTCAAGATTGCAAAATCAAAACACATAGGACAATCACAAACAGCCAACCAGGCTTAAAGCTACAGCCAGTCAATAATTTCCTTCCTTTGCTCCAGCTTTTCCCTCTAAAAGCCCCTCCTGGAGTGTCTGTAGTGTTCCAACCACTTCCAGTTGGCATAGCTCCATCTGAATCAATTTTTGCTCAATACACTCAAAATTTTCAATATGCCTCAGTTTATCTTTCAGCAGCATAAAAGGACCAGCCAACACAAAGGCCATGTCCAAAGGCAGTAAGCAGCTCTGGCCAACAGATTTCTAGGCAGATATTTCAGTGAAGACAATGGAGGGTTTATTTCTTGGATTTGTTTTAATTTTTTTAAAAACTGTAAATACGTGAGGAAAGTGGCCTTGCCCTCAAAGACCTCTGGTCTCTCTCCCTTATCTTCTTTCATTTGTTCTGGAAAGTGTGCTCAAGTGAAGGTGACAATCCTAATCAGAGACAAGGTGAGGACTGTACAAGCAAATGAAAATATGACAATCAGCCAGACCTTGGAGAAAAAAATGTAATTGCCGCTTTTCACAGGAGGACATCAGGCAGGAAATGGCAGTTCTCTGAGATAAGCCACAAGCGGCCCCTATCTTAGGATCTCAGTGAATTCTCCTGATGTGTCCCAGAGGGTGGTAGAATGTTAAAGAAGAAATAAAGCAGAAGGGAGGTGTTCCAGGTGGGGAGGAGGTGTGGCTCTTAGCTACACGAGATCACAAAACTAGCAGTGTCAGTCACTTCCATACATGGACAATGGAAAAACTGTGACATTCTATTGTGGCCGCAATCCTTGCATGAACTTTTATGTAGTTTTTTCCTTTTTCTAAAGTGGAATGATTTATACCATTTGAATGAAACCTTCCCCTGTACATAAAATTGACATCCAGCGTGTACTGTTGTGATGTTGTCTTCTACATCCTAGGATTTAAAACCAATTTCTCTGCTTCTCATGATTTTTGCTTCTGTTGGTTCAAAATAGTTACTGTGCTAGGTTACAGGTGTTTGCTCATTTTGAAATCTGGGAATGTTTCTTGAATTTGAAGGAAAAAGATTGCCACACAATGTTTATCTGTAAAATAAGAATCAAAGAAAAATTTGAAGTGAGAGCCCAGTAGAGACTCCTTTATTTCTATTATTCTTTCTTTCCATCTTCCCTTGCGTTCTCCTCAGTTACATATTACTAACTGAAGAACAATTTGTGGATTAAAGTTGTTTCCTCTGTTTTGGGGCAGTCATCAAGATGAACCCTTTGAGAACACAAATGAAAGGGAAATGCTCACCCTTTGTATTCAGTGAAAACTGAACACATGCTAAGGACTGAGATATTAGGGCAAATCATTTTGTCTTGTGCCAGACTTTTCCCCCAGAGCAAGTTCTCCCCAAACGTGGAGTGGATTCTAATGCTGATGGCAATTATCTAGAGCTGAATTACCGACACTGTAGGACATGGACCCCTGACCATTAGGTTTATATGGGCTGGACCACTGGTGTATGTATGCCTTACCTGTGCTTTGAGGGGACTGAGAGAAAGGAGGCAGTTCTGTTCAGCTGAGAACTTAGAGAAACACGTTATAAAATACCCCCAAGATGATGCCCTTGTGTTCCTCTGGACCAAACGGTAGGCAGGCATATACGGCCCAGAAGCAAGCTTGGATGGAGAACATATAAGCATTCCTTAGGAATCCCTAGAAATTAGTTGGTGAAAAAACATCAAGAATAAAACTCTCCTGTATGTAGATTTTTGCATGTGGGGAATTATTAATTATCTTTAAAATTGACCTTAATTTACATCCCCAAGCACTGGGAGTGAAACACAGTGATTATAACTTATTTCTACTCGTTCTTAACTAAGCAAGTTTTTTAAAACATGTTTCATATTGAAAAGTACACAGATTTTAAATGCAAAGTTTCTCAAATACGTATACATCCATATAATCATAACCTAGATCAAGATATGGAATATTTCTGGCCAATACTCTCTCATCTCCCACCGGTAACCAATATGCCAGCTTTCATCGCTATGCAGTAGTTTTGCCTGGAGCTGAACTTCCTATAAATTGAATAATGCAATATGTAGTCTTTGTGTCTGGTTCTTTTATTCACTAGTACGGCTGTGAGAGTCATCAGATTATTGTGTTTTTATTATTGCTGTGAGGCATTCCATTATGTGAATATATCAGAATGTATGTATCCACTCTAACGTTGATGGGCAGTTGAGCTGTTCTTATTTGGGGCTATGGGCAATAACGGTACTATTTCTGTACATGTAGTTTGGTGGATGTTTACACTCCTGTTGTGTATGTGCTCCGGACTGGTGCTGAGGGTTATAGGGAATGGATACACTTACCTTTGATGAGACGGTTTTACAATGTGGTTCTAACTATTTCCACTTCCACCACCCCTGTTTGGTTGCCAATAGACTGCATTTAGCCATTCTGCTTGGTGTACAATAGTTTCACAATGTAGGTATTTGTTTGAATTTATGATCCTGAGCATCTTTTGGTACTGCTTCATCTGAATATCTTTTTTTGTAAAGTCACTGTCTTTTGCTTCAGTTTTTTTTTTCTTATTGATTTGTATAAAACAATAAAATGGATGGGATAGATACATAGCTAGATAACTAGGAAAAGACATTTAACAATACATAGATCAAGCAATAGGTATTACTAACATCTTCTAGCTTGTGGCTTGCCTTGTCATTCTCATTGTGTTTTGCTTAAAGTATTTAACGAAGTCCAATTTATCAATACTTTCTTTTTTGATTAGGATATTTTGACATAGGTAAGGAAATCATTACTAACCTATGTTCAAGAAGATATTCTATATCTTTTCTTCTTATATTTCTTTATTTACTTCACAATATGTAATGAGCAGCTTTCCATGTAATAGGTAAAACTTCCCTGCTGACAGAAACACAACATTCAATTAGAAGCTGGTAATAGGAGACCCATAGGAAACAAGTAACACCAAAACAATGAAAGAACATCACAAACATGGAAGTTTAGGAAGCAGGTGTGTTGCCCTATTAGCTTCAGGGAAAACATGAGCCTTCAAGGTATAAGGTAAAACTCATCATGATGGTCATGGTGAGATGGGTTGTGTCTAATTGTGCACAGACTGTGACTCAATTGCTTTTCCCTCAGCTTTTGCATCAGTTGCCTCATCTCCTTCCCAGTCCTTTCCATATTCTCTTCTCCCATCCTGGCCTGTGGCTCTCCAAGCTTCTGAATCACATCCTATTTTACTGCCAAACATGGAACCACCTATGGTTTCCTTTAAGCACACAGCACTCACCAGCTGCCAAAGGGAGGACCAAAGACTCCCTTGCTCCTTTTCATCCTTTTTTTTTTTTTTTCATTTTCCTGGTTGGCATTTTTCATGTTTTTTTTTCCCCCCTAACTTGCTACTCTCTGGATGCCATGGCTGCTGGGCCTATCCTTGTTCTCTCTTCCATCTCCCAATTCTCACCACACGTGTGCCCTGGAGACAGAACCCACAGACCTGCCCACCTTCCACTACCTACTCTTGGGGCTGCCCCTGGCCCTCAGAGCCACCACAAGCAGATTCTTCTATATTTTGTGTTAGATGCTTTACTGTTTTATCTTATACATTTAGGCCTGTAATGCATCTCACAACAATTTTCAAATTTGGTATGAAATAGGAGTTGATGTTGTTTCTCCATATGGATTCCAGTTGCCTCAGTACTATTTGTGGAAAAGACCAGCCTCCCACACTGCTTTCTTCACACAAATTGCAGTGGCTTCCCCCAGATAAATTAGGGGAACATATATGAATGAGTCTGCTTCTAGACTAATACTGTCTTCATTTCGATAGCTTTATAATAAACAAATCTTCATATCTGCTAGTGTAAGTACTCTATCTTCCTTCTTCAAGTTGGCCTAGGCTATTGCAGGTATTCAAATGTCTTATGTATTTTAGAATTAGATTGATAATATACACACGCACACTGCTAAGATTTTTAATAATAGGATATTATTGAACCTACAGGTCAATTTAGGGAGACCTGATATAGTAATGACATTTTCTTCATGAAACAGGGTGAGTTCTTCTTTTTAATCAGGTCATCTTTAATTCCTTTTAGCAATATAATTGGCAGTATAGAGGTCTTAAATCTCTTTTTAAAAATTTTCCTAAATGCTTCAGTGTTAGTATTTTTAGTAGATTTCTTCCTAGGTACAAAAATTTTTACTATTTTAATTGTAACTTCTAATTAGTTGGTGCTAGTTTATAGAAATAAAATTGATTTTTATATATTCATGTTATACCCAGCAATCTTGCTAAATTTACTTAACAGTTCTAGTAATTTGTATATTCTTCGAATTTATATATTCTTTTCCATTTTATATGTAATCATGTCAACTACCAGTAATGACAATATTGTTCATTCTTTCCAATCTTTATAAATTTTATTATTCTTTATTGCTTTGTTGCACCAGCTAGGGTCTCCAGTACATTGTTGAACTAGTGACAATGCATATCCTTTGTTTTGCTCCTGAGCTCAGGTGATGTAATCAGTATTTTACCACTAAGCATTAACTTATAATATATCTGATCTGGGATGTTCTTTTCCATTTCTGGATTTATAAGCATTTTAAAAATATATAAATTTTAAATTTTATCAATGTTTTTTCTGCATATTTTCAGAAAATCATGTATTTTTTTTTCATTTTTGTGCTAATGTGGAAAATTACATTGATACATAATAGTTAAATCGACTTGGCATTATTTGATATGGTTTGCTATTGCTAGATCACTAGAATTGATTTGTCGGTTTTTTAGTGCCTACACTTGTGAAAAAAATTATCCAGTAATTTTCCAGTCTCATAAAGTCTTCATCTGGTTTTTATTACAGTGTTACATTTGATACACAAAATGAATTGCAAAGTACTTCCTTTTCTATTTTTTAAAAGATTTTTTTGTTTAACTTATGTTATTTTTTCTTTTAAATTTTTAAAGAATTCACCAGTGAAACTATCTGGGCCTGAAGCTTGTGGTTGTTGTTACTGCTTCTTTTATGAAAATGCTTTTAAACAGAGATTTGTTATTTTTAAAATATAGAAATCCCAATTTTTTGATAATTATCAAGTTCCTATCAGACTGATCCTCTCACAGATAACACTTTTAAACTCTGAGTGAAATACAATAAAAATAAATACAATTACTTAAAAGTACTAGGGACAGAATAAAGGCAGATTTTAGAAAGAAGTTGAAGTTCAAAAGAAAAGAATAGCATGAAAAGTTTCACTTTTTTTTTTTTTCAGTAGCTAAAAGCCAGAAGGCAGGGCAACATATGTGGCAGTTAAAATTCCAATAAAAATCCTAGCCTATAATTTCTCAGGCCTAAAGATTCAGAAAACATAATTCCATAGTTGCTGGGAAATAAAAAATCCTGGAAAGGTAGAATTAAAGAGAGGGAGTCCCAAATTCTGGCTATCTGTTCAAACCATGGAAAAACCATGCATGTGTAGTGAGACTCAAAGAAGCCCAGGTAAAGACAAAGAAATTAACTGATATTTGAGCTGTTGTCTAAGATACAGAATTTCAGTTTAAGTCTAACCAAGTTTAATATTTCATAAAAAAAAAAAAATTAACACTCTTTGGAGGTACATAACAGAATCCAGAGTATCTTCTAGAGAACATTCACAATGTTCTACTGTTTAACCCCAAATTACTCAACATACAACCAAGAAAATGTGACCCATTCTCAAGAAAAATGATAATCAGCAGAAACAAACTACACAATGACCTAGGTGTTGTATTGGGGAGATAATTATTTTAAAGAAGCTATAATTAAGTATGCTTAATTATAGAAAGAAAAATATGTCAAGAGAGAATTAAGAACTATAAAAAAATAGATGAAAATTCTAGAACTGGAAACATAATACATAAAAATTTTTAAATTTACTGTATCAGCTTAGCAAAAGATTTGAGGTGACAAAGGAAAATGCTAACAATGAAGATACAAAAATTATCCCATCTGAAAGAGATTTTAAAAATGAATAGATTTAAAGAAGAATAAAAGCTAATATGTGTAAATGCAAATTTGAGAAAAATGGGACAGAAAAAAATAAAAATAAATAGATTGAAGAAAGATATAACATGAGATCAATTAGTCTGTTTTTCTAAATTTCTACATAGCAAATTACCATAATTTCAGCAGCTTTAAACAATGCACATTTACTATCTCAAAGTTTAAGTCAGAAGTCTAGACAGGCTTAACTCGGATTCTTTGTTCAGAGTCTTTCAAGGCAAAAATCAAGGTGCCATCCAGGCTGGGCTCATATCTAAAGGCTCTGGAAGGAATCTGCTACCAGGCTCATTCAGGTGTTCAACTCAATTCAGTTTCTTGCAATTTTAGGACTGAGGTCCCATGTTCTTGGCTGTTTGTTAGCTGAAAGTCACTGTCAGCAATATGAGGTCTCTCAGATCCTTCTATGTGATTCCCACTATCTCATTAATAAAGAACCTTTTTTATTTTTTAATGTCAAGTACCCCTCATGCTTCAAATCTGACTTCTGTAAGATTTGAAAACTATCTGCATTAACCACGTAATGATTAGACTAGGCTCACCCCAATAACTTTCTTTTTCCCATTTAATTTAACATATTCATGGGAATGATATCTCATTCACAGTCCTAGGGACTGGGCAATAAATATTTCAGGACTGTCTTGTGATTCTTCCTGCCATAAACAGTATGCATAAGAAAATTGAGGTGCTTATATTAATATTAGATACAGTAGAGTTTAGACATAAAAAGCAAACTTTAATATTAAAAAGGGAAATTAACATAAATGAATATATACCTAATAACCGAGCTTTAAAATATATAAATCAAAAATTGACAGAATTAAAGGGAGAAATAGACTAGACCAAAATCATAGCTTGTGATTTTAATGCTTCTCAAAAATTAATAACTAGACAAAATTTACTGAGATACAGAAAATTTGGACACCATTCACACCTTGACCTGATATTTATTTCTAGAACACTACTCCTAATAATTTAGAAGATACATAATTTTAAAGGGTGGAACATTAACCAAGCTGGGCCATTTGTGAAGCCATAAACAATATAAATTTAAGAGAACTGAAATCATGTGTTCATATGTTCTCGTCACAAGATAATTAAAATCAATAGGAAGAAAAGATATATAAAAACATGATTTGGAAATTAAACAACATACTATGAAATCTAGGGATTAAAGAAGAAATCTCAATGAAAATTAAAAATAAAGTTTGAACAGAATTATAATGAAAACATAACATTAAAATTTGTGTATCTCTAAGATAATATATAACTATAAATGTTTATATTAGAAAATAAGAAAGGTCAATATGACCTAAAATTCTACCTGAAAAAAACTAAGTAAACTCAAAGTAAAAAGAAAGGCAATAATCAAGATGAAAGTAGAAATCAATCAAATAGAAAATAGACAAATGATGGAGAAAATTAAATTCCAAAGCTGGTTCTATAAAAAGATCAACAAAATTAAATTTTAAAAAAGTTCTAAACTGATCATAAAAAGAGAACACAAATCACCAAAATCAGGAATGAAAGAAGAGTTATTATAGGTTCTTCATTATAGAGTCTACAATCATTAAAAAAATAGGCTACTATGAAAAACTTTATGCTAAAAAATTCAAATACAGTGAGATGAACAAATTTTTTGAAAAAGTTATCTTAAGTAAACTGACACAGATGAAATAAAATTGTATAGCCCCAAATTGATTTTTAAAATAAAATTTATTCTTTAAAAAAGCTTCCCATGAAGAAAAATTCAGGCCTATGTAATTTTATTGGTGAAATATAACATTTTAAGCGGAAATAGCACTGGTTTTGTGCAATTTTTTTTTAAATTGGAGAAAAAATATTGTTTTATGAAGTCAGAATAAACCTAATGGCAAAATCTGAAAAAAAAATTAGAAAAAAATATTGCTGACCAATGTCCCTCATAGGCATAAATACAGTATCCTTAAAAATACTTGTGAATTGAATCCAGAAATATATAAAATTGATAATCTATAATAACCAAGTAGCATTTATCCCAGTAATGCAATGTTGGTTTAAGATTCAATAACAAAATAATCAATTCATTTCATCACATTAACAGAATAAAAGAATACCCATATAAATACCATAAATGAAGAGAAAGCATTTGAAAAGATTAAACATTCATTCATGATAAAACAAGAAACTCTCAAAATTAGAAATATAAAAACTGTTTTATAATTTTGTCATTTCCAAAATAATTCAGCAATGGCATATTTAACAGTGAAACACTAACATGTTCCATTTAAAAAAGGAAACAAAACAACTATAACCAGTTCATCACAGGGGGTTCCCATCCAAGATAGAAACGTAGGAGGCTCCTGAAGTTGCCTCTTCTCAAGGACACACCAAATCTACAGCTACACACAGAATAATACCCACTGAAAGAAATCCGGAAACCAGCTGAGCAAAGACTTACGCAACAGATGGAGGAAAAAAAAATCAACATTGAAACAGAAAGGCTGATACACACTGCTGGGGTGAACCTCACCTGGCACAGCAACATATAATCAGGAGGGAACTCACAACCCTCACCTTCTCTTTGAGAAGCAAAGAATTTGGACCCAACATCTAATGCCCCAACTTTAAGACTCCTACCCAAAAGAGCTTCAATATAAATGTTATGTTTTCATGATCAGGTAGTACTTTCTAATTTTCACTGTGATTTCTTCTTTTATTCATCAATTTTTAAGTACACTATGTTAGAGAACATGCTCTGTATTATTGTGTCTTAACTATGGTTCTGCATTAGGTTGATTTTTGTAAATGTTCTATTGGCATTTGCAAAAATGTATATTCTGAATTTGCTGATTCTAGAGTCCTGCCTATATGCAACATATTTCAATTTGGTCAAATTTCTTATGCAAATCTTCTGTATCATTAATGATTTTTTCTGTCTGCCTCTTGTCAGTAACAGGGATATTAAATCTTCCTCTCTGGTTCTAAATGTATTTACTTATCCTTCCAATTTTGCCAACCTTTGCTTTATACAATTTGAATTTCGTTACTAGATATATGCAAATTTAGGACTTTTGTATCTTCGAGTGGAATTGATTATGAAATCTTATTTCAAAGTATATTCTAATTTATATCTCAATATCTCAATAGAGATATGTGAGGTTTGATGAATTAGTGCTTAAATTTTTTTTCCATCTTTTACTCTCGACCTATTTTTTATCAAACTATTTTCAGTGTATTTCTCTCATAAAGAACATACATTTGGGTTTTGAGATTTTTAAATTATTATTCAAGTTGATAATCTTATCTCTTAATTGGGTTGCTTAGTCCATTTTTAATATAATTAAGGAAGTTGAGTTTATGCCTAGAACCCTGCAATTAATCTTTTACTTTTTCTATTTTTCTTTGTTGCTATGTTCTTCCTTTGTCTTCTTTTTTGATAAATCAAGTACTTTTTATTCTTTTACTTCTCTTAGTTATTAATTCTTATATTATTATTTAGTGGTTACCCTAGAGCTTATAATGCATATCCTTTACTTACTACATTTTTCTCTATTTTTATTACTTCCCAAATAGTGTCAGTTCCTTTTAATTGTGCTTACATCCTTCTGCCCTATTCTTTATTGGTTGTGTCTAACATGTTATAAACCCTATAAGACATAGTTGTTATTGTTTTAAAGAGTCAATATTGTATTATCTATACCCCCACATGAATCTTTTTACTGCATTTTATTGTTTTATTCTGTCCTGAAATTTCTGTGAAGGATCACTTTTCTTGAGCCTGAACTTCTAATATTTTTGTACTGCAGATATACTGGTATCAAATTGTCTAATGTTTTTTCTATCTTAAATAGTCTTTTCTTAGCCTTTAATTTTGAAGGATATTTTAACAATGTATATCATTCCAGGGTGGCAGTTCTCTGCCCTCAGCCCTTTAAAGATGACAATCCATTGTTCACTGGCTTTTATGTTATCTGTTGCGAAGCTGATCATCAGGTTTATTATTGCTACTTTTTAGGGTAACATGCCTTTTTTTTCCCCTGTCTGCTTTTCAGGTCTCCAGGAGTTTGACAAAGTTTTCTTTTATGAACTTTGTAAGAAGATGCTTAAAATTATTTTCATAAAGGTTTATCTAAATGTAATACCTATAATCCTTACTGTTCCCAAGAGATGAAAAAGAAAAATGAAGAATTCAAACCCAGTTAATTACATTAACCTTTCTTGGCAAGAGAATTCTTAACTATTTAAAAGAATTCTTAATCTGATTTTTAAAAGATAATCTAAAAATATTATGATATTTGGAGAAACAATCTCCTTTAGAATAACACTAGAGATTTTCAAATCATTTCAGTTATGATGTCATCTTAGAGTCCATCCTCAATTCATACCTCACAAAATTAGCAATTCTTGTGTTTTAATCTAATACAAAACCAAATACAGCCAATTCTTTATTTGTGGGTTCTGTGTTTCTGAATTTGCCTACTAGCTAAAATTTATTTATACTCCCCAAATCAATACTCAGGGTGTTTTTATTGTCATTTGTGAACATGTGCAGAGTAGTGAGACATTTGAGCCATCCAGAATGCTTATGTTCCCAACTGAGGTCAAACAAGGTGAACCTTTGCTCCTTTCAGCTCTCAGACTATAAACAGGTCCTTTTCTCGGTCTATTTGGTGCTAGGTTTTTGCATTTTTGCGGGTAATCTGCTTAAAATGTCCTCAGGCATGGTGTTTAAGTACTATCTAGTGTTTCTAAGTATAGGAAGGCTATGATGTGTCTTAAGGAGAAAATACATGTATTTATGCTTCATTCAGGCATGAGTTTAGTGTTGTTGGCTATGAGTTCAATATTAATGAATTAACCATATATGTTAAATAAAGTGTCTTTAAACAGAAACACACACAAAACAAGGTAATGTGTTGATTGGTTCACAAAAATATTGTGCCTAGACACAGGAATGTGATTCTGTGTTTCCCCTAGGAGCAGTGGTTCTGTATTCACTAATTCAGTGTTGTTGTGACTTTATATAACATAACTATCATAAATAACAAAAATCAACTACAAATGTAAAAGTTTGAGACAAGTAGTAAAATTGAATGTCAAGCAGAATTTGGATATTTTCAGATTTAAAACACTCTTCAGTTATGAACTGGTGATTTAGATTTAAAAATAGTTTAACTATTAATAATATATTCTGCAAAAACAACTGGGTGATTTACTAAAAAGAGAAAATTTAAATCCCATTTGCAACTTAATTTCAGTGGTAGGAGACTTTCTTTACTTATCTAATACATTTCTCAACTGAAATATATTTTCTCTCAAAATGGCAGAACAACCACCTACACTTGCTCTTCCTGTCTTGCAGCCCTTATTCCCATAGACTGATATCGCTTACAAGTGATAGAAACATCTATGACAACAGCTCATGAAGTAGAGGTTACTTTCAATGTAGTCACATTAGGTGATATTGTTCTACATTGTTCTGGCTTTTCTGAAATAGGTAGAAAGATTCAGAGCATCTATTCTGAAGCCAGACCTCTGAGCTGGAGTGTAGGCTCTGCCACTTACCAGCTGTGGGATATCAGACATACTTCTTAAATTCACAGAGCTTCCTCATTTATAAATAATGATTTAAAAAAAAACTGAGTTAGAGGATTAAATAAGTTAACACTTATAAAGCACTTGGGAGAGTGTCTGTACATCATATATGATAAAAATGGTTCAATCATCATTTTTATTAGAAGCCTTGTATGTAAGATAAAGATGGACTAGAAGGAAGTGTGAGTGACAGAATAATCACACTGGTTGATCTTTTGGGAATGTGTTTTTCTCCCTTTCCTGCTCAGAATGTGTGTTATGTCTTAGATGTCAACATTAATTGCCTATTGATCAAATCTACAGATGATATAGAAATAGAATGAATTCAAATTATTTTCCCTTTTAAGGCACATGCTATACTGCTATGAAAGTTACTTTTATAAAACTTAAAACCTCTCATAATTCCCAATGCATATAGAAAATGCCAAACCCTTTTTTGTAATTTGTCTTCACCAAAGATTTCCTGATTCATCCTTTTCATATCAAGAGAAACAGCTTCCAAAAAACATGAGAGTAAAGAATTCTATCCTGTTTCATACAAGGAGCATACCTAGAGTATTGGTTTCTTGTCTAGATAATAAACAACCAAAACATCACCAACAAATTTAAATTTGAACAAAAAAAGAACAGTAAAAAAGGATCCAGCACAATGTCCTTATGAACAACTCAAGGGTCAACCTAAAAATAGGTAATTTAATGGGAAAGAAGAGATGTGAGTCGTGTGTTTGTGCCTGTTGTCCGCGTGAACAGAGGTGTTCTGATTTCCACTGTGTGAAGATGGAAGAGAGTAAGTGAGAACTATAAAAAGATGAATTTCTATTCAACAGAAGACAACTTTATAGTGATTATACTTAACTAAAATTACAGTAGCCTACCTTTAAAAGAAGGTCTATGATTTTGTTTAAATGATCTAAAGAAGTTACCTAGCTTCTTAGAACTGTATTCATCTCTGAGTAGTTCTGATGAATAAAGTGGGAGCTAAAAGAATATGTAAACTAGGAGCAATAATTTAAATAATTTAAAACCAAGTTCTGAATCATATCCTTTATAGATAATCATGAATATGCAATGTGCATGGGCATAGTTTCCAAATGCTTGCTAGATAGTAAAGTGAAAAGTAAAATACATAAAGAATTTTATATATCTTAATACACCTTCCTTTTGCAAACTAAAGTTTTCCAAACTCTCCAAATAACACAAATGAGTTGTTACTTCTAAATTTAAAACTCAAGCAAAAGCAGCAAGAGTCTATCATCAAAAAACAAATCAGTTTTAATCTAATTTTTTATTAGACTAAATTTAAAAGATTCAAATTAATAGAATATTTTCTTTTCACAATCATCAGTCTAAATGCTTAGTTTTTGTGTTTATTTAGTCTCAATATTTTTGGACAAATTTTAAACATTGATTTAAATTAGGTACTTCTGAATACTTACTACTCAAACTTGATTTTATCTTAGCACATTTATATGAACATATTTTTTATCCCATTGCAATATGCTGATTGGTTTTCTCCCCTCAGACTCTTTAATTAAATATGTCAGCCATAAATAGTTCTGAAAATATTGGCTTTATCTCTCAAAAACTAAAGATTGTTAAACATTTTAGAAAAGGCAAATCTTGACTGACATTCAATTAAGTAAGTCTCCAGATTCAAATGCTTCTCATTTTTGCATATGGCCTTTGCAAAGGATTAACACACCAACCTTTTTTATCTTCTAATTTTAGAAAAGCCTTAAGGAGGCAACAGCTGTATTAGAGACAGAGACCACTGCATCCTAACAATTTATAAAAGGAATCTCTAAAAACAAAACAAAACACAGAATCTTCTGCCCTATGTTGCTGAGAAAATGTTTGATTAAGGAAGGAGGGGACAGAAATTTTTATATATCCTCTTGTAAACACTATTCACAAGGTATTTTATTTAATTACATTATAACAAAATAAATTTAAACCTCATAGTTTGATATAACTTAATGCTTTCCTCTTAAGGCTAAAGGAAGGCATTTTCATAGTGGAAACATTCTCTCTTACTCCTTTTCACAAGGTTTTCTCCCAGTCACCTCTCATGATTTTCTTCTCTTTGCAGAGCTACTGACATTAATATCCTGCAAATTTTCTGTTCCAACTGCCTTTTACTGTCAATGATGTGCTGAAACAGGAGTGAGCACATGCTGTCTCCTAAATCAGTATTTCCAAAACTTAGCACACCTTACAGTCACCTGGAGGCCTTATTAAAATGGATTGCTGGTCCTTGCCCACAGAATTTCTGATTTGGTAGATCTAGGAGGGGCCAAACAACCTTTATTTCTAACAAGTCCCTGGTAGAGATGAGGTTGCTGGAACACACTTTGAGAACCACAATACTGTATTCTACTTCTGTGTATTTCATCAAGTGCTCCTGGGCCCTATTTCCCTTTGCACTCAAACCTTTAAAAAAAAAAAAAACATTTATTTAGGGGCTCTTTTGCTAATTCTCCTAAGAAATAAGATAGCTAGCCACTATTACTTTATGCAAGATGTTCATTTTTTCCCCACCCATTCTTATTCTCTTAACTCAGCTACCCATTTTGTTTGGAAAATCATTATTTTAAAAGTAATATCAATCTTCCTCTCTCCCTTTTCCTTATAAAATGGTATTGTTCATTTTTTAAAGCAAGGGTTCCCAACCCCCATATTGGTATGGGTCCATGGCCTGTTAAGAACCAGACCACACAGCAGGAGGTGAGCAGTGGACAAATAATCGAAGCTTCATCTGTATTTGCAGCCACTCCCCAGCGTTAACATCATCACCTCAGCTCCAACTCAGATCATCAGGCATTAGATTCTCATAGGAACTCTGGTGAGACCTTGGTGCCAAAAAGACTGGGAATAGCTACTCTTCCCCAGATACAAAAGTTTTGGAAGGACCCAGCCCAATTTCTTCACAAGCATCCTGACTAGATGACAGTCTTATAATCTCATCAGCATCTTTATTCTTCCTCTGCCTTTTTAATCTCTTATCCATAATTCTATGCCAAGACTAAAAATTCTTTTGTTAAATAGCAACAGCTTCTTGCTTTGCAGTGTTGTCATCTTCAGCACCATTTTGGCAGCTGAGAAATAATTCAGAACTGCTTCTTACATCTATTAATTAGCAGCATTAAGACTGTCTACCACTTTGCCCACTTTGCCTTTATCCCCCTCTTCAAACTGAGCCCCCCCACTCGACTTAAGATGAAAACTCTTAATATGACCTCAAATTGACCTTTCCTACAAAGTCTTTCCAGATAAACTGCATCTCACTAAAGATCCTGTAATAATGTTACAAATTCTTTGGTAGTAGACACAACCTGTCCTTGTGTGTACATGTTTCTGAGGATGTTTAGATATGTGTTGCTTAGTTCAGTTAGAAAAGTTGTCTCCATGTAAGGGATTCCCTCCACACTTCCTTTGGTAGTGGTACCATGTAGTGTCTGACCATACAGTTGTGCCAAGTAGTAGGCAGTATCTTCTTTTTAGAGACTGAATGATGTGACACAAAAACTTTATGCAGTGGCTTCAGCATTCCATCTGACTCCCTGAACCATACCAAAACTCCGTGATCTTGGTCACAAGCTCTATTTCTACAGATATAGGGAACATTATCTTAATGAAAATATGTAGTTTACTTGTATCCATAGTACAAATTATCTTGTACTGAGAACCATCTGAATATAAGATTAAGCCAATTTATATAAGCTTGATATTCAGGATTTAAACAAAGATAGATAATCAGATGACATATATGACAATTAGGTAGGTACAAACAGGCAGACAGACAAGCTGAGTGAATACGAAAGGAAAGGAAATACGATGTGGAATCGCTTCTAGAAAAAGGTATATTGGATTTGTTATTCTTACAGCCAGACACGTGAACGCATTGTATGTAAGCTTAAGTGAAAAATGGATGAGGCTGTATCACACAATGTTTGTTGAATGAATTCACTTTCTTGAGTACACATTTTGTGCCAGATGCTATGAATTGCCAACACAGTCATTCTTGCCTCTAAGGCATATGCAGTCCTCCAGAGGATAAAATAAACTATAATACAATGTGTCAGTGTTTCAAGTCATAGCATCAGATACTTGATTTCAGAAAGTTAATGTGTAATTGGAAGGCGAAAAGGCAGATCTGAGCTATTATTTTTAAGATGTTTAGTAAAGACTAAAAGGTATGAAAAGGAGTAGAATAAAGAGAAAGATTTAAATGGGGTAAAGGAGATAGATGGTTTGTAGGCTTCACGGGAAGAGCTGCTAAAAGGAGTGATGGAGAAGTTACAGAAAGCGGGGAAAGTTATACAGACACTTTATCAAGTCCTGGTCACAGTGTAATAACATATTTGAATCAATAGAAGAATAATTTCCAATAAAAATGCTAATGAATTTTTACTGTTGCTGTCACATTATTGAAATCTTTAGATAAAATTATAAACTATCCTAAAAATGCTCTTAAACAGCACATCTAAAAATTAAAAATTATTGAGGAAATAACTCAAAATGCAGAAAAAGCTCAATATAAAGATATTTATCACAGCATATTATATAATAGTGCATTTGAACAAAGGCTCAAAAGTGAAATAGTTAATTATAACAAATCCAAATGATAATGTATTATACAACTATTGCAATTTTTATGAAGATTATTTTAATACTGTAACAAGCATTTTTACTGTATTTAGTAGGGGGATGTAGTTGCATAAGAGATGGGGAGAGAGAAATAAAAAGGACAGACTGAGGAGGAGAAAGCATGAAGAGCACTATGGACAATATAATACACACAGAAAAATCTTAAGCAGTGATATTTAGTTATTTTTATTGTGGAACTATAGGTGGGTCTTTATAGGCAATCAGAAATTATTCCATTTTAGACCAATTATTTTAATATCTCATACTCAGCTGTGACATGATAAACAGGGGTTAGTCCTCTGTTTCCACAGATGTTTTTTTTTTTTTGTAGCAATCATTCTGGAGGGATGTTAATACCTATTAAACTTTTATGTTAAAAATAAAAGTTTATGCTAAATCTGAGAAATGCTGAGTTGATCGCGTTTCTTAACTGCAGCAGGAATTCTCAAAACCTTTATGTTAGTGGTCATCGTGAATATCTAGTATGGTGCAAATTAGTGTTTCACAAATGGATTTGACCACCGAGTAGTTCAATGTGTGGGAATTATTGCACAGAAATAATTTTCTGCCAAACATATGGAGGAATTTTTCGCTTACCGTTGTGTTATTTGCTTTTAAGTAATAAGACAAAATCACTTAATAGCATGTATCTCTGGGATAACCAAGGTGACATTAGGTTAATGAAGAATTTGAAACCTTTCTTTTAATATCTCCTTTTCAGCTCTGACTCTGCAGTCCTATATCATTTCTGTCCTTTCTTCCTGGGAATTAGGTGAATATGCTTGCTAATACCTTCATTCTCTTGCTATCCAACTAGACCAATCCACACCATTATTTCAACTCAGAATCCTTCCACAAACTTCATACTCAGGTCTTCAATTTCTTCCTAAATAGCACCTTCTCAATTTTTTATGATACTCACAGGTACCACAATATGAAAAATTCAACTAGTCTTCTGTCTTTATCTCAATGATAAAACGTCTGCCTACTCAGTAACTCAAGCCAGAAATCTAGTGTTCTGTCTCTTCCATAGGCACCATGCCCTCTCTCACACAGTGTGCACCTTGCCCCTTAGTGACTAACTGACCCCTTTTGCTTACTCTTAGCATATGGTCACTTATCCCTTAGTCTGTGAGACACCATATCAAAACTGATCTGGCCCCAATTCTTCCTCATGAATTCTCAGCCAAATATTGCAAAGCTATCTGGATCATTTACTTAGATTTTCTTAAACTTGGAAAATAAATAAATGGTATCAATTTTTAAAATTTCATTAGCACAATCTGTGAATTTGTGAGTTCAATTCAGTCACCGCTGGCCAAAACAATTATGGCAAGGGGGCCAAGGTCACATCTGTGTAGCTAGAAGAATGTGGTATTTGCATAGCAGATATTTAGATGGCTGGCTTATATAATGCAATATGACCACCTAGACAGCAGAGGCTATGGATTCCTAAACTGGAATGGTAGAAATTCTAAATCAACAGAAAAAAAGAACAAATATTTTGCTACCTGTATTGAAACAGTAGTGAATTGACACAGGAAGTAAGACTTCTGGTAGAAGCTTATTTTTATAATCTGAAAGGATGAGAGAAAAAAATGGAAAAGATGAGAACCACCATATTTCTGTTATAGCTCCTTTGAGATCTGTTGTGCCAGCTGACTAGCCCAAGACATGCAAAAGAGGAGTTTACCAGATGGGGCAGGTCTCTTCTCTAATGCACTTGTGAGTAGCACCAGGAAGAAAGCTGGTACTGCTAACCACTTCAGTCACACCCTGGATGGAAAACTAGACTAAAGAGAAGCCTGTAAAAGCTTGTAAAAGAGCTCTACCTGCATACTTTGACATCAACAAATAGTAGGAAAAAATACAGAGATAAAGAAGATCCACTTCTGGGAATATCTATAATCTATTCCTTCCCTATCTATTTCTGGCTTCTAGAGCTTCATTGTCTAATATAGAAGCCACATGTGGCTATTTAAGTTAAATTAAAATTCAGTTTCTCACTTGTACTAGCACATATTGCAAGGGCTTAATTGTGTCTTCTGACTACCATATTGAGCGATGTGATATAGAATATTTCTTTCCTAGAGCATTAATTAATAATAATATAAAACAAGTAATAAACATTAATTAAGTTATTTTTATAAATTTCAAACGTCCATCTGGAAAAAAATACACACACACACACACACATACACACACACACATATACACAGGCAGCTACTAACTGCAGATCACTTTGTATATCCTAGCAGATAGCTCTGGGCGGGACACAGATAGCAGAGCTTGGCCTGCACCAGAGCCCCTGCTAAGAGGCCCCAAAACGAACACACCCAGTGGCAGGCTTCATACCACACCAGAATACCACTCAGCTAGCTCCACAAATGGCATACTCAACTAGACCACAAATGGGTGGTCTCAGCAGGCACCACATCTCTACTGGGGCAAATGATACTCCATGGAGTTAGCCCACACATAGCCTCTTATCTGCTATGGTTGTGACTAGTCACAGCCAGTATGCCTAGGTATCAACCCCACCCACTGCTGTGTCGATGGCAATCAAGGCTCAACTACAACAGGCGGGCACACACAACCCACACAAGGGACATTCCTGTAGTACCTGTCTCAGGTGACCAGGGAGACTGTGCCACTGGGCCCCACAGGATAGCTACTTTATAAGGCCACCCAGCCAAGACTGGGAGATATAGTAGATCTACCTAATAAACAGATACAAATATAGTGAGTCAGCCAAAACAAAAAGAAACATGTTTCAAGAGTAAAAACAGACCAAACCCCAAAAAACTAAATGAAATGGAGGCAAGTAAGTTACCAGATATAAAATTCAAAATGCTGGTTATAAAGGTGTTCAATGGACTTAGAAGAATAGATGAACTCAGAACTTTAACAAAGAGAAAGTAATCATAAAGGACACAGAAACCATAAAAAAGAAATGAAAACTACATTAGAAGGAATCAACAGATTAAATAAAGCAGAGGATCAAATCAACAATTTGGAAGACAAGGTAGCAGAAAACAATGAATTAAAATAGCAAAAAAAAAAATTTTTTTAACTAGTTTAAGGGACCTCTAAGACAATATCAAGTATACCAACATCCACATCACAGGATTACCAGAAGGTAATTGCCAGAAGAGAGAAAGCAATGGATTGAAAACCCATTTGAAGAGATAATGACTGAAAACTTCCCTAACTGGACAAAGGAAATAGACATACAAGTCCAGGAAGCACAGAGTTCCAAAAACGAACCCAAAAGAGGCCCACACCAAGACACATCTTAATTAAAGTGCCAAGGGTTAAAGACAAAATCTTAAAAGCAGCAAGAGAAAAAGAGTTACCTACAAGGGAGCTGTCAACTGATTCCCCAACAGAAACTTCTCAGGCCTGATAAAAAACCAAGAACCTATAACCAAGATTGTTCTATCCAGCAAAGCTACCACTTAGGATCAAAGAAGAGAGAGAGCTTCTCAGACAAGAAAAAGCTAAAGGAGTTCATCACCAACAAACCAATATTACAAAAAATTGCTAAAGGGAGTTCTTCAATTGAAGGAGAAAAAAGATCATAAATATGAATAATAAAATGGCAATAACTACATACCTATCAATAATCACTTAAAATGTAAATGAATTAAATGCTCCAATCAAAAGACATAGGGTAGCTGAATGGATAAGAAAACAAGACCCATATATATATTGTCTATGAGAGACCCACTTCAGATCAAAAGACATAAAAAACTGAAAGTAAAGAGATAGAAAAAGATATCCCATGCAAATAAAAACAAATAAAAAAAACTGGGGTAGCAATACGTATATCAGACAAAACGGCATTGGAGATATCAAAAAGGAATTTAAAAATTGATTGATGCACAATTAGATGGTACAGAAATGTATCTAAATATGCATGGAAGTTTTTAAATCAAAAAATGTGTCACTTCAAATCACTGGTATTAGAACAGCTAGATATAAATTTTGGAAGAAAATAAAATGATTATTAGCTACTTCACATCAAAAAATATTTCAAGTAAGATTAAAAATCTAACTGCATTAAAAAACAGCTTAATAATTTTGAGATTAAAAAAGATGAAAAAGACTTATTTAAAAAAATTTAAAACTAGAAATAACAGGTATAACTGTAGACCAAATATAGAAAAAAATCCTGAGGTTAAAAGCCTGAACTTACAAATTAAAATGGTTTGCTTTATAGCATGCACAGTAATAAAAAGGAAGCCATCATCTAGAAATAACTTTAACATTTTCTGAATTTCAAGGATAATGAGAGAATTCTGAAAAAAATCCAGGCAGAAAAAAATAGTTTACCAAAGAAAAAATATTCTATTCAAGATTTCTTTGAATGGTAACAAAAATTATATAATTGATAAAAATAACTGTAAGTTCCAAAATGTAGAGATAGTATAAGGCCACTTTGACAAGAATGCAATAAAAGTAGAAAAACCTTTTAAAATATAAACTTTAAAATTCAATGAAATAGAAATTTTAGGAAACAAAACCGCACTATTCCAAATAATTTCTAGGGCAACAAAGAAATCAAAGCTCTAATTACAGACTATTTAGAAAATAAGGATAATAGGAGCTTCTATTTCCTGACAAATGAAGAATTAGTTTGAGCTACTGGGTTCCTCTGAAAAATCTAATTAGAAAGTAAATAGGAATAAGAATGGAGACCTCAGATCTCAAGAACAAACCTGTGAGAACTCCTTGCATTAAACAAAGGAGTGATTTTTCTGGATTCTTCTATCTGGACAAGAAGAAGGAGCCCATCTGTTTCTGAAACGCACCAAAAGGTGTATAAGCTAGTGTTTGTGTTTACCACACTTCATTACATATTACAGAAAGAATAATTACAGTAAAACTGAGCTCACACACACACACACACACACACACACACACACACACACACACACACACACACACACAAAACCTAAGCAGTAAAGAGTATATGACAGATTGTATTTTACAAAGATGCCCACACCTGTACATTCATTCATTCTCACATGTTGTTCTTACAATATAATGGCATTCCACTCACCAACAAATGTGGTCTTTGTTCTTTCCTCTTGTATTTGGGCAGAGACTCATGCCTTCCTCAAACAATGGAGTAGAAATGATGCTAAGTTATTTCTAAGGCTGGACAAAGAAAACAACTCTGTCTGATATTCTCGTTCATTCTGTGCCTCCCATCTCTTGGAACCCAGACACCATGTTTTGGGGAACCTCAAGCCAGACAGAGAGGTCACAAGTGGATTTTCCTGTAAACAGCCCCAGCTAGGCCTCCAGCCAACACCTTCATCAGAAATCACATTACAGATATGTGAGAGAATGCAGTTCCATAATTCTAGTCCCCAACTTCAAGTATTCCCCCTGAGGCCCCAGACATCCTGGAGTAAAGACAAGCCACCTTTGCTGTACGCTCTCTAAATTTCTGATCTATAAAAAGAACTAGAGACAAAAAAATGATTTCTGTTTTTCTAAGTCACTAAATTTTAGGGTAATTTGTTATGATAGCTATGTAGCAACAGATTAATGCAAGTACCTTCACTACAAAACAAAGTTATTTTATAAAGTAGAATTGAGAACAAGAATAAAATTCTCAAATAGGGCAGGTTAGAGGTTAATATAAAACAGAAACCAGAAGTCAAAAAAAAAAAGCAAGCAGAAATATTGGACATTGAAAATATAATAGTTGGAAAACAATACAATAAATGAAATAAGTTGTAGAATTGACAGACTAAGAAGGGATAGAAAGATGAAAATAAATAGGTGTTGAGAATAGAATAAGATACTAACATGTAGATAGCAGAAATCCCAGAAAATATCAAAGAAAAAGATAGGAGAAATATGCAAAGGGAATTATATTTCCCTGAATTACAGAATGGTTAAGAACCTTAAATTTAAAATCTATACATTGCAAAATTCACTAGTTCAGGAGAAAAAAACCACTTTCATGCTATAGCAAAATGTAAGGATGTCAAATTCATAGACAATAGTTTTTTGCTTTGTGTTCTCCATTGGTTTCCTGCATTGTTTGTGATTCAAAAAATAACAAAATATTTGGACCGGTTAGGTGTCACCTTCTCCAGTAATCCTTCCCTTTCCAGCTCCTTGAGGACAGAATAAGTGTCCCTATTTTGGGATTTCATAATACCCTATTCATAGCTGGAAATTTGTTCTTGCCAGGATAGGTCTGTCCCCACCTATTAGCACATCGAGTGGTAGTTATTAGCTAGAGTGACACATCAAAACCCCAGGGAAGCTGTTTTTGTTATTGATGATGGTGCTCCTTCATCTACTTGCCTAGGGCTTCTGAACCTGAATCTTTAGCAGTGGGGTACAAATTTGTAAAAATACTGTATTTATTTCTCTGTCCTATGACTTAGTGCCTGGTGTATAGGACATGATGAGAGAAATGTTGAGTGAACACACAAATATAGATACACACATCATTTCTAACATGTGCAGTCTAATGGCATTTGTCCTCCAAAAACCACAGCAATTTATTTTGCTCTGTAAGACGATGTTATTTATTAATTCTGTCATCCATGTGTAGTCTGTCACTCTTATTCATTCTTTTGTCAGAGATTGATTTTTATTTCATTATTGACATATTGTCTAGGACCTGGGATTCAAGTGAACATTTTTCTTCTGATGCTAGATATTGGGCAGCTTAAACTGAAATCTCTCATGTACTTTTGCATTCCATGTACTTTTTTAGTGTGAGGACTAGATTTCTCACCTTCCCCCAGAATAATATACCAGTTTCTAGGTGGAAAAAAAAAAAAGGCATGGAATTTGGGATCTCATAAATGAAAAGGAATTTAAATTTCTGGATTATCAAGAAATCAATAACTTGTTCTTCCTTAGAATTCCAAGTAAGAGTATTGAATATTGTCACTAAATGTGGAAGATTCTACATAACAACTGCTCCCTTTCTACTGTTTCTTTCAGGAAGATTCTACATATGGGTCTCCACCCATGATGATTATTCCAGTTATGAAATGGTTAGGAATGTGTGGACAGTCCCCAGCAGATTCGGCCCAAAGATGCAGTGGTACATGGGCAGTTATGTACTTAATTGTCCTGTACTCTCAAGTCTGCTACTTCTTTTAGTTGAAATTTTAAGAGGGACTCGATCATGAGAAATGGTGAAAGAGAAAGGATGCAATATCAAGAAAAGAGAATCTTCATATTCTGATGTGCTTCCTGTTATACTCAAAGAAGTGTATTCTGCCCATAATTTAAGAAGTATTTTATAACTTTAAAATTCAGTGAAGATATGTAAAAGCACAGCCAGCTCAGAAAGTTAGTATCAGAGTCTTTGATCAACATTTATGGGAAATACTTGCTGTGTGGCAGGAACTTTGATATTTTCTATAAATACCATTTAATCTTCACTTCAGTCCTAGATGTCATTTACATTACCCCAGCTTTCATAAGAGGTAAGTGCACAGTTCTATGTTCTGTGCCAACAATAATCACGAAAATAGGTAAAACAAAACCCTGTGCCAAAACTAGATTTCATAAAAAGAGAACTGTCCATGCTTCATTTGGGGACTGGGGTGCACAGCTGACTGATATTTAAACTTTGAGGAAGTTAATGCCCAGAGGAAGCATATAAAGCAGATGTGGAAATTCAGTTTATCACAGAACTTTGTGTCGTGGAAATGGGAAACATTTTTTTCCACTTACCTAATTCACAGGAATGTTACAAGGAATGAATGTCAATGAAACATTGAACAAGTTAGATGAGAACAATTAAGACCCCAAAGGAAACTAAAATATTAGTTAAAAATTCATCTAAATTCCAAATTTCTTTGTAAAATTTATGTAACTGACTAGATATGCAAGAGGGACAGATTGATGACTCTAAACTTTCCTATTTCTTGATTTAGAGTTTTTTAATTTTATAAATTAATTTTTAAAATAAATTCCAGTAGAGGAGGAATGAACAGCTGATTGATTCTGGTTCAGCAGGCTACGTTTCCATTAGTTCCAGGACTGTGATGTCAGATAACATGCCACATAGATCCTGAACCTCATTGGTGTTCCAGCAGTTCACCCTGTTCCCACCCACAGGCAACTGAGCTCAAAATGGAGCTCCCATCATCCTTAAAAACTCCCACTGACATGTGAATTTTCTTTGTGAGACACCAGAATTAACCAGAAATGCCTGGGGCTCAGAAATCTTCACACTTATTTCAGACCAGCTCAGACACCTGGATCTCCACAGACTCAGGGCCTAGATGTAGAAGAGAATTAGCATAACTCCCACATTACACAGTTTTCCTTTCCACTGAGAGCCAAGATGAATCCTAGAGCAACATCTAGCCTTTCTGCCTTAGTTGGCTGTCTCAGCCACACATAGCGCTCTTTGGCAATATACTGTGGAGATCCAACTAGAAAATGCCTTCCCCACACTGCCCCCCCGATCTCATAAGCAATGGGTTTCAGCAGAATTTACATGGTATTTCAATATTGGAAATGGAATTAAAGTACCAAGGACATATTCATTTAGTATTTATTTTTTGAGTACATACCCTGAGACAGGTACTTTGCTCATATTAAGTATTTTATAGATTTACGTCAATAACTTAAATTGTTTCAACCACATAATATACTTTCAATCATGCACTTGCAGTAGAGGTACAATAAGAAAGACATCACACTTAAAACATATTGCCATTCAGAAAATGACCATCGAACAGCAAATGGTATCACTCCATTATGAACTGCAGGGAAGAGGGCAGCAAGAAGTAGCTTTTTGCTGCTAGCATTCATTCATACTCTCACTCATCAAAGGGTTAATCAGTTACAATTTGATGTTCCAGATAAGTTAAAACTCTATAAAGACCAAACTTAACAGATTTTTTTTATAAATACTGACTTTAAATTTCTTATTTCAAGATTTATACAAGACTCCTTTTTTGCCGCTAGTAATTTAACACAAGCCATGTTTTCTAACCATGAAAGTCTTAAGATAATATATTTTTGTTTATTATAACCAGACTGACTTAAAAGGAGGTAGCCCTTCCACACCCAAACCAAAGAGAGATAAATTTAAAAAAATAGTGATGAATAAATATATGGATTAATAAGAAATGAGCAAGTTAAGATTGATCTGTCATACATCTTCCTCCAGCATGAATGCTTTCATTTGCTTTTTAATTGGATAAATACAAAAACAGCATTTTCCATTGGCAAGAAAGTAACTGTTTTGTATTATTTACCTAGACCGCAGCTGTGTTTCCAAAAAGAATAGTAAATACATATCTGGAGTAAGACTTGTTTCTGTGATAATGTGAATAAATCTTAAACACTTTGGAGATTATTAGATTGCTTTAGAAGCTGCTATTGAACTCGGTCAGTTTAACAAGAACACGGGGTAAAGATGAAGAGACACACTCAGCATTTTTCACTAAACTATTAGTAGAGTGCTGTAACTGGAAATGCTTCAGGAAGGAAACTGCCAAAATGTGAGGCCAGGACTCTGTCCAGGCATTTAGCATGTGATCTGGTTCCAAGCCAGTCGGAAAGGTATACAGGCCCTGGAAGACTTCAGAAGGGCTCTCTGAATAAATGATCCAGTTTGGGTGACACCTCCGCCCCAGTGATTGGGCAGTCATCCTGACCTGAGAACTTAGATTCACAGAATGGCTGTTTCAGTCTTCTAATTGGTGTTCAAATTTAACTGGACAGGCACTTCACAAGAGTGTCAAAGAGGAATAAAATAGCTGATTAGATTGCATCTTACATGTGCTCCCTCCCAAGCCAGGCCAGACCTGAGAGAATGATGGCTCAAAGCAACAGCCTTCTAGAAGCTCTCAGATACCCTAAGACTATGGGGTGGTGGTAGCATTTTGTCCTCATCCTTCTAATCATGATGGATTAATTCATTCACTTAACAAATATTTATTGAGCACCTAAGATGTGCTTTCATGAGGCTTATATTCTTATGTGGAGAGGCAGACAAACAAGTCACAAACTAATACATACCCAAATCTAATAGTTTGGTTGATTTCACAGAAAGCTGGATTATTCTACTTTCTTATTCTTCCTTCCCAGAACCTACCTCCACTATTTTCTGACCATGGCCAATCACCCTCCCTCATCCCAGAAATAATTCCCTTATTTTAAAATGTTTGGCAGCTATTCACAACAGCTGACATTTCATACAAAGCTAAGAAAAGAGAATGGATAAAAACATAGTATTCCCTAATATCAGAGGCACGATATTCCTGGAGAACCAAGGATACCATGGTATCCCACATAAAACATATCTCACAGGGTATGGTACTTCTGTCATCTCAAGGGTAGGATTATATTCATCTAACAAATTTAATTGCTTAACAATTTCAGGCTCTAAAATATTTATTTAATGAGTGATGAGAATAATGTTAAATGCCGATTTATACCTAACTAGGTACTATGCAAAATAAGTTATAAATACTGCTCTTGGCTTTAAAAAGCTTACAATCTGTAAGAGACAGAGAAAAATATGGATGACAGAAAGATATACCCATTCAACTGAATTCATGTTATTTAACCCATGTATACTTTGTACCAAACAGTTCAGGCACAATAAAGCATAGACTATGGTTGAACCAATCAAGCTAAAAAAAAAAAAAAAAAAAGCTAGTAAAGAAAGATTCTTAAGAGAAGAGAGGCATAAAATATACCACGGAAAAGCAGAAAGTATAACAGTATGGTAGGCAGGTTCTAAGGAGGCTCCCATGATTCTTAAGGTGTTTATGCTTTTGTGTAATTTCCTGCCCTTGAGAGTGGGCAACACCTGTGACTTGTTTCTAACCACTAGAAAGTGGCAAAGATGATTGGATGGACATGAATATATGACCATTCTTACATAAGAGCATAGAATTCATTTTAATGGACTCTCTTTTCCTCTGTTTCTGGCTCTTAAGAAGTAAACTGCCATAAATGCTGCAGCTGCAAGAAAGTGAATTCTGCCAACAACCTGAAGGAGCTTTGAAGCAGATTCATTCCCAGTCAAGCCTCTAGATGAGAACCTAACCCAGACAGGCTGACACCTTGATTACAGCTTGATGAGTCCTCAGGCGGAGGACCAGCTAAGCTGTGCCAGAACTTCTGACCTACAAAAACTGTAAGATAATATATCTTACAGTTTGTTATTTAAAATATAACCAATACACGGGGATTCCAAAGAAAGAATATCTGATTGTAGGCAATAGGAGAATTTTTATGAAAGCGGTAACATTGTTATAGATATTTTGGATGTTAGAGAATTATCATGATTTGAACGTTTAGAAATTAGAGCAACAAACGTCTCTTAATGTCAGGGAGCTGTTAAGTTTAATTTGAAAATTACTGAAATAAAAGCATGGCATGTCAGTAAAAAATAGCTCATACCTAATGGTGAGAAACTTGAAGCTATCCTATTAAGATGAGATAAAAAGCAAAGATGTCTCTCCCTACTACTCCTTTCAGAATTGGACTGCAAGTTCTTGCTAATGCAATATGGCAAGAAAAGGAAAGTAAAGGATTACATATTGGGAAGGAAGATATAAAACTATCTTGGTTTGCAGATGATATAATCATCTATGTAGAAAATCCCAAAGAATCAATTTAAGAACTCCTAGAACAAATAAGCAATTATAGCAGGGTTGGAGGATCGATTGCTTTCCTATATACCAAAACTGAACATTTAAACCAATATTATTTACCTTACCACCTTAAAAAATTAAAATACTTAGATATAAATCTAGCAAATATATACAAGAGCTATATAAGGAAAACTACACAACTCTGATGAACAAATCAAAAAAGAACTAAAGAGATATTCCATTTGCATGAACAGATATTCCATTTGTCAAAGTGTCTCTTCCTCTGAACCTGACCTATAGATTCAATGCAGTCCAAAATGAAATCCTACTGAGTTATGTTGTGAGTGTTGACAAACTGATTCTAATGATTATAAGGAGAGGTAAAAAAAAAAAAAAAAGACAGAATAGCCAACACACTATTAAAGGAGAAGAACAAAGTTACAGGACTGATACTAGCTAACATCGAAACTTATTACAACGCTAAAGTAATCAAGACAGTGTGGTATGGTCAAGACATGGAGGAGACTTAAATGCATATTACTCAGTGAAGGAAGCTACATACTGTATGATTTCAACTACATGACATTCTGGAAAAGACAAAATTGTGGGCACATTAAAAACAATCAGCGGTTCCTGGGGGGTGGGAGGTAGATGATTTGGCATAAAAAATTGTTTACAGCAGTAAAAATACTATATTATAATGATGGATATTTGTCAAATACCATAAAATATACAACACCAAGAGTGAACCCTAAGGTAAACTGTGAGCTTTGAATGATTGTGATGTGTCAGTGCAGATTCATCCTTGGCATATAAAAATGTACCTTCTGGTGAGTGATGCTGATAATGGGACTATGTTGTGTTGAAGGGCAGACAGAAGGTATACAGAACATCTCTGTACCTACCTCTTAATTTTACTATACCTTCAGCTGCTCTAAAAATATCTTTTAAAAATCTAAGAACAGCTATAGCCCAGGCTTCCTAGGGCATAAGGTATACACCTAGAAGAACTAACTAATATCCTTTGCAGGATGACTCTAATAATCACCCTGAGGAGTTAGTAATTTATTTGGAGAGCAAGTAGGACTTAATGAAGATTTTTGAATTGTCAGTGAAATGATCAAAGATGTGTTCACAGCATTTTGGAAATACAAAGCTTAAGCATTGTGTTGAAGAGAGGAGGAGGCCCATAGGAATCTAGAGCAACTGAAGTAAGGAGATGTAATGGGAGAAGTTTCCAGAAACATGCACAAATCAAAGTGAAAGAGCCTAGCAACTGCTCAGCATGAAAAGGCAGAGTTGACTCAAAGATTTCAAATCTAAGCTCCCTTCCTCTCGTGAACACAAAAAGAGACCCACAAGTGGTCAAAAAGAAAAAGAAGGCAGAGGGGCTGATGTAGCTATAAGATGGTGCTGCTGCCAAGCCTCTTCATCAGTGTGTCCTGCTGTAACAGTCTTATAAAGTACCTCACTGAAAATGTCTCAAAACAAAGCAAAATTATTCTACGTGGCACTATTGGAAATAAGAGTAAGCCAAATCCAGCTATCAGCTATGTCCTTACGATGCCCTATAATCTTTTATATGTATGATTTTGGATAAAATGTGAGTTGGAGTTAATAATACCATTATACTACATTTCTCAACTGTATATGCAATATGATTTTTTAATATGTAATATCAGACACCTATCTGCAGTAATGGGTTAAAAAAAATGGGGGTTTAATATACTCAGCAAACTAATTATAGGTCACCAGATTACAGGCAATTCAGAGAAGCTCCAAAATGCAACATCTGTATTTCCGCCATCACACACATTGAAACCATTGTGACAATGCTGTCGTTCTCCTTTGTGAGGCTGAGGCAGGACAGCAGGCTCTAAATAATGCATAAGCTACCAACATTCCTGCTCATAGCTCTTTCAAAAACATGGTGAAGTGTTTCTTTTATGGTCCACAAAGAGTTGAAATCATGTGGTGAATCTCAATAATTGCTTTCAGGAGGAGCTCTTGACACCAACTGTGGGTTGTGGAGTTCACCCATGTCAGAAAGGTAGACTGCCACTGCATAGAGATGAGTACAGTGTCCAGAGAGCCTGCCAGTTGCAGTTTTCACAATGCTAAAGGGATCCACACCAACTTAACATCCCAACTCTACCTCTTCCTCATCAATTAGCATGTCCTTCACACATTTCTTTCCTTTCCTATGAAGTCAGGTTCATATTTTACACAAGTCAACAGTGCTCTCAGAGAAATGTGCAATTCTTTTCTTTACCTATGAATACACATCCCAGTTGAGTAGACTGAAAACAGAATAGAAAAATGTAACCAATGTAGAAATTAGGACTAGCCCTCAATTACTGAGCCACATCATGCACACTGACATTCCCATGCTCCCCTGAGGGTAGGGCCAGAGGAGAACTTTGGAGGAAGACAATGGGGTGGGAATAAACCATCACACCAATCGTAAGGTGGCTGCCCACTTCCTCTTCTCTTTGTCTCTAGATCCTCCCTAGGTTTTCAACTTTTAGGATGAATGCTTCCAAGATCACCCTAACCTAATATCTTACTCTGCTCCCTGAATTCATGGCAACTCTAGGAGATTCCTCCTTCACAAGATTTCTGTTGTCTCTTTGTGTTACCATTTGTTGTGTGCATATAACTTACTTTCACTACCATAAGGTAGAGAATGTATACAGTTCTAAGATTGCCATCTACATCCCTTCCAGTGCACAGTACTGAGAACATAACAGGTTTTCAATAAATATTAGTGAAATAAAGAAGACTAATCTCAAAAGTGGAAATTGCCTTGGAGGAGTGTGATTAGTGACATGTACAAGGTTTACCAGAGAGGAACCATGTCATTGTATTCTTGTATGAAGAACAGTAAATATAATTCCTAGAAGGAAGAGAGGAGCAAACTAGGAATTAGGGGCTGAAAATTTATACTGTCCACGGTGTATTCACTGCCAGGGCCAAATGTTTTAATTTAGCCTAAGGCTGTAAATCTCTTAATAATTTTCAGTGGAGATTTACATGTTAGAGATTATAAAGGGAAGATAAATAGATTTCTCAAAGTGGTTTATTTTATATTCCTAAGACTTTCTTTTGGAAATGTATTTTCTAGTCATTTAGCTTTCTATCCACCTAGCCTAGCTTAGTCTTTTGTCTCATAGCCCTGGGTGCTAGCATATTGGTTCGCTGGATCTCACACACAGTGTGGTGAACGATTCTTAATCCTACTTTACACATGAAGAAACAGGTACAAGGGGGCCAAAAATTTTGTGCATAGCTCTATAATATAATAGAAGTCACAAACTGAGCCTTGTTCTTCTGTGACACACATTTAGTCTTCAGTCAACACACACTACAGTATCAGTGTGGTAAGGTGTGAAGTGTGTTACAGACCTGCCTTTGAGATCCTAGACCTACTTGACTTTGAAAAGTTATTTTATCTCTTTAAGCTCCAGTTTTGATATCAAAAAAAGAAAACAACTCTTAATAGGCATATTGCATTTGGAGATATATCTAAAACAGTGTTTCTCACACTTCAGAGTCTATAAAAATCTCCTTCAGGCTCATTAAAAGAAAGGTTGCTGACCCCATCCCTTCACATTCTAGTTTTGTAGTTCAGGAGTGGAGGCCAAGAGTGTGCATTTTGACAAGCTCTTGGGTGATGCTGAGGGCCTAGGAACCACACTTTGAGAACTTGTGGTCTAAAGCAACTAACATATGTTGAACATTCAATAATTAGTGGCTATTGTTATTCCAAATCATAGAAAGTAGTTTAATAAAATGCTAGCTGATGGAGAAGGCATTGAACATCCACAGAAGATATAACCAAGTGCACAAGTCCTGCCAACTGGGAATAAGATGAAAGGTCATCTCAGCCAAAGTAAATCTGAGAGACTTAAGAAGGAAGTATTGCTCTTTAATTTTATGCTAGGAAAAAGCAGCCTTTCATTTTTTATAAATTTTTATATTGGCTCATACAATACACTGTATGGAAATGATTGACTTGCTCTCTTCATGTGTGACCTCTTCCTCTGAATGTGGTGACACTTTAATAGCCAAAGAGTTGGATGATTAACTTTAATGGGAGTTGCCTGTGTTAATCCCTTGTGCATAACAGGAAGAATGGGTTTTTATCTGTTAAACTTTTCCAGACTTAGCCTTTACACACATAATATAGTGTCAGAAAAATTCTGTAAATGTGTTCCATGTAAAAGTGAACACCTGGAAATAAGAATGTTGGCTCGTAAATATGGGACATGGAAATACTACTGAATATCTAAGAGGTATAATTTTAAACAATGAATACATATGTGTTGAAGCAATTTGAGAAAAAGAACTACCTAGTGACACAAAATATTTTTTGGAACTCTATAGTAAAAAAGCAAATATTGACCCATATATAAATTTATGATTTGGGGCCATACTTGTGTTCCCTATTTCTATTACCTCTCCTAGTCATCAGCACTTTGAAGAAGCAAAGATAGCATGAATATTCCTATTTATCCACCCTTCATGTCTGAGACTGATTCTGTTCTCAAAGTCTCTCTCTCAAATGTCCCTTCATGCTCATTTCCATTACTCTAGCTAAGGGCCTCATTACCTCTCACCTAGATTATTTCAATACCACTTAATTCTTCATTGTTTCATTCAAAGACATTTTACATCTAATGCCATACAATTTTTCTTACTGCATCAATCCTCTATTCATTAGACAATGCAATCACTTGGATTGTCTAATGAAAGTAAAAATTTGGCCTGGCAAGCAAGGCCTCCATGATTTGGCCCCAAACCCAATTTCCACTGTTCCGCTGATTTTTTTACATTCACTTCAACATCATATTGAACAACCAACAACTTCTAACAAATCATCATCTTTCATTCTTCTGTGTTAATGCCTACACTATTTCTGCCTTTAAATAACTAATAAAAATTTTAAATCTTTATTATTTATAAGATAATTTTATGAGTGGTCTCAATTGATCCTCATAGGATTAGATTTGTAAAACTAGACATTTTCCTTTCCATTTAACAAAAGAGTAAATAGAGACTTTGATTACACATTAATAGAAATAGCCCAGCAGAGATACAGCTACAGTAATTTTAAAACAAAATTAAGCCAAACACACACGCACACAATAGGGAATCATTCCAACCATAGACAATCTCATCTTATAGATCATAATAAGGAAAGAAGTTGCAAGATCTATATATCAAAAGAATTCATCTGAGAATTTGTCTTGCTGGAATGTGAATCAATTCAATGATAATTACATCTGAGGCAGGCTGATGTAGAATGAATTCCAATATCCTAAATATGGATTCTCTATGAAGCTTCCATGTAGTCCTACTGAAAAGTTCACAACTAATGGGTTATTTATTAATTTTAAATCCAGGGAGTTTTGTACCTCTAGCAAATAGAATCTTCCCTTATTTTCCTTTCTAACTTTCTATTCTTTGGCTTTTATGTTCTCTTACCTCTCAAAAAGGAATCCAAAATTTGTGATAATGATAGCTGCCTTCTCACTGTTTAATGTTGTCAGTATGTCTTCACTTGAGTTTATTCACTGATTCAGTGCTTCCTAAACTAAGCTCAGGTCAGATGTGGCTAAAGATGGTTATCAAAATCTTTCTTTCTAGAACAAAGCAAAGATATACCCTCTATTCCTATATTTTCCCCAAAAATGAGAAATTTGCAACTCCCAAATGATTGTTTTTCAACAATTTAAAGGAATTAAATAACTTCGCTGAATACATATTTATAAAATGTTTACAACAATTCTAAGAATAAATGCCTTGAATTTTTGCATCTTTCTTCAAACCAATGAGTATCTATCCTTGCTTAAATAACAAAATATTTAATTAGCTATACCTAAAACTGAATGAATATAGACCCCAGTGGATTCGAGCCAATACCAAACCCAGTGGGATCACAACTTCTTAGCCTTGGACCCTGCACACTGGGAATGTTTAGGGTATCTTGGTATTCACCTCACATCACTGGCTAACTGCAAACATTTTTATCAGTTGCAGAGATTTTTTTCACATGAATTACTATCAGGCAAAGTTACCCTCTATACTTCTAGAGTTCTTTTTTAACTTTAGTATACAACTTGATATTTAGCCCTACTAAATTTCATCTCTCATTTTTGTTCATTACTCATCCATCAAATAACCATTTGAATCCTGATTGTCTTCCAAATGTTAGCTATTTCCCATAAGTTTTTATTACTCATGAATATGAATAACTTACCTGCTACCTCATCACCACTGTTGAGAAAATTTTTGAACAATACATAGTCACAGATGGGATTCTACATCAGCATGCCACTAGAGACCTCACTAGGTTTATCTCAACCCATTATTTAACACCATAATCAAGGAATCCGCGAACTACAGCCTGTGGGCCAAATTCCACCAGCCAAATGTTTTTGTGGAGAACGTTTACTGGAACCTCTGCCACACTCATTCGTTTATAGATATCTCTCACAGCTTTCATACTGCAGTGGCAGAGTTGAGTATTTGAAACCATGACATGGGCCACAAAGCCCAAAATATTTGCTTTCTGGTTCTTTCTAACAAAAGTTGGTTCTTTTCTCTAAGTGAAAAAAAAAGATGGGTTATCCAGGTACCCATATGACCTAATAGTATCCTCATCTCCTTTGTAGTCATGGGAACATCTTTCAAATGTCGTCTCACTGAAATGAAAATTACTGTATCAGCATTCTCTTGGTCATAAAATTATTTTTGTTTGGATTTTCTCAGTGTGCTCCCCTGGATCCTAGTGATCATTGCTTCCTTTTTTTAACTGGACATTTTCCCACTTAATAGCTTTCTAAAATGTGGCTAGGGATCTCAATCTGTAGTTTTTAATTTTTTGTTGCCCACTTTCTTTTATTGCCCTAATTTTCTGGAATACCTACAATTCTCCATGATAATTCACAGGATTTCTTAATTGAGTAGGGAGATTAATTTCATTTAACCATTGTAATACCAAAGCAAAACATTGTAGTGCTTCTATATTTAATACCAAGGTACCTATAATAGTATCGATGTTTTACCTTTTAAGGAAATTTAATGTAACTTATTTTGTACAATCAACTTAAAATAGCAAGTTATATAGGAATTTTAAAAAAAGCAACAACCTAAAGAAAGTATCATCTGGCTCTCCTTCTCCATTCTGCTACCTTATTTCAGAACTTCATCTCTCATCTAGACAAAAATAATGAGCTCTGAATTCATGGGCTCTGCCCCAGAAATACTGTTCTCATGCTTCAAATCCTCCCAGATTTTCCATCACCCACAAGTATAATTCCAAACAATATGTTGCCCTTGGTGTTACCTTTACCACTTCCCCTCACAGACACATAACACACTGCACATCCTTGAGCACAAGATGTTTATGTGTCTTTGTACTTCTTTCTTCTTTCTGAAATGAACCTCACTCACTTTTCCTTCCAAATAACTGCTATTGATCCTCCAAAAAAACGATCACTTTAACTTGTTAATGTGTTTCTAAACTGCTCTTTAAGGCTACGTTGAGTTTTCCTATTCTGTTCTCTAATAATGCTCTATTCCAAACTCTTTCTTATTACTTTTCATGTTGTATTATTGTTACTTGTTTTTATATATTTTTCTACCAAAATCTGAACTCCTTAAGGGCCATTCCTCCTCCAGCTTTGTACTGCTAACTGCTATCACAGTGCCTCCTACAGGGCCAGAGCTAAGTAGTACTTAATAAATGAGTAAATGGATGGGTGAACTCACTCAAAATGGTCTGGTCCTTTCTTACAACAACTATATCCATTTTAAATTCCAATTATGTTTTAATTATATTCATTTGATTCTTTCTGTATTTGGATGTTGTCAGATGATCTGTGATTTCTATACCTGCAATTTGCAGCTTCTTTAATTTCATAATTTGAAATCCATTTGAAATGGATCTTTCCTCCTAGTTTACCTCAAATCAAATAAATGGTAAATTAAGTCAAAAGATGGTTCTGCTTGCTTTCATATCCATCGATGCCTGCCTTCCCACTGGGCCTATTTCTGCTTCACAGACATTCACCCATACACATGACTGACTCCTGCCTGAGGGTTCCTTCCTGATTAGCCACATGCCCATCATTATATTCGTGGCTGTCACCGCTGACTCTCCCCACTTTTTGTCCTATTTCCTCTTCCTCCTTCCCTTGTTTCTTTGTCTGCCCCACAGACCTTTCTCTCGGCATCAAATGTCAATGTGAGTGGGAGTTGGAAATCAGAAAACTTAGAACACAGCTCTAGCTTTTGTGGTAACCAACTGAGTAACTTAGAGTGACAAATAGCACCCTTCACTGCTGTTGAAGCAACTGAAGATATTGTATTAGATTTTCCCCTGTGTTCTGATTTGATTGTCAAATACCCCACAAGGTATGTACAAATTTATCTATTCTAAAAATAACAAATCAGTGAGGCAGCAGGGAGGAAACTAGGCAGACTAGAGTTCAGTCCTGACTGTCACTTATTAGCTGGCCCATCATCAGCCAATTAATCATTTTAAGTAACAGGTTTGTGTTTATTAAAATGTAGATTATACTACCAACCTTGCAGCACTCTGTATGATAAATGAGAGCATCCGTAGAACAAAGAACCTGGTAACTGGCACAGACTAGGTGCCCAATAAGTGATAACTCAGTGTGGCACAGTCACGTCAGTCTTCTAGCTTGGTTATAAAGCCTGTCTTCCTAGGACCATGATGTCCTGCCTCTCAGACAATTTCTCCATTAAGTAAAGAGTTGAATAAGATGGGTATATGGATTGAAAAGACTTGGCTTCTCTTCACTTAGCCACTTCCTAAGATAGGCTTGTCATTTAACCTCTGAACTTAGGTTTCTTTATCCATGAAATAAGAGGAGTAGTGGGAGGAGTCTTTTATGACTTTTTGGAGTTTTTGATGGTCTGGTTACATAAAGCAGAATATTTTGAGAAATGCCATATTTAAAGGATACCCTCTATAAGAATTAAGTAATTAGGACTCCCTCACCACCACCACTACCTCAGAAATGTTTAGAGTTTAATAGGGTAAATTAAAAAATAAAATCTATAAAATATTTTAATTTCTGATGTCTGCAGCTCATTAACAGGTGAGTGTGAGAAGACAGTCTACTGCTTGGCAAGGCACTCAAATAATACCATATGATTAGATTAGTTTTCCAATTCACAAAAATCAGACCCAACAGAGCATCTGTTCCTATGTTCTGAAAACCAGTGGGTTCTTTTTTTGCCTAATGAATAGATTTCAATTAAGTAAGAAGAAGTGTTTCTTACAGAAATGAAATAAAAAAAATTAACTACAGCATGTGTAAAAAGGGGTCTGATGTAAATTGTGTGGAGCTAACAATGACTGCAGTTTGACTGTCAGAATTCTGTGCTCCTGAGAAACCTCTCACCCCTCAAATATTGTGGGATTCTTGAATGGTTAAACATTTTATTGTAATCCACTGAGAAAGATTTACTCTGAGAATGGGTAAGAAGTTGGGGCTAAGGCATACATACAGCTCTGCATAGCCTGTTTTTCATTCTATGCTCTGTCTTGTTCTTGCTGGACTTAGATATGAATAAAACTGACCTGATACACAGGTCACATTTTTACATTACTCTGAAAATTTCCTATGTTTAGAAAAGTCACAATTATTTTATAAAGAATCCTTGAAACTATTGATTTTGGCCAAGCTCAGGGTCCTACAGTACCCTAGCTGCAATGAAATTATCACTGATATCCAGTTTACAAGTATGGCTTATTACCCCTACAGAATAGGTAGATGTGGTACAAAACAGTAGATAAAAATTCAGCGCAGAGTCAGATCAACATAGAACCTTCTATCTACTTCTGCCATCCTGTGCTCTCCTTCCCTTCCAAGCCCAATTCATCTGTCTGGCTTGTGAAATCCATCCCCTCCCACTGAATCTTCTGCATCAGTGATGTTTTCTCTACTTAGACCAGTCCTATTGTCTACATGTTCCTCCCTCTTCATCTATAAGAAGACTGTTGGGTCATGTTGATAGCTTGAGTCAGTCTCCCATTTCCTTCCTTCAAGGACCATTAATCCTCAAAAGCAGCTGGTTCTCTGCTGCTTCTACCTTCTCATTATACAGTCACTGAATCTTCCTGTAATATCATTTTTATTTCCAATATTCTACTGAAAACACTCTTCCAGAATGCCAGCAACGATCTCCTAAATGTTTGCTCCTGCTCTTTTCAGACCTCAAACTACTGAAATTTGGCCCTGTTACCACATTCATCTTTATAGACTATATCTCATCTGCTTTGAGACACTGGTTTCTGTTCATTCTCTGCTATTCCTGATCATTTATATTTTACTCTTTTACTTCTCTGCCTCCCCTTTAGTGTTAGTCTCAACCAGGATTCTGTCTTCGGTCCCTTTCGAAGTATTTACCCTTTACTATAATTATGAATGTAGTCACAACATGGTTGCAACAGTGAAGATAATTGTATAATATCTGGCATTTACCAAACATTTAATAAATAAAAGTAGTTATAATTAATCTTTTCAACTTCACTTGCTGCCACATTTAGTCATAAAATCTCTGTTCCAACATAGATTTTATACTTTCAAACAACTGCTATTTCTCAGACATTATCTTCATCATGGAATGTCTTGCCCCCTTCCCAAAAGACTTCTCACAACCTTCAAAAACCTGTTTTTATATTACCTTCTCCATTCTAAATATTCCATCAGAATTTTATTCTGGGCCCCCAGAGCACATTGTTGCCCCATTAAAACTAACTGCTTTATGTCTTCAATAAGAATGTAGCCTATCCAAAAAAAAAAAGGTCAGGGTCTCATATGACTCAGTCTCCATATGAAATACATTCAAAGGGCAGTCCAACAATTAAAATATTTAAAATATACTAATTTGAATTTTTCCATTTGTACTTGCTAGGTATGCAATTTGAAATGCACAATAAAACTTCAGAAAGTTATTTTTCCATTTCTCAGTTCTTTCTCATTATCTTCAACTGCTCTAGAACAATTCACATGCTACACGTTCCAACATTCTCCCATTCACCTAGTACCCATGGCATTTCTTGCTTCACCTTCTAGATTTAATTAGCTCCTTATTTATCTGGTTTTTTTTCACCAGTCTTCAGGTACCTCAGATTATACATCTCCCCCAAGTTTAAACTTCCTGGAAAAGGCAGAACTCTTTTAAATGTCACAAGATGTGGCTGATATAAATATAGGGCAAGGAGAATACTGATAACACTTTTGTATTAAGAAATCACATCAATATTCTAATTGTGTGTGTGTGTGTGTGTGTGTATATATACATATATATATATATATACACACACACACACATATGTATATTTATTTATTTATTTATTTATTTATTCTATTCATTTAAAATGGTACTTAGGGGAAGGTTCTACATCATTTGTACTTGCAGCGCCAAATCACCCATAATTCATTCATTTAATTATAGAATATAGAGTATATATCATGCAGTGATAGAAACTAAGATATGGCAGGTAGGAGGAGGAATGGAAGGAACAGGATCAAGAAGGATATGCCTTTGGAGAGCTTATGATAAGTGATCAAGATCAATATGCCTAGCATATTAGGAATGCTCAAAAGTTATTTTCTGAATTGATTGCACTACTCCAGCTACTCATTTACATATAGAAACTATTTTCTGTTGAGCAGTAAGCTGGTATACAAATTTTATAAATAACTTACTGTAGTTATCTTCAACCTAGGTGCCACGATTGGTTGTGAATGTTCTGAAAAGTAATTTATGGTAAGTTAAATATTCAATAGTTTTGTTTTAATTTTTAAGATAAATTAAATAGTTTTTTCAATAACAAGATCACTTTTACCTATTTGCTTATAATATATATTCTGGGCTGAAAGAGAAAGGAATGGAATTCGAATTAGGGTCCTATGAATTGCTCGTAAACCTAGGTAAATCCATGAGAATGTTCCTTGTATATGTTTGTAGTAAAAGAAATTGATAATAAGAATGGATGGTCTAATAAGAGCCTCATATTTACTACTACTCATAATGAGCAAAAAAAAAATCTAAAATGACTAATGCTCTGGCATTATTTTATTCATGTTTTTTTTCTCACCTTTTCCTCTTCCTATAATATTATTTTTATTCCTTTGACAAATTATTTGTTCTGAGTCCCTCATTCCCATTTTAAACTCTTATTTTAAATTTTCATTTTCCATCCCTTCATATTTTCCATTTTTACTGCTATGCTTTTCTCTGCTTCCTGCCCTACCCCACTTTCCAGATCCCACTGGGGAATGCAAGTAGCTAAAAGCAGCAGCTGTGGCTGAGAAAACTGAACAGGAAGGGGTAGAGTGAAATGAAGCTGATTAGCTGTATGAATACATCGTTCAAGAGGTCTTGTTAGTTTTAGCTTACAACTACTTTATAGACTTTATTGGGGGAGGTGACATGAAAGAGATTCAACCCAAGGGGAGATGAAGCATACACAAACTGGTCAAAGTCCATCTGGATCTCATTTTCCTTGGAAAGACACTCCTGGATGTCATGATTTAAAACCCTTGGTTCTCGTCATTCAATCTCCATTTCTCCTGCACAACAATTGAAATGCCCTTTTCATCTTACACTTAAAAAAGTTCTTCCTTTGCCATACTTCAGAATCTCCAGCAACCACATTTCCTAAAGAAATTCTTCAACTTTGAAGGTGAAGAGGCTATTTGCCCTCATAGTCACCTTTCAATACATCATTTTTCATTCTAAATATGTTTATACCTTGTCTTTACAGATAATTATTTATATAAACACTAAATATGCTTACAACAAAACTTAAGGGACTGAACAAGGCAATTATTCAGTTGACTAAAAATTCCTGTATCTTTTTCTATTTGTAAGTTTTCAAAATCCCTTTTATCTCTGCAAAACTTTTCTTAAACCTCATGGATATTATTAGTCTCTTGAACACTGTTTCCCCAGCCTCAGTTACTTTTTTCTCCAAGCATAGCCACTTGGGCTAGTCCTTTCATCCAGATCAACTCTAAACTCCTTAAGATTGCTCTTAATAAAAGACTTTTTTCCCACTCTCCCTCCCAGACCACTGAGTGCTACTGTTGTGTTCAGAAAGGCAGATTACCTGATCATGATTTCAAGAATGATAGCTATAATGATAATTCATAACAGCTTAAATATTTTTGACTCTTTAGCACCACTTCTTAACTTTATGCATGTCAGTGGTAATCTGTAATCCCTCAAACAGCTGTTCAAATCTTTGTGTTTCTCCTGAAGAACCAGTCAACTCATTTCACAGTAGAAGACACTGTTTCTTTCTTAGCCTAGAGGTTTTCCAGAAAAAAAAAATATCCTCAGTGTCTCATCTCTCCTCATAGGAATGTGTTCATATGAATTGCTATCCTAATAGCCTTCTTTTCAATCTCAGAGAGAAAAAAAAGCATCTTTTTAGACCACTCAAGCCTTATTTTCTCAAATTCTTTTACCATCCATTTTTCCCTCAGACTATATACATCCTAAATATTTTTTAAAATAAATATTAAGTAAATTCATTGATAAAATCATTGATCTAACATTTCCTCTTACCTTCTTCTGGCTTCCCCCTCCCTTACCAATTAGTTTTCTTGAAAATCTAGCTTTTTATTTCCTCGAAAACTAGGCTGTACTGACTTACTCTCCTTCAATTTCCAGTCCCCTGTCATAAGGCTTCATACTCAAAATATTTCACTAAAATTAGTGAGCAATATTTACTTTCATGTAATAATAGTCAGATATAGTTGAAAACTCAATTAGTGTTACTTTTCACACACACACACACACACATACATATACACACATGTGTCTTCTGGCTTCTGTCTTCTTTATCATCCACAAGGCAACCATCCTCAAATTTTATTTTTGAAATTTAGTTCAGAACTTCTAAATTTCAGAACTCCAACAATTTCAGATTTGCTAAATTGCTATTATGAGAATTAACACCTTGTTATATAATTATCACAAATTTTGGTTATTTTCATTTCAGTATCTATAATCTTATGGTTATAAAAGCTGTTATTTAACATAAAGCCAAGTAATAAACTAAAACCAGATCTCCTTTCTTAAACAATGCTGCATTTTTTCCTGGATTAAAAAAAAAATCCCTAATGCTTTCATTTGCTTTCTCTGTATCTCAGGCTACATATCTTTACAACCCTACCACCTGTATTAAAAAGATTCCTTATACAGTTTAAGTTTTTCACAGATTCTTATGTCTTCTGAGACATTTCCCTGGGAGCTCTCAGCCCTTTTCCTCCAAGCTGGACTAGCTGCTCTGCACTGAATTAGTGTACATAGCAGTTGATCTTCAACTTCCCATTCCCTTTTTACTAAATAGAATTACCCCTTTTCTGCATTTCATGTCATTCTTTTTCTCACCTTACTGTCTTATTTTGATAAGATATATTCCAGTAGTTTCTTGGGGAAGGTACTGAGGGGGTAGTTTTTAAACTTCATATATCTGAAAGTATATTTATTTTGTGTCATATTTCACTTATATACTGGCTTTATACAAAATTCTAGGTGCTTGGTATTTTAAAGATACTGTTCCTCATGTGTTGAAAGGGCTAGTAATGTCAAGTGTTCTCACCCAATGCAGGAAAATGTTTTTGTTTTTTGTTTTTTCTCTATGGAAACTTTAAATCTTTCCCTATGGAGATATAGATAGCAATGAAGAAGTAAGGACTTCTAAAAAGCCATCCTTCATAGCAGCAGTTAAAACACTGGCAAAAATTGTCAAATTCAACTTTTTCAGAATTCTGAATATTAATCAAAAGCTTGCAACAATCTGAGAGTTTTCTCAAGAAAAACAATTGAATCTCAGTAATAACAATGACTTTCATAGCATTTTAATGTGCTCTGTTCTCATGCCTCTCTTTACCAGGTCCATATTTTTAAAAGCCAACCACTTCACAATCATGGTAAATCAAACAACCTACAGGCATCGAGGTGAGCAGGATAGGTTTGGAGGGGTCCACTAGAGGGGGCCAACATCAGATTTAGCCAAATACTATATTCAGAGAATTGTTTTTATTTGACATTTCTGTCAATTTCCTGGAAAACTCATTCTTAGGGTTTGTTGTTATTAGACCTGACTCAGACCTCATTTGGTGCCAATAACCTTTTCCATGGGGCATTTGTCAAAAACAATCAGCAGCAATTGTTTATAACTTCACAACTGCCCAAGGCAGCCTTACCATTTGGGGCAAATAAGAACCTGGCCAAAAAAAAAAAAAAAATCTTAGAAAGAAAAGCTAGAAAATGACATGCTCAAACTTGGAGCATTTTTTAAAAAGCTCCATTTTATTACTGGAAATCTAAAAGGCTGTAAATATGCATAGGGTTAGACACATGCACAGGGTTGTGCATACATCCATGAAATGCCAGAGAAGGCTCTAGGCTTACCCTGAAGCACTCAAAAGCAGAAAAAGTGAAAAGATGTAACTTCCTCACAGAACACTGAAGAAATGTCCCAAAATGCACAGAGAGCACTTTGCAAGGGATGGGTGCCTTTGATTCAAGGCATTTAAAAAAATTGCTGTCTAATCATTAGTTGTCCATGGAATTAGCTCAGAAAGTTACTAAATAAATAGCAACAACAACAACTCTTAGAAGAGAGGAAAATTTAATTTACCAAGTTGCAAATTATATTATTTTAAAAGTCCAGTTTTCACCAAAAATTGATAACATTAAAAAAAGAAGAAATACATGAAACTACAGCCCATACACAGAAGAGAAACAGTAGAAACTGCCCTTGAAGATTTGTAGATGATTGACTCACCGCACAAAGACATTAAATTGGCTATTTTAAATTGATTTAAAGGACCAAAAACCTTATATGTTTTTAAAAACTAAAGATAACCATGAGAACAATGTTTAGCAAATACAGAACCAATAAAGAGATAGACAGTATAAAATAAAACCAAATGAAAATTTTGGAGTGAAATATAATAAATTCAATAGCAGGGCTCAACATCAGATCTGAACCAGAGAGAGGAATTAGCAAGCTTGAATTGCAATTGTCCATTCTGAGGAACAGAAAAAAATAACAATGAAAACAATTAACAGATTCTTAGAGATCTGTGGAATACCATCAAGTATACCAACATATGCATAATTCAAGTCCCAGAATGACAGGAGAGAAAGGGATAGAAAGAATATCTGAGAAAATAATGGTCAAAAACATTCTAAATTTGAGGATATTAATCTATACATTTAAGATCTCAGTAAATTTCAAGTAGAATATACTTAAAGAAATACATATTTAAAAAATTCTAATTATAATAGTAAAAAAAGATGAGGGAGAAACAGTTAAATAGGAAAGAAGTTTTTGTATACTATTGAAATTAAATTAGAAATAATCAGAACTGGATTGTTATAAGTCAAGGAAAAGAAATAAATGGCATCCAGATTGACAAAATAAATAAGTATAACTATTTGCATACGACATAATTTTGCATACAGAAAACTCTGAGGAAGACAACATACACACACCCTAATAGAGCTAATAAATGAGTTTAGCATGGTTGTAGGATAAAAGAGCAATACATTAAAGGTCAGTTATACTTCTATGCACTAGCAATGAACAATCATCTACAAATGAAAATAAGAAATTATATTTACAATATCATCAAAAAATGAAGTAAATGCAAATTTAACAAAAGTACAAAACTTATACTGTAAACATTATAAAGTATTGTTGAAAGAAGTTGAGTATACAAATAAATATAAAGGTATCTTATATTAAGGAATCAGAATACTAAATATTATTTTCAATATTTAGCAATACTCCCAAAATTGATCTGCAGGTTCAACAGAATCTTTATCAAAATCCCATCTGGCATCTTTGTAGAAATTTACAAGCTGATGCTAAAATTCATATGGAAATTCCAGGGACACAGAATAGCCAAAGCAATTTTGAAAAAGAAGAACATAGTCGGAGAACTCAAACTTCCCCATATCAAAACTTACTATCAAGGTCTGGTAATTAAGACAATGTAGGTCTAGGATGAAGATAGATATATAGATCAATGAATGCAATAGAAAGTCCAGAAATAAAACCTTACATTTATATTCAATTGATTTTCACAAGGGTGTCAAGACACTTTAACAGAGAAAGAGTAGCTTTTCTCTTTCTGGGATGACTGGATTTCCACATGCAAAAGCATGAAGTAGGACCTCTATCCCTCACCAGACACAAACATTAACTCAGAACATATCTAAACATTAGAGCTAAACTTTGGAAATCTTAGAAAAAATCATAGGCATAAATCTTTGTGACCATGATTAGCTGATGATTTCTTAGATACAACAACAAAAGTACACACACGCAAAAAATAGATAAATTAATTTTTGTTAAAATTATAAATGTTTATGCTTCAAAGGACACTCTGAAGAGGGACATTAATCTATACATTTAATATCTCAGTAAATCAAAAGACCATCAATAAAATGGAAGAAAATATTTGCAAATTACATATCTGATAAAATACCGGTATCCGGAACATATAAAGAACCCTCAACTCAACAATACAAATAATCCAATTAAACAATGGGCAAAGAGTTTGAATAAACATTTCTTCAAAGCTAGTATACAATGGCCAATAAAATCATGAAAATATGTTCAACATCTTTAGTCATTAAGGAAATGCAAATCAAAGCTACAATGAGATATCACCTCACATTCACTAAGATAGCTGATTAAGAAAATGAACAATAAAACCTGTGAGGAGGTAGAGAAATTGAAATCCTCATTACACATTGAAGGTGGAATTATGAAATATGCAGTCACTTAAACAGTTCCTCAAAAATTGAACACACAGAGTTACCGTATGCTCCCACATTTCTATTCTTAGGCATATACTGAATCTCCACACAAAAAGTTGTACATAAATGTTCATGGCAGCATTTTTCGCAATAGCCAGAAAGTGAAAACAATCCAAATGTCCATCAATTCATGAATGGATAAACAAATGAAATGTATTATATTAACATAAGAAATATTCAGCCACTGAATTTGATACATACATGGATGAACCTTCAAAACATGTTAAGTGAATAAAACCAGACACAACAAACCATTTATGATTCAATTGATATAAAATGTTCAAAACAGGCAAATTCATAGAGACAGAAAGTTGATTAGTAGTCATTGCCAGAAGTTAGAGGAGGGAGAGAATTGAGGGTGACTGGCAAGGTGTACAGGGTTTCTTTTAGGGTTGATAAAAGCTTTCTAACTTAGTTATGGTGATGATCACACAACTTTGTGAATATTCAATTCCTTTAATTACACCCTTTAAAAGGATCATTTTTTTATATTTTAATATTTTTAATATTTTTTCTCATGATATAAATTTCTACAATTCTGTGATACAATAGGAGTCTTTTTTTGTCCATATGTATCAGAAAAAGAATTTTGACCCAGCACTCATGTAGAGAATTCCATCAGTGTAACTCTTAGATTTTCTTGTACTTTTACTCATTCTACCTTAGAGAAGTTGAAATGCTGATCACAGTTTTGACTCCATTTATTTCCTGCAGTTGGCATGCTTACACTACTTCTCAAACTCTTTTTCTCTCTTCTCTAATGTTGAAACTTAGATTTCTGTATACCGTGATGGTTTATAACATTGCCTCAGTGTGTTTCACTTACATGGTTGTGCTCTGCTTTGGTGTCTGAAATATCCAGTCAGGGGGATTCTTTCCTGGTGTCTTCCAATCCCCCTCATAAATAGTGGTTCAGAGTTACAAAGGCCTTCTGATTTTTCTATCAGTAATAAAGTCTAAGTAGTTTTGGGTCTCTTAGGTGAATTTTGAAAGGAGAAAGAAGAAACCATCATCCTACCTCCACTTAAATGGCAGTTCCTCAATAACTAACCATGATTAGTCTCAAGGCCTCCATATTGTTACTGGAGTGAAGTAGCAACACAACTGATCATTTCTCCCCTGTGCTCAAAATTTCTTAATATGATTTATTTTGTGTGGTATACAGAGCTCTTTACGATGTGGTCTCCTGCTGTCTAATGCCTCTTCTCTTTTAGCCCTAGTCCCTTCTTGTTTGTACTCAAGCCAGATTAATGTACAGGAAGTCAGAGAACTGAATATTTTCACAACTCCCATGCTCATGCACGTGGTTTTCTCTATTAAATATGCTTCCTTCCTGCGATCTTTTGGAAAACAACTATTTTACCTCTAAAAATTCTCTTCAAATCAGATGTCCTGTCTTATGTGAAGGGAGGTAATCACTCTGTCTTCTCTGCTGTCCTTCCCTGGTAGCTGAAGTCATCACACTCCACAGAAATTATTTCCTTGTGTTAAATTCTCACTCCTTTAAAGTTACATATCATGTGTTGGTTAGAAATTATTTCAACTCATTCATTTATTCAAACATTTACTGAGCAATGGCTGTGTTCCTGATATGTTTCTAGTAGAAAGAAACCATGACTTATTTACAGTGTGTGGGATCTAGCCCAGTAACATGTTCAAATATAAAACAACTGTTTACAATAGTGCTAGACTTTGGCTAATTGCCTAGTTTTTAAAAAGTAGACAATAATTTCAAAAAAATAGATTTTCTAATGCCATATTTTTTGTTCAAGTACCTTCTCAGATTTACAGTTTTCAGGACCCTGACAAATACTTTACAAATAACGAAGGACATACATCTATCTCTAAAGAGCTTAAAAGTAACTGTCATTCACCTTTATCAAAGGAGGGTACTGAGACATAGCAGATGAGTGATTTTTGAACAAGGTCAAAAATATATAATCATGAGCTGCAGATGATAGTGACATAAACATAATCAGATAATGATTCACAGAACACAGAGAGGAAGGCCAGGAATACTAAGCAGGGAATAATGGTAGGGGATATAAAATAGATAATTCTACAAACTAACATGCCTCGTTCTAAATAATAAAATCCTTGACCTCACAAGGCAAAGACAAAACCAGAAATAAGAGAAGCAAAATCTGAAACCACATGTGAAATAACTGTCCTCTCACTGAGATTTTAATAAGAAGAATCTTACAGGAAAAAAAAAAAAAAGAATCATGCTCCCAACAGAGTCTTTCGCAATAGACAATGCATATCAGGAACTGGCATCTCAATTTTCTCAAGACAATCGAAATTATGTAGGTCTGAAGTAGTCCATTTAGCCCTACTAGTGCCAAGACTCCTCCTCATATTTGCTTCTGAATGCTGACTTACTTTTCCTGAAGTTATGGCCTCATAGTTGATCTCACAGACCACTAACAGATAGTTTCAGATTTAAAATGCTTTTTAAAAGAGCTTGATCTCATAGTACTTTTGGAGTATTTGCAGTCCTTTCTTACCCTGTTTTACTACAGTCATGCTCATAAGGGGCCCTTCTTTCTCCACTAATGATTTAGGTTTCCGAAGTGTCTTTATCCTCTGCTCTCAAGGACCTTATTAGCTGCCTTGACCTGGTAGCTGAAGTCACAGCCTTGACAGCCCTGGCCTGGGGAAGGAGCTGGTCCTTCGAGTCAATTCTGAAACTTCAAGGAAATTTACAATATGAAGGAGCTTATGCTGAATGTATAAGAAAGACCAAGCTGTACTAGAGATCACTAATTTTCTGAAAGTAATTCTTTCTGTCCAGGCAACTAAGAAAGTTACCTTTTAAATTATTTCTTATAAAACCATAGAGAACAAATATAAAGACTCAAACCCTACAGATAGAGTCCAAGTCAGAGAAAAAGCAGGGGGTAGAGGGAGCATGTTTCTGATTCACCTTTATTAATTCCTTTTGAAGGATGATGTGTGGAAAGAAGCTGGTAGATTCTCTCTTTCCCTCAAGGTCTGTCAATGGTCAATGCACAAGTCACTGGAAATATGTTTATGTGTGAGTGATCCTTGAGAGTTGAGTCATCAAGAAAGAGGAACAACATTTATTTCATATTGTGACTAATAGTGAGATTCTAGTACTACTCACTCTACCATATCATGTATAAATTGAGCTAAGTAAATCTTATTCTTAAAAACTCTTACTTTTATCTTCAGAAAGCAATTCTTTCCCTAATTTCTTTCAAAATTATCTATTCATTTAACCATTTGGCTCTATCTCTTTCATTACATCTATACATCTCAAACAGAAGAGCATTAGATTATAATCGTTCAGTCACCCGTACATTCTACAAATGATAAAATCTCCCAGGTATGCCTCTATGGTGGGTTCAGTAACTTTCCAAAACTATCAGGCCAGTTAATCTCCAGACCATCTTGTTTTGGCTTTGGAACAGGAAGTACTGACTTTCAGGAGAGCCCATGGGAAATGCTGGACACAGATATAAAGGAAACCAGCCCTCTGTCTGAAAGAGCAGACTATGGTTAATAAACTTTCATTTGAAAAGGTTTGCCAAAAATGTCTCCCCTACCCTACCTGAAATTCCTTTCATATTGTCACACAGCTTGATAGTCTGCCAACGAGACTTGTTTGGGTGAGTAACATTTGCTTTTAAAATGCCACAACTCCCAAGAGGCTCATTCAGTTTGCTTTATTCCTAAGCTCAAACTGATATCAACCTTGACACACAAAACATAAATATGGATATGGGAAAAATAGAGTGGATTTTGTAGCAAACAAGACCTCACTGTAGAGTGCTAACAAAATAAGGACTTTAGACAGCCAAATGTCAGCAACAGGGCAATGGGAACAAGCGTTGGAGGGGAACAAGAAAGACTGACCACATTCTGTGCAATAATTAGCTCATTTAATCACAAAACAACACTCTCAGGTATTATTTTATTATATACTTTTCTTTCACAAATAAAAAATAAAGCTCAGGAAAACTTTCACTTTTTGAAAATCTCTATTGATGAACAGTCCAGCTGAAATTAGGATTCAGGTGTGTCTGGCTCCAGGATCAGTGCCTTTAACTGCAGTGGGCACTGGTTGGAACTGTCCAGTGGGAAGGACAGGCATGATTCTAGAGCCAGGGTAGGGCAAGGACCACCAAGGTTGGGCTCTCCCTTGCATTTTCCCTGTTGTCATAGGTAATTAAACCCTAATTTCAGCAATATTCTGTTCTAAGGCTCCACAGAACAATGAACTTGGAAAAATGCCACTTTCTTTTTTTGGTCTTATTGTGATCAAATATAATTTAGCATAAGCAAAGTAACAAAAGTTTGAAGATTCTGAGTTCTACTTTTTTAGGGTCCCTCTCTTATCTTCTGCTACACAAAGGTTAAGAGCATGGACCATCAAATCAGAGTGATGAGTTCAAACCCCTACTCCACTTTTTACCAGCTGTGTAACCTTGGATAAGCTCTTCAGCTTCCTTAGACCTTAGTTTTCTCATCTAAAACAAAGGGGATTATGAAATTTTCTCTGTCTTAGGATGGAGGTGATGATTTAATGAGATAATATAAGGCATGTCAGCACAGAATGAGCACTTGATAAAGGTCATCTAGAGATTGCTTTACTTGGAAACTGTTTTTAGTTCTTGTCATATTTTTAGGCTCTAAAAAGTAGAATTGTGTATCTTTATGTAGGAATAGAGAACATGTTTTTGTCAAATTTATAAAACTATTTTAGTAATTCATTTAATGCAATAAAAAATGAATCAGAATTTTAGAGACACAGGGAAATTGTATCTTTAAGCAAAGATTTTTTTTTTCCTCAGGGGGTTGAGGATTAAATAGTATAAGCTGCACTATTTTTAATTTATAAATATTCCTCAGATTATACAGACTTGTGGTCTAAGAAACTAAGCACTGCAGTTTGGTTTAGATTATCCAAGTTCAGTAAACCTAGACATTAAAGAGTGCTATATAAACTAATCCTGATTGATTTACATGGGTTTCTCTGCAGCTTATGTCTCCTTAAAATCAGTTTCATTCTTTAACATCATTCCAGTAAGCCTTAGAATGTAGTTTAATGCTTTCTTCTGAACTAAACAGTGGTAGTCTTTCAAAAGTATTTTTCATCATCCTCAGCTTTTTCTTCTCTCTCCTTTCCCCTCTGTTCCCTCTCTTTGCCTTCCTCAGTAATTCACTTATAACGGCATTAGTTGGAGCAGGCAAAACAGACATCCATGCAGAAGGAAAGAGTGAACTGCATGGAGTGACAGGTCCCAACAGGGTGATGGAGATGTTTATTGAAGGGTAGAAGTGGGGAATCAAAGGGTGAGGAGGGCATCCATGCTTGAGAGTGGCCTGGTAAATTCTGTCAGAGCATAAATAGGCCAAGGAGAAAGGGACCACGAGGAGGGGAGGTCCAGTGTGGTGAATCAGATGCTGAGTAGGGTGAGGAGGTTGTCTGCCAGGGCAGCTGCCCGGTACAAAGTGACAGAGCCTAAGCCATATGAGAAAGGAGGCTACAAGGGGTGGAGACTAGTCAGACATAGGGAGCCAGAGGACAGGAATGGTGGAGAGGTCATTTCCATGGGAAGGAACCTGGTACAAGCTGCTGGAGCCCAGATGAAATGAGAAGGGCTGCAGGCACTGGAAGGGTTGGGAGGAGTTTTGTAGCCATTGGAAATTTGTTAGTACGAAGAAAGTGATCAAATAAATACATCAAAGAAATTGCAAGCTTAGTTTTCCAGTATAAGAGATAAAGAGTTACAAATACAGAATAAAAGAAACCAGAACAAACTCTGCAGAGCTGAATTAAAATTGGTAGTGTCATAGTGAGCTCATGGTTCTCATAGCTACCTAACTAGCTGGAGAGGTAGAGACAAAAAAACTGTGTGTGTGTGTGTGTCCATGTCCATCTGTCAACTGGGAACAGCGATACCGCAGTAGAAATGAGGAAATCTAATTCCCAGATCTTGGCTTCTAAATATGATTCTTCAGTTTAAAAAAAATCAGAAATCCGTAGAAAAATAGCTGATAACAGGACTGGGACAGGAAAAGTAAAGATGAATATGGAATATCTTATCCAGAAACAAGGAAGTGCTCATAGAATGATAAGGATATCTCAAAATGACACAAAAGCCACTGAAAAATCTGGGAATATTTTAGCACCAAAATAAATAATGATAGTAATGGAATCAAATCCATTTTAAAAATATAAAACCATGAATCCATATAGTTATAAATAAAACAGTTTCGAAAGTTTAATGACAACAGGATATTTCCATAGTTTCAAAATACTTCTATACAATACTTATTAATTACAAAAGTAGGGAATAGTAACTTCAAATTGGAGAAGGCTGGAATACACCACCTTAATGAAATAAAAAAAAATGAACAAAACTGTTTACCTCATTGGTGTGTAGAACACAGAATAGACTTGCCAAAGGTGCATCACCAGAATCTGATTATAACGAAAAATCCGAGAAGCCCAAGGTGAGTGGCATTCCATGAAATAACTTGTCTGTAATCTTCAAAAGTGTCAAGGTGACAGAAGTAAAAAAAAAAAAAATTAAAGACAGAGAAACTACTCCAGACGAAAGGAGACTAAAGAGACATGACAACCAAATGTAATGTCTGATTCTTAACTAGATCCTTTTTCTTTAAAGAATGTTATTAGCTATTTTGGCAAAACTTGATAGTGTCTGAGTATTGGATAGGGACATCAATCAATCTTCTTGACTTTAATAATTATATTGTAGTTATATAGAATAATGGTTTTGTTCATAGAAAATACATACTAAGTATTTGAGGGTTCATTGCTCTACATTAATGATTGAGGAGAATATAATTTAATTCTCTTCATTATTAAATCTTAAATACACTTTCCAATACATCCCTCTTTTGTATTGAATGTTCTTTATTTTCACAGAAGTTCTATTGCAAAATCATTCTGGAAAAATTATTTCTAGACAAAACATTTTTCAGCATTTCTTTCTCATCAGCTTAATAATATTCTTCCTTGTGGTCTCTTCCTTAAGAAAAGTTCATTCCTTGTGAGGAAAAATAAAAATAATGTAAATATGTTAATTTTTTAAAATTTAGACAAAGCTCTCTTTTAGCTTGTTTTCTATGCCCATGATCTGCTTTCTTCAACATTATTGTCATTTCGACCACAGAAAACAGCTCTTTTTGTGGAGCTCTGTCAAGCACACCAATGCTGCACTATTCAGCACTGTGGAGGCTTTAGATGAAAGAATCTGAGCTTCTGGATTAGGCAAATATAGATTTGAATTCTGGCTCTGTTGTCTATGATGGGGCAAAATACCTAATGACCCTCAATCTCCATTTTATCATTTGGAAAAATGAACCAAAATGACATCTAGTCCAAATAGTTGTGATGAAAATAATAAAATAATCTACTTGTAAAAAACTAGTACCTAAAAAAAGTTCTCATTTTAGGTAGCGGCTATTATTATTATTTTCTCCAAGGTACATAAAAAGTTCTCATTTAAATACTTATATTACCATTATTATTCTCTTCCCATTTTTTCAAATATACCTGCGCACTCTAAATAATATTTAACTCTATGTACAGCTACATATTTATGAATAGTTGATTAATGAAAAGTCCTATTTCTCAGCTGTCTTTAATTCTTTATGCCTATGATTTTGTTCATTATAATGATGTATCCATGACAGATGGCCTTCTGCTTTCATACAGAAGATGAGATGGGGAATATGAGGAGCTGTTAGAGGTAGTTGGGAGAATAGGCATGACCAACCCTTAAATTCTTGAAGATCACTCCAAGGAACTGAAATGTGGACTATGCTCTCACATCTGTTAAAATTTAATGCTGTGTACACATTATGTCATTGAACTATATGTTCTTTACTAATGCACATATTCATATACTGTACAGAGAAAATCAGTGATTTTGACAAGGCCTTGAGAAAGCATGAGGAGCATATATTGATGTGAATACTTCAAAAAAATTTCTAGATAGATGAAATTTAGATTTCTTTTCAGTATTCCTTGGCACAGCAGACATTTAAATGTACTAGTCTTGCCACATGTCCCAACAGATTTGATTAACTCCTCAGTACAGAAAAAAAGCAATTTTGCAATCAAGGAAGCACATTTAACATAATGGCTGAAAGTATGGACTTTGTCTTCAGATAGCTCCAGATTAAAATCTCATCTCTACCTCTTACTATCTATGAGATTAAAAATGTCACCTGAGTCCTGATTTCTTCATCAATAAAATTTAGATAATAACCTCATGGAATTTCATGCGAGGATTAAATGACAAAACACATAACCAGTGCACACCATAGGTCATATCTCCATCTCTAAGTACATTGTACTAGTTGTTTCAGTTTTTCTTCTAATTGTTCATAGGAAACAATATGAAAAGTAGGGAATCAGCTACACAGCCAAGTTTGAAATCCATAATTCTATTTTTATAGTAATTTTTAATCACAGGATATTGTACTATCAGGTGGATCATAAAGATTGAATATGCTTTAATTCGTATGGTATCATCCTACCCATAGAACATAGACGAGCACCAAAGTCCCTAGATCACATTTAACTGTTATTCTAAGTTTTCACTATTACAAAGTAAAGAGTAACTATGGACTTGACTTCTAAGATAATAGTTTAAAAAATGTAAATGGCCATAGCTATTTTTTTTTTTTTTAGATAGACTGGACATGCTGAGAATTTTGAATGCACAGACCTGGTGCAATTTCCTTTGTATTGAGGCTCTGATTGAATCTGCAGACATTTTGTCTGGAAACTTTAAATATTGGTAACCAGGAAACTGTAATTATTTTGGAAACCCTGAGTCAAGCTTTCAATGTTCATGGTTAACATGCCCATCTCTATAGCCCAAATAACAGCCATGAAAGGAAATGTCAGGCAATAATCTGGGGCTAGCGGTGACCAGATCAACAGCCCCAGTCCTGGGTAAATTTCTAGCCTTAATAGTCTGAGAGTGTTACAAAAACTGCAGCAAGAAATTTGCCACTGGGGCATTCTAGATTACGTTCTACTGAAAGATTAATGATTAATGTGGCTATATCAGTCACAGGATGCAAACGCTTTATTCTGGCACTGCTTCTAAAATGCATGGTAAAAACATGGAGAGAAAACATGGAGTGTAAAACAGCTTTGAATTTCTTCCTGGAAGGGGAGCCAAATGGTGTTAGTCATCACGTTTCAAGCCAGAGAAACTTCTAACTGGACATAGGCAATCACCATCTAGTTACCATGGGCCACATCTCAGCTAAACTACCAGACAATGCAGTACTATTCTTGACAAAACCTAAATAGTGTCCTCCATGGCACCACAGAAGTCAAAAGTCTGGTGCTTGGAAATAATTAAAGCAAGTGTCTTCAGTGTTATCTGTCAGAGGTGGTACCAATGTGGAACTCCCACATCATCTTATTATGTTGAGAGAGGGCAGGAACAACACTGACTTTTCTGGAATAATCGACCTAAGTTTGAAAATAATTCAGCATAGATCAGGTGTCATGATGACAGACAATCTAACTTACCAAAATGTATTTTATTCTATTTTTTTATTATTGCTTTTTTATATTTTATTTTTAAATAATTGTTTTATTCTATTTAATAAGCACTTATATAGCATTTACTTTGCCAGAGATAATTCTAAGCATTTTACAAATATCAGCTTCTTCCTCATCATAGACTTATGAAATGGATACCACTATTAACCTTATTTTATAGATGAGTATATTGGCAATGTGCCTTGAGTTTCCAAGAATTTCTAAAAGAAATGAAATAAAGATACTCAAAGAGACTATAGATTTCTCTAAAAGTGACATTTTAAAACACAAATAAGTATTCTTATTAGCATAAAACAGGCCTAAGAATCTGAAGACAAGAGTATAAAATACCCACCACAGAAGCCAGTCCTAATTATTTTAATGCACATATTGCAAGTAAAATATAGGCAAGGCATATCCAAATGCCGAATGGCTCTAACACTCACTACCCAGTTCCTCCCCACCTCTGGCATTCTTTCTTTCTCACTCTTGCCCCATCTTCATTTCCTTCATTCTATATCTTGTTTCTCTCTGACTCCCTTAAAGAAGGAATTATCAGAGGACTTTTCGCCCTCTGATGCACTGCAGGGACTAATAAAGAGATTGGTAAAGAGAGGCACACCATATAAAAAGACTTACTTCAAAGGCATAGCACATCAAAGTAACTTGCCACGAATCTGAAATCTTGCTGGGCTGGGCCCGGCCCTTTCCCCACTCACCTCCTTGCTCAAATCACTACTCAGGGACCACTCAGTAATGGAAAATATTTCATAGCTGAAGCTAACTGCTTCCCTGTGCACCAGCTGGGGAGAGTGATAGATACATACCAGGTGTCATATATTTTTGTTTTGACTAAGTAAATGCTCTTAATAGATATCCTGAATAATATTATCACCTAATTCTCCTGAGGTTTCTTTTTCCTTGAAGTATGTGACAGTATTTTTCAAATTAGGTAGCATAAATGCAATAAGGATTTGTGTCAGTGTGGCCTAGTGTGTTGAGTGATAGAAGACTTGAAGATGAATCATTTGTGATGTCATTAAAAGGGTGTTCTTAGAGCTGCAACAACACATGTTAGAGGAAAGAAAACAAATGAACTTGAAAGAACCTATTGTGCTACAAAGCCAAATGAAGACTATCTTCAAAACTGGGCAGTGTTGACAATACAACAGATATCCAGATGGAACCTGAAGGATTCTGACTGTCACACTGATTATTTTAAACATGTGAGAATATATTTCAAACCTTATGTGTTGTCACATAAATGAAGCATTTGTGTGCTTTTTTCTGTGACTTTTCATCCATATCTTAGCTATTCTTTAGCTACAACCTTAGAGTTGTTTATCAATCTCTCCTCTTCCTTAATATCAAGGTCCATCACACTCTTTTGCATTCTCTCCACTTCCCAGCCCAGAAGAGAGACCAGTGATACTGTAAATAACTAATAACTAATATGATAATGATGAGTAACATGGAGGGAGTGTGAATGAAGACCTTTGTGTACAACTTTTTCATGGCTTGAAGATGATCCTGAAGACATTGTTTTAGCATGTACTGTCTAATAGCAGCAGAAATGAACCTCCAAAGCCCATTTTACAACAAGCCCAGGAGAATTTTTTCTGACCATTTTACTTGTATCTTATCTAAGAATGTGAACTTGAATTATAAACAGATGGTGGCAACAATAGTCTATATTGCTTTCCACTCAGTCTACAAACTTTGTGATTCCACAGTACAGACAGAGTAATAAAGAAGAACTAGGGGGCCAAATACCTTTCCATCTCCTTAAAGATTAAAACATATGATTAACTCATGCTCAATGTCATGTTTAAGGAACTTGGAAAAATTCAACATTAGATTTATAGCTCTGTCATCATTGTTATACCTGCTGCCCAAACCCATATTTTTCTAAACTTTTTATAGCTTTGTATTTGCAGGGCTATCTACAATAGAGGTTTACTTGCTAACATATTCAGAAATTGTAAAAAACCACAGTTATCATCAGCTGAAAAGCTCAGAAACTAATACAAGCTTGTTTCTTCTTTTTTGCCTCTTAAGAACCACCTCCCGACGCCCTGCTCCTAAAAAAAAAAGTTTGTTTTATACTTTTACTGCTCTTATGCAATATACTACTGGGAATTCTAGCCACTGCAATAAGGCAAAAATAAATAAATAAAAGGCGTACAAATCAGAAAGAGAGAAATGAAAGTGTTTCCATTTGTATATGATGTGATTAGCTTCGGAGTATCCCAAGAAATCTACAAAATTCTAGAACTAACAAATGAGTTAACCAAGGTCCAAGAACACCAGATCACCACATGAAAAACACATTTCCACATGCTAACAAAATTAGAAACCAAAATTAAAATCACAATGCCATTTACAATTGCTCCAAAGGAAATTAAATACTTAGGTATGTTCAAAATATAGCATATACAGGAACTATATTTTGAAAATTACAAAACAATGAAAAAATTAATCAAGTCCCAAAATAAACATACTGTATTCATGGATTGGAAAACTCAACTTAGTAAAGATGTCAATTCTTCCCACAGTGATCTATAGATTTAATACAATGCCTATCAAATCCCATTAAAATTTGAGTATTTTTTTTTTTTTAGATATAGACAAGTTTATTCTAAAATTTATTTGGAAAGACACAAGCCCTAGAATAGCTAAAACAATTTGACAACAAAGAACATAGCAGAAAGAATCACTCTGAAATTATTTATTATATAGCTACAATAATTAAGACAGTGTAGTATCAGTTAAGGAATAGACACATAGATCAATGGATAAGAATAGAGTGCCCAGTTACAGATTTATGCAGATATGCTCAACTTATTTTTAACAAAGGCACAGAAGCAATTTAATAGAGAAAGGAGAGCCTCCTCAACAAACAGTGCTGAAAATAGTGGTGCATCTATTCGCAAAATGTGAATCTCAACCCTAACTTCACAGCTTATAAAAAATTAATTCAAAATGGATCACATGCTTAAATGTAAAATGTAAAACTATAAAACATTTATGGAAAATAAAAGAAAAAATCTTGAGGATCTAGTGCTAGGCAAAGATTTCTTAAACTTGAAATCAGAAGCACAATCCACAAAAGGGGAAATTGATAAATTGAACTTCATTCAAAGAAAAAAAAATGCTAATGGTACAATAAAATCTTGGTAAGTTAGACTATATAGAAATAAAGAATGATACATTGCAAAATATTATAAAGTAAAAAGATATAACAAAATATCAAATACTAGAAGATATTCACAACACATTAATATCTAAAATGTATGAAGAACTCAAACTTCTTCATAATCAAGCAACCCAAAAGAAAATGGTCAAAACGTATGAGGTGATAATTTTATGGAAGAGAAAACACTAATAGCCAATAAACTGAGAGAGAAGCTCAACTTTATTAAATTAGAAAATGTACATGACACAATAAAATAGTGTTTAACTCTCATTAGAAAGGGGGAGAAAGTAATGTCTCAGAACCCCAAAACTTAGGGACAGCATGAGGCAAAAGGAATTCTTATACACAGTTGGTAAGGGTGTGAATTGATACAACCTCTTAGAAAATAAATTTAGTATTATTTAGTGTAGAGGAACATGTGCATACCCTTTGTCTCAGCAGTTCCATTTTTAAGCACATTCTCCAGAGAAACTCTCACTCATGTACAAGAGAATATATTTCCATGGATATCAGTAAAAACAGTGTTCTTTACAGCTAAAATGTATAAAGGTTTTTATTTAAAAAAAAAAAATACCTTCCATGTCCATCTAAAAGACAATATGACAGAATGAACAAATTTTGAAAAATACAGTGAAATATGATGTGGTGAAAATAAATATGACTACAAGGAATCGCATGAAAGCATCTTAGAAACATAATACAAGGCCAAAACATCAAACACAGAAGACTGAATATGATATGAGATCATTTTGAAAAAAACTCAAAAATGGGCAAAGTTAAGCATTCTTTAGAGACATTAACATACAGAATGAAACTATTTTAAAGTAAGGGAAAAAACAAACAGGAGAGAGATCTGGAAAGAACACACCGGAAGGTTCAGCAAGCTTGGAAATATCTTAGCTACTGAGTTGGAAATGGAGTCACAAGTGTTTGTGTTATCTTGTTTTATAACTTCGCATGTGATACATATACCCTTTCCTATTTATGCATCAAATATTACAAAATCAAATTTTTAAAAAATGTAAACCTAAGGGGAAAATGTTAAGAGTAAGATAAAGAACAAAATGATTTTATAATCTAAATTCCCCATTAATTATGTCAGTAAAATGACCTTTAATGCAAGCACATATTTGAATAGAAAGAACACTAGTTTTAGACTTTAGTAATATGTGGATGTAAATCTTGGCCCTGGGAACTCCAGGTATATGCTCTGTGATTTAGGGCAAGAGTTATACACATTCAGTTTCTTCCTCCATAAGGACGGAACGATGGCATTTACCTCACAAACATTTTGTAAAATTGAATTACAAAGTAACACAATACCAGCTAGCACAGAACTGCTCAGGAAGGATGCCATGAGTTCTGTCTGGGTAGCTATAGTTTTATTGGTGAACTTGTACAAATTGGCTAATACTTTGAGGTAACAAGCAATTATTTGTCTTGAAGTTGTGGAGACCACCTTATTTTCACCACCAAGAAGGGAGATATGAAGAGTTAAGGAAAGTGAAAACTACCATTTATTGAACATCTACTACTTACTAGGTATTATTCCGTACCAAAAATTTTGTAGATGTTCAGACATTTAATCCTCAGACAATACGATGAGGAAGTCAAAACATCAAGTGCAGGAGACTGCATATATGATATGAAATCATTTTGAAAAAATTTAAAAACAAGCAAAATTATTCATTGTTTAGCGATATCAACTCCATTTTACAGGTGAGAAAATTGAGTTTAATTCTCTGACTCAAGATTATTCAGCTGGTTACAGATAGAACCAGGATTGGGCCAAATTTCTTTCACTGCTCCAGTTCCCCTATAGCAAGACTACCACCATCTCTCCTGGCTCCTAAATCTTCCTCCACAGGCTCCCTCTCTAGGTCCTACTACAGTTTTGGGGGCCTGTGTAAGTTCACAGCCCATTTTCAGGAAAGTGAAGTTGATGCCTTTAAGCTCTAATAAATTCTTAGTGACTTCCTTGATCAAGTTCCTTCTTTCACTTTGTGAAATTTGAATCAGCTTCTGTGGGTATTAGAGGGAGTGACCAAAACATTCGAATAGACTTGTATGATACATAAACCTTTATGGTTTGTGTGTATACCATAGGAATAATACACAAGCAGTGTTATTACCATGGGATAAACCTTAAATCTTAATACCAAAACAGCAAAAACCTTTGAACTCTAGTGAACATCTCGCTGAAGAAGAGAATAGAGGAGAGCAGAGTGACAGGTAGGACAAGATGGAAAGAAAACTTTGGCAGATTCCAAACTGAAGCAAGGTCTGCTTAATAACTCTGCCAGTGATGGTTCTTACTTCATAATGTACGTCATCATTATCATCTTCCTACTCCTTGGAGCTCTGCTCTATGTTCTCATCTGCTCATGTTCTAGTCATTGCCTTTTTAAATGACCCATGTTTCCCTTATGTCTGTCAATTTTGAAATTTTCCTGAGATGGCTGCTGGGTAGGTAACAAATCTTATTGTTTGAAAGAGCAGGGGTAGAGTCAGAACTCAATTCCTCTTCCATTTCTGTTTTCTAATAGGTAGATAAACTTTGTCAAGTTATTTAACTTCTGAGCTTCAGTTTCCTCATCTATAAAATGGATTATAATAAAACCATCTATCTCGTTGGATAGTTATGAGAACTAAATGAGACAATGTAATACCTTTGAAGGGCATAGCTCAGGACCCTGGTATGTTGTAAGTGCCTAATATTTATCACCAACATTGACGTCAGCATTAAATTATGAGCTGAAAGTGCAGTAATGCTAATATATTTTATACAGAATGGAACCCAATGTGATGTTTGATGATATTAATGGTACAAGATGATATTATAAGAACCAACCAAATATAATTAGAAGGTAGTTTACAATAGCCCACTGTATATAATAAGAGCTACAGGCAAAGCCTTGTCTTAAGTTTTCAATTTCTATATTGTATCCTTTTCTTTTCCCTTTTTTTCTAATTGCCTCAACTTATGAAACAATTCATCTTACTATAGCAAGGATTCCAAAGTACCTCATAGGAAGTAAGAATAACGAAAGGAAATAAGAAAAAAGTTATAAAACAGCATGTTCTTTCACATTTTTAGTTTGTTCAGTATCTCCCCCCGCCCCAAGTCTGAAAGATGTACTCTTGGTGATTTCAGACTCTACAAGAGCTTGAAAAACAACCCTCACTTTAATTTATGGCAGTTTATTTTAGATCCATATGGGAAAGTTCATTTGGCTTGAACTTTTTTTTTCAGACCCTGATGAAGCTGCTATTGATTTAGTACTCTAGTAGAATATAAACCCACAAAACACATAATGTGGGAAAAGCTAATTATGATAATGAGAGTCAAGCATGCATAATTCCATTAAAAACAATCACCACTCTTCCTATATCATGACACTTTTTTTTTTTTTACAACTCTTCTGTTCATTAGGAGAAAATCACCTTTTTAGTGTTAAGTGGACTATAAATGCACTATTTACATTGAAAGCAGAAAAAAACTAATGTCATGTTTGGGTAAAACAATTATTGCTATTGGTGTTCCTTACTGTACTATTTCAAAAGAGTACGTAATGAATGCCAGACTTTGCATGTGCTGAGTTCTTGTCTGAGCTTCCACTGCAGTAGAAATCTCCTCATTGGCTTTGGAGTCAGAGCTCACATAAATTATCCCAAGTTACCTTACTGGCTCTTATTTTCTACAAGGGACACGTGTTTTCTAACTGTACTCAACTATTGAGATGAAAGTTAATTGTCCTTTTTATTTCTCTGGAGAACAAATAAGGACTACTTCAAACTTTTTGTACAAAAATTCAAAGGGATGCAGGGTTTCAGAGGTAGAAAAGATGGTTGGATACAACTATTCCAAACTTCTGTCAACTGAAAATCTCTCCAAAGATAGATGCTTCTAGAAGTCCACTGCCTCAAAAGGTGACCTATTCTACTCTTTTTAAACTAAATTTATTGGGGTGACATTGGTTAATGAAATTATATAGATTTCAAGTGTACAATTCGATAATATACATTGTGGGTTTACCCAAAGTTAAATTTCCTTCCATCACCATATTTCACTCCATTTACCCTTATCTACCTCCTTCCCTCCCCCTTTCCCTCAGGTAACCACTAAACTGTTCTCAGTGTCTATGAGTTTTTGTTTGTCTTGTTCATATGTTGCTTTCAGTTTTATATTCTGCATATAAGTGAAATCATATGGTTCTCAACCTTTTCTGTCTGATGTATTTCACTCAGCACAATAATCTGAATATCCATCCACATTGTCACAAACAGCAGTATTTCATCTCTTATGGCTAGGTAACATTCCATTATGCATAGGTATCACATCTCTACTTAAGAATAATCCTGTTAGGAAATTCTTTTCTCGTCTAAACAGCTCGTCACTCTTATCTGTTCAAACAAGCTCTTCTATCTGAACATAGATTAGAATCAGATTAATGATGTCAGAGATGGAAAGTTAAACAAATACCACAAGAGAGGCAGGGAATAGTTATGCATCATAAGAACATGATAAACTGTCTAAATTCCTATTATCAAAGAGAAATCAATACAATAAATTGAGTATATATTGTTATAAGTTTTCTAATATGCATTTTTGTAATGTGTCAAATGTTCAAAAAGGTTTACCTTTAACCTCAAAGATTTATTTCTATTAATTTACTCTAAGAAAAAGAGGTATACTAGAATGTCCATTAAAATATTATTTTAATATAAAATTAAAAAATATATAAGTATTTGATAATATTTTGGTGAACTTGTTTAATTCAAGGAAGTTCAAGAAGTTCTCAGGATCAAGTTTGGTTTACACTAGATGCACGAAGCTCTCCTGTCAGCTTATCCAAAAATCACTTTTGTGAAATTAGCCAAAGCATGTCCAGAAACTTACAAAAGTAGAAATCTTGAATTGTCATTCTGGACCATCCTCCTTTAAGCTAAATCTCTTTAAACAATTAGTCTTCACAATAGCTACAACCCTAAGCTAACACCTCCTTCTTACTCACAAGAACAAATATTTGAGACTCTTTATGATCTTCAAAATTAGTTTTTACTAAAATAAACAATTAAGAAATTTTGCATATTGCCTAAGCAGTTGAAATTCTCCTTTAACATTTTAATGGGACCTGCTCTGCAATTTTAACAGCTGTATACTACCAAAGATAATTATATTATCATTACTTTAAATTAAAATTCTTAATTGCTTATACTATATATTTTACTTCTTCTTTATTTATAACTTAACCTTTCTAAAACCAATTTAAGGCAAAACTATGACACTGATTTCTTTCCAATCTGTTAAGCAGGAAGTAGATATTCGTTGTATAGAATGTAAATCTACGATATATGGAAATATAGAGTTGTATATGACTGAATCTACATTAACTTAATTGACAATCCACAAATCCTCTTTTATTTTGGTTTGCTCATGGTAAATGATAGTAATCATGGTAGAAGTTGTGCAATAATAAAACTTCTTACAGGAAGCACTACTTAAATCACTGCACTACTTAATTAAAAATAGGGACCTTGGATGAGAAAAAATGCTTGCTGAGTACAGAGAGTACAGTGTTCTTTCACTGAGTTACCTGTATGAATGAAAATGCCCACATACAGCTCTAAAAGCAATGGAAACAAAATAGAGCTAAAAGTCAATACAAACAAAACTAAAGGGACTAGGAAATTGTTCTCCTGTAATAGTGACTAGATTTGTAATAATCTGGGAGAGAAAAAAAAAATAAGGTTTTCTTTATAGGAGTCATGGAAGAACTATGACATGAAAGCCAGAGGCTATGCTGAGCCAGTGAAATTGTCCATTATTTAAACTGCACGTGGTAACATGCACATAAACTTAGATAGCAGGATGCATTGAAAGTGAGAGATGTGTGTGGATTTGATGTGAAATCCACTCTGGGATTCTGTATTCCAAGGGAGGATACAGGTGTGCTCTGCCTTAGGACAACATGGTGCTAGAAATGCTAAGCTTGAAAGAAGACAGATTAAAGGCTAAGTACTTCGGACCATTGATATCAACCCTACTTACAGATTATTAACTACTTGGCAGAAAATTTGGAAAAATAAGATTCTTAAAGTATAAAGAAAGAAAAAGATGACAAGAGGATAAAAAGAAAAGCAGATTCAATGGAAGAGGAAGATAAAGAAGGAAAAGTGAAGAAATAAGAAAAAATGAGTGTTGTGGCCAACATTAAATAGACCAAACCAGGTATCCTCTCAAAGGCTGTTTATTAGCCAGCAGCTGTCCTTGCCAGGAGCAGCCCCAAAATATAGAGGTACAAGGTTTTTAAGCCCTAAATTTCATTCTTCATTCTGTCTGCACACAAAGATCTACTTTTCTTCTATTCACTATCTGTCAACCCACTGGCCAGGTGTGCAAGCGGGGGTACAGAAGCAGAATGCTTATTGTTAATAGCCTATGTTCCCATGACGGTAGCCAAGCAGTAATTTCCAGCTTATATACAATTGATTGTTTCTCATGCCACGCAGGTATGCAGAGTCACTCAGGCAGTTAGCATTTGAGCTCATTGTTACAAGTTTCATGATTAACAGAATGTGGCTAAAGGTTCCAGGAGCTAGCCTTTGTCTAATTTTCAGTTTTAATTAACCCTTACCCTTACCACATTTCAACAGGCTGTCACAATGAGGACTATGGAGAGGAGAACTATCTAGAAGATAGGTAAAAGAGGTAAGATCCAGTGTAGCCAATATGTTGGAATTATATTAATGGAAATCCCCCACACACACAAAGTCTCCTGCTTCCAGAAAAAGACTGTAAAAATCAACGATATTGGTCTTCACTATGCCTACTCGAATCCTATATTTCAGGTATCATAAATATTTTCTGTAAAGGCCTGATAATAAATATTCTTAGCTTTAGCAACTACTCAACTCTGCTGTTGTTGCATGAAAACAGTCATAAAAATGTATAAGTAAATAAAGATAGCTGTGTTCCAATAAAACTTTATGTACAAAAACAGGCAAGAGGCTAGGTGTGGCCAAATGACCCATAGTGTTCCAATCATATTATATGATTTTGTGCCCTCTAACACTTCTCACCATTGCCTCATCACCCAATGCTTCATTGTCCTCATCACCCAATGTGCCACTGACTCTTCATAAATTATATAATTATATTTCCTTTCTCCAGAACTTACCCCCCTATTTCTTCTCACTTTATGAGTCTTTTTACATTATTCAGGTAGCAACTAGCTGCCACAATAAAATTTTCCTGCTCAGAAGTTCATGAGAAGAAGAGAACTATGGTACAGAGAGGGCCACAAGATTCTATCACTACCAGAAACATCTCACATAAACTCTGTTCTTTTCCTACCCATCTACATCATTCTTCATTCAATCATTTAAGAACTGAGTATCTGTTATGTACTTCAACCTATAAACAAAGAATTTGTAAAAATTCTTGACCTCAGGTAACTCAGTCTCATATGAGTAGAAATTATTTATATGCCCACTACCTTCCTATAATCCCCCAGCCTATTCAGTGATTAGAAAGCTATTTATAACTTCAATAGCTGGAAAAGACCAATCTGGAATGGGGAGACCAGATTTAGGCAAGACTAAAAAAAGACATTTGAAGACCAAAGACCTGATGATCTAGGAATTGTTTCTCCTCATAGGATTTTCATTTCTGGTGGACCAGCAGGGCATGTTGGACAAAAAAGCTCTCTCTCAACAAGGGAGAAAAAAAAAACAATTTATCAGACAAAATACTGGCATTCTCCTTTTAAAGTTTATGTCATTTTGCAAAGAACTTCCAAATAGAAATGTTTCCTGACTGCCAATCCTTAATACCAAACTATATTAGAATTTTTATTAAAATAAGATTTAAGGGTCTGCTTATGACTATAGAACATTATAGTATATCAGATTAATCTTCCCACCAGGACCAACTAAAAAAGCTGGATAAAATATAAGAACATCTGCTTGAAGGCAGCAAATGGCTATCATAGCAATAAAGACAGCCATGATGGCACACATTCCACTCTCCCTCTATAGGAGAACATGCTACAAAGGATTCAGTTAGCTAATAGCTTCTACGTGCCTCACTTTGGGATCTGCTGAAGCACTGATGCTGAGGCCACATACTCTCCAGGCTGCTGCTGTTCAGCATGGAATCCTTCTAATGAGCACTCTTTACTCTGCAGCTCCTTATCAGCCAGGCTGACCCTATGTCAGAGCTGTGCCCATCAGAGATTCTTCCTACCTGATCCTGCTCTTTCCTTCCTCCTCTGCTCTCATGGGCATCAAGTCTGCTTCACAATCCCTCTGCCTACTCTACTCTGCTCTACCCCTATAATTGACATTTACCAATCTCAAAAAGATGACACTTTTTCAGTAGTGCAGCCTCCTTCCACAAGACATCAAGAAACAGTGTTTTAATCAAATTTTGTCTTGAAATGTAACCAACTTACATAAACATAGCAAAATGCTTTCTACCACGTGAACTTTGGGGAGTGTTCTGCCAAGCAAAATGGCTACAGTTTTCTGTTAGTAGAGAAGTTTTTCCTGAATGGAGATGCATAATTTAGGTTTAATAAGACTTTCAACATAAGCTGTACATACAGATGTGTATTTTCTTTTTTCCTTGTGCTTACAGCATGAGATAAGCTGTAGACCAATTTTATGTAGCTATTTTAAATGCAAATAAGAGGTTATTTTTGCATGTTTTCAGTTTTATAGGAGACAGGCAAGAGGATTTCAAACAACGCAGGTTTTCTACTCTAGTCAGAGAATTGACTCTTCTATCTTCTGCTTTCTGTGGGCATTTTCTCTCTTGACAGCTGATGAAAACTATTTAAACATTAAAAGCTTGAGAAATCAATACAATTTTATAAACAATTTTATTTGAAGTGAAATGAGCTCATCTCAGCCATTTTAAACTAAGCATGAGTTGAGATGGTCTGTTGGCCTCCTCCATTCAGAAGCAGGAAGCATCTTCCATATGGATAATTCCCAGGCTCTTCGCATGAACAGATGTGAGAATGCTCTTATGGCAAAGGTAATTCAGGTCAATAATGAGACCTGACTCCACTCCCATAGAATCGGTACAAGGAGTTCATTCATTGGCTCACATGAATGGCCATAAAAGGAGTTCAGAAGAAGATTCTGAAATGAAAAGACTATAGTTCCCAGAACTGGAGCTTTATTTTTGTCAAGATGGACAGATTTGGAAGGACCCATAGTCCTAACAGAACTAATACAAAGAGCATACTGTTGATCCGATGATTCTCCAGCAGGGACAAAATCTGCCTTGGCCAGTGGCATAGTGAAGGAGCCAACAACCATTAGGCAGAAGCTCAAGTAAGCAGGTGGTTTCTGTCAATAGATGGCCTACAAGTGGACAAAACAGAGCATAGGGAGGAGGAGAAGGTAATAAGTACACAATAGGTAGACATTTGGACAGGCAATCTATATGGATATACTATGGCAGCAGGAAGCAGTAACCAAGTGCAGCAAAGATTGCTGTTCTGAGATGACTGAACAGAAGGCAGGAGTCAAATTCAAGAGAAAAGGAAGTTCTAAGCAGCACTTATTCTCCAAGATTGAACAAAAGTGACCTACTAGAACTGCGAGTCTTGTTATGTGCTCCTTAATCAGGACTCTTCAAAGCTCCCTGAAGAGTACCAGACAGGATGAAGAGAAGGTGGTCAGAAGGGTTACTAAGATTCACAGCTATGAATTCTGGAGGAAGTTGTAACAGAATGACAGACAGAATGTGTAGGAGGAGAGACTACGAAGGGTTCAGAGAGAACAGGTCCTGATGAACCTCAGCATTTGCATCTGGAGAAGAGAAAACAATGTAAATTCCTAGAGTTGTTAAAATTATTTAATGCAAAGTGGCTCTCCCTGAGTTAGCACTCCAAAGATGTGAATTAACCAGCCCTTTCAGATACTCGTGACATTGTACAGTAATCATGGACAGTCTCTAAACTTAGGAACTTAGAACACCGGCAATACTAACAGCTAACATCCATTGAGCAATTGTTATAAGCCTATCACTGTCTTATTCTTTAGTGTATAGCCCTTTTAATCCTCTCAGCCTTATGAGGTGGGTAGTAGTCAACTCCATTTTAGATACAGACACCAAAGAACAGAGAAGTTAACTAACTTGCCCAAGGTTACACATTAGCAAGTGACAGTGCCGGGATTTGAAAACAGGTTAAGAAGCCCCCACTAATAGCTTAATTACTCGTAACACCATACTTGTGGTGGAGGAATGTGGGTATAAAAAGAGAGAAACTAAGAGCAAGACTTGGTCCATTCAATACCTATTCAGAACACCAGTGGCAGAGCACAATGAGACCTATAGAGAAAGTAGCCACCTCATGATAAAACATTTTTTATGGAATTTTTTCTAGTAATCATTTCACTAGCTATGCTCCTGGCATGGAGCTGTCAAAACAGCCATGGAAGGAATAGTGAGTTTACAGCCAGAGACTTTTTATTACTCAGAATCAGCAATGGTGGTGTGTGACCAGCATCATTTCTGGGTTGTGGTCCTCTGCGGTGCACAGATACAAGCAGCAGCTGCATCATTCCCGGCCCCCGCCCCCCGCAATTTATAAATGCCAGAATGGATAAAATCTATGTATTAGATTGTCTTATAATCTATGACAGAAACTTTAAATATCAACTTATGCCCCTAAGTATCTGGAAGATTTCATATGGTTTCCAAAGGTTTCCACTTGAAAAGACTTTCAATGGTAATTCACCAAAAATAGAATAAATATGGCAGAATTTCTGAGCAGGAGCCTGACATCTATGATATATACACAATGTATTTAATACATTTTGATGTCTTTTACATGAGTATTTCATGTTTATTTTAGATAAATTAGAACATCTAAAAATCACCCAAAATATTGTGAACCAGAGATGATCATTACACTCTAGTGCTTAGCCTTCCAGAATTCTGTCCTAGAATTCAACAGTTAGTAAAAATATAGACATATCTATCATACTATACAGCCTATTGTATAACTGCCTTTCACTTTTAGCTATATTATAAATATCTCCCCATGTCCTATATAAAGTTATATTTTTATGACTACATATTTTTATTTGTTTTATGGTTGACCACAATTTATTTTATCAGTCCCCCATTGTTGTATAGTTTATTCCCAATTTTTCTTATTTATTTATGAGTATTTCTTATATTTAACAAATTAATATTTAACCTAATATGTAGAAATATTGTTATCTAGTTTTTAGTTTACATTCAGTTTGTTTTTAATGTTTATGTAGAAGTGCATGAACATTTTACTTGAGAATTCTGCCTTTAGTGCCAAGCTGAGAAACCCTTTCAGAACAAAGAACCCCTCCCTCTTTCCCACAATTACATATATATTCATGGATGTTTTCTTACAAAATTTTTATGGCTTCACTTTTTTTTCATTTTATACATTTTTGAAAGAATAGATACTAACATGATCTTGGAAAATCACATATCAAAAATTGCCAGATAGTCAGGTTTCTAAAAGAATACTGAGATGAATCTGTTATGCAAGAAAAAAGGGCCCTTGTATATTATAAACAAAAAACTCAAAGTAGAAAACCCTGGAGTTCCTTCTGTAAAATAAAGGGTTTAGATTACATTTCTAGAAAAGTTGATAAATATTATCTCTAGTGTCGATGTCTCTGCCAGACTACCTGTGATGACATGCTTTAGTTGTAAGGACTATTTCCTGAAGATACCATACTTTCCCACTAGCTTATTCTAATTCTGACTTGACTGTCTCCATTGATGATGTGAGGGATACTTGTACATTAGAGAGTACACAGGTCAAAAAGAGAAAATAAAGGCTGTGGCCACTACTCCTAATAATAAACAATACTTCATTTCCAAACCATGCAACTTGACTACAGGAATTTTTTAAGTAGCAGCTAAGAAATCTGACATGTAATGTGCAAATTGCAAAGCCTCAACAAACTCTGTTTGCCTTTTCTTTTGCCAATTTTATTTCTAAAGCAATTTTTAGGGTCCTACCATGCCTCCATAATTAAACTTTAACAACTTTAAAATCTATTCATTTTTCCACAGTCACCTTTAAGACATCTGTCAGCATCATCACTACTTTAGCAGTTTCAGAAGTTTTTCCCCTTGGAAGAATCTGTTCATTACAGTAGTTAACAACTACCCAGTTAGAGAAGAGCCCTAAGACAAGGCTTGGGACAACTTAATGGTGTGACAAATCAGTGGTTAAGCTAAATGGTCAGTTTGAACAGTACAGTATTATTGTTTTATTGAATCCAACTTAAAGATTTACAGCAGTTACATTTTATTCCAGGTACAAGATGCACAAATGAAATACAGAGAGGTACAGTTCTGTTTTATGCTGCTTTCATTAAGAACCCAATTGCATGGCAAAATCAGTTAGTATATATCTCGTTCTATGTGACAGCCAATTTTCCACTGAGATTGGAAACTATTGGGGCTTTTTCATTCTTGATCTTATTCTAGGAGTACAAGGAATGGGAGTTACAGCATGTTTTTAACTTATTTAAAGCATTGGTGGTAACAAGCATTTGTCCCTGACTCCTGAGCAATGGAACATCTCTGGATAGATACTACATAGCCTTGACTTTAGGTCTACTTAAAGGATAAAATCTGTCTGGGACATACTTACTGGCCTGACACACTAAGGTGTTTCTCTTTCTTCCCGCCCCCTCCCCCATCGCCCTGCCCCAAATTTATTTTCAGAGAAAATAAGTAATAGTACAAACATAGCTGTCACCAAATAACCTGTGATCACATCCTGATTCATTTAACATCTTCTTTTTCTGCAACCCTACTATGTACCAAGCACTCTCAAAGATCTAGGGATACAGCAGGAACCAGTCCTCGTAGATTTATATTCCTATGGAGAAGGCAGATTTCAAAACCAAATATGTTAAACAAGATAATTTTACTAGTAATGAGTGCTATAAAGAAAATAAAATATTTCAGGAAGAGTGTTAGGTGAAAGTGGACGACTGATGTAAGGAGTAGAAATTATGTTATTTGGAGGACTGTAGAAAATCAATCTAGCATGGGTCCTATAAGTAAAAAGAAAAATGTTTCACTAAACACTTAGAAAACACTCTTTTATGTGCTTTTAAAGTCCTGTCTGCTGCTTTTAGTTTCCCTTAGCAAACCTTTCTCTTCAGAACTGAAGAGCAACAGCAATGGATTAAATTTTAGAGTTTAGAGATAGTGCGAGCTCAAGATACCAGCTCAGTACCCCGCACTACATAAAAAAACATTTTTTATAGCAGTAACAACAATGATGAAAAAGGTCAGCATAGTTAGAGTTTTGGAATAATTGTTTGGTTCTGATCTATAAAAAGCAATTAAATCCCTCTAGAAGATAACACATTTTGTTATTCTTTAAGTATATAAGTATAAAATTCTCCACCTTTCAGACTAATTCTGGATCTTGGCTTAATATCATTAATATATATTTATGTTCTACAGTTGCAAAATCACAAACTCATTTTAAATGTCTTCAGTGAGACTAAAATACCGCACAATAAACTATTAGACTTTGTGCATGTGTGAAATACATCTGATAGTCCTTACTCTCCAGACTGGGTACTTATGAGCCAGCAATGAAAATAATTTTCAGAAAGCCCGTGTTTAAAAGTATACATTATTTGAAATGTTATTTTATTTTCATATTGTGGTTGGCAAGGTAAACCCTTGCTTTCATAATATAAAGACAATTTATGTAAGATTTAGGAGATTATATGTATCTCAGATCGTATGATATATTTGCACAAATGTAAATGACAACATTTGAGGATCCTTTTGTTTCTTATTCCAGTGGGACTTTCCTCAAACACAGACTACCGGTGTTTCTACACTAATTAATCCATTTATAAAACAGGCTCAACAAAACAAAATTTATTGTCCTTGTCCTCTTGGAACTCATTGAAAATTAAATAACAATTTCCTGTCATAGTTCTCTTGGCCTTAGCAGAGGAAGGGAGGTAGATCAGTGAGGGTCCCAGCAGGAAACAAGTGGCATGCCCTATAAGGTGATTCAACAGAGTGTAATGAATAGGACATCTTCCAAAGGTGGACACAGGTTAAGGGAAACCAACGTAGGGTGCTGAAGCAACCTGGAGCGAGCAACGGCAGGAATAATTTCCACTATGCTTGGAAAGGGAGGGTAATATATTAGTTTCTTATTGCTGCTGGAAAAGTAATTACCACAAACTTCATGGTTTCAGCAATTTTTTTCCTTAATGCTTCTGGAAGCCAAATGACCAAATCAAGGTGTCAGCAAGACCACTCCTCCCTCTGGAAGCTCTAATGGAGAATCCATTTTTTGCCTTTTTCAGCATCTAGTACTGCATTCCTTGCATTCCTGGGCTTGTGGTTCCTTCCCCTTCAAAGCTAGCAGAATATCATCTACTCTTCCTGAATTTGCTTATATCATATGGCTTTTTTTCTTTCATCCATGGATAGTCAAATTTCCCCTATCTCCCTTTTTTAAGGATCCTTTTAATTACATTTAGGGCCCACCTAGAATAATCCAGCATAATCTCTCCATCTCAAAATCCTTAACTTAATCACATCTGCAAAGTTTTTTTTTTTTTCATATGAGTCCTGGGGATTAGGATGTGGATAACATTGGGAGCCATTATTCAGTCTACCACAGGGAATGAATTGGAGTTGTTACTGGAACACGGGGGGAAACTATAGCAGCAGGAAAATGCTGTCTGATAGAAGATGTGGCTTAGATCCAAAGCCACGTTGGGTAGTAGAATGCAACCACTGCCAAGAGATGACCAAACAAGAAGAGAATCTGGAAAATAAGCATCCCAACTTATTTTTTGTTCCAGCCTCCTGTGCTTCTCACTAGAGGGCATGGAAGGGCAGACTATGCAGTCCATAAGGATTCGTCTTCTGGAGCTCAGAGGGAGGCAGAGAAATTTCAAAAGTGAATCTCAAAAATTAAATGAAGACTATTCAGCAAAGATGGATACCAGGAAGAAGTTGATAACATTTCTGAGGCCATGTATAGGAATGCAGTCTCCTGCAAGAGACTCAGGAGTTACGTGCCAGATTATTACAGCTAAAAAAGCCCTAACCAAGCAGCCTGAATTCAGTGAAATATGATTCCATTCAAGACCCACTCTAAGGGCTCATCCCAGAGACTGGAAAATCATTTCATAGTTAAGGAAATAATTCATTGAGCACCCCTGGAACTCAACCAGGCTTTAACTCTACAAGACTCGTGTCAAAATTTTAGAACCTTAACCAGGTTTTTCAATTAGAGCTTTGTAATTTACAAAAGGAAATAAAGAATGTGCTTATTTTACATTGATGGAGGAATCCAGTACTTTTACCTTGGTTTGGATTAATGATGTCATAAAAGCCAACACTGTGTTTGGAGCCTCCTCTTTTTATCTAGGGATAATTAAGCAGAAATAGAGGCAGATGGACTTATGGAAAGCAAAACTTGGTTCCATTTGACATATCATTGACTTTAAGGACAGCAATCAACTTGCTTATGTTAGGGACTGAATTAGTGTCATTTCTAGACTAAGATTTCTGCAGAAAATTCAGTCTGTGCTCCACAAAGCTGTGAAATGGGATGCTAGGCCTTGGTGGTTTTTTTACTGAGCCACAGTAATAATATGACCCAAAGTAAAAGTGCCAACTTCTTGAGCAAAGTCCACGGAATGAAAGTGTTGATAAAATAGTACACAATAAGTGAATTCAATATTAACATTTTAAAAATAAAAAATCATTGTAATTTGGAGAGTAGGAATTTTAAAGACTATCTTACCTCATTTCCATTTTAGAAGTTAGAAAAACAATAGTTTTTCATAAAAGAATGGAGAAATACAACTTGAAACCCACCCCCCCAAAGAAAAAAAAAAACTGGTTACAATACAAATGATTTTGTCTATAGCTCTACAAAAGACATGTTAGTTAATCAGTGGACTCCAAAATGACCTGGATTTTTGTTCTTTCCAAGCTGATCATGGTATAATTCTTATGTAGAGAGTCATAACCACCATGGGGGCCCTTCTGACCCAGAGTCCAGATGAAGAATAATGCTGCTGCCACTGCCAGGGACTGAACACTTTACAGGCCACACAGTAAGACTCTTCCCTCACTTTCTGCCACTCTTGATTGTCTTGGTTGCCATGATCTTGCTTAGAGAGAGACCTAGAAATTAATTGCCAATGTCTCAAGATCTTAAAGAAGATGAAGAACAAGTGGAAGATTCAATAATGAAAATGAGAAAGCTGAGGTGGAAAAAGATGAAGCCGCAGATTAGAAAGATGTATTTGGAAAACCTGAAGCCTCAACAAAGGCAGATACATCTATTCTGTTTATAAAAGGAGAGAAAATTATGTCCTTGTAAGGTTCCTGATAGACTTGATGCACAAGGGTACAGAAACTTTGTTGTTGATGAGATGCTTCATTTCATTATCCTCAAGATCACAAGTTTTATATCCAGAATATCACAGCACTTCATATAAACACTTTAGGGCCACTCCAGAGAAAGGCAACTGTGAGTTCCCCATTATTCCTCTTTGAGAGCCCTTAAGTGGGTGATCTTATCATCTAGTCATGAATTTAAATTCAAATATTTGAATGGCAGTGTATTACAAGATGCTATCTCCTATCGGTTACAGTTAATGAAAGAAAAGATAGATTGAAAGAAGAAACAATCTTTGCACATATGTTTTTTACTGGTTTTGAGCTACTAGTTGTCACGGGATTTTATCAGCTCCTAGAATAACAAATCAAAAGAGAACTCTATACACAAAATTAAAAGCATGCATGAAATCAGTGATGCTAATGTGAATTCATTTTTCACAAACCTTTAAATCAGATTTGTAAAGCTTCAACCAAAAGTTTTCCCAGTAAACAGGTACAGAAGAGATCAGTGGAATCTGATGGGTAAATCTCCTTTGGGCAACAATTCAGTCTTTATTAAACTGCCCCAGTATTTTTCAGTTTGAAGAAAATTAACACAGAGAAGCAGTATCACCATAGAAGGCAATTGCAACAGATATGTGGACTGAGCAATCAGTCAATGACCATGATAATGCCGAAAATGTGCCACTCAACGTAAAGTCACAAATTTGCTTTTCTAAAACCACTACAATTGGTGTGTGTGTATGTGTGTGTGTGTGTGCATGTACATGTGTGTGTCAATGGTTGGTTTTATCAGAATCACTGTTGTGTTACCTGAAGTATTCTTTTACGATAGTAAATAAAGTCTCTTTTTACTGACAGTTTCTAATATTTCTCCTCAAACGCAATACATATTTGCTCAAAAATAATGGTAGATTTCATGCCTAGAATTGTGTGGAACAGAACAATTGTGTCTTCCCCTAAATAGTTCCAAATCCACATTGAGGGCCCCAATTGGTCTGTTGTTTTACAAATGGTATTTCAAAGACACAAGAAGAAGCTGCTTTTTAGCAGTAAAAAGTGCTATTGTTAATATGCACATTATGAAGTCTTCTCAAAGGATCAAGAAATTTGAGGGATCTTCCAGCAACAAAATTGTGAAGCATGAAAATTTCTGCATGCTTTACTATGCCTCTTTATTTTTAACAAAAAGAAAATAGTACCACCACTCCCCCCGCCTGCCCCCCCCCCCAAACACACACACACACGCTCAGGACAAACTATGAGTTAAGTTGAAAGCAATGACTTAGGTAAGAATAATTTATCAAAGGTCAGAATTAAATAAACACTGATTTTTAAAAGTTGTTAGTTTTCATAAATTCTTCAAAACATAAATTCTTCTAAAATTTTATGTTAGAGAACTTATTACAGAAACTAAATCATCAGGTATTTTTACTGAAAAAGAGATGTCTCAAGAACATACATCCAAATGAAAGCTGTCCTTTTCTCTCCAAACATCCCCAAGTAGAACACATGGGACATAGACAGACAGGAATAAATTTCTTCACAAGACATCATCTTGAAGACTTATGGTCCAAAATGGCAATCTGAATCCATGAATTTAATTGCACATCCCCTACAGAGTACCATTCAAACATCTAAAGAAATGTAATCAGCAATCATCACTGGAAATTAGGTAAGAGTGCTATTCACATGCTGAAAAGTTTTAAGAACTTTTCATAAATTATAATACAGATTAAACCAGATCTAAGCAAAGTGTTATCAAACTACAGCAACTAGAGGTAATGAAAGAGTCTGTGCAGGAAGTAATTGAAAAAAAGTGCAATGTGAATTAGTTAACCCCCTTCCCTATTCCCCAACTCATATAGAAGAAGAGGGTTATTAGCTCCTAGAAAGCAGTAATAACTTAATTCAGTCACATTAAAGACTCAGGAAGTGGCCAGATTCTAAAATCCACACAGATCCTGCTGCTGCATGCCTAGCTTCCATCTGGCATCAGCAAAATGGTAAGTTGAGCAAGTAAAGGGTGTTACTATTCCTAATTCGGGTGCATTTGCCTGTTGGAGAAGGCAACTAGTGTTGGGAGCCAAAAGACCCTCATCCTGACCGCCCAGCCCCCCGGCATAGAACCTGGCCGTTAACAATCTAAAGAATGCAGGAGCAGATAATGCTCCAGGGAATAGTTAACCACAGAATGTATGAACATACCCTCCGGATAAGGAAGGACCTACTGAATGGCTGTGGACCTGCCCAAGGAGCCCCTCTCCTCCTTGTTCCTCTTTTCACTTCTAACCTTTGTACCCCCTAACCCCATCAACCAAGGACCAATGAAATTGTAACAAGTATCCCCCTGCCTAGTCAGTCCTGCCTCCCTTTGTTCTTTTGTATAAATATACCCGCTCTGAAATAAAAAATTTGAGGCTTGATCAGAATACTGTCTTGCCTCCGCTCCTTTTTCTCGCCCATTTCTCTTTCAGGCTGGACCCTCTTCGAGCCCGCGAATAACTAGGTCCCGCGGGTCGGGACAAACTAGCTTCAGGATAGTGAGGAATGATGCTCAGCCAATGAGAACTGTAGTGAGAAATGTTACCTTTGTGATTCTACCTCCAAAGGTAAAGTGATTGTTCTGGCTAAATATCAATGAATTTCATACTATCCTTAAAACCCAAAAATGTCAACAGGTTTTATCAAAAGTAAGTTAGGTTTTATTATTGTGATTTATACTTGAATTGCCAATATTGTTGGTTGTTTTCAAATTTTTCTGACAGTTTTTTATTTTTTATCCCTGTTCTCTCATGTAAGTTTTATTATATGCATATTAGATGTATATTCTCTATGTCTCTTTTCTTGAATTTTTGTATGCTATTTCATGAATTCCATAAGAATTTTTAGTTTATCTTCTAATAAAGCAGTTTGTTTTTATAAGATACCATTCACTTTTGCCCTTTTCTTATTAGACAAATCCACAAAGAATCTTTTCTGGTCTTGTGTTGCTCCCTTTGTAAGTCATTAGCTATTATTTTAGGAGAGCAATGTCCTTTTAAATCTCCAAAGAAAATAAAATGTTGTTAGTGTTTATTCTTATATTTTTATTTATAAATGATTATTTACTCAAATTTTATCAGATAGAGCCCTGTGTTTTAAATTGCAAAATCTGCACTTTGCCTGTTGGTTCTCCTGTTTGCTCATTGCTTAGCAGAGGGAGCCTATGTAAATGAAAATGGAAAATGAGACTGACTGACTTTTACTTTCCATAATATAGATTTATTAGTCTGCTCTTTTGTTATTAAATAAAAATGAATATAAATGAATAAAATATTTACCTCAAAGATTTAAAAAAGAGAGAATAAACATAAAAAATAGGATGTTATTAATAAAGATTAAAAACTGAACTACATTAATTAGAAAATAATAATTCAGTAAATTCAATCAATCAAAAAGATATTATTTTGAATTAAAGAAACAAAAAACAATAGATAGAACCTTGGTAAAGTTAACTGAGCAAAAGTGAGAAAATAAATATAACCAGGATTATTTTACTTTTGAAATAAAATTATTTACATATTTCTCATATTTTTAAAACATACTTCTAGGAAAATATAAAACTCTAAAACTAATTAATAAAATGAGATGTAATTCCAATAATCATGGAAGAGATTTTAAGAGTTGTCAAAGAAATAATGCCTCCCACTTCTGTTCACCTAACCTGTACATTTTAATGATTTAAAAATCTGATCAGTCCTATAGTATTTAATTGTTCTATAGTATAGACTAGCAAAACAAAAAACATCATTCCAGTATTTTTTTAAATTAACCAACTAAACCGGCCACCAAAAACCTGCTACCAAAACCAACAACCATAAAACAAAACTACAAAGCAAACTTATTTGTAAATACAAATTAAATATTTCCAAATAAAATAATGTTAATTGAATCCAGCAATAATTTAGGTATGGTGATTGATAGTTTTACTGTTAATATAAAAAGTATACATTCTCCTTGTAAAGAGCAAACAATTCAGGAAAAGTGAAAATCACTCGAACTTCCATTACTAAGATATAACCACTAACACTGAATAAATAATCCTCCATTCTCTCTCTAGATATATATGTACATACAGTTAAATACATACAACTATTTGTGAAGGGAATCATAACATATGCATTCTGAGAGTTTTACTAGACAATATGTCATGGACATTCATCCATGTCAAAAAATATAGATCTACATCATTTGTAATGGTCACCTATTATTCAATTGTACTTATGAACCATAATTTATTTAACCAGTTTAATGGATGTTTGGTTTGTTTTCAATTTGGTGCTATTATGAATAGTTCTATGATATACTCCTTGAAAATAAAGCTCTTCCCATTTTGTGATTACTTTCTAAAAGTAAGGTTGTTAGATCATACAGAAACCACATTTTATGTGTTCCTATTACCAGAGTGCCTTCTAGAAAAGTTATATCTATTCACAGTCCCATCAAATGTGCTTGAAAGTGAAATTGCCCAATGTCTTCACCAGCAGAAAGTTATTTGATAACAGATAATTATTTGATAGGGAAATGACCAGTTGTCTAGTAAGTTTACTTGTAATTTTTGACATTTATTTATTCAACAAATATTATATTGAATGCTTGTAGATACCACAAACTGAGCTAGGTACTGAGAATTTGGTAACTGAAAACAGATGGGGTTACTGGCCTCAAAAAATAAAATTTGGGGCTTATATTCTGTTTTCTCCATTTTTGAAAAGACAGTTTGAGTAATAAATACATGTTCAATTTTGTTGATTTTTATCTTTTAGTTTGCTTTTGATTTAATCACATATAGAATTTACAGCATTTTTTAAAAGTTTTAGGACTTCAGACTAAAGTTATAAAGTACCGAAGGTCAAGGGTAAGAAATGGCAGCAGATCTCATAGTACCTGGACACTTGCTTCTTTTGCTTGCTTTACTAGTTCTAGAAGGTAAGCAGTGCTCACTCACAGTAATTAAACTCAAGAATATAGATGGCACTATGTTTTATGGACATTTTTATGTGTATAACATTTATAATATATTATTAAATTATATATACATCAAGTTTATTTTTTCTTTAAACCCAAGACTTTATAAAGCCAAGTAAAATATTATTTTAAAGATATAAAGTCACATTAACAAACAAAGAGCTTATTTTAAAAAGAAAAAAGTTTTTTGGAAGAAATGAGGAAGACACTAAATGAACAAATAAATAAATACAGAAAACAATTACATATTGAGACATTCTGAGAACAGGAGGAGGACCTACTGTAGCAGAATTAGAAATTGCATCTCTGAAGAAGTGATATTAAAACTGAGATGAGAAATATGGGATAAAAATAGGTTCCAGACATAGGGAACAATAAGTGAAAGATTCTGAGGCAGGAAAGACATGAGTGTGTTCAGAGAAAGAAGGGAAGCCAGTGTAGCTAGAATGTGACAGAATGGAAGTAGGCCTGTAAGGTAGGTGTGAACCAGACCACGCACAGCCTTGAAGACCACAATATGTATTATTTTCTGAGTTTCATGGGAAGACATTGAAGAACTCTAAGCATGATACAGTGAGATTTGTCCTGTAAAAAGTCTCATGGTCAATTCTGTGAAGAGTGGTTGAGTAAATCCCGGCTTAGAAAGCTGAGTCAATAGTGATTTCACCCACAGAGATGGGCAACTTGAGTGAGAATAGATTTAAGGGTAGATGAATATCAAGAGTTCTATTAAGGCAGAGATGCTTATGAGACATCTAAGTGGAGAAGCAACATTAGCAGCTGGTTGTGTAAGTCTGGGGCTCAGATAAAAGAATGGGCACATATTTGGGAGTCCTCAGCATTTGGATGGTATTTAAATCTTGCTGGATAGGCTTATCTAAGGAGAGTATATACATTGAGATTTAAGACATGTTTTTAAATAAAAATAAAGAGAGAGAGAGAGACACTAGAATGTAAAGGTGCGGGCAAAGATAAAAGACTAAGAGAATGAGAATTTTTAGTTAAAGAAAAATTTAATGTATATAAACCAGCATTACAAGGGATCAATTCTCAGTAGCAAATATCTAGTGCCATTTGACACACTCATACACACACACCGCAAATCACGTGGTGAGGTTGTTCATCTTTTATACTTTACTACTTCAAACTTTGGATGAATTGGTACTGGGTCCTTCAAGCTTGCCTTGGACCAAGGAGAAAATGAGGAGGCTGCGGCAGCCCCACAATGTAGACCGAGCGCTCCTCATAGGGAAGCCAGCGTGGAGACAGGAGAGGGGAATGTGACTGGAAGGTGCCAGGGGCAGTGATCTGCCCTCCCATATTCTTCCACTCCAAGAGAAGCACACAAACATTCTACTTGACTGTGACCCCCAGTTCAGGGGTCTAAGAAGGAATCATGCTTCCCACTGTGGAACTGGAAACCTTTCTTAGAAAGAAAGTATGGTACTGGGCTTTCTAGCAAACATCTGGCCTTTTCATCCCTGTAAGATTCTTACAGAGAGCACCAGCCACTACTTAAACAGTCTTTGCTGATATAGCCCCTTCTGTTAGGTGAGTTACCATTATTGGTATTATTTTTCCTCATTGGCATATAATTGGGAAAAGGAGTCCTGATAAGAAGCATTAGTCTATATTACAAAAATATGTAACTAGAGATAATGGTACCTGGACAAGCAACTCTAAACATTGTAATACAGAGAATTACAACATTCCAGCCAAAACAACATTTAGATAATGATCAATTCCTATTACAATGGGTCAAATACAAGCCCAAAGAATGGAAGATAAATTTATCTTTCAGTGGCCTGTGTAAATCCCCTGGCTAAAGGAGGGGGAGGGAATGTGAAATATCACTAAAAAAAAAAAATCAATATCTTTATTGATTAATCAAGCTACTGTGATTTATTGGGCACTCATTCACTTGTTTGTTACATGTCATTTCATGCATTGCCTCTGGCTGTGATAAATGGTCTGGACTCTTCTTTGGGAAAGAGAGGAGCCTTTTAACAGTTGTTCTTGCAGGGGGCCTACCAGATGCCTGCCTGTTTGTTCCCATGGCAAGTTAAAGCCACAGATTGCTGCGAAGTGTGGCCTTAAAAATATCAGGTTCTCCCAATGTAAGGACCACAAATAGCATGCACACAGACATCAACTCTGAATTCTTCCAAAACGGAAAGAGGAAGCTGAAGCTGAAGCATGCTTGATATCGAGGATATGTGATACTTACTGACATGCTTAGGAGTTGCTGTCTTAGAACAGGCGTTTTCTGTATTTTTACTGCGTGTCCTCTCATTAGGATACCAACAGCCTGATTTCTATAGCTGCCTTCTTTTACAACTATCGTATAATGTTACTTTTGAGTCTGAGATCCCTTTAACTGCATTCAGTGAACATTATGCTCTTTTGCCTCTGGATGAAAACTTTTGTGCCAGGTATTATTATTGATTCTCGGATAATATAGATAAACTAGTTACTTTAAGCTAATGCAGTGATAAATGCATTAAGAACGTCCAGTCCAAGATATCAAAACATCAGACTTGACTTGGTATTATATCTTCACTCGACTTAGTATTATGTCTTTTCCCCTTCTCACAAGGCAAGGGAACATGGCACTTCTCACCCTGCAGACTTCTGTTCCTTCCTGATCTCTAGCTGCTGTTTCACTTCTGGCAAACATGAAGCAGGAGGGAGTGAGGATGGGCCAGTTCTCTCCTGACTAGGTGACTTCCCTTGCTCCAGGCCTGCCAGATGGTTAAAACTACCTCCCCAAGTGTTACCTGGCAGACTGACAGGGTGACATCTCTCCAGGGAAGTTTTCATTGGCTCTTCAGAGGTTCCCTGCTAGATCCTACTGGCCTAGGACTGCCATAGGCCAAATAAATACTTCTTCCAAAAGGCCACTTGGGTTCCTTTCTTAGCCTCTGGCAACACTTTAAAATGCTTCCTACTGCTGATCCCCTACCCCTCCAGGCAGCTTGCCCGGGCAGGACTCAGGATGACCCTAGGCCTGTTCTCTCTCCCATGTGGCTCATATCTAGTCCACAGGAACCACTTAGGCCTCCATTCTCTTACAAAATCTGAGATGCTGGTCAATCTCAATATAATATCTAGAGTAACCAACCATCCCAGTTTACCCAAGACTGCCCCAGTTTTACTACTAGAAGTGCTGTAAATCAGAAAACTCCAGTCCTGAGTAACTGAGACCCTTGCAGCAGAACTTTCTTGGCTACATCTGCAGTTCTCACCCTCTGATTGCCTCCTGCAGTCAGATCCACCCAAGGCTACAATCTACCTGACTTTGCTTGGTCCTAAGCCTGGCACTAGTCCTTTGTGTCTCCCAACCACAAGGCATGGCTTTCAAAGCTCACAGGAGATCCTCTTAAAAACCCTCTATTTGTATGAGAATAGAGGACAGCATCCCCTTCCACTAAGCCAAGGGGACACATCTCACGCTTCCCTGAAAAGAGGCTTCCGTGAGCCAAGAGAGCTTCTCCATTGACAAAATTACCCTAGGAGGTAAATTGATGGGTCGAAAACATTTTCCTGGAAATTTATTCCAAATTAAGTTCAATTAAGTAAAAAGTTTACATCTTATTTAAATTGTAGGATACAGATTCACTCTTTCAAACTCAGGAAGACACAAACACCATATACCTCTGGACCTCACTCTTGACCCCTTCCTGAAAAAGTCTCATGCTAGCTAAAGTTACACTTTATACTTTCTAGCTATCTAACAGTGGAAAAGGACAAGCGTCAATGACTGAATGTGGATCACTGAGTCTCCATTCAAAGTGTTTCCTCACATGGCACAAATGACTTAACACACCCTGGAATCATCACAGCACTACGTTAGCTAGAATGACTGTGGCTAGTGACTGGACTTGGTGCTCAAGATGAAAAATGACCCTGAAACATGACAGGGAGAGATGCTGCTTATATGAATAACAATTTGGTGCCACCATCCAGAGTTTCATAAATAATTTCTTCTCTATAGACTAAGGAGTCCAGGCTCTTCCCATTTCGCATTATTACTCAGCTCAGTAGAACTTAAAAAATCATATATTGCCTCATCATTCAGCCACTTTTTTTCATGCAGCTGGTAAAATTGCTGTAGTACAACTGTAGCAACATTTGGATCTTTGGGACTAACTTTCAAGTTCTCTTAAAATTATAACATTAGTCAAAGGCTGAACTATTTCTTGCAGCCATTTTCATTCAAAACTTGAGGCCCTTTGCCACTGAGGTCCAGATTCACACTAGAGATTCAGTTTGAAACTTCCCCTGTAGCTAATCAAACCCTCAAACTGCAGTATTCTCCAGACACCCCTCATGAAATTCTTCAACCCCTCCTGTTCTGGGCTCATAGCCAAATTCCCACATCTTATGACATTGTCCCTTCAACCCTACACATCTGTTCCTGCTTTAGAGTTTTTTCTAATAGTATGATTGCACAAATCTTGCCAATTGGGAACAACTCTTCCTGATTCTTCCCAAACTCTGTTTGCTTCTATAGAGAAAAACCTTCAAGTTGTTTCTAACTACCTACTTCAACATCATCATCATGAGTTCCCATTGACTTCTCTGAGATTATCACAGCCTCCCTCAGAAAGCCACTACTCCAGACATCCTATTAGGGCACATAGCTCTTCCTAGGCAGCACTAACACGGAACAACAGAATTTCAGAAATTAAAATACACTTCAGTTCTTAGAATCGCAACTAGATAAATATAATATTGATTTCATATGTGCATTATGAAGGTTGTACTATGCAAAAAGCTGGTGCCAGAATTCAATGCATAGTGGCAGTAGAATAATTCATTTTCCTCCAACCATCATTAATACGAGCTGATGACATAGTGACTCCAACCTCTCCCTCTACCTGGCAGGACAAAGAACAAGAATTATAGTGTCTGTCTGGTGAGTGCCACACACCCCAATATGTGCAAGGGAAAATGAGCTCTGGTAAAGACTATAGGACAGAGAACGGGATTATAGAACTCTGGTCCCTAGGTGGCACTTCTCACTGGTGGGCTCTGAGTAGACATGCCTCCGACAACACAGATGCAGATCACTGTGCACGCCGGCATCCTGAGTCTAGTCTCATGCTTACTTGTCTGGTGAGGGCTTCCTTAACCATCCACCACCCCTGTCCTCTTCCTCATGTGTTCCTATATCTTTCTTCCTTTATGTTCTTATAACAACTCTACTTGTCTTCTCGTAGGATCTATCATACTTTGTGGTAGTTGCTTATTTAATACCAGTCTGCCTGACTCCAGTATGGCCATGTCTGCCTTGGTTACCACTTGGGGTTGTGCATACTTCCTGACAAATGACACAAGCACAATATTATCTGATAAAGGAATAAATGAATGAGTGAATGAAACTATGAATGAGCTGATCACCATCACAGATATGTGCAGAGTGCCTGAACCAAATATTTCCTCACTATGATCATTTGCTTTTGAGGGTATATAAAATACATGCCACATAACTGATACAATCATCCCTCATATGCTGATTTTTTAAACTCACATATTCTATCAGGTAAAATAAATAGAAGACACTATTCTGACTATTCTGATGAATAAATCCTGATGCCCATGTGTACAGTTGACCCTTGAACAACATGAGTTTGAGATTTCATAAGTCTACGTATACACAGACATTTTTCAATAAACACAATGGCACTCCATATCTGAAGGTCTTGCATCCACAGATTCAGCCAACTGTGGATCAAAAAACTGTATTATCAGTCCAAAGTATGAAGTCTGTCGATGCAGGGGGCTGACTGTAAGCACTGATCATTTCATTTGATATCAGGAACTTGGGCATCTGCAGATTTTGGTATCTGCAGGGTAGGATTGAGGGTGGAGGTGCGGTCCAGGAACCAATCCCCTGTAGATATCACGGTCCTGCTGCAGTTAATTTATGGGGGAAGTCAAAAATTACATTCGAATTTTCAACTGCACAGGACTGCAGATACCTCTAACCCCTGTCATTCGAGGGCCAACTGTAATTTCTAAACATTCACTTTGCTCTATACCAACCTGAAACACTAGTAATTTGAAGTTAAATTTGAATGAACCTAAAGTTTAGGGGTCTGAGTAGCTATAGTTCTTTCAATTTTCCACTTAATTTTAAAAATGCACTCCAGAAAGAACCATATGTGAGGGTTAAGATGCAACTACTCAGCATTTTCTAATTATTGTTTCTTGAACATTTTTTTATTGCTCTGGAAAATTTTACCTAATCACACTCTGTTTTCATAAGTTCAGAAAGGCAAAAATACTGGCAGCCCATGAAAATGGAAAGAAAAAATCCTTTCACAAAAATACAGAATCTTTCTGGCCTCGTGACATGTCTCAATCTCTGGCTCCATGAGCCAGGCAGCGAGGAGTACAGCTCAGGCTCACTGCCAGAGTTCCTTTACCTACAAACAGGATGAAAACGCTCTCAGAGACTGACATGTTTCTAAATGGGTAAATATATTTCATCCCTCTTTTTAATGTCTTTCTACCTTTCTCTCCACTCTTTCAGGAGAGTTGGGGAAATTTTCTCATTGAGGTATTTGCATGTTTATCCATTTTAGATCTTGTCTTATACTCAAAGTGACAGGAGCAGCCAGCATTAATTTGAACTGGCCTTATAAAGACATATTTTCTCCCTGCTTTTGGCTTAGAAAGGCACTATTTCCCTTTACTGGATGGATTATTTGCTAAATGACCTACAGCAGATGGTTTAATAACATCAGCTTCACTTGGAGAATCCTACATGTGTTGAAAAAGTCATCCTAAGAGCATTTGTTCTCATGCTTCCTTCATGGCTACTCTAGCCAGGGACCAGTAGTTTCCACAGGACTCTGAAGTCAGTGGCTACTGACATTTTTCAGCCAACCAAAAAGTAACCCTTGATTGAAATTAACAGTTTAAAGACAAAAATATTATACTCTTAAGAGAAAGTTATCTCCATTTGTTTCTGGATTGGATTCTCCCCTCTGATCTAAGAGTGCTCTCAGAATGTTCTTCCATGACTCTTTTCAGTCCCCACGTATATGGCTTAAAGAACCATCCAGCCTTCCTTGGAAGGTACTTCTAAAGCGACTTTCAATATGTGGCAAGGCAGTGCTGAAAGATTTTCATCAGAGACATGTTTCAGAACATAAGTCCATGAGTCTGTATGACTTGAGAACTGCCTCTGGCACTCGCAAACATGCCCCACTGGGATAGTAGAATTTATTTTTTGTCAGTAACTGCAATAATTATCTGTATTAGTAGTTTTGTGAAATTAATAAAAAGTACATTGGGTTTAGTGGCTATCATGATTTAATAGAAAAAGTCTTTTTTAAAAATTCAATTCCACTCGCATCACTATTCTAAGGTCCATAGAACAACCAGCCTACACACAGCGCATGTCTAACCAAAATCATTAGTTTGACAGAATTAAATTTCACCTCAGTCTCAATCAAGAGGGAAATGATGTTGTGTGTAACATATCATAAATTCAGAGGGAGTCTGTGTGTTAGATGTGATTCATCCACCTGACAGCCTCAAGTCTCCATCAATCACGATTGAGGGACACTCAGACTCTGAAAAATTCTCATGCCCAGTACTCGTAGCCTGGACACAGTTAACGGCCTGGACACCACTAACTAACCATCAGGATAGTCATATCATGCCAGACCCCACAAGAAGCCCAAGATACACAGGCCATCCCTCATCTCAACACTAATAAATGTATGGCTCTTTTCTACCTATCTTCTCCTTGAACTTCTCAAATCTCTTCCCTACCCACTTTCTCTGCGATGACCCTGCTTCAGACTTCACTGTCAACTGAAGCAATATGAAGAGAACTTTACAAGCTCCCACCACTACATCTACATACCCTCCTGCATTGGGGCCCAGACCCTCTATTCTCACTCCTGTTTCTGTGCTCTTTCCATACTTCTAAAACCAATCAATTTCACAACAATTTATGTGCCAGAATGCATTCTCATTTATTATAGATTATGACTCTAGCAAGTCTTCCCTCCTTCTCTTGCATGCATCAATTTATCATTCTCAGTAATTTTTCTCACAATGTACAAAAAATATCATTATTTTTCCCACTGTAAAATAAAAACAACCCTCGTGATCCCACCTTACCCTCCAGCTACTTATCATTTCTTTCTTCCTCCTAACAGCAGAATTTCTCTAATGAACAGTCAAATGCATTGCCTGAAATTCTTCTCCTGTTTGCTCTTAAGCCTACTGTGTTAAGGCTTTTGTCCTACACAAATATCATGGTTATTACTGTCACCAATGTATTCTACCTATTGTCCAAAGCTTTGATGAATCACCCTTATCAATAAATAAGCTGTCTGTGTTACTTGAGGAACACTGCAAATATCCACTGCCCATCTTGATGAATTGAGAATTACCTTGCAGAGACATCCCCTCTTCCTATGATGCAATCTTTCTACAATTGCAATTTCCTGCACAAACATATTACACAGTTTATCAAGTATATAGGTCAATGAATATTACTTTGAAAAACAAAAAATTAATTTACTCCATTCCATCCCTGTTAGTGCAGACATACACTGAAGGCATTGGTGGGGCACATCAGTTAACCTACATGTTGGCATATAAACTTCTCTCTGCCATATGGCGCAGTCATCAAAAAGGCAACATTAATTTATTTGAACAGATTTGTGTCATCATCCCTCTCAGGAAAAAGAGCCAGGAAAAATAAAACATCACTTTTGTTCATAAATATTGCCCTCTTTAAATCAGGCCTATAAATGACTAAATTGCTATACATTCATCTTTCATAGTTAAAACATTGCTGTCCAAGAAGGTAATCAGTTATCCAGCCAACATATTAACAGAGATTTCTTAAAGTAATTAGTAAGCCATTGTCACCCATTAATACATACCAAAGATTGGGGCCCATAGGAAGGAAAATAAGTTTAGGAGAGAGGAAGAATCCTAATTGGATGGAACCACATTGAGAAGTAAAGGGGAAATTGTTACACGGAGAGAGGGTTTGATTGGCCATGGCTTCTGAACAGCAGACACCATGAAGGGATGTGAAGGAGAAATATTGAAAGAAGTAATAAAGGATACCCAAGACTCTCAGCTTTCTTCAAACTTTTGCCCAAGAGTAATCCTGCTTTTAAGATGTCTGACATTCTAGTTGTTCCTATCAAGGCCATTGTTATATTTTAAAGCTACAAGAAGATAGAAACTATCCCTCAGAAATTCTGTAATGCCTTTTATGAAGAAAATGAAGTGGCACTAGATATTTTTGTTGAATTGAATTGGCTTTCAATCATTCTTTCTCATTTAAATGTTTATTGCTTAAATTTTAAATATATCCTTCCTCCTCTTTTTTAGTCTTCAAGTCTAGCTTCCATTTAATTTTCTCAAACATTGTCTTTCTCTTCATTTTGTGATGAACATTTTCTACCCTCCCTTTCTTCCTCTTCTTCTTCTCTAATTCAACTATTTTTCATTCTATTTTTTTTTTTTTTTCACAAAAACCACTGCCTTAGCAAATGGTTTTAAAAGCCAACTAATTCATTACTAGTATACTGACTACTCTCATCTCAGCTAGTAATCAAGATGATTCCTAAAAAAATATTAGGTGGAGGAATTAGGGCCAACCCCAGAACAGAACAAAGATTTATCTTCTCAGGACTATAGTTCCCACCTTGAACCCCAATAGCAGAATTAGGGGTCTTAGAATGTTAAAGCCAGAGAGAAATTTAGAAATTACTGTCATTGACCACCAGCCTCATAATGCAGACAATAAGATGGATGGCCAGAGAGATGGAGAGATTTTTCCAGTATTTTAAAGCTAAATTCTCACAAAAGTTGTTACTAGGGAATTTTCTTGGGTCAGAGACCCCAGAAGCAGATTCTGAGACAAGGATTCATATACCAATGACAGAGAAAAGAAATGTTCCCAGGAGAAGTTGGTGAGGTCAGTAATTAAGGTCTGGCTGTGAAAGACAGAAAGAATCAGTATCTCCCAGGGCCTTCTGGCTCTATACGATTGTGGCCAAAGCAGTTCCAGTATCCCATAGGCTGTTAGAAGCTAAACGCAGAAGCTGAGGGCTGGTTCACACACAAGGAAAGGAGACCCAAGGAGATCTGAGTGGAGCATCACTGTGTATGCTCTAGGCATCCTGTCTAACTCCACGACTGTCATCCTGTCATGACAGGATGGGAGCAGGGTATTTTTCATTCCTGTATCTTCATAGAGCTTTTGTAATTACCTTATAGTAGCAGATTATTTTTAAAATATCATACTCAAATTTCTCCTTGGTTATTTTATTTCTCTGCTGTGGCTCCCTGTTGCTTAGAGATTTAAATCCAAACACTTTAGCCTGACATTCAAGGCCTTCAAAAATATTATCCCAAATTCCATTTAAAGCCTACCTTCTCAAATGTCATATTTGAGGCAAACACTTAGCCAACTCACATTTGACACCTTCCTACCTCCACGCTTTTTTCATACCACCCAGCCTCCAGCACTGCCTAATAAGCAAGTCTACATCCATCTTTCAAAATCTCACTTAAAGAATTTTACATAATCCTTTCTGACTACATTTGCTTGAAATAATACCCCCTCTTCTGAGCTGCCATTACAAGTTCATCTGAACTATGCATTTGGCAACATTATTCTGTGAAATCTTTCCTATGGCATTCTTTAGCTATTTTATTTTTGACTGATAAACTTTACTTTCTAGAGCAGTTCTAGGAAAACTGAGCAAATTTTACAGAGTTCCCATATTCTCCTTGTCTCCTTTACTCTGCTTCCCTTATTATTGATATCCTGCATTTGTGTGGTACATTTGATGCAACAGATAAACTAATACTGACTCATAACTATTAACTAAAGCCTATAGTTTATATCAAGGCTCACTCCCTGTGGTAACCAGTTCCATGAATTTTGACAAATGCACAGTTATGTATCCACCATCACATTTTCATACAGAAGAGTTTCACTACCGTATATATACCCTATGCTTCACTTGTTCATCTCTCTCTACCCTCCCCCTAAATCCCTGGAAACCACTGATCTTTCTACTGTCTCCAAAGTTTTGCCTTTTCCAAAGTGTCTTCTTCAACTACTTTTAAATATCTCACTATTGCTTAAAAGTCCGTGCGTCTGTGCCTTTCTTCCCCATTCGAGGGGAGATTTCTCATAACACTCCCTTTAGCATCTAATAGAGAAAGAACCATGTGCACGTAGATCCTAATAAGCGTGCATTAATCATATTTGAATATACATGGCATCATTTCTTTTTTCTTTAGAAAAATTATTAAAATACCCAGATCTTGAATGGAAACTGAGCTTTGCAGTATAAGATAGAAAAAAAGGTTGTTAAAGATAAAAGTAATTATACCAAAGAGAATCAACTAAAAAAAATTTAGGCAGATACAAATAAATATACTGAAACCAATAACTTTCCCAAATGCTAGAAATAAATTGATTCAAAATGTAACAAATAGGTAGGAATAATCTTAACAAGAAATGTACATATCTTAGAAAATTGTGACTATGATATTTTACTGAGAAACATGGAAAAACAATTTGAATAAATGTTGAGTGAACCATATTCATGGATGGAAAGACACAGCAATACAAAGAGGTCAACAATTCTAAAACTAGCTTAGGACTTACTTTTTAGAATTTAACATATTTTTTAAGTTCATCTGAAAAAAAATAAATGATATGAATCCCAAAAAAAGACTTAAAGAAAAATAAGGGGTTATTTCCTGATAGATATAAAAATATAAAAATATACTAATGATAACAAAAAATATTAAAATAAAAATGACTATAACTTTTATGTTTTCTAAATGTGTCAAAAGCTAAAATGGTTCATAATTTTAAAAATTAATAATTATAAAGTGAATTAATTACTAGTCTAAAGAGAAGAAATGGAATCCAGAAATAAAGGATCTTGGAATGCATAAAACATGCTAATGGATATATTAATGCTGATACTAAGGTATGTGGCAAAAAAGTCCTTTCTAAAGAAGGTTATTAAATGTTTAATGTTAAACTTTTTGCAAAAATTATTTTCAAGGATGCAAATTTTGCTCTGCTGGTAACTTTGCTGCTGATACCACAATAGCCCCACATCCATGAAGCCGGTGACTAAACAGTGGAATGTGGAATGTGGGCAATATTAACATCCACACATGCTAGAAGCCACTAGTCCACCAGGCCAACTCCAGAAAGGAAGGCATGAGCCCCCAATTCTACCTTTCAAAACTCATGCTGTGTATCTCATTTGTACAACCCAATTCAAATTCCTAAATATAAATATTAGTTTTCCTACCATGCTGAATAGAAGGGTAAAACAGAGATTGAAAGAGACTTGGTAAACATACATGGCTAACAAGTTGCTAAAGAAGAAATATGAGTGGCACATTTTTATGGGGAAAAAAAAGGTTCAGTTTTACTTCTCATTAAAGAAATACAAATCTAAACATAAATATAATTTTTTTCTAAGATTTTAATGATAAGTTCTGAGAAGATCACACAATGTGATGAAACTTCTCATGCGCTACAGAAGAGTAAATTGATATGACACATCTGGACAGCAATTTCACAACAGGTAACTAAAGCCTTAAAAAATGATTCTATCCTTTGATATGGTAATCCTCTAGAAATTTACCTTAAGAAATAATGTGGTCTTTACTTTTTAAGCAGGAATATTGGCCATGGGAGAAAAATAAGCAGTTTTATCTATAAGTGTGAAAATTTAGAAAATGTCTTTGACATAAGGGGATTAGTTAATAATTATATTACATCTATACAATTGGTTATTATACAGCTTTGTGATTACTTTAGAAATGTTTATGTCAAGTAAAAACAAGTTGTACATATATATTTATAAAATTTGAAGCTAACTTTTCACACATTAGGCAGACTTGATGTAACAGAGAGAAAGAACTAGAAGAAAATACATAAAAGGGCCAATACTCTATCTCTGATGAAGGAGGGGTAGAAATGATTAAATGTAATTGTCATCTTCTTTCTAGTACTCTGTACTTTCCAAATATTCTACAGTGAGATTATATTTTCTTCAGAACTATTAAAAATCAACCAAAATTATCATTAAAAATGAAAGCAATCATTTAGGAAATTAATTTTATTTTTCCCTTTTTCTCTAGTTTGAAAAGGTTCAAATGTTTTTTAATGGATTAAGGATTTCATCTCATTTTACAATTGGGGCTTAACATGCCCTTGATTTCTGGAAGTTGTATTTTTAACATGTCATGAAACGGGTAGCAGGAAGGGATTGAAACTTGGCAAAAATACTTCACAAAGCTTGCAGCTGTGAGACTTCCCAGCCACCTCGTTGTGTGGCAGCTCTCACATAAGACCGTAGTCAGCAAATCCATTGGACACGTTTGTCTCTCCATCTATTTCACCAGTTTAAGTTCTTCCCAGTTAAAAATTGGGAATTTCTGAAAAAAAAAAAATAATGAGGTTTCTACATTCGTAAGACAATATTTTCCTCTTGCAGCAAAACTCGCATGAAAACATGGAACTTCCAATTGTCGCATTTTGTTAAATGACCTCCTTAAGAAAAAAACGTTAGGAATGGTGAATACTAATACTTCCATCTTCAAGACAATTTCACAAGAACTAGGTGAAGCCAAGGTGGTCAAGTGAGAACCAAGAAAAGTAGATGCAGAGCATTGCTTTATGCAAGAAGTATGTCAACCCTAGGAACCACTCGGCAGAGCCCACAAGTGGGTGTTCAGAGCCACTTCCTTCCTTCCACACTGGCTTTTCCACTTTTCGAGTGTTCACAGTGCCCTCCGCTGTTTGTATCTCCCCTGCACCGCCCCTGTGAGTAACTCCTCATTCACACCTCAGTTCCTGTCTCCTCACAACTGATCAGGCAAATAGTCTCCGGATGATATTCGAGGGCCTGCTGTAGTGTGGGCTTCCTTACGCAGGAAAGCACAAGACAACCTTTGTCTTCAGCCATATCTTCATCTATCTCCAAGGTATTGATTAAGCCTTTTCCAGACCATTTCTAGGTTTGGGGGCTGCCTTTTGTTATTTACATGCCAATTAATTTTTATAACTAAAAATGAGGCAAGAACTACAAATAAAATGTCATCTATTAGTTTTGTTTCATTTTGCTAAGCTCCTTCTAGAAACTGCCCATATTACATATTCTAGAGACTCCTGGCTTTGGCTGAGGCAAAGCTCCAATAAACACACGGACTCTGTCACCAGCCTGGGAATAAGATGGATACATTTGCTCTCAGCATTAGCCCTGGCACCGTTCTGCTCAGAGTCTGGGGAGTTTGTGTAGTTTGGCTGACAATTTTGCCTTTCGTGAAAAGCTGAGATGATTGTTTCCGTGTAGAGTATTACAACTGTAAGACAAGTCTAAAAATGCAGTTTTCCAAATTCTATTTTTCTCATTTTCTAACACACTCTTGAATTAAACCATCATAGTCTATCGATCAGAATTGCTCTGCCTACTTAGGTACAATTGTAACTATATATTGCTACACTAATGGAACCTAAAACCATGGTGTAGTCTCATTTGAACAAAAGAAGCTTTCCTTGTTGTGAGAATTTTACCTCAATAATAATCCTCTGTGTACCAAATTGATTAGATTTCTTGGGAAAAAAACTAGCTGCCGTTGCAAATCCAAAATAATAGATGGTTGACATGTGACACTAATAGTAGCCAATAAAACAGCTACTGAAAAAATTTCCCAAATGCTTTGTAAATTGATTATCTATAATACCCTATGATAAATGGACCCATAATGTCATCTGATGGCTATTTATTTAGGCAGAAATTCCATCAGGGGAATTTGAGAAACAAAATCCAAGCACTGCAATAATGATGGTAATACATTTCACAGTCTTCTAGAATTACAGATATATTAGTGTGGTTTACTAAGATTTGTCTTTGCCCATTTTCCCAAAAATGAGACTTTTACTAATGTTAGTTTGGTCAAGAGATAAACCTATCCAAAGTAGCAACTTGATGGGTTTTCTAGCAGCATCTCAAACTGCAATTGCACCTCCTGGCTTCACACACACACACACACACACACACACACACACACACACACACAATGAATTTCCTGATTTCCCTATTTCATTCATAGGACTAGCATTAGCCCGGGGTTCCAGGGTCAAAATGAGTCATTTCTAAGTTGACCTTTTCAGTTAACTCACAATTCAGTATCACCAACACCAGTTCTTTCTTCCATTGTCTCTCTCACACTTCCTTTTAATTCAGCCTAAAGACAATTTCAGTCATTATTCTCCATTCTCAACACTGCAGTCCTTTCTCCCTAATTTGAGACCTCCCCTTTATTCTGCCTTATGAATCCCACACAAATCTCCTTTGATGGGTCATTTCTTTATTCACAATGCTTCAGTGAGTCTCTCTTGCCAAGAACAGCAATCTTCCAATTGTTTTTCCCCCACGACATGTGTGTGTATCATACTAGCTATAGTATAAATAAGATATGTAATCTAGCTCCAGTACCCAGCTCTTTACATACTATATTTCCTCTGTGCCTCTAGCCAAAACTGATTCCTCTCCCTGTGCATTCCTGTTTTGTTTTACTCACTGGGAACACATCACTTACTGCTGTGTATTAAAAATATCTATATATGTACTGTAGTAGGCAGCTTTAGACAATGATTCCCCCAATGATTCCTGCTTCCTGATAGTCAAGACGTCGAGTGATCCCCTCCCCTTGAATGTGGGCTAGACATAGTGACTGGCTTCTAATAGAATACAGCAAAAGCATATGGATGTCATTTCTCATTTCAGTTATTAGACTGATTTCGTCTTGCTAGCAGACTCTTTCTATTGCCTTCTCAGCTTGTACACTTTGATAAAGTAAGACTTCATGTTGAAGAGGATCACATGACAAGGCACTGAGGGTAGGCTGAGGCTGATATAGCAAAGAACTAGAATCCTCCATCCAGAATTCAGCCCTGGAGGAAATGAATTCTGCCAACAGCTATGTGAGTGAGCTTGAAGTGGATCTTTACCCAGCCAAGACTTCCGATAAGACTAAACTTTGGCTCACATGTTGAGTTCAACTTGTGAGAGATCCTGAAGCATAGGAAATCAAGCCTGGATTCCTGACCCAAAGAAACTCTGAGATAACTGTTTTAAGCTGCTAAATTTAGGGGTATTTTGTTGCCCAGAAGTAAAGAAAGCACATATATCTTGCCTCACCTGCTTAACTAGAGCCTCCTCACAGGCAGAAACAGAATGGTAAAATGAGGTGTGAGCACAGTGCTCACTGTAAATGTTAATGCACAGTAAATGCTAATGTGCAATAAATGTTAATTGGTAGAGCAATTGAATAAATGCTTTTACTAAGGCAATTTTCCCAACTGTTGCAGAGAGTAAATATCATGTTTCAATGTATAAATTACATATAAAGTTTATACTGTCCTTTTATGTCAGACCCTATGTTTTGATTTTTGCTTGTTTCTCTACTCATTTGAATGTTTTCTGTTCTTACCAAAGAGGTATTTGTGTCAATTTACGTACTTATCTAAGGAAATGCATAATTCACAGAATGAGAAACAGCAAACTTGGATTCATTTTTGAAGGACGATATAAAACAAATACAAGTTTCTTCTGTAATATAAATATATTTAAATGATAAAAGAAATAGGATGTTATTTATATTTGTTAGGGTGCCTGGAGCTCCAAATAACAGAAAATGGAACTTGTGATTCACAGCAAGAATGTATTTTTTTTTTTCCATACATGAATAGGCTCTTGGCTTCAGGATAGGAAATTTAAAGAGGTCATCAAGAACCCAATATTTTTCTCTCTTTCTGCTCTGCTCTTCTCAGAATAACTTGCTCATTGGTCCAAGTTAGCTAGCTGCCACTATTCCAAAAAACATGTATCCAGAAATAAGAATACCCAGTAGAAGAGAAGCATATCTCTTTCTGTGTGTCTCTTTATTAAAGAAGCTGTTCCCAGAAGCATGCAATAAACTTCCCTTTGCATCCCAGTGACCAAAATTGAGTCAGGTAACTAGTCCTAAATTAAATCCTGGTAAGTGAACTAAGATAACCATCACTGCTAGGAAAGGGCTAGATACCTGAAGAAAATTGGGGTATCACCAGCAAGAAGATGTTTGTTTATACCCACAAAAAAAAAAGTAGTACATAATAGGTAAAAAAAAGCACCTAATTAGTGCTGATGTGGATTTAGCAAAAGAGACAACTATTGTCATCTTGAGTGATTTGGGACTATGATAAAAGACTTATAAATTAGGATTAAAACTATTATTCATCTGCAAAAATTGTCTACCTTTCAATAGTCTTACTAAACTTTGCAACTGCAGTAACAGTACCATTGGTTCTTAGTGAGTTTTTATTTATGAGGTGACATTATGGTCTTAAAATTAATATTTTTCAGGCACTAAGTAATAGATTTATAGTAATTCATAAGGTTATAATCAATTTTGAAATGTATCTTTTCCTAGGAAGGAGAGAGTCAGATAAGCAGCCCAGTTTATTAACTCATCTAGTTGCTACATCATTATTGCTAAGATGGCAGGATTTAAAATCAGATCTAGATTTGATTCTTAACTCCACATATTTTTAAGGCCCGGTTTAACCTCTGTAAGCCAAAATTTATCCATCTTTAAAATGGGGATCATCAAACTAACCTCATAGGTTGTTATGCAAGTTAAATGAAATAATTTCTGTAAAACACATTAGTACAGTAACTGTTAGCTATCATTATTATGCAAGCTGTTCTAATGAACATTTCCCAGCCACTTCCCATTAACTGGTCCTTTCCAACTATCTTTGAAGGCAGTACTGTAGGAAAAGTTTGGGAGCTAAATTCCCATGCATGGGGGTGGGAGACTCTCATTACCCCACGTCACACTGGCTTCCAACTGGCCACTTTTCTCTCCTGCTGGCCAGGAAGCAGAGGTAGGAAAAAATTCTGACTCCCTAGTAAACACATGTGATTAAACGGACTGTTCACACCATTGCCTGTTCATCCTCCTCCAGAGGCCCCCAGACCTCCTTTTTACAGCCTTAACTGACCACCTACATGCCATCAGGTCTGCACTTTGGTTGGGGGTTGTCCTTCCAATCCGGGATTTTTATCTTATCATGTGACTTCCACTCACTGGCCTTTGATGTGAAACATGCAAACGTGCAGTTGCCTGGCCCTGACCTCCTTCTGGACCCCGCATCACTGAAAACATCTTTAAACCTCAACATATTTCATTCTATGATTTCTTAAGCTAATAAGAATTTCTTAAGCTGAATAAAGCAGAGACAAAAGACTTGAAAAGATGTTTACTTCATTAGCTTTTATTCAGTGTTCTGACTGAGTTTTCGTACGTGATGGATGTGCCCTGGTGAATCACCTTTATGCCCCTTTAAAGGAATTTGAATCCAGTCAAGACCCCTTCTTGACTGCAAATTCAACCAGTTATATTTTACCCACCACAATCATAGGATTTTAATCTTAGAATCCTATTTAGTAGGCTGTAAAGAGCATTCAGCTCCATTTCAGATTAATTGTATGATAAAATGCCCAGACTGGATATAAGGTGACAGTTTTCCCTGTTATACATTTACTGTTTCTGTTCTATTGTTGCATTTTTTGTACCAACAACCATTTCTTAATTATCGTTTAATAAAGCAGTATTAGCATATTTAGGTATAAAAAAATACTGAAATCAGTTTTCTAAAATAAAAAATAATTTTGATTGGAAATACAAAGGTTAAAGTTGGCATCTTGGGATTCTATTACCTCAATAATTATCTTACATGCTCTGTCACATTGGATCAAAAGATGGGCTTTTTTTTTAGGCATTATGCCCTGAATTAGAAGAGTAACTCATTTTAAAAGAATTATAATAGAAATATTAATTAACATATGAAAGATCTTTAGGAACCTTTGATGAAGAGCATAATGAAAAATTAGAAATGAGTGGTATAGGTGGGATATGGAGGTTAACTTAGATAAAATATAAAAATATACAGTAAGTTTTTAACATCCACAGTAGATTCCTAGGACTGCAGAAAAATGACATATAAGAAAACCAATTTTACCATAGGCTAATTGACATATGACATAAACTGGGGTTAAGTTCCCATGGTATCTCATCAACATTATAACCAAACAACATTGAACAAAATGATATTATTCAGGCACTTGCTGTAGTCAAGTCTTAACTAGGTCTGTGAGATTGTACCACAAGAAAAATTTTTTGAAAATTTGACAGGGAGCTATTTTAAAAGCTTGAACTACAATCCAGATTACATAGGTGGGTGATGGTATGCCATGCACAGTATCATCCAAATATGAATAATACAGATTTTGCAAAATGTGTTGACATAGACTTTGAATACTTGTGTTGTCAGAAGCCAAACCAAACTTCTAAGGATGAGGGAAGAATTTTCTTAGGGAAAAAAGAATCCTACTGTCATTCTTCCTGGGAAGAAGTCCTTCATAGGACAGATACGAGAATTCAGTGGAACTTAGATTAGAATTAGAAAATTTTGTTCCCTTTATCTTAGTGTCGAAGTCACTACGATTAGAAATTCTGTCAGAAGATATCTGTGTACTTCTGGTGGAAGGAGAGGCAAATAGAAATGGAATTCTGGCTTCTGCCACATGGACTCAGGCAGGGAACAGCCAAAGAAGGAGTCTAATAGAAGCTAAGCAGGGTCAGGCCTGGTTAGCACTTGGATGAGAGACCACCTAGGAAGACCAGGTGCTACCGGCACAAAAAATTAAAAAAATAAGGGATTGTAAACTGACAAGTTCCTTGCAATCTGTGAGTCAACCAAGGGTTGCCTCTCCTAAAAAGAAAAAAAAAAAAAGAGTCTAAGCCTGTATTATTGATATATTTTATTCTTTTTTGATACTTTTTCTTCCCGTCCTCACAACTCTAAGAGTTGGATTAAGCCACAGCCTGACTTTTGCTGCCTATTAGAGGATAAAGAAGAACTTACCTTTTACTGAGATGGGGCTAACAGAAGGATGGATAGATGGATGGACACACACACACACACACACACACACACACACACACACACACACACACACACAAAGCAGCAGCAGTGAGAAAGTAAGATACATAGGCCGAAACTGAGGAACACAAAGTACTGGTGAACTTGTAAAATAGTAAACGATTTAACTGCTTTTTTGACCAATTTAACCAAGTGATTCAATTTAGTCAAGCTAAATTTAATCTTCCTTTTCATATTAAACTGACCAATTATTTATTTAAACCTACTACATTAATGGGCTCCTTTATGTTTTGTACAGATTCAGCCTGTGAGGGTCAAGCATCGCCTGAGGGAGCATCTTAGGCTTCAGAACATTCCTCAGGCCTTTCAAATCCCTCACACTTCAGGGAAAGATATTTTCCGCCTGAACTATTAACTCTTTTTGCTACCATATTTCTATCGTTACTTGAGACAAAATCAAAGAAAATTTGTGAAGTGACTATCCTTGGATTACCAATAAGTCAATGACAAAGGGAGAGGTCTAAACCTGTGTCCAAGAAAAACTATCCAGGGCAAAATCAGCTAAAAGAAAAGTTAGTATTCTCCTCAGATTTTTTACATTTATTATTACATTCCCCTTCTCAACATAAAGTACATATGAAGATGACAAAATAAAAATATTCAACTTATGTTCTCATCATCTCAAAAATCTGTTAGAGAAGAATTATTGCTTCCTATAATTTAAAATTAAGCATAATTTATTTTCACAAAATAAGGTATACATTTCAGTTTGCTTGTGAACCTAATTTAGGTTAATAAAAGCTTGTAACCAACACAATTAAATATCTTACTTAGAATAGTTCTATATATTGGTTCTATATATGGCATATATGCTTTATTTTATTTCTTATGTCTCCTAGACTAAAAAAAAAAAGCTTTAAAAAGTACATAGGCAAAATTAAATATAATGTAACCCTAAGATTTTGGCAATAAAACTTATTAATTTTCTGCATGCACACACATGGCCTAGTCCTCAAAATATAATTATTTTAATATATAATAGAGATTGAAAAATAAAACCAAGTCAGACATTGAAATATTGAGATGAGAAGAGGCAAGCCAATGCTGTATATCAAAACATAAACAGGGTTAATTGCTTAGGTGTCTGATACAAATAAGAGAAATACCAACTAATATGTCATGCACCTCTAAATTGTTTTTTCTTTGTGTTTTCCATGCAGAAGGAACAGCCATCAAATGAAAACGAGTTTCTCTTTACATTTTGTATAGGATCAATTGCATTCCCCATGCTCGATGAATAATTAATTCCTTAGGAATAATGCGCCAGTGAATGGCATCTGCAGGCTAAGCTCTTGTGTAGTTGTATAGTAAAGCCTGCTGCAGAATTTGAATCATGTTAAATCTTAGCATGACAATATCTGTGATCTGATAACGTTTCACTTTCTTAAATCTTAACCTCGGAAGTTAATTCTTTCTTGTCACAGATAACAGTCAAGGTAGACTAAATCATGAAGTACACAAATTGAGTATAATACCTTGCCTTTTAAGAAAGCAAAGGAGACTTCCTAAGGGATAACTCAAGTCTTTTTTTCTTGCATGTTGAATGCCTGTAAGCAGCTTAAATCTCAAAAAAAAATCTTATTTTGGTGTAAATGATTACCTCCATATATGTTACATTTGTTGCAAAGTTACCCCTTTCCATTATGTATTTGAAACAACTTGAAATTTCTGTAATGACTTCATTCAACAAATAATTTCCAGAGTCGAGGATGTAACAAGTAGTGTAGTAGAAGCTGAAGAACCACATCAGAGAAAGCCCTTGCTCTGGTGGAAATCACAATCCACAGAGAGGGAGATGGGCAGGAAATGAGTCAATGAAAAAATAAGGAAGCCAATTTCAGGAAACAAAAAAATGCTTTGCAGAGGACAGTTGGGGCAAGTGATTTTGGCTGAGCTGCAGAGTTAAGACCTGAATGATGAAGGAGCTGGCCCATCAAAGACTGAGAGGAAGAGTAGTTCACGCAGGAAAAGAGAGGATGGAAAGGCCCCAAGGTGGGGATGTGGTGATCTGCTGGAGGTAAGATGGGACAAAGGCTGGCATGCCTAGAACATGGTGGAAAAGCGAAGAGAAAAGACTGGAAGGGCCCACACGTTTCATAATTTTCTTTAGTACCCAGCTCCACTGAAATCATAATTCCAACAGCATTGCAGTGGCATGATGACATTCACTAAAAGCAGCTGGTTACTGTTATGGACTCAATTGTGTCCCCATCCACCACCAAAAAAAAAAAAACCATGTATGTGTTGAAGCTCTAACCCCAACTGTGACTCTTTAGAGATAGGGCCTTTAGGGAGGTAACTAAGATTAAATGAGATTATATGTGTGGGCCTCAATCTGATAGGATTGGCATTCTTATAAAAAGAAGAATGCAATCTAAGGAACAACAACAAAAACTAATCAAAAACTGACAAATATAAAGGACAAGTTGGTGACAGAGGGGATGGGGGTGAGGAGGATGGGAGAATGGGATGAAGAATTGAAAAAGAGCAGATTATTAGTTGATAGATGGTTATGGGGATGGGGAGCAGTTAGCATTAATATATTGGCTAGGAGAAAAACCAGAGATGAGAAAGAGCAATTAGAGGGATCGTTTTATACACACACACACACACACACACACACACACACACGTACTGTAAACTTGAAACTAATTTAAAAAATGCATTTGGTGGGGAAAAAAAAGAGGAAAAGACAAGAGAGATATCTCTTTTTCTACATTCAGAGAAAATGTCATATGAGAACACAGTGAAAAGGCATCCATGTGTAAGCCAGAAAGAGGGGCCTTGTCAGTAGCTAACCCTGCTGCCATCTTGATCATGGACTTCCAGCCCCCTCAAAAGCAAGAAATTAAATTACAGTGTGTAATATTTTGTAGTGTTTTGTTATGTCAGACCATACAGTAACACTGTTACCATATCTCAAACAAATTTTACAAAAGAAAGAAATCTCCCCCATATTTACCCAGAGTCATACTTGATTCACTTAGAAGCAAGTGGTTTTAGTGGCAGAAGAAGCCTCAGAGATCACTTTTGAAATCCACTTATTTTACAAATGAGAAAATTTAAGATTTAAAATGAAAGAATTAAAAAGGCAAATCAAATTATTTTTTCTCAAGTCGCCACCAAACCTCCGTGGTGATGTTGATTTGTTGCCAGTTACGTTCTGACCTCTGATGGAGCCTTCCTCCAAGAAAACAAAAATTACAAATTCAGATAAAACCTAAAATGCATAATCATCTCTACAATAAAAAATAACCAAACTAAATTTAAAAGGGTAATATCAGACTAAAAAATTTGCATTAAATATAACATATTAAAGCTTCTCTTTTATAGAAAATACAAATGTATAAGACAAACAGTAAGACTTAACACATAAAAGAGGAAACGATTCTCACAAATGATTCAGAAAGAGAAAAAAAAATACATGGGAAGACATTTCTCCAAGAGGAAGAATAAAAATTAAGACAACTTCAAGAAATAATTTTATGCTGATAACAATAACAACAATTTTAGAATACCTGGTGTGATTTTAGTGAAATTGACACATTAAATAAATGCTGTTGAAACGAATCAAAACAACTCCTTTGTGGAAAACAAAATTACATGTAGCAGAAGCCCTGAAGATGTTTATATCACCTGAGTCAGATTATTATTCCTGAGAATTTCAATAGAAGCAAAATATAGAAGCATACAAAAGTTCATTACAGAATTATGTTATGTGAAAAAAGAAACCTATCTACATTCTTAATATTATACAAAAGTTTAAGGAAATTATTATATATCAGCATGATTATACATTATATGGTCACTGAGGCTAATAACTAAGGATTTTTGAGAAAGGTGGAAACAATATAGCAATGGTTGAAAACACAGGTATTGAAATCAGATGAACCAGGACAAGAACTGAATTCTGCCTCTGCCATGCACAAATTATGTGAACTAAATTTTCTCAACTGTAAAATGAAAATCATAGGGTAACAGTGAACATTAACTGAACACTTGCTGTGTGCCAAGTAATGTTCTAAATTTATTACAGTCAGCCTCATTATCCGAGGCACTCTATATTTACTTCTGTTCAATAACGTTAACCTGTAACCCCGAATTAAATTCTACTGGTACCCTCAAGGTTATTTGTGGACATGAGCAGAGCAGTGAAAATATAAGCCACCAAAAATTTGCAGCTCAACATTCCTACTTGGCTCATGGAGACAGCAGTGGGCAGTGTGAGGTGCATGGGAAGCTGTGGCTCTGGGGGCAGTGGGAGGGAGTTTGAATCACGACTGTCGCAGCTGTGAGTGGGTAGGCCTCAGGTAAGTTGAGGCGTGCTGCTAGATCTGTTCCTCATTTTCTCTTTTGTGAAATAAAGAAATGAGAATCTACCTGGATGAGTTGTTTTTAGGGCCTAAGATTATAATCTACGTGCACATGCATAAATGTGTGTCTGTGTGTGTACATATTCCTCCAGGGGCTCTGGTTTGGTATTCGCTAATTTGGTGTTCTCTAGACTTTATAGAATCTAATTACCGCGAATAATGAGAATTGGATGTCTGTGTATTGACTCATTTAACCCTCACACAGATCTTCTGAAACAACAAGATAAAAACTGGAGTAAACAGCTATGTCCCTAAGGGCTATGCTTACGTAAAGGAAGAGGTACAATTACTGGGGCCTGGAGCCCAAGAGCTTAGAGGAAAGCCATCAGAGGTAGTGCTAAGAGGGGCTGTCACCCAACTGCTGCTGCTGCCTCTACTTACCTGAGGTTAGTTTGGGAAATGGCAAAAGCAGCTGGAGGCTGGGGTCTTTTAACCACTGTTGGACTTAATAGTCATTGCTGTGGCCACACTATCAAAAACAGGAAAAAAAAAATCCCTTCTTCCTGCTTCTTTTCTTTCAACTTCCAATTGCCTTCAAGTCAACCTATTGGCAGAACCTATAATCAAACTGGCAAAGAAGTCTGAAAAATGTACTTTACGGAGTCTCAGCCCCAGAATCTTGGGAAAGAGTCAAAAGGGAGGCATGGAACTGAAAGATTTATGAGTACCTTTAGTAGGATGGGTTCCTCAGAAACCAGAGCCTAAAACAAAACCTTAGTTATTGCTGTTAGAACTTTCAATCCCAGGAAAACAAGAGTGAAGGAAAAGCAGAACGTGGCAGGAACAGAGGATAGTAAATAGCAGCATGTGATCTAGATGGCCACCACTTCATAGCATGTGCAACTGGTTGCTCCATCTCCTGGAACTGCCAAGAAGTTTATGAACTGCTGGGTCTCAGGAGGATCCACTTGCTTCAGTCCCCACATTGGCCAGTACTGGCCACGTTTCACGTAGTCCATGCCTGGGGGTAGGGAGAGTTTTGCAGAATCTAACTCCTCAAGGGCAACAGGGAAAACTCAGGACAGGAGGGGAGACATGGATGGTACAGGCATGACTAAAGGTACCACTGGGTTGCACTCAAGGGAAATCAATGCTTCACACATGGCTGCGTAGAGCCACACACTCCTGGCCTTACAGTGGCTCAGGTAAACCAAGTGGCCAGAGGCTCAGAAGATAGTTGAAACCAAGAGAACACAAAGTAGGGTATAACACGTATCTGATATAGTCATTGACGAGGAATGGGGGTTTCACACGAGTTTATTTTAACATTAAGCTTAATTTTGGAAAATAGTCATTAGGCAGATAAAGTTATGGAAGTGAAAAGCCATGTTTATAATATATATTTATTGACATTCTTGGCCCTTATGTTAAGAACAATATAAATATCTCTTGGGGCCATGAGTATAACTCAGGAACTGCCCCTCTCTCATGTCCTCCCTTCTACTCTTATTTTACTGAAGTTCTAGCTGTTTCTGAATCAAAGAGAAAACGAGCATCTTTGTATCAAGGCATTTCTCCTAAACTCCTTCTGAAAACATTCTCACTTTTACTAATTATAACTAAATACAAAGAATCCCAGGCATAGAGCCTTACAATGGAAAAAGCACATCTAATGTTAAAGAAAAAAATATTCTTATACTTGTTAAAATGGTAAGGAAGGCTTTATATAAGATTATTGCAATAGGGGAGAAAGATCAGGCTCAACTCCAAAAACACTGAGGACAAGTGTCAATTTACAGCCAAAGAAGAAAGTGAGAGGGCCTCAGTGGCTGGAAAATTACTGAGAGAAGACATCAAGGATAGGGAGAGCTTTACTAAACCAACTTAACAGGGCAGGCCAAAGTGATCAGACGTCAAGGGTGGCGATTGAGAAATTTCGTCAAATATTAACGAGTGATCAGAAATCAACAGTGGGGAACTCCCTGTGAACTGATTCAGCAGGACTGGACTTGGCAAGGACAAACATGAAAGCCCAAGGTCAGGCCTAGTCAAGAAGAAGGCTTAGAGAAGTCTAACCACAGTTTGGTCAAAAAAGAAGTATTTGTCACTAAGAATGTGATTAATGTAGGGAAGCAACATGGAAAGCGCTCCCCCCACCCCCACCACCCGTGTACTGCAGGGCTAGGTCCTAAAACCAGCTTTCAGTCAATGGATGATCCCATCTTTAGGAATATTTTTTCATTCTGAAATTTGTTCTTATAAAAATCACTATTTGCCTTGCACACTTTCATTGGTGGGTATTTCTGATATGATTTCAGGGAGTACAAACTCCTTTTTAAGGAAAAGAAGAATGGGTTATGCTGGAGCGCTAATGGATTTCAGCAGGAAGCCAATACCCAGCATTCTGCCTGAACGGTCCTCAGCTGGACTTCACTCACAAGCCCAGATGCCAAGCTGTGGACAACTGTCTCCAAGCAGCACCATCTGCTTCCATGGGAATCTCCCCAGGCATTTGGTTGGCAGCTTCAGATTGGCCTCGAGGTCAGCCATGTGGGGAGGATGCTGCTGGGAGGCTGTCTGGCTTTTCTTAACACTTAGGAGATCATTTCCTACCATTTATCAGAGTTATCGTTTGATTACACTTTCCTTCTTTGAGGACAATATTAGACAGTCGAGTTCTCCTTAGCTGGAACTTAGTAGAAAGTAAAACTGAGCTCAATTAACTTTCCTTAGTGTTGGAAGAATCATAGGGTTTTGGAGGGGAGACCAAAACATGGTGCTTCCAAAAGGGTGTGTTGCAGAACTCAAGTATGCACAAAATGTTCCAAGAAAAGAATCCAAAAATCAAATAAGTTTGAAAATGCTGTACATCACATCTCGTTAGATGTTCACCACGCACATTTGTAGTAGTGCACCTGAGAGGCCCTGCAGTTAAAAGCAATCACTTTAACCTGGTTTAATCATCTCCCAAACTTGGGAGAACAGAATTTCAACTTAAGCCAGCTATACTGCAACCTATAAATTGTATAACTTGCTCCCAGAAAAAGGCTCACCAGAATACAACAAGGTGCAATCAATCATCGAAAGAGCTCAGTGGCCTCAGGGCAGCCAGCGTGGGCTGCACAAGAGAGGAAAAATGTCTCCCATTTCTTTTCTTTTTCTGTGGTTGTCAGAATACCACGTGTATTTTATGAGATGGGCAGAATTCATTTATTCTTCTTTTGCTTCATTCGACAAATATTAACTATGACCCCACTGGCCCCAGCATAGTGCCAGGCAAAACCAAACCAGGATCCCTCCTGGACAAAGCCCACCACCACCAAGTTTCTCACTTGCAAGAAACCAGACTCTTTTCTTAGATTCACCTAAGTCAAGCTTCTCAGACATAAATCAGGGTCTTGGGCACTGGTTCCTTCTCTCGAATCACAGATAACATACTGACACAGACCTTGAGTTGTTTTTACAAAACCTCCAGCAGATAGAAAACGGTTGACTCTTGCTAACCACAGTCATGTAACCCCCAGACTAGCTGGCACCGAAGAACTGATAACCAGAACTCCTAAAATATCTCTGTAACACCAGCTCCAACCAGTCAGAAGACACCCACGAGCTGATCATGTATTGAAGACCCCTATCCCCAGTTTCACCTTTTATAAACCACTGCCAGTAAAGGAATGAGTTTGGGCTTTTGAGTGTCCGCTTTCCTGTTCTCCTTGAGTAGTGCTATCAAGAAAGCAAAACTAATTTCTCAACTGCAATTCTCGGTGTTTGGTGTTTGTCTCAGCTGACACTGGGTAGGTAAACTTTTTGTCTGGCTACAGGGTACTAGGCATATAAAAGCAATCCAAGTAACATTTCTCAGCTTATACTCAAACAAGAAGGATGCACATTATAGATGTATTTATAACAAAATGTGATGAGTTACCTTAGAGTGAGGATTTGCCTCGTATTTTCTTGAGAAGGCTCATTGATTAGCAAATGCTCACCTGTTCTGGAGAACAGGTGAGACCTCTCACCAGGAAGGCTCTTCCAGCCCAATGATTCAGCAAACAAGTCCATTGGATGGTGGCACAGGACAAGCAAAGGAGCACTGACAGAAAAGATTAAAGACAAGGAACAGATCATGAGCGCTCTTTGGAGTCAAAACAAAATTCTTGGCAGCCCACTGCTTTTTAACAACTCAACAAAATCTTGTGCTACACTAGAATAGATTATCTTAAGGCCAAAACCATTTCAAATAACTTTTGTATCCCCTTAATCATTCAATTGTGCCAGGCACATAATAGACACGTTATGAATTTTAAACAAAGTACAATACTGTATTTTGCATAGGTACTAGTAACAATGTCATATGCACGTGACAGGCATCCAACCACTATTCAGCGGATGAATATAAGATACATTTCATTTTCACACATCAAGGATCATATATTCACAGTTTTAAAGTTTTTAAAATGTAAGAGACTTACCCTGAGATTATAAAAATTGAGAAAGTAAAAGAAAATAGCATTTATTGAACCTCCTATATGCCAAGCAATTTGCTAGGATCCATACATTTAGTGCTTTCACTCCTTTAGGGGCAGTGGCAAGTTTACAGGAATTGCTTCCTGTAACCCTAGTACTTGATGCTATGCTAGTACTGGTAAGGGTGGGGTAAATATTTATTTCATGGAGGGAAAGGAGAACAAATGAATTCAGCTAATCTCATAATTGAATCCTTAAGTTACACCCATGAAGAAGATGCTATAATCCTAAACATTTTCAGAAAAATACTGGCTCACACTCTTCTCCAAGTCTTCGAGATCTCCTAAACATCTTCTGAACCACCTTCTGGATAATGGTGTGTTCCCTGCTGCTATTCTACATGGATGGAATGTTAATAAGCACATCTATCTCACCTTGTCAATTGTAGTTTCAAATTTCTAGGTAACTATTTTTATTCTGGGCAAGGATATGAAGAATTTTAAGTTAAATGCATGCAGCTTGCTGTACTGCATAGTTAATCATGAAAAAATGTATCTCTCGTTACCCCAGACCTTAGCTAATCTCTCTCATTTTCTTACTCTGAGCTGGGCTGGCTCAAGATGCCACTTTGGGATGTAAACAGGCTCAGTGCCCAGGTTGGTGGCTCTTCCTTTGCTAGTCATGCCTCCCCCACCCCTTCACTGTGCTGATTCTTTTTATGTGTGAGTGCACATATGCATGCACACGTGTGCACACGCACACACTCACACTTTCTCGTTGCTTTATTTTAAGATAACTTGATCTTAATATCAACTATGGAGAATTCAAAAGCACAGAATTAAAAACAATCCAGTGAATGAGTGTGGTAGGTAGCCTGCCATACCTGCCATATCAATTCTCCTGGTTTCACTTTCACAGGCCTCTTTACCTTATTTATATAGCACAGTAGCTCTGTCATGCCAGGCTCTTAGTGAAGTTACCTATCTTGCAGATCCAATAGGACTGTCCCTTACCTAACGTGCCCTCTGTTCTGAGAGATGCCTGACAGGGCAATCACTTCAGCCATTAAAAAGATGTACACTTTTTACTATACAAGTGGGGCTTTTAGTCTTAGAAACTGAAGTTGGCATTTCAAGTTTTGGAGTTTTTCAATCCTACAAGTTAGAGATGGGTTGCTTAGCAAGTACATTAGAATTCTTGCAAATAATAAACACCAACTAATTATGCTGAGGGCTTAAACTAGGGTTACAGGAAGCAAACCAGAAAACTGGTTTGACTTTCTTTTTAATTAATTTATTTTTTAATTTAAGAAATGATTTAAATTTCTCCTCCCCACCCTCATCATCCTCTCCCCTCCCCAGTACCCTCTGATAACTACTTGTTCATTGTCCGTGTCCATGAGTCTGTTTGTTTGTCCTGTGGTTTGACTTTCTTGGAAATCTCTATGCAAACAATGATGTGTGAGGCATACAGATTAAATGAACATCTTATAGTTGGACATACACCAAGTATCTCAAAACAAAGTCAAACAGCCTGGTTCTAGCAAAATCTTATTTGTTCTGTATGAAAGAGAAGTGCTAATGAGTTTCAAATTGTGTCTAAGTCAGGCAGCAAAAAGGAGAAAAAAATTAAAGGGTCAGGAAAATTCTCAAGATTTTTTTGCTCCCTGAAAAATTGAGGCTGATGTTCAGTATGAAAGGCAGGCTTTGAAAAGAACAGTATATTTTTCCCACACATCTTTACATGACGGCTCAGGATTAGGAAGCTCAGGTCTTTCCTTGTTCTCCTTTGTGTGGAGGGACAAATGAACAGAAGAGTAGGAGTCTGCGGACTCCCCCTTAGGGGCAGGTAGTAATTCCCCTTTTTGAAAGAGATTTAGTTCTGTGAAATGTATACTTCAAGGAGAACAAGGCAAAAATCCAGGTAGTTTCTTACACATTCAAAGTATTCTGTCTTTTGTTAAAAGGTACTGATTGGGTTGAGACTGCAGTCATCTGTAGCTACCTCCCGTGGGGTGATTGATGTCGCCATGGTGTATGTGGCCTGGTGGGCTGGAAGACAGGCACTCTGCGAGAAACCCCAAGCTCCAACCCTGCAGCACCTTGGAGCAAGATGGATTCATGGGTAGAAAATATCGACAGCAATAGAAAACAGACTAATTGTTGAGACAAATCAATAATGATTTTAAGAAAATTAAACCCTGGCTGAAAATGGTGAAAAGCACATTTTAAAGCTTTAAGACTCCAAGTAGCAATGGAGGGGCTAAACTTAAGGCCTGTTGGGTATCCTCCCAGTCCCTAGTACTTCGAGTCCCTGTGACCATTCTCTAACTCCTTAACAGCTCATCATCTCAGATGACAGAGATCCTGGCCTTCACTGTATAAACAATTGCTTACAGAAGAGACATAAACGGGGTGGACCCGGGCTATCTTTTATTTATATCTGTGGGCTCTGAATCACTAAATGAGAGTCCTGGGGGTCTATCAGGGCCCTCACAAAGCAGCCCAGAGACATTTTTACAAAAAGAATGAGGCCAATACCATGTAATCATGAACAAGGATGTAGCCCCTCCATGAGTGTGACCATTCAGTTATCTAACCTATCTCCACTGGTCCCAAATGTCTGTTTTTAAGAAATACACATAAGCGAACAAAAAGCAAATTCAGAGGAATATAACACTTAACTCTCTCCCTAATTGACATATAAAAGCCACTTAATAACATTTTTACCTTGATTACCATGCTATTTAAACCCAGCCTCACAAATTTAAGCCTTTGTTTTATCAGAGCATGGCAAATCCGAAGGGATATAAATATCTTTTTTGTTGGAAAATCTCTCATTTTTCATCCAGCTCCACAGAGTAGGAAATGATGTAACTTTCAAGGCCATGGAATAAAAAATACTTGCCTCACAGTCCCACTCACTCACAGAGCCCCTCAGAATCCTTGGCTTTGTCTTGCCCGTGTTTCCAGCAATGCTGGCTGTATCTGTGAGGGCCTTGGAACCCACTGGCAGTGAGGAGGGTGTGGGAACAGGACCAGAGGGTGCAGGCTGCAACTGAGAGGAGGGCTTCACTGGTCCAGCCATGCCTGCTCTCTCCCAGAAGTTCTAATGAATGGGGTTCAGAACAGGTCCCCAAGATGTGCTATATTAGCATGGAGATTATTTTGAGCTGAAGGCAGTCAAGACTCTGCAGGCTCAAGAGAAATTGTACCTCTCTCTTAAAGAATTTAAATTAGAGGCCTTGCTTATAATAAGTTATATCCAGAAATAACTTTTTATGACCTATCTATAGGGCATAAAATTATAGAACATTCTAATTACTGACATCTGCTATCATCATCATCCTGTGAATGACCATCTTCACCTCTAAAGCCCCAAGGCATCTTAGCTCAGAATGTCATTTATCCCTCATTTACCCATTTTGTCTCTGAACCTCTCATGTATGTGGGGTTCTCATATGTACATATGTAATTAAATTCAGTCATTTTTCTATTATTAATCTGTCTTATGTCTATTTGATTAGACCAGCAAAAGAACCAAAAAGAGTAAAATTTCTTCCTCCCTCATGTTTATATGAATTTGAAATAAAATAATGGGTTGACATAATTAAAAATACATGTTCGTTCTAAATCATGAACATTTATTATTAGTTTTTATACCAAAAAAACCCCACAAATGTTTTTTACATTTTAAAGCCACTACTATTTTATCTAAATGTGCTAATGCCTACTAAAATTTCCTACAAAACTCCTAAAATGTCATTAAATTTGGTTATTTTCTCTTGTTAATCTGTCTCATGTTGAAATATTTAATTGTAAAACCAGCCAGAAGAATCTAGAAAGGTTTAGGAAAATTTTTTCTTCCCCATACTACAGTAAGGTAAACCTCTCAACCAGCATGCAGTGATAACCAATGGGCCCTTATGTTTGTTTCGCTTTTTACATCTTACAAAACATGTCCTTTTATACACAATCCTGTGAGGTAAGCAGGAGAAGTATTTTTGGTAGCTATATAATTTAGATATTTTTTTAAATGCTCAATGATTTTCCCAAGGTTTCACAGCAACAGTAAGGCAGAGCTTGTATAAAAATTCAGACTCTGAGAGTCCAATATGGTCCTGCTACAGGCTACTTTCCACAATTTTTTTTGCAAGAGGAGGTTTAGGCCATTCTCGAGAAATGGAGAAAATAAACTTTAAAATCACTCTCAAGAAAGGGGCAGATGAACTCAACTTCCTCTCTATTGTCTGAAAAAAATTCATTAGCCATAACATAAGCTTTGATTCAAATAAAAACTAAGTGTTCTTCATGTGGTAAGTGAAATAATAGCATCCCAGATGTCTTCACATACTAATCCTTGGAACCCATGAATGTTATCTGACCTGACAAAAGAGACTTTGGAGATGTGATTAAAAATCTTGAGATAGAGAAAGTATCATGGGTGATGATGGGTCCAGTGTAAGCACAAGGGTCCTTATAAAAAAGAGTCACAAAGTCAGAAAAGGTAGAGAAGGCAATGCACCCATGGAAGCAGAGGCTGGAAAAATGTAACAGAGAGACTGAAAGATGCTACTCCGGTGGTTTTGAAGATAGAGGACAGAGTCCAGGAGCCAAGGAATTCAGGCATCGTTGAGAAGCAGGAAAAGGAAAGAACATGGATTCTCCTAGAACCTCAAGCATGAATGTTAACCTGCCATTGTCCAAACCAGTAAAATCTGTATCAGGCTTTCCCTCTCAATAACCACACAATGTGTTTCCATAGAACTGAACCCACAGTTCACTATCCTGACCCACTGAGATTTTGAAACTGCCAAAGGCAATCATTTTGGCTTACAGAAAAATAATAACAGCTAATATTTATGGAATGCTTAGTATGTGCTATGTGACGTTCTGCATCGTGTGTGTGTGTGTGTGTGTGTGCACGTGCTCATTTAATCTTCACAGAACCACATAACCCAAATTATTTAACCATTCTGTGCCTCACTTTTTCCAACTAAAAAAAAATGGGTTTAACAAAAGCACCTACATCTTCTACTCTGCCATGGTAGCCAGTCTCCAAGATCACTTGTAATACTGTGATTTATAATACAAAATTTATATTTGGTCTTCAAACCTGTGCCTGGCATGTAGCTCTCAAAACTCTTGTAACTTACTAAGTAGAGCAGTAAAGGCATCTTTTGTTATAATATTTGGTTTTTGTCCTCAGTTCCTGAAATAGCTTCAGAGCAATAAAAGTGACAGGTATCTTTTGTTATTCATAACAAGCCCCTTTCAACTACACCTGAGTTTGACAATGCCTTGACTTTTGAAAAGTCCATGAGAATAGAAGCTGGTTGCTGACCTCGATTAGAGGGTTGGAACTTTCAGGCTCCTCTCTCTAGGGCAGGGAGAAGGGCTGGAGCTTGAACAAATCACCAATGACCAGTGATTTAATCAACCATGACTATGTAATGACACTTTAATAAAAATACAAAAAGATGGGGTTCAGATGGTGGATTTGTGGAGCGGCTGAGAAGGGTGTGCCTGGAGAAGATCTGGAAGCTCTGTACCTCTTCCCCACACCTTGCTCTATGCATCTCTTCTATTTCGAAGTTATATCCCTTTATAATAAACCAGTGATCTGGTAAGTAAATTGTTTTTCTGAGTTCCATGAGCTGCTCTAGAAAATTAATGAAACTTGAAAAAGGGGTAGTGGGGAACCTTCAATTTATAGCCAGTCAGTCAGAAGCACAGGTAACAACCTGGACTTGCAACTGCACGGTAAGTAGTGAGGCTTCCTGTCCACAACCAGCGCTAACTTATCAGGCAGGTGAGTAAGTCACCTTGAAAGCTGTTCTTCTAGTCTCGCTCAGGCTTTAGATGATTATAGCTCCAACCAACATCTTGACCAAAACATCTGAGAGATTCTGAAACAAGAACCACCCTGCTAAGCTGTTCCCAAATTCCTGACCCTCAGAAATTGGTCAAGACGATCAATATTTGTTGCTTTAAGCGCCTAAGTTTTAGGGTCATTTGTTACATAGCAAGCAATAACAAACACAACTGTTATAAGAATAAAATTAGCAAATATTTTAACTAGTGCTTAACATAGTGCATGGCACACAGTAGGTATTAAGTGTTTAAAAAGTTATTTCCTTCATTAAAAGTATAGACATTAAGAGTTGGATCCTGATAGGTGATAGGATTATAGAAATGACAAACACATGATCCCTGCCCTCAACTAGCTCATGTTGAGAGAAAGAGAGGACAGATACACAATTCCTATGTTTTGCACAGCACAGCTACAAATGCATGGGGAAACAGTTACATGTGTAGAAGGTTTAGTAAGTCATTAATATTTACACAGTTCAGTAAACGTATATCAACATAAAATGTTTCAATAATTAAAATGTGCCAATTGGTTTAAATTTTCTGTAATTGTTTTTCTCTCCCTTCCACTTATGTGTTCACTTAAATTATACTCCAAATAAATTAAGAAAGGTGATATCTTCATGTAATAACTTGTAGTTGGTGTTTTCATGAAGCTTTGGATATTAAAATTGCTATTATTAATTTACACAATTAATTTTTGCATCCTTTATCTTTAGGCCATGTGCTGGAGCCTTTAAGAAAACATCCTAATTCACTAATACGGCAAAATAAAAAACATTTTTAAAGGAAGTTAAATTTGTTTTTTTATTTTCACCTTATGAGCCACTTAAAAGCAAATCTACCACACCAGCCTTTATCAGAGTAATGTTGGAAAACAGAGACCGTCTGCTTTTCCATGAAACATGAATCAGAATTACTTCAATAAGTCAGAATGAGACAGGAACACTGTGTCCATATATATCTGCTCTTTTTGTGGCAAGATACCCAGCACTTTGGAACACTGATCAGTGTACTACTGTTTCCACAGGGTATACTTTCTAGTCTCTGCCACTGAGGTTCTCATTACTTTTTTACAAATTCTCCAGTTATTAGAGCCCAAAACCAAAATATCCTTTTAGCTGCTCGAGAGTATATATTGAACATTTATTTTAGCATGTAGACATGCTCCAAGAAAAAGAAGGTGGGGAGAACACCTGTGGCTCTGCAAGGACATTCTTGGTTTCACGGAACACTGAGGATATCAGAGCTGTCAGCTCTTATAATACCTGCTTGCAGTTAATTTGATTTCTCCATTCAAGTTAAAATGAATTGCATAACTGAGCAGCCAAATACTTTCCATCTTATTAAACCAATGAGTACATTATACACTGTGCCCTTCCAGACATCCTAACTGAGCTCTCCATTCATGGCCCAAAGCTTTTAATTGCATAACCAGCTGTTATTTTCACTTGAGGTCCTATGTGGAGTAATTAGTGAGAAGACACTGAGTCAACCCAAGAGAACTCTGGTAGAATTACATTCTGCTCACAGATGTGCAAATTATCGTGTGTGTGTGTGTGTGTGTGTGTGTGTGTGTGTGTGTGTGTAGTGTGATAGAGATACAGCTTTAGCCCTCCAAGTCCTCTAAATACCTTAAAAGCTGTATATTTGGGAATGGAGTCCATTCCTGAGCAGAAAAATTTGACTTACTTAAATGAATGCTCCAAAGGATGGAGCAATTCACTTGCAAGAGTAAACAAAAGGATAATAAAGAATTGTGAAAAAAAAACAGCTTTGAGAACAGCTGGAAGTTGAGTCTGGTGGGTGGGAAGAAGTTGAATCTAAAGAGTGTTTTCAGCAAGACTGTGATGGACTTATAAGCTACACACACACACACCAATCTTTAGATATTGGGCCAACATCTCTTAGGAGAAACACAGCTCCATAAACCAGAAATATAAATCATATTCATCATCCTTCACCTATGATTTCTAGTTCATATTTCTTAAGAAGAAAGAGAATTTAAGGATATTTATAAGGCACTATGAGTACAAATAATGTTCTCAATATATTCCTGCTGCTTTTCCCACACCTAATTTGAAAACAATCTTTAAGAACTCATCTTTATCAAATCTTTCTAAAGCATCCAATTTAATTTTTTATAAGAAATACAACTTTTTATTTTTGTTCTCAAAATTTAAGTCTATTTAATATTTAAATAAATATATCATTATAGTATGTACAACTGGAATTAACTAGTTTGGAAATAAACTCAGATTTCTTGATAAGAAAACAACTATTAGGAGTAGAAATGTGCAAACAGGCATGAAAATAGTGTCTTGAAGGGTTCAAGGAATACTCCATATCATCTAGGCATCAGTACTTATGAGTCATAAGGGAATGAAAGCATCAATCACCCGGTGAGACAGTTCAGAGAAGATGTGTTAATAATGCTCCTACTCTAGCCTTATGTCATAAAAATTAATATTTGAAACAATAATCCTAAATCATAAACATTTATGGCACATGAATCACCACATATTTTAAAAAGAGAGCAAGATATTGTTCTTGCTCTCTGGAGAGTTTAAAATTTAGCCCTTTAATCATAAAAGAAATATGCAAAATGCTATCTGTCGAATACTTGTAAATACTCCCAGGCACTATTATAAGTGTTGTACATATATTATTTCATAATAATCTTTAAGACCTTCACTTACCATGCAAGGAAAATGAAGCACAGAGAGGTTAAATAATTTGCAGAAGGTGACCCATTTGGTTACTTATTAGTAAATTTCAAACTCAGGCTGTTTATCTCCACAGTCTGAGCTATTAGTCACCATCATATATCAATAAGCTACCATGTGCCAGGAACTGAACTGTGCCATTCACATATTTTACCTCATTTGATCCTCAGGTAACATTTCGAGATATATATTAATAGTCTTGTTTAATAACCCATGTCATGGCACAGAACTGTGAGTAACAGAGCTAGAATTCAAATACAGATAATTTAATCTTAGAGTTTTCACATTCTTTACTCTATGCATCACTGTTTCACAATATTCTTTATAAATAACTGCATGCTAGTCTGTATGGAAAAGACAGAAGATAGCAGAAAAGCAAATTAATTGTATATATTCAACTAAAAAAAAACAGTTGGGATGCTTCATAAAATCATGGGGTGCCATAACACTCAGATTACTCACCCTGTTCTAAATAATAGAAAATTATTTTCTCACAAAGAAAATAGAATGTAAAATTTTTTCTAATATGCTTATTATATAAAAAATTTAAAAATTAGAAAAATGAAATGAAGTAAAAACTATCCATAATTCCATCATTAGATAGACCCTCTATTAACATTTTTAATATTATCTTCTGTATCTTTAAGTGCTTGTGTGTATACAGGAATTTCTCTTACAGATCATTTTTTTTAATGTAAATTGGCAATGATGTAATTGAATAATTAGGGAGCTCTATTACATTATGTGGAGGAGTGTTCTGTGACTTTGTGCTTTCTTTATCAACTTCATGGGTGATTAATGTGATGAGAATTTAAAGTAAATTTTTACAAAGATGGGAAATACATCTTGGTTTTCTTCCTATCTTTTCTGGCTGCTGTTGCTTATTTTCTTTGGCACATTTTTCCTCCTCTAAGAACTAAATGTTGGTTTGCCTCAGGGCTCTGAACTGAACAGTCCACTCATACCAGATTTCCCCAAGGTGATCTGACTCCTATGGTTTCCATATTACCTACGTCCCAATATCTCCCTCATTTGTATTTCTAGTCCATTCCTCTCTTCTGTTATTTGCATCTCTATTTGGATATGTAATATACATCTCAGAGTCAACTCTGTACTAGCCCTTACATCTATTCTCTTTCTTGTTTTTCCTCACTCATATAGTTTATTAAGTCAGAACTTTGAGAGGCATTTGTGGCATGTCCCTTTCATTTATATTCTATAGCCAGTTCATCACAAAGCCTACAGATAATTTTATGGAAATCTACCTCTAATCTGTCTCTTCTCTCCAGCCATATCTCTTTTCAAGTAACCATTATGTCTCAGTCTAATAGGCAATACTTTTATGTTTTACTATTTCCACTTTTAAGTCCTAACATCTCTTTCCCACATAGAAACTAAAATGATCTTTCTAAAATAAAAACAAATCAAGTCATTTCATTGCTTAAAACCTTACCATGTTTCTTATTGCACCTAGAATAAAATCGAAACTTCTTAACATGATGTGTAATGTTTTGCATGGTCAGCCCCTCCTACTGCTTCAGCCTCATTTCACTTTATACTCAGGTCACTCTTCTTAAAATACCTCTTCCAGTTCCTCAAATACAGTAGACTCTCTCCAGGGAAGGAGAAAAAATAATGTAATATTATCAGAAGTTGAACAGTGACTTCTGGTCTGGACAAGAAGCCATAGACCATTTTTCATGCTTTTTTCCCACTAGACAATCTAAATCCTGGAACAAATGCAACAGATCGGGCATCCACAAACCCCAGACCATGGACCAGTACCGGTCCATGGCCTATTAGGAACCAGGTTGCACAGCAGGAGGTGAGTGGCAGGTAAGCGAGAAACGTTTCATCTGCTCCCCAGCACTACCATCACCACCTCAGCTCCATCTCAGATCATCAGGCAGTAGATCTCATAGGAACACAGATACCTGGTGCCAAAAAGGTTGGGAACTACTGCCATAGACAATCAAGAAGAAATCAAAGGTGGCAAGAAGGCAGGTTTGTTTGGAACCCCAGGACTGGAGGAATGACATAGAGGCAGGGTGCTGTGTGCCTCTCCCCAAGAGAACCTCTAAGACACTCAGACCCATCATGTTCAGACCTACAATCCAGCAACAAAAGCCAGACTAAGTCAGCTCCTTCCTTCTCCGAAATCAATGGGAGCCCCTTTTACAACATCATGCAAACCCAGAACAGGCAACAGAGATCTATCACGAGCCTCATTAACAATAAGTGGCTTGAGGAACCACTCTCCTTTTTCTGTTGGGCCTATAATTCCTCTTTCCCTCTGACAGATACCAGAGATACCCACGTGGGGGTGGGAGGGAGGGGCTAGAAGAGGGAGCCAGGCACAGCAAGCAGCACAGTCCAGGTCCCCTTTATCCCATAGACCTGAGATTTTCCTCCTCAGCTGGGATACACCCAGTGGCCCAGCCTGGAGAAATCCCTCTATCCTCTAGGCAAGCACCAGCAGGTGCTATTGGGAGCCCCAGCAGCAAAAGATGAATCAAGCAGACCCAAAATAGCACTGCAACAGTTTTAAAAATTAAGCTTTCATTATGACAAAAGGCCAAAAAAGAAAAAAAAAAGGAAAAGTTTTATGAAAGATATAAAATCATGCAAACATTAAAATTGAAAAACAGGAGTGGCTATATTAATATTTGATAAAGTAGATTCCAGAGCAAAGCAAAGTATTAGAGACAAAGAAAAGCATTACATTATGCTATAAGTATCAATGTACCAGGAAGACATAACAATCCTAAATGTATACTCAGCAAATAACAAAGCCTCACATTATATAAACCCAAAACTAATAGAGCTGAATGAAGAAGTAGACAAATTCACAATTATAGTTGAAAACTTCAAGTAGTTCCCAAGTTATTCAATTAGAAAACAAAGAAGCAGAACCCATATGAAGGAACAGAACAGAACTTCAGAAAAAATGAGGTCAAGCAATCTAACGGATACAGAGTTGCAAACACTGATTATAAGGATGCTTGATGAACTGAGGAGACGTGCACATGAACTCAGCGAGAACTTTAACAAAGAGATAAAAACCATAAAAATGGAAATAGAAATTTTAAAAGGGATCAAGTCAGAAATTAAGAATATATTACCTGAGTATATTAAAGGGATTCAACAGAGTGGATGAATCAGAGAATCAAATCACTGATATAGTGGATGGGGAAGCTAAAGACACCAAATCAGAATGGCAAGAAAAAAGAAGCCAAAAATATGATGCTAATTTATGGAGCCTAAAGGACAAATTTAAATGCAACAACATTCATGTCATAGGGGTACCTGAAGAAGAGGGAGAAGAGGAAGAAGAAGAAGAAACCCTATTTGAAGAAATAATAATGGAAAACTTCTCTAACGGGGAAAGAAATAGACATACAATCTCAGAAAGCTCAGAGTCCCCAATGAGGTGAACTCTAAAAGGCCTGCACCAAAACACACCATAATTAAAATGCCAAAGGTTAAATACAAAGAGAGAATCTTAAAAGTAGCAAGATAAAAGCAGTTAGTTACCTTCAAGAGAGCACCCATAAGATTAGCAGCTGATTTCTCAAAAAAACTTTGCAGGTTTGGCACAATATATTCAAAGTGATGAAAACCTAGAATCTAAAACCAAGATTACTTTATCCAGCAAAGCTATCATTTAGATTTGAAGGAAAACCAAAGAGCTTCCCAGACCAAAAAAAGCTAAAGGAATTCATCAACAAGCCAGTATTATAGGAAATGTTGGAGGGACTTCTTTAAGAAGAAGGAAAACCATGTACCAAAAACATGAATAAAGAATAGTAATAGCTATATAACTAAACCTTGAATGGAAAAGAATTAAGTGCTCCAATTAAAAGACCGGGTGGCTGAATGGATAAGAAAACAAGACCCCTAATATGCTGCCTACAAGATATGCACTTCAGCTTAAAAGACACACATTAAATGGAAGGGGATGGAAAAAGATACTGCTTTGATGGACCTAGAGAGTATTGTGCTGAATGAAGTAAGTCGGATAAAGACAAATACTACATGGTTTCACTTACATGTGAAATCTGAAGAAATGAACAACAACAAAAATGAAAATAAACTCAGACACAGAGAATATTTTGAGGGCTATTAGGGAGGGGGGATTAAGGGGATGGTGAAAAGGGTCAAAGGGATTAAGAAGTACAAATGGATAGTTACAACATAGTCATGAAGATATAAAGTGTAGCGTAAGGAAAATAGTCAACAATGTTATAATAAATATAAGCGGGAAGGGGGGTTTAGATTTAGTAGGGTGATCACTTTGTGATCTATGTGGATCTCTGATCACTGTGCTGTACAACTAAAACTAGTGTATTATTGTATAACCATAATTTTAAAAAGCTCAATGAATTGTACAATATAAATATGAGCAACCAATTTTCTACTTCAATAAAGCTATAAAAATAATTAAAACATAAGAGAAAAAAGGGGTCAAATATATAGTGTTGAAAGAAGACTAGAGAGTACAATATTGTCAATGTATTATAGAACTGTACACTTAAAACTTATATAATATTGTTAACCAATGTCACCCTAATAACTTTAATAAAATAATTTAAAAGATAATTAGAAAATATTACAAATAATTTTATGTTCATAAATTCAATAACTTTGAAGAAATGGGCCAATTCTTTGAAAAACACAAACTATCAAAACTCAACCAGGATAAAATAGATACCAAAAACAAAGACAGTTATAAAATAATAAAGCTGCAGACAAAAAGCTTTTATTAACATAAGTGTAGAAATCCATAACAAAATAACAGTAGCTTGAATCCAAACAATATACTTAAAAAATCATGCATCATTGCCAAGTGGGTCTTATTCTAAATATTCGAGGCTGATTCAAAATTTGAAAATCAGTCAATGTAATTCATATGAACAACCAAATCTAGCAACATCATATGATCATATCAATTGATAGAAAAAAGTATTTGACAAAATCTAACACCAGTTCATGATAAAACCTTCAGCAATGGGGAATAAAGTGCTATTGCTTCAACTTAATAAAATTATCTACAGAAAACTAAAAGTAACATCATACTTAGTGGTAAAAGGCTGAATGCTTTCCCAATAGGATTATGAGCAAAGTAGGAATGTTCACTTTCACTCTTATTCAATGTAATATTGAAAGTTGTAACCACTGCAGTAGGTTAAGGGAAAGAAATAAAGGGCATACAGACAAGAAAGGAAGAAATGAAATAGTTTCCATATGCAGATGAAATGACTGTTTATGTAGATAATTCCAAAGAAGCTACAAAAATTTCTGTAATTAATAAATAATTACAGTAAGTTCATAGGATAAACACACAAAGTCAATCGAATTTGTATGTACTATCAATGAACACATAGAAACAAAAATTAGAAAACAATACTATTTTCTATATCTCCAAAGATAAAATGTTTAGATATTCACTTAACTAAACCTGTACAGAATCTACATGCTAAAAAAATTACAAAATGAGAATGAAAAAAATAAAAAAGACTTAGAGAGATTTACCATATTAATGGGTTGGAAGACCCATTAACATTGTCGATTTTTCCAAAAATGATTTACAGTCTTAATACAGTGTCTATCAAAATTCAGTGAGGATTTTTGTATCTATAGACAAATTTATTCTAAAATTTATATAAAAAGGCACAGGCCCTAGAAAAGCTAAAATAATCTGCATGCTTCATAAAGAATAATAACGTGGGAGGAATTATTCAATTGTGGTGGATTGACTACTAGCCTCCAAAACATATGTCCCTGTCCTAATCTCTGGTACCTGTGACTATTACATGGCAAAAAAGTGATTGTCATCTCATATGACAGATAACAATGTGATTAAGGTAAAAGACTTGACTGGAAGAGCTCATCCTGGATTATCTGGGTGGGCCCTAATGACAGTCAGAGACTGAAGTGATACAACCATAGTTGAAGGAAGCCAAAGACTGCCAATAGCCAGCCAAAAGAGGTGAGTAAGAATTCTTCCCGTGAGGCTCCAGAGGGAACATAGCCCTATCTAATCAGGATTTCAGACTTCAGCCTCCAGAACTGTGAGACAATACATTTCTGTTGTTTTCAGCCACCAAATTTGTGGTAATGTGCTATGTTGGCCCTATGAAATTAGTACAGAGTGATACTGGCAGAGAGAGACATAAATCAAGAGAACACAGAGTACCTAGAAATAGATCCATACAAATATGCTCCACCGATTTTTGACAAAGGTGCAGAAGCAATTTGACAGAGGAAGGATAGCCTTTTTAGCAAATGGTACAATGACGATTGGACATCCATAGGCAAAAAATAATGAACCTTTACCTAAATCTCACATCATAGACAAAAATTAACTTAAAATGCATCATGGGCTTAAAGGTAAAATATAAATCTTTTAGAAAAATAAATAGGAGAAAATCTTTGATTTAAGGCTAGGTAAAGAGTTCTTAGACTTGACACCAAAAACACTATCTACAAATGGATGTACTTTTTAATCATAAAATTGATAAATTGGATCTAATCAAAATTAAAAACTTTCAATCTGTGATGGCCCAGGTAAAAAAAATGAAAAGATAAGCTACACACTCAGAATATATTTGCAGACCACGTATCCACCAAAGGACCAGTATCTAGAATATAAAAAACTCTAAAAGTTTGACAATGTTTAAAAACCCAATTTGAAAATGTATAAAAGTCATGACATTAAACTGAAGAGAATATGTAGATAATAAATGAGCACATGAAAATATTTCAACATTATTAGCAATCAGGGAAATACAAATCAAAACAAGTAAGATGTCACTACAATATTACTACACATCTATCAGAAAGGCTAAAATAAAAAAAATAATAAAAGTACTTCATGCTGTTGAGAATGAAGAGAAACTAGACCATTCATACATTGCTGGTAACAACACTCTAGAAAACAGTTGGGCAGTTTCTTACCGATCAAAACATACAATTACCATATGACCCAGCAACTGTATTCTTAGACTTTCACTCCAAAAATTGAAAACCTATGTTATACAAAAACATATTCATGAATGTTCACAGAAGCTTCATTCACAATAGCCAAAAGCTGGAAATAGCCCAGATGTTCTTTGACAGATAATTGGTCAAACCGTGCTACATAGATTCTATGGAATACTACACAGCAAAAGAAAGGAATGAACTATTGTTATACACAACAACTTTGATGAATCTTCAGGGCTTATGCTGAGGTTAAAAAAAAAAAGCCATTCCCAAAAAAATTACATACTGTGTGATTCTATTTATAGAACATTTAGAAATAACATTTTAGAAATAGAGAATAGTATAGTGGTTGCCAAGAATTAGGGGTGTGGGTAGGGATGGGGCCGAGGGGCCAGGAGGAAGATGCATACAATTATGAGGGCAACATTTGGACACACAAATGAAAAGATTACAAAATAAGTAGAAATTGTTGTTGTTAAAGAAAGCACACTAGTTTATTTAACTCCAGTGATGTTTTTGAAAGGATTTGTCAATCTACATACATTTTACTAGACTATGAGAGTAAACTACATTTTGCTTTGTACACGAAGAGTGAATTATACATCACTTAAATTCCTTCTAATACATGTTTGCTCTCAAATAGAGGCAAATCTAAAATAAACACTGTGAAAGATATTATGAAAATCTCACAGCATTTACTATGTGAATATTAATACTATTTAAGTACTTTACTACATAATTTTTAAAATTTATTTAGAATCAAATCCAATAAAATGTCTCATTTTTGCTCCTTCATCCTTTGCAATATTCTTACAGCTTAAAACTGTTGGGAACCTATTTCTCCTCACATTTTACATGGGAAAACTTGTTTACATATTTCCTTATTTTTGAGATTACTAAATGAACGTCAACTATATTTATGTCTTGAATTATATTCGTTTGAACAAAAATGTATTGCCTTTATTGACATCATTACACAGATTTGTTAATCTGCCACTATGATCACATAGATGAATGACATTTCAGAAATTAGTTATTTAAGCAAGCATTCTTCTAAATTGGTAGAATTTTAAGTCTCTTTTTAAATAAAGATTTTGTTCTCTAATACAAAAGCAATAAATTCTCATCTGGAAAACAGTTAAAAATTAAAATGCAAATAAATCTATAAATTTTCCACCATTGAAAGTCACCACTAACACATTGGTTTCTATAATTTAAGATTATTTTTATGCCTAGATATACATGTATCCATAATTATTTTAATAACTATAATACCTTGTATACTTGTATATTTGATTATTTGTTTCAAAAACATAAAATATATTTCCATTCAAAGGGAAGCATTTGGGTACTATATCATTAACTTTTTACATAGTATTCCATTATGTAAATGCATCTTTATTTAACTAATCCCCAGTGATTAGACATTTAGGTCTTTTCAGAGTTTGCTATGATTAGCGGAAACAGAGCTAAACATTGTACACACCACAATTTATTTTCTGAGAATAAATTCCTGGGAGTGGAATTGCTTTATAACTCATTAACAACTAGGAGAAAGAGTTCAGCAATTTATAACATTACCAATGATTTTTCAAAAGGTCAGCATTAGGAAACAACTCTGTCTCTACCTTTCTTGCAAACTTGCCACCACTGAATATATTTTGTTTGCCAATTTAAATACAATTTGAAACTTGTATTTACTGAATATATGGATGTTTTTCCTTTTGGGGCTGTCAAGTCCATCAAACTCTTTTGATTCTTCATTTCTAGGTTATGTAAATACTTTCCTATATAAAATCAGGAACTGAAAACTGCACTAAGATATATTGTTCAAACTCACCATTTTATAGTTTAAAAAAGTATGATTCTTGAGGGATTTCATGAATTTCCTATGGCTACACCATTAATTTCTACTATTGCCAAGACTAGAATTGAAGCATTTTATTTCTTCAGCTATTAGAGAATTAAACAGATGCATGGTCTCTTTTCTTTTAGAAAAAACAGGATTGGGGGAAAATCTCCATGCTCGCTTCCTATACTCTCTACCCCAATTCAGGCTATGCTTTCCAGTCCTCTAGGTGGTGCCTGATTCATAGAGACCTGAGCATGCCATGAAACCCATGGATGAAGGAAAATAGGGTCTTCTGATGGCCTCTGAGCTGTGCTGAAGCTAGAGCCTGTGGATGTGGAGTTTTGTGAAAGACCACTGCAGCTTCCTCAATTGAGAGGGGGAAAAAAGACACCTTTGCTGGTAGATGATCATTTACCTTTATGTTTAATGGATTAAGACAGTAACGTGAAAATGGCAAGGAATTGATCAATAAGAAGAAGGGGGTAGGTATATAATGGAAAATCACATAGTGCTTATGAACTGGCAAAACTCTGATGTCTTTCTTGACCAATGCATGATTTGGGGGGTCTGGCAAGCTACTTCCCTCAGATTCCAAATCACTGCACTTTCTTAAGTCCGGCCTACAAGGAAATGTTTCCAAGTCCTCATGCTTTCCATAGGCTCATAACATTAAACCTGCAGTTCCATTCGTGGGGTTCAGGGACTAGCAGAAACCAACCTTCCTCTGCTGTCCTTGCCAACCAGCTATCTACACAGCAAGTGCCAAGCAAAGACCACATGATGTTTTAAAAGTGAGACACATTACACACCAAGAACAGTCCTATTTTTCAACTTGCACCTCTCTACTTTGAGGTAGACGTATATATATACACACACATACACATATATATATATATATACATACATATACACACACACACACATACACACACACATATATATACATATATATTATTTAATTTACATTGGAGATAAAGGATAAAGAAATTTGCAGTTGAAGGCGACCTAGACAGTAACTACTGAATCTTTTGCTCACTGCAATCATCTAATGAGGACCGCGTCATTGTTTTAATGCTCTGCTGAGAGGAGGCTCAGAAGGTCAGGTCTGAGACACTTCCCACTTATCAGGATTAGCAAACACTGTCCAAGAACTTGACTTTAAAGTGCTCGGCCATCCAGCCAGAGAGGAAAATTCTCCAAGCAATTATAGAGAAGGAATGTGTTTTTGCTGTGACCTGATTAAAAACTGAGGCAGAATGAAAGACAGAAACAATGAGTAGAGAAATGGCTGATCTTGCAATGAGTTTTTGGAAAGAAAGATGGGGCCACGTAACAAATAATATTTTTAAATAAAGTGAATAAATCAGAACTTTCTTATTCATCCACCCCACTGGCTATATGTGTAGGATATTTTTAAATAGCTTAAAATCTCTGAACCAAACTAAAATTAGTTTCCCTCTTTCCTTTCCCCCCGCAAAAAAAAAAAAATTCATTGAAAAAACTAATCTGAACCACCATTGCATGCCTAATTATAGCATATACTACTTAATACTGATAGTAACCATTTTAAGATGAAGATTCTCTTTGCTCAGTAGGGGAGGGACAAAGAGGTCTGGTTTTTCAGGAAAATATAGATTGCGAAATGAATGTGACTTGAAATGAAATCAGCTTTAGCTCTGCTGGAAACCGACCCTGTGCCCTCTTGCTTTCCAGCTCTCCACCACCACACCCACGGGCCTCCATTTCATGTTTCACCCTGGCAGGTCCCTGGGATACCAGGGCTACAGATCCCTCCCATTAGCTGCAGGAATCCAGAATATCCATGGCAACCGGTCTCTAACCCCAGGGAGAATGCAGCAGAATTGAAAGGCTCCATTCTGTTTCTACATCTACAGCTCAGTGAATTGACAGCTTGGTGCTTCCCTTAGTTCCATTAGATTAGGATGCACTTTTCTCCCTTCCTTTGTGTCATCTTTTCACCTGTGTAGGTCTCAGCCAAGGTTAAGGAATTTTTCAAACACGTATTTCTCCTCCCTCCAACTACTCCTGCTCCTATCCAGAAGCATATTCCTTAAACATTCCTGGCTTTACACGATTTTTCTAAATAAAACAAAACATTGTTCTCCTATTCGTCTTTTTACCTTCCTACAAAAGCATCCCAGGTTTGGTGTTCCTGTTGTGCAAATTACACTGGTACTTGATTTCAAACAAACCGAGTCTTTTGTGCGACAAGATCTTATAAAACCGGCAGAGAGATAATAAATATGTACGATTTTGTCATGAAATTAAGTTGTAGCATCAAATAACTATAATCATGTTTAAGTGATTGTTTGTGCCACAGATATTTAGACGGGGTAACAGATTGCACAGTGCTCTCGCCGTTTGCCAATGGAGCCTGAATAACTAATTTGCACTCCATGCCCTGTGGAATGGCAGCTGAGTTCCCAGTGGATATGAGGAGAACTTAACAGAAGCAGACCAGTTGGTCTGCAAAATCAAAATGAGGCAGACATGTTATGTACAGTATGCAATCTAGATTCATATGATGCATCCATGGTTGCCTAATAAAAGGATTGCAAAAGGAGGTCAATCTGCCACTCAGTGCTTCTTAACCCTTTTGGGTAAAGTGAGCCCCTTATAAAGCCAATGAGAGCTGGGGATTCTGCTCCCAAGGAAATGAATGTGTGAAGTGGGGAGTTAGATAATGGCACTCTGCTACTCAGAGTTTTTGCAGAAGCTTCAAAGAATGAGTGTACAGTCAACATCAAGTACCCTCTACATCCTAAACGAAGAGGTTATTTCTGAAACAGTAACTCCTACACTACAGGTATATCGAGGGGCACCAAAACTTCCAGAGGGGTGCAAGGCCACAGATGATTTTGAGAAATTAATTTCTAGATTGTATATATTTCATTAAATATATTTTTATTATAAATATATTTGTATGTATGTATGTGTGTATGCATATATGTATGCACCTGTGTATATGTAAATATATAAAAATTTTCACTTAACTCCTTACCCCTTTTTTCACAAGAAAGGGAAATGTCTCATCCACATCTAACTCAACTCTGGTGTGTCGTTCAGGTTGTGTTCATTCTATGATCCCAAAGAGACAATGTACATATTTATGTCTTTTAGGTGGCTATTCATCAAGCCCCAGGTTTGTGTCTCAATGGCAACTTTTATGGTTTCAAGAATAAAAAATTAAAAACTTCAAGTTTACTAGTAATAGATTATTATACTTTTGAGTAAAATAAATATTAAGATAGTGCATTATACTATCTCAAACACTTATTCAGATTAACAAAAATATTTTTTAACTTCTGCTAAAGGATTACTGAATACCCTAAATCCCTATTTGATTTTAACTGTTTACTGTCATTTGTGAACTTCTTCTCTCAATTACTTCTTCTTTTATTTAAATTTTCTTAATGGGACGATATTATAGATTTCACTGAAAATAATCCCATTAAGGGTTGTAATGAATCTTTTGTAACCCTATACTTCCTCATGGCCCAATACTTTCTTTTCTTGTTGCTACTGATTTCCACTAAATCCTAACTCATCCTCAAAACTGAAAGAAGATGGAGGAGGAGGAGGAGGAGGAGGAGGAGGAGGAGGAGAAGGAGGAGGAGGAGTAGGGAAAGAAGAAGAAAGGCTTCATCTCTCTTTAAAAAGCACATTTCTAATAAAGGCTTACTTTGATAGTTAGGATGTAGTTATAAAAGCTTGTTAAATTTTGAAGCTTTGACCAATTTAGTATTAATTGTTATAATACTTCAGAAGAAATCTTCTGAATAGTACCTTATGATAAATGGAAATTTAAAAATTTTAATTTAAATGTTTGTTTTTATTAAAGAAAATATGATAATAATAAAATACTGGAAAGCTTCAAAACATATTACATGAGGAAAATTATTTGGGTGAAATGTGTTGGAAATAGTTCAAGAGGGAAAAAAGAACAAAGAGTAAAATCTCCAACTATTAAAAGAGTTATTCATTTTGTTGTGAGGCGGGTCATGGTGATTTATTTAAAAGTGGTAGTGGACATCAAATTACTATTAGCCCACTTAAAAGAATAACTTAAACATTTTATTTTTAAATACTGATATTTACAGTAAGTAAAAAATTATGTCCTTGGTAGTATTTAAATTTTAATTAAAATTTTCAGTATCAATATAAAAATGTATAAGGAGTACATTGCTCAATTTTCAAAATAATCTTAGGTGGACTATAAGTCAGAGAGTCGGAAGATGAGGGCCCTGAAAGCTTGTGAACAGTTGTGCCAGCATCTACCCATGAGCAACTGCCCAACTAAGAAAGTAGAGAGACTAAGGAGTGAGAATTTCTTTGAAGAGATTCCAATATGATTGGCTTCTTTCCCCTCCTCCCCCATGGGGGAGAGAAGACCTTCATCACCTGAACAAGGAAGAAGTTGTGGCCTTGAGTACAGAAGAGAGGAGAAAAACCAGTGCTGGGAATGGTCGTGCTTCGAGAATATGGCAAGGTAGATGCTGTAGGAATTCTCTACTGGCTGGATGCACACCTCACAGGAGACAGTTGGATTGGGTCATCCTGAGAAAAACTCTCCCAAGACATCCTGGAAGAACAATGCAGAGGGTTCAATCACAGGAACCAGGGGGCATTGGGTCTGAGGATGAAGGTGATAACAGATGTAACTGTCACAGCAGGCAAGCCTGGGGGCAAGCAAAATGCAGCTTGGCAATCCCCAGCCATAGAAAGGTCTCCCAGAACACACACAAGAGCCCCATGAGAAAGAGTCAACTTTTGATCTCTCTCACAGCAAGAGAGTACTAACACCAAATAAAGAATGAACCAGAGGTAAAATTTTTTTTTATTTTTTCCTACTTCTTTTCTTACCTGGAGGGTCTTCAAAAACAGCAGGCCTGCGAATGAAAAATAAAGAGCAAACTACTTTATCCTCCAACTGGAAGACTTTAAGATTCATCAAAAGATTTGATAAAAGGTTTTAGTCTTTTATTCCTGTCATACCTTTCTTCAATAAGAATACGTGTTTAATTTTTTTATTTCCTATAATCACAAGGTTCCACATATTTAGAAAATTCCTTCTGAAGTGTGTTATCATAATATTTGTACTCACTTGATTAAAGTATAACCACTGGAATCAAACTAGACTTTGGAGTTATGTGGTTAATAAGTCGAATGAGACTTTTTATTACCCAAATACGACCAGAAAAATCTTGAGTCCTGTCTAAAATTTCTTCTAGTTAGTGGAGAATAACAAGAAGAGTAAGTAGAACTGAGTGGGGTCGTGTTGAAAAACTTTCAACGTCCACCCTACCAAATCCAGCTTGTTCATTAGACCAACACATGCTTCCATCCACAGGAAAAGATTTACATATACTTCCTACATCCAGACGGCTTCTTGGGAGGCAGGTTGTGATGAGCAAGGGAAGTTCTTTGAGAGGAGAAAGACATCAATAAAAGGAAGATGGAATTAATTATTCGAAAGAGACATTAGAACTAGAAGAGAATGGGTTAATTTTTTTGACTAGTTTATTCCACCCACCCCCCTTTGCCCCACCACCAATTAGGGGAAAGAAAATTGAAAACAATCCTATCAGTAATTAAAAATAAAGAAAGCTTCACTTTAGAATCTTAAACTATTGACTTCAGTGAATAATAATGTTCCAATATTGTTTCATTATTTGTAACAACTGTACCACACTAAAGCCAGATATTCCAGATATTCAAAACTGTGGAAACTGTTTGGGGGCGGGGAGAGTGAGCATATTCTATATTTGCTCATTTGTTCTATAAATTTAAAACTGTTCTAAAAAAAAGTCTATTGATTAAAAAACAAGATTAGTGTAGAAAGGAAAGAAAGGGGAAAGGGAAGGGGACAAGGAAAAGGAAAGAAAAGGGAAAGAGAAAGGGACAGGGACAGGCTCAGGGACGAGGAGAGGAGAGGAGAGGAGAGGAGAGGAGAGGAGAGGAGAGGAGAGGAGAGGAGAGGCGAGGAGAGGACAAAAGAAAGCTACACTTCAGCACTTCCAGGCTGTACTTCTCTCACGCCAAGCATGTACAGCAGGACTGGAGGAATGGAAGTAGAGGAGATTGTTGTGGGATGTGTAAGAAACAGATGCACAAGAGATGAAACAGCACCAATACCTAAGGGGCTGCCCAAGACAGAGCCCACAAGGAACAGTGAGAATAAGCCATCAGAGACAGGGTGAAAACCAGGAGAGTTAAGGTGAGGATTCCAAGGAAAGAATTTCTAGAAGGGAGTGGTCTATATTCTCAAATGCCAGCAAAAGTAGTGTGTGAACTGCACAATGCCCTGTGGATTTAGCAACAAGAAAATAGTCAGTGGCCTTAGTGAGAGCAGTTTGACTGAAATGGCCAAGGCAGAAACTAGATTGAAGAGATTGATTTTTTTTTAAAGTTGAGCGATAGAGATGCTTGAGTGGAGACAGCTCTTTAAAAGTCTGGCAGTAGAGATGTGGTAGACTGCATTCTGAATTATTCACTTCCCTTACTATAGGAGGATGACACATCCTGATCATTATCGTGCAACTGGCAGTGCTTCCCTGTAGGAGGTGGGTACTCCTCCGTCCTACTGACCTGTCGGGAGCCGTTTGTTTGCTGGCCGCCCTCTGGGTAAACAAGGGATTGTTCGCTCAGCAGGTGTTTGCAGTTACCTTGCTACTTTGGTAGTGACTGAGAAGCACCTGTTGCTCCAGAGAACAAGCTGATTATTAAGCAGGAGGATGGGAGCCTTGAGAGAGCAAAGGGCTCCCTGTGCAGGTGCAAGCAGTTGTGGGTCTCCCACGCAATCGTGATGCATAAATAGGGTGTGCTGAATCAACTCGAGGCTGCAGTATTGACTGTGAGTCCTCCCGAATCTTTCTCTTGTCTCTGTTTTTTCTTTCATCCTCACTCCTCCTCTCAGGGACTGTTCGACTTTCCCCGGCGGGTTCTGGCACTGACCCAGGACCTGGTCATGTGGCTGGTTTTGGCCGATGGAATGTGAGTAGAGCAGGGAGGAGGTAGCTCTAATAGAAAATTTTGCCCAAGAAATTATTTAAGATGGGAGAAAGTCAAGGCATGTTTAAATGCTTGTAGAAAAGAGCCACTATGAAGAAAAATCTTAAAGCTACATAAGAGATGGGATTGTCAATGAAGCAAGAATCCTGAGAAAGCAGAAAAGGATTGACCTCTAAAACAAATGAAGACAACTTGCCTATTGGATGAAGGCCACCTCTCCCATTAACAAGAATTAAAGAGGAAAAGATGGATGTGGAAAAAGTTAATTTTACAGGCTACAAGCTGGCAGAGAGTCAAAATGACATCTAATTTCATTGTGAAGTGGGATATGAAGTCATTTGATAACGGCCAGGAGAAGGAAAGGGCCAAAAGGAAAAAGGGATTTGAGGAGCATAGAGGACTTTTTAAAGATATCCTAGAGAACCAGAGAGAGCAAAGCATAGAAAAGAGAGTAAGCAGTACTGAGGACCAAACTGAGGTTGGTGACCATAACACTTTATAGCAACAATATTTATAGTTGTGTGATGTTTTTCCCTGCTCTGCTCAGCACACAGATGTAGGAGAGAGAAAGGCAAAGTCGGGGCTCCATAAAGCTCATGTGATAGAAGGTTAACGAGAGAGGGACTAGGGATATTGGCAAGCAGTATCGATTCCAGTTTATCACAAATGTCAGAGTTTTACTCTTGCCCTTTAGTTTTCCTATTATACTGGCTGCCTCTGTGTAAATTATACACTAACTCTTTTATTCCTTACTACGACCTTCGATTACTTTATAATTACTTTATATAGATAAGGAAACTGAAACTCAGAGATATTACATAATCTAACCAAGATCCCCCAGCTGGCAACTTACAATGTTGGAATTAAAAGCCACATGGTATGAGTCCAAGTTCAGTAGGCTGTTTTCCCCACCACGCCACTGTCGCTTCTCCTTTATTTCCCTCTTTCTAAGCCTCTATGAAACCCTCCAATATAATATTAAAATTGCCTGTGATAAAGACTTTCAAGTAGGAAGTCCTCGTTACCAATGAAAAAGTAAAGGTTCCAGCTAGGATATTGTCTTCAAACTATGACACTAATCAATAAAGACCCCCTAGCCATGCAGACTCTTAAAACAGAAGACTAGTTGACATCCCATTCTCGTCCCTTCCTCTCACCCCTCTTATAAGTCCTTGTTGAAGAAACAGGATACACTAAACTGAGCCCTTGGACAATGACTTTGAACCACCTGTTTCAGCTGGAAGCCCTTTCAGTCAGGTTGCTGTATCAGGAGCTCCCTTCCCCCACTTCTCCCCTCCCCCACCCAATGACAGCAGCCAGGACTGTTCTGAGTTGCGTGATTTCAGGGGCACCGCTCATGTGTTCTACATGTGGCATGCAACAACCTTACCAATCTCCCTTGGTACGAAGTTGTCACATTGCCTGCCAATGCTGGATTATTGACACTGTAGATGGGACATTTCCCAGACTGGTTAGTTTGAAAGTATCCTAACCCTCAACCTCTGGAATCTCTATGTCTTTTTCTCCTTCTTACTACCAAATTTTCTTTTCATAACACATGCCTGACACAAAATCCCTTACTTCTATCCTGTTTTTCTAGCCATGGAGTTTTGAACACTTTTCTTCTAATTAGGTTATTCCAAGACAGGGTAGAGACTGTTGGTTGCCTTCCAACATTCAGTTCTCTCTTTCTTAATAAAAAGTTTGGACTCTATCCTATGAGTAATAGAACACTGATATTTTAGCTGAGTATAATGCCTCCCACAACAAAATATTAAATTCCCCAGTCTTCCTTCCAGATAAATGTGATCACACTGGTCAATAAGATAAAAGTGGAAGAATTCTAGGAAATTCTCAAGGAGCATCCTTAAAGAAAGCTGACCTAAAGTTCTATTTTTTTCTCTTGCCTGGAATGTGATGATATCTAGATCTCCAGCAGCCACTTTGGCCCCTGAGGTAAACTCAAGGATGGAAGCCATGTTCTGAATATGGTGATGCCAAAAGGAGTCTGGGTCCCTAGGGGCTTATGAACCTGCCTGCTTTCAAATTATTTACTGAAAATTCTTCCCCCACCATTTTGAACCCATCCTATTTCAAATCTCTATTACTTGCAGTTGGACACAATTTATAAGTGGTACAGAAGACAGATGATAAATTTATGAATAAAATTCTATTTTATTAATACTAAACAGATCTTGTTTACAGCTTAGATAGTAATAAATCAAATTTTAAAAGCAAATAAGGAGCAAAAGCCAAGCATGTCCAGACAGGAGAGTATTTTCAGATTATTTTATCCAATGACAGTCTCTCCACACAAATACCAACATTGTTTTGGCTGTATTATTCTTCCTCTGATGCTTCCAAGCCTTGAGATGGCTGAACTTAGAGTATCTCAAGTACACAATGAAATTTGATAATTTCTTCATTTATTGGGATATAGGATGTACAATTTAATACCCAAAGTAAATTTGGATGTAAAATATTTGTTCACAAGAAATGGTCATCCTTCAGTTGATTCTGAACTATTGTTTTCATCTGTAAGTAAAGCTCTCAAACTAGTTGTCCTTCCCCTTGACAAATGATAAACAATATTTTCACAAACAAACTTTCAAGTTATATGATAAGTCCTAGAGGTGCAATGTACAGCATGGTAACTATAGTTAATATTGTACTGCTTTACTGTATATTTGAAAATTGCCAAGAGAGTAGATCTTACAAGTTTTAATCATAAAAACAATTATAATTATGTGTGGTGATGGGTGTTAACTAAATTTATTGTGGTAATCATTTGGAAATAGATACATATATCAAAACTAGAACTAATGCAATGTTATTTGTCAATTACTTTGCAATTAAAAAAAGAAAACATGTTTTCCAAGTTGCCGGTGATTCTGTCATAGACATCAGCATTTTAAAAAATTACTAAGTTCAAGAAATTCTTCTCCAGGCCATGAAGTAATTTGCAGTCAGAATAATAAGTCCAGGTTTTAAATGATGGTGTTCCTACAGCATACCTGTGTTGGGTCTCCTGGACATAATAATGTCCAGGTAACAAATGAGCATAACATAACATTTCCATGACCTGATCCCATGCTAGCCTCTCATTTTTCCTGCATACCTGGGATGGTACAGGGTCGCCTTCTTTAGATCTCTGTTATTTCCCCTCTCCCCAAGCTTACCTCCAGCTAAAAAATAAAGAAAAATTAAAAAAATAAAAATAAAAATAAAGATCATCCAGCTTTTGGAAGCCCACACAACTGCCGGAAAGTCCTCACAGAAGACATACACTTCCTCTACCACAGAACACAGCAAATGTTACGTTTGAGAATAACAGAGCCTCTCACTGATGATGAGTCAACAGCTGCCCTTCACACCTCCTAAGAGCTCTCACATCTCCCAGTTCCCACTTCCTTTCCCACCATCAATAGTCCTTGAACTTAGGTGTTTCCAGGCTCCTGCCTCTCCACCTGACTACTCGTACACTGTGTTCATAAGCCATTCTCCTAAGTGTAAGCTTGAAAATTTTCCATCTTGTCTGAATCCAAACAACTTAATCTACCATTATAAAGTCTTCAAATTTATCTCCCCATTCTCCTAACTGTAGCTAGGCTTTGGTCAAATTGCTCTCTTTCTCGCCAAACTATTTCTACCTCTTTGACTGAAGTCTTGACTTTCCCTGGCCTGGAAATCCCCTGATCTTTCTTTTTTACTTCTGATGTTGAAAACATTTGCTACACTAGGAAGCACTGCATAAATGAAAGAAAGGTTTTTCTTTGCTTTGTTTGAGATGTATTGTCCAATGGGAAAAACATGGAGCTTCCCAGCATACAACATTGGAGTATATCTGTTCCCTCTAATTGCTTGTTAAATTGCCTGGCTGCTCAACTAGGCTGCAATCTCCAGTCTCTAGCTGAGGCCTGGGATTGTGACTGCCTGTTTATTGTTGAATTCCTACTACCTGAAGAGTGCTTGACATATTTGGGGAATGGATAAATGTTGAATGTCTGTAACTGCTTAGTAAGTTGTAGAAGCGGAATTTAGCCCATATCTTTGAAATAGTTTCTCTAGCTCTGTTTCTTTATCTGTAATATAGAAAACTGTTTTCATAGAACAAACATAATCATCCAATCCACACTTTTCTCTCTGAGATTTCCTCATAATAAAATAAAATGTTTTCCAGATGAATAATGGTGGTGCAGAATAAAATACTGAGGTTGTAAAACATCTGCTAAAGCCCCTAGTGTACAGTAGGCACTAAATAATATTGGGGAAAGGTATGCAGGTGAGAAAGGAATAAGTGAATATAGGAAGACAAGATAAATTAAGGCAGGAAGGATGGAAGAAGTAACAGAGAGTACTGGTTGTTCCCCATACTTATTCTGTTCCTATTTCATAATTATAAAATTTTTATCTGGGTACATGGTTGACCACAGTAAACAATAATTTTCTAGCTTCCTTGCAAAATAACCATGCATTTAAGTTGTGGCTGATATGTAAAGCCAGCTCCCTGGAACCTTTCCCCACAAGAAACAGCTAGGTTATACATTTCCCTTTGCTAATTCTTCTTTATCCTGCCTTCAACCTGCTGCGTGAAGGGTAGCATCTTGGACAACATCCTAGGGATAAAAGGTGAACTGAAAAGAGACTAAATCCCTGAGGACTTTGTGAAGCAAAGCAACCATATCAGACCTAGATCACTTACTGCCAGCCTTTTCATGAGAAGAAAGTAAATTTCTACCTTGTTTGAGAGTCACAGTTAAAGCTACATTCTAATTGATAGACTCATCCTAATAGGAGAAAAGGATAAGGGCAGAAACAAGCGAAAAAAAATAGGCAGGTAGGCAAACATAATTCCTGCCTTCAAGGAACTGATAGTCAAGGAACATAAACACTCTAGAATCCACAACTGCCAGTTTTATGGGAAAATTATGAGGTCAAAAAGAGAGGGTAGCTACCAAGGTAGTGTTTGCTCCCTTTGACAAAACTAGCCATAGAGAAATTCTTGCAGAGGAAGGGAATTATTAAATTACTCTTATTAAAAGCCATGAACAGTACAGAAAATTGACTTGAAATGGTAGAGGCAAAGTGGATGACCAGAGGATAAGTCAGAAGAAAGCTCTTAAATTCTGCTTTCATGTCTCCCAAGGCTTTCCTGGGGACAAGGTATTTTACTGCAGAAACTGGTCCCAACACTGGTCTCCTGGGAACATCAGCTTAAAGCAAATGCCTCACATGCCTAGGATGTTAAGGAAAGTAAATGGGGCCCCTCATTCCTCAATCCTCTCCATCTCCAGGGAACCAAACTACCTCCTCCAAAAGCTACTTCTGAGTGTTTAAAAATCAAAACTTACCTCAGGGGTTAGGTAAAATGTCATCCATGGTGGCTAGGGGAGTCTAAGGCTAGCACATGGACTCACAAGGTGAAATAACTAGATGTCTGGGGAGCACGGTGATTATAAAGACAACACTAGGAACAATATCTGAAGCAGCACTGTTGGGATGACAAAGAATTTAAAATAAGCATGGCTTTAAGTAACTTTGAGAACAGAAGAATTACTAACATGAACCATCAACTGGAAGTCATAAAAAAGAAACCCACTGGAAATATTAGGTATGAAAAATGTAATCGAATTTTTAAATACAGTAATGGGCCAAACAGGAAGATAGAAACAGTTGGAGTCCAAATTTGTGAACTGGAATTTGAGAAACTCTCCCAGAAGGCAATAGGAAAAGTGAAGAAAATATGTAACAAAAGAAAGCTGAACCACCCTCTTAATATCTGACACGTTTATCTAATGTTATGCTGAAAGTATAACCCCAAACCAAGACTCAAAGCAGATGTATTGAAACACTAAGTCTATTTTCTGAACCTCTGTCTGTTATAAGCTCATTTGCATAAAATTTCCAAAAGTAGGCAAAGATGAGAGAAGAATAAATATAGCTCTTACTTACATGTGTGCCCCATTACCTCTACTCGTTCTGGGAAAAATTCAAGGTATAGTCAGACATTAGGACATTTACATAGAGGCAGGTTGTCGACATGGATTGTAATTTTTGGATCACACAGCCTAAAAATCCACTTTGACAATGCCTCAGAAACTGCCACTGGGCAACAGCCTCTTTGCTGTCTGTCTGATGAGAATAAGGAAGGGTAAAGAGTATTTTCTTCCCTTTGTAGCTCTTGTGCATACAGATACAGCCTTACAGGGAATGCAATACACTATAATAGAAGCAAGATTGGACAGCAAGCTGGCAAGGACAGGAACAATGCCTGGCTGGCTCTCAGAAAATAATACAGTGAGTTAAATTCAACACAGTAAAGAGAGGTCATTATGTTATGAAGCACTGTTGAGATGTGATACAGCCCTCTCAAAAAAAATTAAGTGTAAACGATAAATTGACTCAAATACTAAAAAAAGAAAAAACAAGGACTGTTGCAATAGTGTAATAGAGAGAAGGATATTTGATATATCACTAGGAACACAGAGGATGCCATTTGATTAGAAGCATAAGTATTGACTATTACATGGTTTTCATGATAATTCAACTGAAGCTTCAAATTGAACCAAAAAAATTAAACTTAGCTATAAAAGAATCAACGAACATTACTGGAACTTCAACTTTCAAATATACTTTAATTTTCAAATCTCAGAAACAGGAAAATATTTTTGGCTCACTTTTTAAACATTGGCCAAACATTAATTGAGGAAAATCTACTTCAAAAAAAATAAATCACCTCTTCAAGTTTTCAATATCCACAGAAGTTCCAATGGCTGGACATCTGTTTTCAAAAACACCAAAGAGTTGATTCAGATCTTTCAAATATATCTGCAACTCGGGCATGGTTAATAGAAACGTTTGTGTGACAAGTTTGGGAATCTTTTCCTACATCAGCAATAATTCTCTGTGTTTTCCCCTGCTGTCATCAAAGCAATCTGTGTCTGAAAAAGAGCTTCTTCTGCATCCAACCCAGTTTTTCCTTTTGCTGGATCCTGCAGTGAAGTCATCATAATCTTGTTTTTATGATGCCACAGACTGTTGCCATGAAAATGATTACAGTGTTATAAATTTGGCATTTCGACTTTACAGCAGGACCGAGGAGGAAAAGACGATGAGGTTGTTCGAAGGGAATGGTACAAGCCCTTCTGGTAATTAGCTGGAGGAACATGGAAATAGTAAAATGCACAGGGGGGAATAAAAATTGATATGAGTCCAAGTTCCTTAATTTAAACCACAAAACTGCCTTGCACGTTACCCTTGAAGATTTTAACATATGGCCCCTTGTACCATTAGTTTCTGGATGCCCGTGGCAAAGCCAGTGGACTTCCACACCCTCCATGGGCCGAAGCATCTGTTCTTTGAATTCAACACCAAAATCTTGGACCAGAGTTTGAATTTGTGAGATCCGGTCACTAAACTTTTGAGAAGCATTTGAAATGTTACATTTAGATTTTTTTTCCTGCCTCAGTAGAGTATTTTTACCCTTTTAGTAGGGATTTTCATATTGAAGAAATCAATGGAAGGTAATTTGTAATTCAATTTAAAAATAAAAATTTGAAGATAAAAACACTACACCCAGATTCATGAACCCTCAAAAGTAACCGTTCTGCATTTAACTCTCTCTAGTGCATGCATAGGTCCCTCTTTATTTGATCTTATCATTTTGATTCTTATCTCCTTATATTTGTATAGCAATAATAGATCATTCTTTACAGGGATAGTGGAAAAGACAAGAGTCAACTTAAGTAACTGGCACATAATAGTTGCTCAAGAACTGTAAATAGCTTCTTGACTCCTGATCTTCAATCTTGTGCTCTTTAAACTCTATGACTCGGGGTAGTTTCTGAAATGCTCTGTGACAGCTTCACTGTCGCTTCTAGTTTGGTCTGCCTTCTTAATGTAAAAAACACCTTGAACTTCCACGATGGCACTTAGTTTTTCTCCTTTGTGTTTTGGCCAGTCTTCTCTTTTCCGTTTCTTTCTTTCCTCCTCAATCATTAAATACTGGAGTTCCTCAAGGTTCTCATCTCTTCCCCATACAATCCCGTGCCCCAACCCCGTTCACATCCACAGCTCCAGGTTCCATCTAGATAGTGATAACACACAAGTGTATTTCCCAGCCCAAACCTCTTCTTTAAGCTTGTGACTCATCCACAGAGATGTATCTGGAATGGCATGCCCATTGGGTGATTCCCTTATCATCAGCAGGCTCTTGGAAACCACAACGTTTAAGCAAAATGATGAACAATGAAACCAATTTTAGCCTTGGCTAATTAATATAAATAAGAGTTAAGCTCCTATGACATATTTCCAGTCACTAAAACATCACCAAATTTTTCTAAAGACCCAAAACACTTCTAATATGAAATATTAAAATCAACATGAGCTATCTATACATTTAAGATAAAAACAAGTAAGATAATTATTTTCCAACCAGCCGTCTATTCTAGTTCAGGGTGTCTGGTGGCTGCAGCCTCTCAGGGTGCATGGTGGGCACCTAACCTCTACAGGACAGCTTTCATCATAGGGGGCAGTCAAGCTCCCACAGTCACTCATCCTAGGACAAGCTTGACATACCAGTTCACCTCATTGGCACATCTTTGGGATGTGGGAAGAAGCCAGAGTGCCCAGAGAAAACCGACACAGATCTGGAGAAAGTGTGCAGACTCCACACTGGGAGTGGACCCTGCGAGAATTGTTTTTCTTTTCTTTTTCATCATTGTTGTATGAAATAACATTGAACAAAACAAAGCAGCATTATTCAAGGACTTGCTGTACCTCAAATAGCTTTTCAAATCCAAAGATGGCCTCTTTTCCTAAATTGGGCCCTGTTCTAAGGACCCTCATCTCAGCAAATGACACTGTCGTACAGGCAGAAAACTTGCCCCCTTTTTGCACTGCACAGCTTATCTTACCTGTCTCCAATAGCTATCAATTTTATCTCCCAAATTGCTCTCAAATTCATCAGTTTGACAGTACTGCCTTGCACACCACCTCAGCTCATGCTGGTATCATTGCAATAGCTTCCTAACTGGTATTCCACAACTGTTCTAATTTCCCTATGCTGTAACCAGAGCAATCTTTTCAAAATCCAAGTCAGAATATATTATCTTTCTGTTTAAAGCCTTATCATATTCTCATGATATAATGGTCCAGTCATGAACAGGAGCTCCCTGGACCTGTAGGATGTGACTCCTGCCTCCTCCTATTCCAGCCACTTAGACTTTTTAGGTCCTCAAATGTACCTGTTTCCTTTAATCTCAGGGCCTTTTCACATGATGTTCTCTTATTCTGAAAGGTTCCTACAGCTTCTGTACCCTCCAGCCCTTTTGCCTAGTTTATCCCCATTCATCCTTAAACAACTCATTTCACAGCAACTGGTGAATAAACAAAATGAGAAATATCCATACAATAAAATACTACTCAGCAACAATATATGCTCAAAAATATCTTTTATGCTCAAAAGATGTTTTTAACAGAAACAAACTACTGATACACACAACATAATACATCTCAAAATCTTTATCCCGAGTGAAAGAAACCCAGCAACAACAAAGTATATGCTGTATGATTCCATTTTTATAAACTTCAAGAAAATGCAAACAAAACTATAAAGACAGGAAATAGGTCAGCTGGTGCCTGGGGACAGGGGAGAAGAGATGATTGCAAAGCGGTATAAGAAAATTTTGGAGGGCACAGGAAATGCTTGTTTGCTTTAGGTGGTGGTCATTTCATATATGAATACATGTGTCAAACGCCATCAGTTGTACCCTTTAACTTTATTGCAATTTGTTATTTGTCGACTATACCTTTAAAAAGTTGTAAAAATGATAAGAAATTCAATAGTGATCATTAAGAACTAAATGCAACTGGTTCGCACCTAACATAAACACATTATCTATTAAAAATATCAGAGGAAAAGTGTAAAAAAGGGATATACATTCTAAGAGTTTGCTAATTATTGCTTCATTATTTAGTCATTCAACAAATATATTTTATTTCTAATAGAAACAAAAAATAAGACAACTAAGAAATCCTAGAATTTGTAACTAGAAAGCAACCCTAAGAATAATACTCTCTTGTAAGCTTTTAGGTTAAAGATAGCAAGCAAAATCTTTTAATCAGATATTTATTTGGTAGGGGTTACTAGAGAATATAATGACCTAAGTTCCAGAATCTTTAAGAATATATTATATATAATGGCCTTGGATAATGGAATAACCGGAATTCAAAATAAATTAGGAGAAGCATAATCTTTGAAAAGGCAATATTTCTAACACTAACAATAATAAAATCTCCCACTCTTTAACTTTCCTTCTCTTTCGTTTTCAATGGAGTCTAACAATCCATGTTTAACTAAAAGCTCTGAGCACTTTTGCTACGGGCAAAATTCTATATTCTCTTAGTTCTGTGATATGGAGGAGTCAGCCATTTCAAGTTTTTGCAGACTAAATAGAATATTAATGGCCCTAATGATTTTTAAATACTATTTGCAAGGTTGTTTAAAATGACTGTGTCATGGTAATAATCAATAAGATAAAGAATGTGAAAATACTCTGTACTTACAAAGGGCTACCAAAGCATAAGTGAAAAGATGGAAATATTCAAAAAATTATTTTTCAATTAAAAGTCATTTGAAAGAACAGAATGAATGGTAAACAACCATAATTTATCCAAATAGCGGAAGTATTAAAAAGTCAGACTAGCACAGGTCACTTGAGAAAATGGAAGCTCACGCTCAGTTGTTTTAAAACAGGGAGAAATAATTTCCCAAGTAGGAAAATAAATCATTCTGAAAATATACGACTTTTTTTAAAGGTTCAGAACAAAATGTTCCCTCATTATCTTAGAGCAAGAATTAAAATCTAGAATAGTGTTTGCCAAAATGTTTTCCTAGAATGACTCTACGGGAACAAAGAGTTTCAGAATCAAATAAGTCTAGGCCTTTCTGAGTTAAACAGAGCTTAAAGGACTGTTAGAGTAATTTTCATAAATTCTAATAAGAATATGAAAGAGAAGGGAATATGAAGAGAGAAATATATTATGTAGTGTGGGTTTGTGAAATGAGTTTAATTTAAAATGGAACTAAAAGATATTAAGTAGAGATATCACATGCACGTACCCTCAGAAAAGTGAAACTTTAAGGCTGAGACCGATTATCTGGAAATGCCTGATTTACAAAAGATCAAAACTGATCTCCAATGAGCATCTTGCTAAGAATCTCCACCTAACTTAGAGCCGATGAACTTGCTTCATAGAACCTTGTCGGGGCATCTTCCTTTGCACTTCTCGCTGGGAAAAGCAACCCACTGACCCTAAACACTGATCAGACTTACCTGTAGCTTGCTGCAGTTCACAAGTTCCCAACTGCAATTCCTGTATTTCCAAATGAATTCTATTTCTGATAACTCAAGTTTGCCTCAGTTTACCTCTTCTCTTTTAAGTGGACAGGTCTAACATGGTCAATCTTTAACTAGAAACGCCATGAGTTCATTCGTATAGATGATTTAGGAACCCAGGAACCCTGATAAAGATCAGAGTGTATGAGCCTCGCAAAAACAGAGTAACTCTGACTACTTTGGTGTGAATAAGATTACTGATGCCTAGAGCATTGCATAAAAGCAGCACTGCAGTAGGAGTTTGGTGACAGAGAGCATGGGAGATGCTTATAACTAAGGGAAGAGTAAACCGTGAAGTCAAAGTTGCTACTAGATTGTCCAAAAAACTACTATTCAGTGAAACTCAGCTTGTGTGAAAATTCAGAGCTCCAATTACAGAGAATTCCAAAGGCCCAGATCTGATGAGGATTCAAGAAACCAGTGACAACTACAGGTAAGCGTTTTTCAAACCGGTGTTTGTGGAGCCCTGACCACGTGCATGAGTTCTCTGTGATACCTGCTCTGCTTAGTCCTTGGGCACCTTGTGTAATGTGGCTGGTTCCACCACCCATCAGCCACCTCCCTTGGCATGCATCGCCTCCTTCAATAGCCTGGAAAATCTCAGTCACTTTCTAACCATACTAACACTGGGAGGCTCTGGGACATGCTTCTCAGCCACATGGTTTCTGTAAAGCTGAGCCACATGTGCACTGAACAAAGACCTGTGGCCAGAGGAATAAATGAACCCAAACCTGACGATTCTTATATAAATTAGTGATTCTGTTTCCTTAACTCTCCATACTGGATTTTGTATCCTAACTCCTTGAACGTAACTTTCATATGCACCTTTAACAAGTTTATAGTCTTTTAGGTGTGAAACTGAGAGTATCACAAACATTTTGGTAAAGATGTACTTGGGAGGATGACTTGGTGATTTGCCACGGTTTATGGCTGCTTCCAGCTCCTAAGAGCGGGCACACCTTTTGAAACATCTTCACATTGACACTAGCGTGGCCCTCCAATAAGAACCCACAAAGGGAGAGATAAGGAATCCCCTCAACAAGGAGGCTCACTAGCTTTGTCGGGGAGGGACTTCATCCAATGCCTTTCCAAATTTCCCTGCCAGTTCTTATTCCCACCTGCACCAGGAACAACCTGATCAAAGCCAAGACTCAAAATAATATTCAAGGAAGGAAAAACAAAAGATTCAATTAGATACTGACAAAGTAATCGGCTTTACCCTTTTCCAGGAAAATGAAGACTATGGTGCTATGTGCCCTGATATTATCAAATATCTATCCCCAGTATGCCTGGTCAAGGTAGTACAAAAAGCTTTGACTGAAGGAAATTTAGAGGTCAGAAGTGATAGAAAGAAAAAAGAAAAAAAATCTCCTGTGCTTTCCAAGAACCCCATGCACGGATGCCAGCAGTGAATGCCCCCAACTTTCTAGAAATGGGGGTTGGTAACACACACTGAAGAGAGACATCATGAGCTGGGGCAGTGGAGTTCTGACAGTACAAATGAAATCAGAAAGACCGACAGCCCAGGCTGGCTGCTTTGGAATTCCAATGCTCACTCCTGCAGAGAAAATTCCCAATTCTTACCCCTTTCATGTGAGAATTAGTTAAACACTCTTTTCTAGTGCCCTCTCTGCCTGCCATGACATTTTTCATTCATCTTCAGGACGGCTGGATATTCAGGCAAGGTTTCACTGTAGGAAAAGAAAGCAGACATCACTACCCACGGAGGAGCCAGACACCGCTGGCCTCATTCTCGTGGAATGTTCGGTGGATTTCTTCCCACTGGCTCTGTGCGAACCATTTGCAGCTGGGTATTTTCCTACTTGTGAAAAAAGATTGTCTTTCCAGCAGAGCAGGACCTATTTGATGAATGGTGGCAGAGGGCTAAGGTGGAAGCGGATTTTGATTGCCTTGATTGCAAGAATCCAGGCGTTTAAAAATGACCTAGACAGTTTAACCCCTTCTTATCTGTGCTACAGTATTTTAACAACAACAAAAAGTCATGCATCTGCTCTGGCACAAAGCAGAAGATAAAATAGGTGTTTTACTCCGTACATTTGAAGCACTGAGCTCACAGTTATTGTCACTCTTTAAAAACTATTCTATTATGTAATTCATTAATATATTTCAGCAAAAAAGTTTCAAGAATATAGAAGCTTAGAGAATAAAGAGGGTAAGTTCATTTTCACCCCTCACTCACTCCCATTTTTCTCTCCAAAAGCAACCAAGTTTAGAGTTTGGTGTATATGCTTCTGGTCATTTTTCTACATATTGAGGTAAATAAGATTTTCTTAGACATATTTTTCTGCTTGTTACTTTTTTCATGTAAAATCTTGTAGGTCCTTTTATCCTGAGATATGCAGGTCTGCCTTTAATGGTGGCATAATGTGCTGGTTTGGTGCAGTAGAAAATTAGAATTGTGTTGTCATGACATAGAACTTTGAAAAGGAAGTGTATGTTTTGGCTAGTTTTGCAGTAACTTTTTGAAAAATTAAATGGAACCTTACAGAGGCATACTAAAAAATGTTCAGCAAAATGAGCCACAGAGCTCACTGCACCCAGAGGCCACCTAGCATGGACCCTGCCTTGAAATCCGGCTGGTCGTGCAGGGAGGTTCTTGAGTAGCACAGCTCTTCACAATACCTTCTTAAAATGGAGTTCAAATAGTCTCCCATCCTGACGATGCTTTATGTATAGCCTATGTTATACCGTGACCCTGTGAGTTTCTTAACACACACACACAAAAAAAAGGTTGTTGAGGGGGAAAAATACGAAAACAAGAATTAGAAGAACAACATTGATTTGTTAGGTTGATTTTCCTGACAGAGTGTGCTTGCTTTCTATAAATCCTGGAATGCTTAGGCAATCTTCATCAAATGAGGAGTTCTTCATTGGATTATTCACCTTGTTACGTTTTTCCCCTGTGAATTATTACTCTCTTGCTCTGAGCAAGTTAAAAATTCTTTAACCTTTGAGGTAACCAAGTTTCAGTTATTGCCACAGAAATGCATCATGAGGAGTTTTCTAGTATCTTCCTTTTCTTTTTAAGAATGTAAAATGAGCCTGAAGTTTAAGTGGGCAGGGGTGGGTGGGGAGCAAATTGCATTCCCTAATACCTCAGGATCCTACACTTTTAGGTGAAAGTCTATCTTAGTTTCTTCCCAGGAGCAAAGCATTTGGTCATTTCATGTCAGCTTGTAATGAATTAGTACAACTCTTTGACCAATGCCATCAAAGATCCTGACTCTACAGAACAACCTATAGAAAGAGGAGTGGTCCACTGGAGTATCTAGTATTTTACAGTTATGGGATTTAAACCCATCAAAAGCTAAAATGGATACTTGTAGCATGAAAAATTATTCCTTCTGCAAGAAAATGTCAAAATTCAAATGGTCATTAAACTTTGACGTGGTCTTGTTTGTAGAACTTTCCAGTTTCTTATCTCTTGCAAGTCTCTGTGATTATTCATCCAGGACCATGGTCCATGGTGGCAGCAAGGCCTGGCAAGATTAAGTCCGAGGACAGCTCAGGGGCTCTTTTCCACATTCCATTCATTCAAGTAACATTTCCAGGGCTGTACAATCAAGCCAATTATCTTAGAAACAAGCAATTATAACAACATTCACAGCTCCCTAAAAGGGTGAGTGTATTCCAGTAATGATTTCTCATGAAAGACAAGAATAGCTGAAGGATTGGCAAGGCTAGTGCAACAGACCAAGATCCCTAGAAAGATGTTTTAGAGCACAAGGTGCATGCCTATACACACACAGTTTACTTGCTTTCCCACCAGAGGAAGTTTCCCTTTCCATCCAAATCCACTAAATATTTTCTGGGAAAAAAAATATAAGTAATAGGAAGCAAAGTAAATGACATTTTGGGTTCTGGTCATGCATTGTTACTTAATATCTGTATTTTTTCCCATCTCTCGCTTACATATTATTGAATGTTAAGCCTCAACATAAAGCATTTGTAAAGTGTCATCTCTGAGATATGGAAGTGCTTTTGAAAAGATAAATCATTCTATGAACCTAAGGTAAATTTAAGCCCTTTTCAGAGCCTAATTCACATTCTCAATAGAGTACAATACCAGCTCCACCCAGGTGTGGTGCCTTGAGCAACCGAACCATCTTATGCTACTTATCTAGACATATTGTTCTGAATCCAGAACAGCCCACAGATCTCAACCTTGACTAAATACAGCATACACACTAACATGCAGCCTACATGCACATAGTCAAATATGTATACACAATGCTTCGGCTCCTTCTCCAAAGTTTCTTTTTCTAGGGCTAGGTGGTAAAATCTGTGAGGGTAAGAATTTGCTTACCTAAGTATTTGCCACAACATAGCACATCATCATACTCAGTAACTAGGTGTTGAATTAATCAACTATCAGCCAGTCATGAGACAGCTTTTCAGATACTGGACCTCTGAAATAAATGATATATAAACATGCAGTGAGTAGACTGATAACAATACAGTCAAAAAATCTTTGCTTTTGTCCAGAAGACATATATTTGTTTTATTTATGTGTTGATATATTTTTTTCTCTTGGGCAAAAGTATATATACGTTTGTAGAATATATACATCCACAAAACACACACACACACACACACACACACACACACACACACACACACACACACACATTTGGGTGGCAGAGCCATTCATTCCATTTGGTTCTGGAAACCAAGAAAGACAAACCGTTGAGGAAGAGAAAGGGCATGTCTGACCTTGCTGCTTTGTCTTTCATGCATTCAGCCAGAGTATCAGGACAGAGGGGAGACAAAAGGTAATTGAGCTGGGATTCTGGGGAAGCGTTTTGTGAGCGACTAAAAGGCCATGGTGATGAGTTTAGTGGCACAGTGTGTTTCCAAACACACCTCCAGAGACTATGGAGTGAGCCGCAATAGGAAGGCTTTCTTTCTCAAGATGCATGAAACGCTAGGTTTAGCTTTTGCCTCCTGCCTGCGTGGGCAACACCGCTGTTGGGTTGGCCCGCAAGGCCCAGCCCCATGCCCGGGCTCTGCGCTCGGGGAGCGGTGGCGGGGCGCCACCTACTGGCTGCAGGCGCGAGGCGCACCCGCCCGCCTCCGAGTGGAGCCGAGGACCGGATCTTGCATCATTTTCGCCTTCAGGGCTTCTGGAACCGGCTCTTCCAAAGTTAGCATCCGAAGGGAGATGGCGGAATGCACACGCCTCAGCCCCTTCCCTAGCTTTCGTCCCCTAAACGTCCTTGGGAATAAAACGCAGAGGAAAAGAAATGGAAATATCCCCTGAGGAAAGTAGGGAATGGCAGGATTTGTATTTTTCTGGGGGAGAGGAGAGAATGGGGCTGATTTCTGCTTCTGGAAGCCAGGTTTTAGAAAAAGCTTAAACCCATGCTGGGCCCCATCGCCTCCCCTCTGTCAGCCCTGCCAGCTAATGGCATTGCTGGTTAACTGAGGGGTCAGGGGGACCTGGAATAAAGGGACAGGGAGACAGGGCTGCAGGCAGGTCCAGCCAGGAGCTGCATTGAGAACCCTGTCAAATCCTGGAGGAGAAGTGCCTTCGCCCCAGCGTGTAACAAAAGCCCATCTTCCCCTGTGTTCCAGATTTCTGCTGGATTAAAGAACAGCCTTGGTGTCACCCAGAGCTACCTGCAGCCTACCAGCCTCTCCATACAGAGGCATATTTTCAGACCCCAAATAGTTTGGTCTTCACCACCTTCCTTGATTTCTGACCCTGAGTTGGGCCGCCCCACCACAGGCAGACACCCTTTCTTATTGCCAGCCGCCGTTCCATTACGAAGTCTCCACTTCCAAGAAATCCAAAGAACCAGAACTCCCCATTTCAAAGGATCGGCGCAAGAAAAGCCAGAATGCCCTGCAAGACGTTCACAAAATAGGAACCATGTCTTAGCTACCAGGCTGAATGAGTAGTTAGTTCAGGAGATCTCTTCTCATGGGGTTTCTGGCATTCATGCACACACACAGCCCAGCAGCACAGGTTAGCGAGTGGGACACAATCAAGGTCGTTGACACCATGTCTTGTCTGCTCTTCTCCAACACTCCCTGTGGGAGGTCTGAAGCCAGTCCCCATCACCCACTACACTCAACAACATCCCTGTGAAGGAACCCCAGAGGCTGGCACTTCAACTCTACAAATCTGGGGCAGCCATCTCAAAAAAAAAGAGAATCTTTTTAAAGAAAATTGAAAACACATGTTTTGAAAATATATGGTAACTATTTTTCTAAAAAACAACAACAACAACAACAACAAAGCAAGAGCTCCTGCATTAGAACTATCCCAGGTTGTTTTCATTGTGCCAAACACTCTCAAAATAATCCCAAGAAAAAAAAAAAAGCAAAGAAGCACACAACTGATGTATTTTTCAGCCTTACAAAACCTAGCAGAAGTGGCCACACAATCTAATTGCTTGGGTTTGGGTTTTAAATTATTTAGAACCCAGGAACAATCTTTATGTGAAAGAATCAAACACGGACTATTCTTAGAATAGTGGTTATAACAGAAATTTCTAGTTTATTTATGACATTAAAAAGCGAAAAACCTGTTCTTTATATGACACCATGTCCCTTCCTTCTTTCAAAAACTGCAATATTTAAGAACTTTTATTAAAAAACTAAATTCTAGCTACCTCTAGTAAATTTACTTAATGAAGCAGCACCTAAGTATTGAGTTGTATGTCAGGGCAGTGGGGCCGGTGGGGCCCACGGGGATGAGGAAATGTGTCTGATGTGTATTGTTATATGTGTTCTTCTTATGTTGACCATACCTCTTGTTAAAGCACCAACTTCTCCCGGAGAGAAAGACTGTGCTTTCCTTCCTATTCTAAATTCAGACTCCTACTGTGTTCTTTATGCCTGTTCCAGCCCACTCAGCCTGCCCTGATTTCTAAGAAAATCCATACTTAAGGGGAAGCGTAAAAACCACTCCTTCGGCTCATTGAGGCACTTGAACGACCATCTCAAACTCAGAATCAGGTGCCTCAATAGCAAGCCCAGATCAACTGTATTCTCTTGGCTCCTATTGGGGACCTGGATCTCCGGGGGACCCTTCCACCTACCACCACCGCCTCCCCGTGTTGGCCTTGCCATAGGTGGGCTCCTGCTATGGGCCTTGTGCCCAGATTCTGGCCAGTAACTCCAGCCTACTTCCCCATCATTCCTGAGCATGAAGTTTTATCTTGAGCTTCTGGATCGCTGAGCTCTGCTCTTGAATGATGATCAGCCATCTGCTTGCCTGGACTGCCAAACACCAGATGTCCTCATCCAACTCGGACTCCTGGCCACCTTTATCTCATCCTGGTGTCCACGAGTGTAAATGATTTGCTGACTGTAACTGGTAATACTGTGGTTCTTTGTACTCCTTTGTACATCTTTCTATGTGCTCAAGTGCCTGGCACAGGAGAGATACAGGTATAAGAAATGTGTAAAAACAACTGGACAAATTAATAAACAGATGACATTAATATTAACAAATTGACATCACCTCTTGGGCAGCTCTCCAAAACTAATTCAATCCTAATAGGTACATTTTGTGCCTAGTCCCAGAGTTCCCTGCCCCCAGCCTTCATCCTGTAGATACATATCTAGACATAAGTTAGTGTTCCCAGTCTTCCCACCCAGAAACTATGAGCAGGTGTTGAGCTCTGGGAATTTCAGAAGCACCACCCAGTCATAAGAGGATAGCCAGACCTCTGGAGAGCTCCCAAGTTGTGGCAGATGTGGTGAGAGACAGGTTCAGACCTAGCATGCCCTGAGATCCACAGTTTTATTTAATCAGCACTTACAGAGTTCTTTCTACTTTGTGTAAAACACTTTTAATCCTTATAATAGCCCTATGGTTATCATCTCATTTGACCCCTGAGAGAACTGAGATACAGCAATGTTAGTTACCAGCCCAAGGTCACACAGTCTCACAGCTGGGCACTGAACTTCAGCAGGCTGGCCTGGCAGCCCACGTTTTTACTCTCTTTGCTCCTATGGCTCTATTCTGTGATCACCCCTGTGCTATTTTAGCTGCTCTATTGAGAAAAAAAGACAAGGATCATTTGACACAAGCTAGTTATGAGAAAAAACAACCTTACACCAAATATGAAATTGGTCTGTTCACCTATTCTCTGCCCCCAATAAAATACTATTTAATTCAGAAATGAGACTAGGCCGCGGCATTCTTTTGCCTGAAAGGTAAGACTGCATTAGGGATTCAGAAGAAGCACAGATTGGCTTTAAGAAATAGAATTGGAAGGATGTGATGTCTTGGGGGTGGAGGAGTTGAGAGAAAGCAGAGCCCAGGTAGCTTCAATATTCTCAGTAATGTTGACACAGTGAGTGATGGCATTTTTAATAGAAGTTAGGAACATAAGGACAAGAGCAGGTTTTGACAGGGAAGGACTAAAGGTGACGACTTGCTTTTATATGGGCTGAGAAACACGGATGATTAAGGCATATTTTACCCAAGAAGCACAAACAATGTAAAGATAGCACCTTTACAAAATGGCAAAACAATTTAAAAACATTTTAGACCCACAGAAATTTCATTTACCTAAAATTTGATTATGTTCTGCTCACTGTAACACCCAAATACATCATCGAATGTTCTACATTGTGTACATTTTCATGACTTCACATTTTCAGACTTACACATGGACATGATTATTCCTCCAACTTCAGGGCCGTATTTCTGGCCAGGGTATTCAGGGAGGCAGAGGCCCATCTGCATTCCAGATTCCCCGCTCCTCTGGCCAGGCTGCCTCCCGGAGACCAGGCTGTGGCAAAGGGACTGCCTACCAGGCAGGCCCCAGGTGTGGAAAGCATGCCCAGACATGGTCTGTACCTCACTCAGGATGGGTAGGGCCAGCTGGGCCCTGCTCAGGGGATTCAGGAATGAGACCAAAAAATCGATTTAAAGCATGAGTAAGGAATCTGGAGTAAAGGAATCACGAGGTCTGATATCAGAGAGATGCATGAAATGCTCCCCTAAGACCACAGTTGGCAGTCAGTGGAAGTAACGAATGGTACAGAAACACTGGGAACATACTAGGGAGAGGCTACTTAGAAAATCCCTAAGAAGAGACATTTCAAGCCGGTGACAGTAAGCTACAGACATACTTGTATGTTTAGTATCCCGCACTTCTACTTGTCAGTCTTCCGTGGGCTCACACCCAGTTCTTCGCAGTCATCCTCTCCTTGCTTTCCCTGCTCTGGCCTCCCAGGAAGCTCATGTGTAACCGATACCTACACTTCCCCTTACAGGCACCCTGTGGCCATTGTGGTTTGTTGTTAGTAGGCCCTATACTGTACTTATTCTAATTTCAGAGCAGCCAATCAGGAGTTTCTGCCTCGTAAATATATGGGAGGCTAAGGTTGCCAGCAGATAAAAATACAGAAATCCCAGTTTGATCTGAATTTCAAATAAACTAAAAAATTTTTAGTATAATTATGTTTCAAACGATATTTGGGGATGTATGTAGTAAAAAATTATTTGCTGTTAAGGTGAAATTAAAATTTAACCAGGTATCCTATATTTTATCTGGGAACCCTGTGGGGCTCCAACTTGTTTGAATTTTTGACAGATTTAGGACTAAAAAAAAAAAAAATTCCCTACAATATGCAAGTATCCACAGGAGAGGCAAAGAAAATAAATCAGCTACTGCTGACTACAATTTTATGAAAGACTAGGAAATTATATCCACTCAAACTGCCAGAATATTTATCTCATCCTATATTCCTACTTACTTAATGACACTACCAAGCACCCAATCAAGAATTCTGGGGAACATCCTAGACCTTACACTTGCCCCTACACATGTTCACTGGACCACAAATCCATTGGCTAACTTTCACATTCACCCCTCTCCTCTGCCATACTGCTTGAGCCTCTTAGCTAAAATATTCCCGTTGTCTTGCAAGGGGATCTCCACCTCCATCAGCCCTTAAAGTGATCTTGAAGGTGCAGATCCATCTAAAACCCAAATTTAATTGAGTCACTTTGCTTAAAGCTATTTAACAACTCCTTGCTCGTATGTCTAGGCCATCTATGCTGTGTCCCTGCTCTATGCAGGAGTCAGCCCACACGGGCTGGGGAGAGCCCCCCATGTGTCTTCTCAACTCTGCATTTGGTGACAACAAATGTTGGTAGCTTGAAACCAGCCCAGGTAAGAACACTTATACTATAGAAATTGGCGCACACTACAAATCAAGGGTTTTTGGTTTTTATTGTTGTTATTTTGGGGGTTTTTTGTTTTGTATTTAACTGGAGAGCTGGTTGTTAAACATTTGTCAGCCCAGTTCTGCCTCCGTCAGTTAGGATACATTTGGCTACAAGAAACGGAAAATGCAGCCAATGATAGATAAAGCTCCCGTGATTCTCAAAATGTGGTTCCAAACTAGCAGCATCACCACGCAAACTCTCGGGATTTACCTTAGACCTTCGGAATCAGAATCACAGTGGTTGGGCCCAGCGATCTGTGCTTGAACAAAGTACTCAGCTGAATCCGAAGCTACTGATGTAACCCCATGTTCAAAAACTAACGTTCGTATATGTTGACTGGAGAGCTTGTGCAAATGCAGATCTGACACAGGAGGTCCAGAGTCAGGCCTGAGAGTCTGCATTTGTAATGAGCTTCCTGGAGATGCCTATACACTGGTTCACCAATCACATTTTTAAGTGACAAGAGTTTAAGCCACAAAAACGTTTGTAATTTATTTAACAAGATGACTAGAAGCCAGCAGTCTAGGACTGGTTCTGTGGCTCTGTGACATCATCATGCACCCTTTTCTATCTATCCAAGTGGTGTGCTAATAAATTTTAACAGCTGGCTGGGATGGGGTCACCTCTTGATTTGGATCATTTTATTTATAGCATTTGCCAATTTTTATTGTGCAAATGCTTTCCCAATTATTCATTTCAAACTACCAATGTGATGCTAACTGGCTTACAAAATTCGTGAAAATTTAACAACCATCTCTCACAGGCCTGCATGAGCTGGCTCCCCTATATCACTAACTACAGGCTGGAGATCCCGGGGTGAAGGGAACGATACTGCTGTGAGATGATAGTGATAGGAGCATGGGCATCCTGAGCTTTTTTAGGGCCATGGCAAGTCAGCGATATTTTAGCAAAGGCTTATAGATGAATAGCAAACTTCATTACTGGTTTAAATCATTCTAAACAGATGAGGACTACCCAAGTTACTTTATAAAGGGGTGAGGTACAAAAAAACCTGTGGAAGGTGAATATGGTCCATAAATTAATCCACTGTACAAATGTCTGTTAAGTACCTACTGTGTACCAGGTGTAATGCTATAGTGACCAAAGCAGCAAGAATCCCTTTCTCGAAAGTGCTTACCACGTAGAAGTAGAGCTGACATTCCAATTTAAAAAAATGAAGGATTCAATGTGAGAGCAAAACCATCACATAAAGAAAATGCAAATATACTAAATGCAAGAATGTGAGCTCCATGACAGCAGGAATTTTTGTCCATTTCGCTCACAGCTTTACTCTAGCATCTCTGATTGCCTGGCATATAATGCTTAATAGTTACTCGGTGAAAAGAATGAAGGTAAGTCGCTCTCTGTGAAGCATCACAGCTCCAGCATTCAGACCAGGAGAGGGCCAAGAGCTGTGAAATACGTGCTGGAGGGAGCAGGCTGGGATGTGCTGAAGCCAGATTCCTCTATGAAGCCAAAGGTCAAGAATCAGTGTCTGCTGCCCTGTGAGGCTCTGTATTAGTTCGAGAAGAAATCTCATCAAGTTGATAGTAAGGCCTAAAACAGGACAGATGTTAAGAGGCAAGAAATACCCAGAGCCTGGCAGAGGGCTCCGAGTCCCCATGTTTCCCCTAATTCACAAGAAATTAGTTGGCAACAAAAGGCAAAAGAAAGCCATTTGGCCTTCTGTGTGTGATTCTTTGGGTTTTGACTTCCTTATGGGTGGGTTTCTTTCTTTTTAATGTTTATTTTCTCTTCTACTCTCATGAGCTAATCCCAAATTTGATGTTCTAACACAGTTTTAGTTTGCTCAGGCTGCTATAACCAAATACCATAGACTGGGTTCTTTAAATGACAAAAGTCTATTTTCTCACAGTTCTAGAGGCTAGGGTCCAAAACTAAGGTGCCAGTGGAGTTGATGTATGATGAAGGCTCTTCCCTTAGTTGCAGATGGCTGACTTTTTGCTGTGTGCTCACATGGCCTTTCCTCCACATAGGTGGGTGGGTATGTGTCCAGAGAGAGAAGGGGAAAGCAAGCTTTCTGGTGTCTCTTATTATAAGGAAACTAATTCTAGTGGATCAAGGCCCCACCCTTATAACCTCATTTAACTTTAATTACTTCCATAGAAGCCTCATCTCCAAATATAACCACAATGGGTTTTAGAGCTTCAACAAATAAATCTAGGGGTAGACACAAGTCAGTCCACAGAATACACCCTTTGTGCAATTTAAACTAGCTGAAAAAAAAAGAGAAAGAAAAGGATCTCAAATCTAAACCCTGAGAAAGATTAATAAACTCTGAAAAGTATAGTTGAGGTGGATTTAAAGCACAAACACAAACATGGCCCAAGAGGAAACTTATTGGCTAATAGAAACCTCTGTCAGCAAGAAATTCCACTCCATTTGAGATTCAAGGGAAACCAAGAACTTCTTTAAATTGATAATGTTTTAAATGAGTCATTTATAAATCTTCCCCCTAAGTTTAAGAAACAGGTTAGGTAAGGGTTCAAAATAATTTGAATCACATACAAGGCAAATAACTTTAGGCAACTTGGGGCTGAGGCTACAATTCTGCAGCTCCCAGAACTGGGAGAGAAGCATTCTCCACCTAGATTTCTGTGCAATAGCACTAGACCACATGGCTCTCTCCATGAGTGTTGTCCTACAAAAAGCTGGTGTGTTTTTCTGTCCTTAAAAAGTCTGCTTATTCTTTCCAGTACACAGGAAACTTACAAAGCCAACAATACTCAGGTTAGGTGAACACAATTTGAGTCAAGCTGACTTCCCTCCTACCAAGAGAACCAAGAAAGAAAATCTTGGGGATAAGTGTCTGAACTGAAATGACAGAAAAGAGTTGTTCAGAAAACAAATAAGTCCAAAATAAACATAGGAAACACTTTCAAAATGTCAATTTAAGGACTTCCAAAAATGTGCTCCTTCATAAAAGCGATAAGAACATTAGCAAAATTGTTCAAAATCAACTTTCCAGATCTTTGGAAGTCAACTAAATGCTTACAAGCAAAGGAGCAATTATTAAAAACCCAGATGCCTCTCACAATGGACAGCAAGATTTCTGGCATTTTCACCTGCTCTGCTTCCATCGCACTCCCCCAGGCCTGCAGCAGCTTAGTAAAGCATCAGCCCTACCACCATGGCGTCTGTGTAAACCAGCAGCCACTGTGGGTGGAAATGGGGTTAGAGCTTCCCAAATGTTCCAATCCCAAAGGACTGTCACGTCTGGCCTGTATGAAAGTTCCCTTGAAAAGTACTATTCACAGAGCTGGGCTTTTTTGACCTGACTCAGGACTCAGTCAATGAGAAAAGTCCTCTCCCCGAGGTGTTTGTAAAAATAAAACAGACCATTGTCTAAGATTGCATTTGCCTAAGGCAGTGATGCTGGTTGGCACTAACAATGGACTAGCTAAACGGTTTTAAAGGAAAATCGGGAATGAAACACTCACAGGGGGCTTTACAACATTCAGATATACTCCTGAAGGTCAATACACACAGGTGGTTTTGTGTGTGTCCACCAGAGAGACCTGAAATGGCCCTAAATTCTCATTCTGGCTGACCTTATGCTCTGTATGACAGGAAGTAGAGGCCAAGGCAATGGTGTACACTGCTGAGATGAGTGTTGGAGTTGTGCCCGTAATTAGTTTCCAGTGGCTGCTGTAACAGTTACCGCAAATGTAGTGACCTAACAAGACAAATTTATTATCACATAGTTCTGAAGGTTGGAAGTCTGAAATGGGTTTCACTGGGCTCAAACAAATTGCTGGCAAACTTTTGTTCTAGGAGAGAATCCATTTTCTTTCCTTTTCCATCTTCTAGAGGCTGCCCATAGTCCTTGGATCAAGACCCCATATCAATCTGACCTCTGCTGCTGTGGTCACATCTGCTCTGACTCTGAAATTCCTGCCTCCTTCTTTCCTTTTGAAGGATCTTGAAGGCAACACTATGGAAAGCTGTACAGCAACAAATTAAATAACCTAGATGAAATAAACATATTCCTAGAAAAACATAAACAACCAAAACTAACTCAAGAAGAATACAAATACATCTATCACAAGTTAAGCCATAGATTGTAAAGGAGAATTGTAAAGGAAGAAGTAAAGCTATCTCTATTCACAAACGATATGATCTTATAGATAGAAAACTCCTAAGAAATCCACAAAATACAATTACAGCTAATAAACTGTTTCAGCAAGGTTGTAGGATACAACACCAATATACAAAAATCAGCTATCTTCCAAACCTTAGCAATGAACAATCCAAAAATGAAATTAAGAAAAGTATTTCATTCACGATAGCATCAAAAAAGAAAAATACTTTATTCTTTATTAAGGAATAAAGTCAATATTTTGTTAAGGAATAAATTCAACGAAAGAACTACAAGGCTAGTACACGGAAAACTACAGGACCAGCAGAAGTGGTGAATGACCACTAACGAAGCCATTCTGCAAGGAGTTTCTTCTGGGGTTTATGAAAATGCTCTGATTATAGTGGTGATGGTTGTACAGCTTTGTAAATATACTTAATACCACTCAAGTGTATAGTTTTAAAAGGTGAGTTTATGATATGTGAATTATATCTCAATAAACTGTTATTTTTTAAATAGGAGCAAAGAAAGCAATAAGAACTGTACTCACTTCTCCTACATTAAGAAGTAAGTATCTATTAAGTGACAAGGGTCTTTTACATAAGAATAGCCTGAGTGCTTGGTAAAAATGTAGGCTTTGGAAGAAAACAGTTATAGAAAGAGACCAGAAACTATATGTTAAATAGATCTTCAGGCAATTTTTATGCACACTGCTATTAGAGAGCAATTCATGTGTAGAGCATATAAAATGCAAAAGACACATTTCCTGCCCTCAGGGAGGTTATAAAACAATGCTGGGTAATGTGTCCCCATTCCTGGATGCCCTGTCATTGCATTAGTCTTGGCCTCTGGAGTCACCAGGGGTAATTTAAGTAAAGATCAAACTGGGAGTTTAGACAGTTTAATTATCCTCAAGACGTTCCACAAAAGAAGAAGGCCTAGCTCATTGGGTACATTATTGTCAAAAACTTACTTAGGTCACAAGAAACTGTATCCCTTAGGACAATATTTCTGGCCCCTCAGCATCATTGTAATTGTTGGAGAAAGGCTATTATCAGAAGAACAGGAAGATTTAAAATTTCTGCCCAAAATTCAGAAATGACTGTCTGCTGTCCTTGACTATCTTTTGTCTGTGTTTGGACTCTAATGACACTTAGCATAGGCCCCGAACACCAAATATCTCAGGTCCGAAGGCATAACATAAGCCCCTTGTGTAGGTACAGAACCGATCAGCTAAGAATCAATCTATGAAGGGAAATTTGACAGTTTTTAGCAACTATAGAACTACTAGGGCAAAGAATATCTTTATCCTGCATATAACTAAGGAAAAGGCAGACATTCCAAGAAAACGAGGAGCGCAGGCTACCTCTGATTGGCAGAGATACACAGAGAATTCAGACACTGCTTAATGAAAAATAGCAAGATGTTTACCAAATGCCCATTTTTAAAAACAGATTTTTTTCCAGAGTTGATTTGACCCCTCTTTAAATGGAAAACCCATATTTCCCATTTCCAAAAATGGTTCCTCTGTTTCAGCACTCCCGCCAACAGATAAAAAACAAGTATAAATATAATCACCACTTCATGATACCTAATAAGGGTGCTCCCAGAATGCAAGATCCCTTCCATCTGCAGGGGCCAAGTCCACGAAGAAGAGAATGACCTTATAGTTACAGGGAAGATGTACCATGCACTGCAGGATATAGTGCAATGACCACTAGATTTGAATTGAGGTCCTGAATTTAAATTCTGAATAGTACTGGCTTACTGGCTATTTATTGGCCACGTAAAATTGCAAAATTCTCCTAATGATCCTGGGTGTAAACATGGGCATGCCGCCTCTGTAAAATGGGGAGCCTCTAAAGATTACTCTGAGGATAACAGGATGTAGTAGATGCTGTGGTGCACCACTCATCGGCCCCCTTTCCCTGAAAGACTGAAGCATCACCTGTACCTTCTCTCGGCTCTAAGAGTTGGGGACTGACAGCTACTAGAAGTTCTCACTCCAGAAATTGTCATAGGCTGAGAGAGATGTCCTTACCCAAAAACTAACATGAAGGTGAGGAGGGAACAATTGCATCCAGTAGGGCGAGACTGCATTAGAGTTGATTTCCCAGCCCCAACTCCTACAAATGAGCCAGCCCACTGCAGAGCTGAAAGTGAGGCAAGTGAGTCAAGAGATTTGCCTTTGTCCTAACTGTATTGCAGCCTAGCTCCTCTCTCTGCTCAGGTTTCCTTCCTTTACTCCCCCAATTAACTGCCTCAGAGGCCATATCCAGAAATGCTGCAAAAATAATAATTAATAATAATAATAATAATAATAATGCAAACGGATTGCACTTTGCAAATTGTAAATTACTACTCAAATGTTTTACATGGTGACACCAGCCTGTGCGTGCATTAGGGAGTACATTGGTAGCAAAACAGCTGCAGTACACTCCCAAAAGCTAAGGAGGCCTAACTCTCCCTCTTTTCATTATCCCTCACACCAACACCTTTCTCAAAACACTAAGCCTGGCACACAAGTTCATGCATTGGCTGCTATAAGCTCCATGGGCAGCCTGGGCTGCTGCAAGCACCTCTTCCTTCATCCGCTTCCAGGGCCACCTTTTTGTTTACCAGTGCCTTCACAATTCCTGCCCAGCCGCTGCAGCATGGTTCCACCCTCTCAGCTGAAATATTCCTAGATATAGCTGACCTGCTCTTTTCCTACAGCCCGTGGAGTTGCTTTTAAGCTCCTTTCTTTCCTCTGGGTCCTTGGCAGAGAGCTCTCCCGGGAGGTGCAGCTGCCTGGGTCTTGGGTGTAAACATGGGCATTCCAGGCAGGCAGCTCTTTTTCCTTTTTTTCCTTCCCCGGCTGAGCAGCAGCTCCGACCCCCCACCCCCTTGTCTCCATCACTTTTGACCAGGGCTGGGTTTCCAAGGCGTTCAAGACACAAGCTTCTTTCCATTCCAGAAATCTGCTTTCCCCATGCCCTTTCAGTCAGCCACATTCCTCATAGGATCCCAAGGACAAGTGCAATTCTCTTTTTTTTTCCCCTTTAGGTTTGTGTTTTTCCCTTTAATGATGAGTAAGCTCTTAAGAGGTTGAGGCAAAGTGGATGTTGTAGGAGAAAGCAACAGTACGAGCAAAGATATGAAGAAAGAAGCTGCGTAATTCATGCTACAGACTGAAAGAGGCTGCTGAGGGAGTGCTGAGGAGAAAGGCTGGAAAAGGGTGGTGGGTGGATGGTTGAGATATTTAAAGGCCAGTCCTAGGAGTTTGGAATTTGCACCACAGACCAGCAGCTGTCAAACTGATGCCATGGAACTAATCCCCTGAGACCCATCATGGGAGAAAAAAAAAAAAAACTGTGGGGGTGGAAAATGGAAGTATTCTATAGCCAAAAAAGTATGGAATATGGGAACCACCATAACGAATATCTCCCTGAGCCTATTTGAGATCCACAGAAGTCCCATGGTAAATACCTCCACCCTACAGCTAATTTATTTTACTTTATTTACCCCAGTGCTTTCAAATCTATGAAACCTTTATTTTGGTTAAAGGCAATTAATGCAGTCTGCAGGAACGAGCTTTAGGAAATGCTGCTATAAGTTAGGCATCAGTAACTGAAAATGTTTGAAAGAGGAAACTGACATACTCAACTAACACAGCTGGAAAATTAATTTGAAGTTCAGTGTTTTGAAGAAGAGAAGAAGGGGAAAGATCAATAAAAGTTTGGACAAATGTTAAAATAAAGATGTACAAAACCAGACCAATGGGGCTGCAGTGAGAACTGAAGAGTGAAAATTAGTAGAAGTTGTTGGCTGGGGTAAGCAGAAATTTCTTTACTGGCTGAATTTTGGAAGAAACTTAGTAATTTTGGGAAAAAAGACAAGATTTAGCACCTGGTTTCTGGTTTAAAGCACAATTTCATGCTGAGAAAATAGGAACATCAGAAAGAGAAAGGTAATGGATTTAATTTCAGATGTAGAAATTTTATTTCCATGTTATCTAGGAACTTGTTTCTCTTGTTCTGCTCTGTATTCCCAAAGCTTGGCCCATGGTAATGCATCAATTAATGTGATTGAATAAGCAAAAAAAAAGGACTTCAATAAGAAACATTAGTAAAATATGTTAGAAAAATAATTCATGGGTTTTGGGTGCCCAGAAATAGTAAGTACTGAGTCTGTTAAAAAGGCTGCAGATAAACTGAAATTGAGGCATCTTAGTCTCATATGTCATTTCACTTTACATTCACATAAAACAGGAAGTTAGGGGCCCTGGTATCCAGAAAAAGCAATGCTGGTGAATGGAATGTCATTTTTCAAACACTAAGTGAGTTTTATTTTAAAGAAGATAAATGGGGAAATAGAATGATCAAATGAGATAAAAATAGTGATCAGTAGGGTGTAGGGAGGGATAGAAAAAGCTAAGATGGTGATTGAAATGGTGTCAAAGAAATGACTAAAGCAAAAACCCTAAATGTAGATGGAATTTTTAAATATATTCAATATGCTTATACTCTCAAAGCTTATTTTTCTATGTGAAAAATATCCTAACCGCAAGAAAGAGGAGGGGAAAGGGAGAGAGCTTTAAAAATTGCATGCTCCAGGCTTGTGGAAATCTATTGTCTGCCAGCATCAGACATGGTATTTACTTCAAGCCATATTCTGCCATGTACAGTATTTCAAAACTGCCACCTAGTAATTTAAAATGACAAGAAAAATAATATAATGGATGCGTGCCTGATTTCTCCCTCTCCCATCCCATAATAAGGGCGAGGGGTCTGAAGACTCTTGATTATTCTCTCAAAGGAAGTAGCAAAGACTTTGAAAAAAGCAAAGTTGAATTCAATCTCTAGTTGGACATTTCCTTTGATGACCTTGAACTCAGTCATTAATTCCCCAGTTAAGGAAGGAGCACTTTATGAGGTCATTAGCATGGGATGGGCAATGGCCTGGTGGTGTTTCTGTTTTCCCCTGTGTGACGTCCTTTCCCTTTCAGGGATATGTGCATAGGAGCTTCTAGAATATCATAACCAAATCTGATCTAGTCACTGATTACAAAGTTTTGAAAATGTCTTATGACAGGAGCTTTCACAGTAGAAACCAAATCTACATTTGCCCCAAGCTTATTTCCCATCTATTCTTCCCTGTATTCCCCTCAGCCACGCACATGGACACACTCACACTTTCCTAATTGACACATGCTTGTTCATGTCCTCATGCCTGTGCACCTTCTGTTCCTTTTGCTTGGAATTCCCTTCACCCATGGCCAACTCCTATTCTTCTTTAAGAGGCATTACCCTCCCCTGGGAAATGTCTTTACGATTGTGCCACAGGGTGACCACCCACAGCCATGAAACATACCAGAGGAGAGGTGAAGAGGAAGCCTAAAAAAATGAGGCTGATGATATCTATTTAATATGCTGGGCCTATCCTTTATTTTACAAAAATCAGTCTAGGCAGTGACAATCAATAGCTGTTAACATCACAGAAACAGAAGCCACCAGGCATTTAAAACTCTTGATGGAAGCACACAGCACCACCTATAATGTATTCTTGTCAAAAAAAAAAAAATCAAACCTGTATCTGATCAAACCTGTAGATCTAATGCCTATTTATAGGAAACACAGTCAACAGCACAAAGATGTAGTCAACAAAATCCAAGTTATGGGAAATTCTACAGGATGAATAATCACATTTTGTCAACAATGTAATTAGAGGAAACATAAAAAGAGAAGTTGAAGAAGAGCTTAAATTAAAAGACACCTTAAAAGACATCTTGACCAACTGCTATGTATGGACATTTTGGGGATTCTAATGCAAACAAACTGTTTAAGAATATGTGAAACATCAGGAATCTGTAGATACTGATATTTGTTAATATTAAGCAATTTTTATTCATGACATGTTAGGGTCATATTTGAAAAATCACGGCTCTTAGGCTCTCCTCTCTCTCCCCAGTCACAACCTTACTTGGACCCCAACAGTGAGGCCCACCAGTCTAGAGATATCAGTGTAGAACCTAGGAAGAAAGAAAGAAATTCTTAACCTCTAAAATCAAAAAGCACCATCCCAGTATAAGGCAGGGACATAAACAGGTTACTAAAGAATATTTTCAAAATATTAAAAGCATGACTCTTAAGTCATTATGAAATTAAGTTTACAGATTTTATTCAACTTATTCATTAATGAGAGAACCAGCAAAATGTTAAAACCCATTCAAAATAGAATCCAGAAGACACACACACACACACACACACACACACACACACACACACACCTCTGGTGGTCAAAATTCATTTGCATTGCTATAGACAAGAATCATTTGTATTATTAGTAATTTTTAACAAGCTAACTTCTTACCTACAGTTATGTAACACAGTCTAGTCAAAAGAAAGGCAATCAAAGAGGCACACTCCTGTAAATCATATAATCCCCATTGGGTGATTTCTTAACATTGGCACCAACGATATTTTAGGCTAGATAATTTTTTGTTGTAAGGGCCTATCCTATGCATTGTAGTATGGTTAGCAGAATCCCTGGCCTCTACTCACTAGATGCAAGTGACACACACCCTGCCCAGTTATGACAATCAATAATGTCTCTAACTAGATCCTAAGAGTTCTCATCACAAGGAGAAAAAAAAAAAACTTTCTTGTATGTCAATGAGATAATAGATGTTAACTAAATTTATCATGATTATCATTTCACAATATATGAAAGTTAAGTCATTATGCTGTACACCTTAAACTTATACCAAGTCAGATGTCAGTTATAGCCCAATAAAACCGGGAGAAATATCTCCAGACACTGAGAAATAAGATCTCTTCTGAACAATACTCTATAATCCACCAAAAGGACAGCTAGTAGTCTCTTTTCCCTACTTTCAAGTCTTTTTCCCTATTTCCAAGTCTTGGACAATGTTTCCTGACCAGTCAAAACCAATTTCCTCTCTACATTTTTTGTAACTACTCTCCACTCTAAAAAAGGCCCTCCAAATTAGGTAAAAATGGAGTTCTTAGAGAAAACCAGAAATATATGAAACTATGCACTTAAGTACCAGGCCTGGAGTGAGAAAAAGGGCAGTGGACCTCCCTTAAATAAAAGGATTCAATATATATAGTTCAGAAAATAGCACAACTGAGAAAAGCTACCTACCTATATAATGAAAAGTTGTAAGATCAGAGGACTTTTCTCAACATGGGAGAGTCATAGACGACCCCTTGAGTTTCTTAAGACCTAGAAGTTAAAACCCTAATTGAGACCTACTTTTTGATAAGACAGATCAATCCAAAAGGCTTAGATTGAAGTCGAAACAAGAGGAGACTCTATCAGAAGGTTGTCCTACTTGGGACCAGCTGGAACGATATGTCAGAAGACTGCTGGCTCCAGGAAGTTGAGGGGAACTCAACCAGGACCTGCCCCGTTGCAATATGCACCCAAAGAAGCACCCACATTGCTGGTATTGAAGACCCAAAGGAACAGGCCATATATGGCAGAGACAGAGTCAGCCCAGAGGAGAGACAACTTTTCCCCTTTTGCCACTATGCTCTGTATTCCCACCATTGAGTGCAGCATGTAGCCTTGAGTCCACAGGGAAAAAACAAAACCTAAAATGTCCTGACTGTGACTGGGTTAAGTCTGAAGTGACTGAGAAATCACTGAATGTGACCAAAATTCCCAGGAGGTTACTAGGTTGTGTTTTATGTTATGTTCAGACTGGGAGTTCAGGGCCTCAAAATAAAATTTTATCGACAATAAAGTTATATTTTGCACATTCAAGTTAGTGACTATAAAATTTGTACCACTGCAGGACTAGAAAGGCTATTCCCTGGACTGTCTAGAAACATGTTTTTCTATAGATCAGTGTGAAACTTGCTATGGGAAAAGTAAAACTGAACTATAGAGAATAAACAAAAACCAATAGAAAAATTTAGTCTCTCTAGGAACTAAATCATCCCCCCAAACTGTGAGAAACATTGACCAATGTTCATTACACTGTTATAGAATACCACAACCTGGAGGGTAAAATCTAAATAACACCTGGTTATTTTTATACTATAATTTCTTTCTTATGCATTTTTGCCACCATACCACAAATGAGTTTTCAGAAAATAGACACATCCAGAAAACAGATATTTCAAAATTTCAATCTACTAGTAGAGTTTCAATCAGAATCATAAATCATTTATAAATTCAATAACTATTCCTTTAGCATCTTATGTGCTAGATACGGGAGGCAGAGCAGGAACAAGTGAATTAATACCCTGCTCGCTGATGTTCATACTCTAATATAATGTGATAGATGATGTAATAGGTATTGTAAGGAAAAATAGAGCAAGATAAAAGGACACAGGGTAACGTGTTAGGTGAGTATTCAGGGTAGCCTGTTGAACAGTCATGAATAAAGTGAGGGAACAAGTTGCTGGCTATCAGGAAAAGAGTGTTCCAGACAGTGGATGTATTAAGTTCGAAAACCCAGAGTGAGTATGTCAGTTTATTTGAAGAAAAGCAAGGAAGCCGCAGGTGAAGGAACAAAAGAGATGGTGGGAGTTAAGGACAGAGGTAGGTGATAGAAAAGTTATGCAGGTCATGGTAATAACTTTTGGACCTATTCTAATGAGATGGGAATCCACTGGAGAGGTGTTGAAGAGAAGCATGAAATCATCTGACTTATATAAGTAACTTAATGATCTGACTTATGTGACTTAATGATGTGACTTGGTGTAAAAGTTACAAATGAAAACAAGGAGATTTTGCAGATCATACATATGAGATTAGAATGGTAAAAATCAGTTGGTGAGAAATGGTTACATTTAAGAAACATTTAAAAGGCAGAGTCAGACAAGATTTGCTGATGGATTAAATATGGATATGAAGGAAAGAGACATCAAAAAAAACTTGCAAAGTTTTGGCCTGGAGTTATCATTTATTGAAGACTAGGGGAAAAGCAGTTTGGCAAAAGATTCAAGAATTTGGAAATGTCAACTAGACACTCTGTACTCAAGACTAGAATTCAGGAAAGAGGTTAGGGCTGAACATATTATATTTGTGGAAGTCATCAGCATATGGATGGTATTTAAAGCCTGTCTCTTATGAGTTTCCCAAAAGTACTTTTGCCTTGAAGGACTTCCAAATGTATGAAAAAATGTCAATTTGCAACTAAAATTCAAACTGATAGAATAGATATTTTTGAATTTTTTATATCTTTCAAAGAAGAATCTCAGTATGAAAATTTTTATTGCTATCATGACAAATGGTACTCCTGCTAGGTTAGGTCAAAAATCTATATTCATTGAAATTTTAAAACAAGAGACTGACATTTTCCTTCTTATCACTTTGTTCTACTGTATGATACATATTGAAAATACTATACTCAACTTTCTAAAGCAGACTGTATAAAAAGCATCACAGTTACCATTGTAAAATCATTCAGAAATGATGTTCAAATGATTAATTATTGTTAGAACTGTTACAACAAATAATAGGCAATCAATTAAAATATCTTGTATTCTTAGCCAATGCTGTTTGAGGAGTGGAAATGCTTTACAAAAATTTATTACACTGTTAACTCTTACTCAAGATTTCCTTGAAATAAAGGTAACACTTGCCAAATATTCAATAATCAAAGATAAAAGAGCAATATGATTTATGATTTCTCATAGATATCACACTGCATATGAATGAGCTAAATTTCTATCACTGAGTAAAGGAAAACTTATTTGAGACTTAGCTAGACCAGTACAAAAATTCAATGTTTAAATTTTTCATAATACATATAAAGATTTTGTAAGTTTTTCTTGTATGAATCAATATGCAGATGATTTTCATTATAATTGAGAGTTATGCAAATTGCCTTTAGATACTACCAAAAAAATATTTTAATTTTCTTTTATATTGGTAAATTTAGAACTGCTTTTCAATTTATGCAATTCTTTTAAACTCCATGTTAACAATACTGCATTGACACAAGAACGAATTTACTGAACATGAACAGATGTAGTTTCGGAACTCATATTTAGCTTCAAAGTCAAATTAAGACTTCTACAAAAGATAAACCCATTTTTGTCAATCTGAATGTGAATTTCAGAATAATTATTTTTCAGTACTCAACTCTGTTATTCTAAAACTTTAAACTATATTTGGAAAAACTTAGTTATGAATTTACTTTTCAACTATAAATTGTATTAAATGTGAATGCTGATCAAGTATTGCCAGTAAAAATTCTGCATTTAGCATTCAAATCAAGATATGTTATAATGTAAAATCCATACCAGATGTCAGAGTTGGTAAGAGAATATAAAATATTTCACTCATATTTTTATATTAATTACATATTGAAATATTTGTGTTGTATTCAGATTTTCATTTTTTAATCCAATAAGTCATTTTCTGTTAAGATTTTAAGCAGAAAGTGATTCTTCTACCCAAAAAGATAAAACTCATCTGCTGAATTTTGAACACAACAAATATGGCAGAGAATTTGCAAATAACAAAGAATACAGATACTGGGCATTCAAATTAAAGAGACTGGCAGAATATCCCCAATACTTTATATTAAAGTAGGAGGCCAGCCCTTACAAAGCATTTTATATAGATTTCAAGAACAACTTAGTATATAATTATTATACTTTAAACAACTACCTGAGCAAAGATCAACTTTTATGAGTCCTGAAACAACTAATACAGCATATATGGTGAATAATTTGCAGACGAGCATCTACAAGGCCAGAAAGAAAAAGAGGTGGCCAGATCAGATACTCAGGGGCTGTGGCTAAGTATTGCCATTACTGACTTGGTAAAAAATAATTGGAAATTAACATTAAAGTTCACTATGAACTATTATAGTTGGTGCATATTTTGTGCATGTGTTTTATATATACAGGGTAAAAAATAGAGTAGTCTCACTTGATAATTTGAATTCATAAATTTTTACCATCTTCACAAAAATTTAACTTAAACAACCCACTTAGGGATATTTATAGACAGATACAGGGACTGAGTAAATGCTTGCTATCAAGACTAGATACCAGTGCCATAACAAGAAAAGAAAGAATTTGGCTTGAGACCTGTTTCCACCTGGATGTGCTACACCTTGCTCTCACAAATCAGGCAAGAACCAACATCATTACACCAACACTTGGACTGAATATAACAATTCTGAAAAATGATACATGAAAGATTACCTGCAAGACATCTTGTTAGAGGACATGACTCCTAGTTGACCCACAAGCTGAACCCAAACACTTGAAGGCTCTCCCTCCTGTTTTGGAATATGCCATCTGTCAACTGTTTTTTCACTAGGAGCCTCTTAAAAGACTCAGCATTGGGAGAATAATGTGTTATTGAGAACTTTTGGACCCCATTAAGGCTTCTACATACTCTCTGAAGATTCTGGCAGGACAGGTGGAGCTCTTTATCTTGGCAATCCTTGTACGTTTCCTTACTTATTAAAATTGCCACTTACTAATCAGGAGTGGTCTGCTTCTGTCTTCAGTCTCTCCTTTTAGATTTCACCCAAGGAACTCAGAAGCTGCGAACCATGATATAGTCACGTGTCATTCCAATGTTTCTGAGAATGAGCCCGCATATATGACTGTGGTCTCATGAGATTATAATGAAGCTGAAAAAATTCCTAGGTGATAGCACAACACATTTGTCATATGTTTGTGGTGATGCTGGTGTAAACAACTCTACTGCACTGCCAGTCATATAAAAGTATAGCACATACGCTTACATCTAGGTTTATGTTTGCACTATGACAAAATCACCTAATGACACATTTCTCAGAACATATCTCTGTTTTAAGCAGCACATAACTGTATGTTTATATATCTAATACCCTCAGTAGCTTTTAAAGAGAAATAGGCAGAGAATTAGGTACTGGCCCATATGCTATCACTGATGTTATTTTGCATCTCTGGAATTTTTCTCTTTTTAAATGGGAATATAAAATTTATGATTCTCAGAAGGAGGATCCTATTCAAATCCCCTAGGACGTATTTTTAAAACACACATTCACATCTCTAGGGGACTGTGTACCTGCCATGACTGGGAGAAGTTAAGGGTTTATCAGGAAGAGGGGGTTTGTGTGGCTTTTGAAAAAGCTTCCAAGCTGAGTCCCATACACTATACTCAACTTGTGCACTCCACCCCACCCCCACCACAGTCCCCAGCCAAATAAAACAATCCCTGATTCTATGACTCATTGAATCATGAAATAATGTAATATCTATGGCATAACAAAACATCTCTCACCCACTGATTTTTGTGACATTTGACTGCAAATAGCCTGTCGAAGATAATGAAGTTCCTATGACTGAGCACTCCCACTGCCCCTCCCGAAAAAAGCCCTTAATGCCCTCTTTTTAACTTATTCAGTTTCTGCAAACCAGGACCAAATTAGAAAATTAAACCTAGCAGACGGAAACATGCTAAACATTTGCAGAACAAGCACACAGAAAGTACAATAATCAGTTTTTATTATGAAATTTGTAAAAGCGACGCACTTCCAATTTGGAATCTTTTTCTTAATGAAATCATTTTTCTCATCCTCCCAGCTGTGCAGGGAGTGCGAGTTATCACAAGCCTTGCTGTCACAACTCCACTTCCACTCGAGTAAAAGGAGTAAATGAGCTGCTCTCACCATATTGAACTGATAGAGGGGATTTCAAATTTTAGTCACCCAGGGCACGTTCTACATGTCTTCTGTCTCAAACAGTTGAACATTAGTTAGCATACACAACAAGATAACTGACAAATGACAATTCAACCAATATATAGTTCAAAGTTCTCCTCTCTTCTGCTTTGCATTTAAAGAGAAGTGTTGCTCCAGGATTATGTTCTTTTGAGGATATGTTTTGAGATTAAATCAACAACTAAAAATTACGTTTCTAAATGATATGTGAAAGAGATTGCCTGAAAGATTTTGCTAGTCTTCCTAAAAAAAAAAAAAAAAAAAAAAGGCAGTGGACGAGCTATCTAAGAAAACTTTAGATCTATAAAAAAAATGATATGTAAACACAAGTAGAGGTGACAATTTATTCTTTCTGCAATACAAGTTTTGAAATTACTTACCCATTTATGCTTTATAAAAAAAAATTCCAAAAAAGAGGGTAAAATGTAGTTAAAATTTACAGTCAGAGTTTCATTTAAAAAAGAGAAAATGTCACTAAGTTGTATGCAATGTTTGACACCATCACCTACATTTCAGAATGTAAGCAAGGAGTACAGGTGATTTGATATTTTTATAAACTCACCTGGAACTGAATTTGACGTGAAGTGGAAGGTAAAAACTATAATGTCATATTCTATTTTCAAAGATAGTCTAGCTCTGGCATAAATGACTGGTATTTTTTACTCTAAAGTTATAGATTTGCCTTATGCTTTTTTAACTTTTGACTTTTTATTTATTTAAATAGTATTTATTGAGTTAAATAAGAAAAAATAAAGTCATGCCTTGTAATCTTATTATTCAGAGATGGTTGTTAACACTCCTTGTGAACTTTGAGTGTGAATGTGTGTGTGTGAAGAAATTTGAAAATATCACGTATTCCAACAACTCTTGCATCTAAGGATGAACATAATGAGACATCTTGGAGCAAATTTTTCTCTTTCAGAAAAGAGTCACTTGACTGATCCAACTTAGTCACACAAAAAAGTAGCAGGCACCTATTGCTTGGGGTAAAGACATGACAGAAACTTCTGGAACATAACAAAATCTCAACCTCCCTATATCCCTCGATATGCAGAATCAGCATTTGTGGAGCAGGTGGACAATTCTGCATAAGGATCTAGGAGCCTCCTAGGAGGAAAGGAAAGTGAGCATGTTTTTTCCCTTTTTAAGGTTCAATGTTACGAAACTATGTGGGATGGTCCTGACAGTGGAGAGCCTGGTGGCCAGAAGGGATCATAAGGACCTCTCCAGGGGGAGTCTGAGGAAACACTTCGTCTCAAAACATTAAGGTCTGGGGAAAGGGCGTGTCCCAGCTCAGTGTGTGGCTGAGCCTAGAAGAGCCTCAAGACCCAACCTTTTATGTGAGTCCAATTAAATACAAAAGTGGTAACCTGGAAATTCTTAGGATGGAGCCCCACATGGCTTATGTAGATATCTGAAGCAGGCAGTAGAATGGTGCCTTGCTACAGCAGGGGAAAGATGCAAGTGAACTTACCCCTAAAACATTATGAAACCCAGAGAAAGAACTCAGTAAAGGATCAGGGAGGAAGGCAGGCAAGAGTGTATATGGACCCAATCAACCAAAGCAATGACTTCTAAAGACAAGGCCCACCACTGAACCAATCAGATTATGCATAGACCCATTTAGACTGAATAAACCCCTGAAGTTCTTAAACAATTTGGGATGGAATAGTCTTCAAGAAAGCTATGGGACTATCTCTTAAAATAAAATTCTGAAATCCCAAAAGATTTTAGCGGCAAGAGGGATGTGACTGTATTTGTAACCTTATCTGGTGAAGCGACTATACCAGCAATGTGTGTGTGTGTGAACAGTGCATCATATGGACATTCTTATAAACTGCTAATTCTCCCTTAGTTTGTTATATGTTGATTCAAATCTTCATTCATTCAATGAACATTTATCAAAAACCCATTATGTACTACGCATTGTGCATACCGTGTTGAGTAATGCACTGCCCAGCCCTCAGGGATTTCAGTGTAAGAGGCCAATATAACAAATTATGAGGCAATTTGGTAAGTACAGAATGGAAAACCAGATTAAAATTATATAGAGGTGGTTTTACTTTCTATTTCTTTGACCATTATCCAATCTCCCTCTGTTTCTGCTTTACCTACAGACAGGAAAGCCATAAACAAAAAGAAGGTGAAATAGGATGCCTAATACGTCCCATGATCAAGGCAGAGGAAGGTTGATGACATTATTGGACTTGGTACTTAGATGGTAACTGGTAAATCATTCAAAAAACAATTTTTTTAAATACTGCAATCTTTTCATTTCAGTGAGCAAGGACCCAAAACAAAGGTGCCTTTTGGTAGAATAAAAGAATTTTGCTTTTTCCAACTCTGAGTCTCTGTCACCTTCCCTCTCTATTCAGAGCAAAGAGAATAACCTACCTCCAGTTTCCTGAACCCTCCTTCCTTTCCTGGGACAAAAGAACAGCCCCATCCCACTTGGAGGGTCTCATCCTCCTCTCTCATGAAGCCTTGGCCCCCGCCTCCCTAGTTAATATATTGCGCATATATAAAAAAGACTCTGTCTGTGGAGGTGAGCGTTTAGGAGAGCTCATGGTTGGAATAGACAACAGAATGGTTTTAACTTTACCTCCACTACTCCTCTCCATTAGCCACCCCCTCTAGACTGAGGCCTCTGGCTTCCCAAACTCAATACAGTGCTTATGTACTGTGGATGAGGAAGAGAGAAAATGATTCAAAATTCTCCTAATTCCATCCTTAAAAGAGATATCCCTTCAGTGCCTCTTCATTATTTTCTACCTATTTTTTCAAGGAGGCATTGTAGAAACTTAAAAATGGGAAATTGGGCTTCAGAAATTAGAGCTTTACAAGCAGATGAGATATATACTTATATATCTTTAAGTTGCTTGATGGATTCTCATTCAACTAAATTTACCTGGTTGTAATGGCAGCTGCCTACTCAATGTCCCTTTAAAAATTCACAGATGTGTGTGGCAGTAATTGTAGGTCCACTGGCAGCTGATCTGTTTTTACAGAGTGAAGGAGTCGCCATCTAAAACCCATAAACTGTCACAGTCTGTCATCATTGCAAAGATGCGGCCATTATTTAAATTAGACTGTGAATGATTTTTTTTCTCTGTGATGGCTTTTCAGATGGTGATATGTCATAAGCAATCCACAATAAACTGGCGTTAAGCATTCTCAACCCATTAGTCCTGCCCATAATTTGGTTCTTTAAGGAAAGCACACAGATGGTATAAAAAAAGATTTTGTCTCTGCTAAAGCCTGCCAGGGAAAATAATCCAAGGAAATCTTTTTGACATAACTACCTGACTATGAGCTGGGCATTATGGCTGCTGTGAAAGAAAAAACTAAAGCTTCACTTATTGCCAGCTATGATAAATCTTTGGCAAGAAGTCTCTCTTCAAATCAGGACAAAAGTATTCTCACCTTTGTTTAGTATTCAAGAGTTCATAAAGCCTTAAGAGACATCATTTTATTTAATTTTCACAGTAATACTATGCATTGGTGGAGCACACAATCTCACCGTGATTCTCATTCTCGATCCAGGAAACAGCCTTAGAAAATTTCTGGTGATTCACCAAAGGTTACAACAGAGTTGGTGAGCAAACAGAACCTAAACCCAGGGCACCTACCTTCACAGCTCCTCCCTACTAAAGCCTACAGTTGCATTTGCCTCCACTGAACCTCTCTTTGGTGTAATGAGTTCATTTTTAAGTGTTTCGAAAAGATGAGCAGTCAAGTTCAAGGGACACTCTTAATGAAGTGGTTCTCAGACTTCTCGAGCTGCATGTTAGAATTACCTGGGAGCTCTTAAAAATCCCGATTTCTAAGCCACCCCCCAGCTCAAATAAATCAATATTTGAGGATGGGACCTGATGTCAGTATTTTTTTTTTTTAACTACCAAGAGATTACAATGTGCAGCCAAGGGCATTGTTTCAAAAAAAAAAAAAAAATCACCGGGCTTTAGCATCTCCTGAGAAGCTTGGCAGACAACAGACAACCCATCCCAATCTGGAGGGTGTGAGTCAGAACTCAAACACCCAAATTTTTTAAAAAGCTCTGCCAGAGATTTGGACGCATGAAAAGTTTGAGAACCATCGCTTTAGGGGTTAAGATCAACTTTTAAGTTAGAAGGCTCTGCTTTTGACAGCTCTGCCACTTAGCAACTATGAGACTCTAGACAAGTTAGTGAAAGTCTCAAAACTTCAGTTTCCTCATCCATAAAAAGGAAATGGTAGTCGTCTTGATATTAAATGACATAATGCAGTGGGGTCACTGGACCAGCAGCACCTGCATCCCCTAGGATGTTAACAGAAACACAGAAATCATTAGCCTCACCCACTCCTACTGAATCAAAAACTCTGCGAGAGGGGCCCCGTAGCACAGGTATACCTTGGAGTTACTGCCAGTATGATTCCAGACCACAACAGTAAAGCAAGGACCCAATAAAAGTGGGTCTTAATCGTTTTTATAGTGGAGGGTCTTGCCTTCAATTTGTGACATCACAACATCTGTGAAGCTCAATAAGTGAGTGTTAAAATGAGCTATGCCTGCTATGCCAGTATGTAACAAGAAGCCCTCAGGTGATTGCTATGCACATTAATGTTTGGTCACTGACAATGCTTTTAGATGGCGACCAGTGCCTGGTGCACAGGGCATACTCAACAAATGTTAGCTATTATGTTGTTATAGTCAACATTATTATTGTTATTGTGTGAAAAGTTTCTAAAGCATGGTAAAATAGCCTCCAAAATAACAGCTCAAAGCCGAGAAGAGCAGGCTTAATGTCAAGATCACTACTATGATTATCAGCACAAATGATCTTCCTCTTTGTGAACCATTCAACATTCCTAGTGAATTGTGACCATCTGACCATATTATTTCCTGTTTAAAATCCCATCAATAAAGGAGAAAAAAAATGGCATAGATGATAGAGGCATTGTTCATCCCTTTTGCGACCAAATCAAAGTTGTGACAGAAACACGGAACTAACAGCAAGCAAAGTCACCGGAGATCTAGATGAACAGAAGCACTACAACTACAGAGAAATAGTTAATCACTCTGCAATGATAGAAGATGGGAGGAAGTAGGGACGCGAAGCTGCCTGGTCCAAATCAGCTGAGTCTGTCAGAGGCTGTGGCAGCGACAGCCAGCAGGTGCAGATGCCTCTTAAGGGAGCTGTGTTTCCCAGTAGAGTTTTGCAGTGACAGATCTGTTTGCTGTGAGCACCAGAGCAGGGTTGACTGCACAGGGGTACCAGGGACTCACAGAGGAACAGAGTTGTAGAAGCAAAGGCTGGAGGCGAGGATCTCTCATGGGCAGAAGTGCTGGAGGTGTCCATTGTTCCTCTGTTGGCCCTCCCCGCTCCCAGTGTGCAGACTCAGTGCTGCCATAGCGGAGACATCATCCAACTGGATAACAGAGGTCGCTCTGCCCAGAGGATTCCCTGAAAGTCTCCCTCCCCCACATCCAGTTATGTCCTTGATGAGTCTGATTCTTCTCGTTGAGCAGTGTCAAGACTCCCAGCAGTGGCAGCTGACCTTGGTTTCTGGCATGGCCTCTTGAGGCAACTCTAAGCACAGCATCTGTGCATTGCTTGCTGAATCTTAACAGGTGGCCCTGGAGGGGCACAGGCTGAAGCTAAATTTGGCCTGCAGCTGAACCCCTTTCAGGACTGTACTGCTGGACACCTACTTCACAAAGCCATGCTAATATGACCGGGAGGCTTAGGAGCTTTGCTTAGTACATAAAAACAAACACAGAAAGGCAACCAAAATAGGAAGACAAAGAAGCAGAAACCATATCAGAGAACAGAACAGAGATCCAGGAATAATGGAGTCAAGCAACCTAACCGATACAGAGTTCAAAACACTGGTTATAATGATGCTCAGTGAACTTAGAGAAAATGTAGATGAATTCAGTGAGAACTTTATCAAAGAGATAAAAAACATAAACATGGAAATGGAAATTATAAAAAGAATTAGTCAGAAATGAAATAAACACCCGAGATGAAGAGTATAGTAGAGGGACTCAAGAGTGGATAAAGAAGAGGATTGAATCAATGATATAGAAGATGGGGAAGCCAAAGACACTCAATGAGAATGGCAAGAAAAAAAATGCCAAGACTATAATAATAATTTAAGGAGCCAATGGGACACAAACATAAAAATATTCATGTCATAGGGGCACCTGAAGGAAAACAAGAAGTTGAAGAGCTATTTGAAGAAACAGTGATGGAAAATTTTCCTAATTTGTTGAAGGAAATAGACACACAGCCCCAGGAAGCTCAGAGAGTCCCAAAAGAGGTGAGCCCAGAGAGGCCCACATCAAGACACATCATAATTAAAATGCTAAATTTAAGGAGAGAATCTTAAAAGCAGCAAGAGCAAAGCAGTTAGTTACCTACAAGAGAGCACCCATAAGATTAGCAGCTGATTTCTCAAAAGAAACTTTGCAGGACAGAAGGGCTTGGCACAACATATTCAGTAATGTAAACCCAGAATCTATAACCAAGGTTACTTTATCCAGCGAAGCTAACATTTAGATTCAAAGGACAGATAAAGAGCTTCCCAGACCAAAAAAAGCTAAAGGAATTCATCAACGCCAAATCAGTATTACAGGAAATATTGGAGGGACTTCTTTAAGAAGAAGGAAAACCGTGTACCAAAAACATGAATGAGAAATACTAATAACTACATTCCTATGAACAAGTACCTGAAATGGAAAATAATTAAGTGCTCCAATTAGAAAACACAGGCTGGCTGAAAGGATAAAAAAATTAGACCCCTACATGTGCTGCCTATAAGATACTCACTTCAGATTAAGACACACAGACTAAATAGAAGGGGATGGAAAAAGATACTGCCTTGATGGACCTAAAGGGTATTGTGCTGAATGAAGTAAGTCAGATAAAGACAAACACCACATGATTTCATGTACATGTGGAATCTAAAGAAAAATACAACAATAATGGAAACAAACTCAGATACGGAGAATATTCTGAGGGTTTGAAGGGGATGGTGAAAAAGAGCAAAGGGATTAAGAAATAGAAATGGATAGTTACAACATAGTCATGGAAATATAAAGTGTAGCATAAGGAAAATAGCCAACAATGTTATAGTAAATATAAGTGGGAAGAGGGGTACTAGATTTAGTAGGGTGATCACTTTGTGAGCAATGTGGATCTCTGATCACTGTGCTGTACAATTGGAACTAATATATTATTGTATGCCAACTATAATTTAAAAAACTCATTGATACAATATAAATACGACCAACTAATTGTTTATTATATTTCAATAAAGCCAGCGGGGGGTTGGGAGGGAACCATCAATTATTTTAACTGCCTATAGTACAGGCTCTATAATCTGGGTTTTCCTTCCTTGTCAAATTGTTATGTACCATTCTCTCTCTCTCCATCTATGTCTCTGACTTTTTAAAAAAGATTTTTGAATAAGCCATGCTCCTGACTACCTCCTGATTCCTTATAATTCCATAATATCTCTGGAAAAGGAAAGAATACAAAATCAGAAATTAGTCCATTAGTCAAAAGAGGCCTGCTGAGTTCCCACCACATGCCTACCATATCCACAGTAAAGTGCTGGGGCTCTATGGAGAAGAAAAAAAAAGTTTTATCTCTAACTAATAGAGTCTAATTGGGAAAGGAACAGGCATTAAACAGGTGCTCACAAATAATTAAATTGCTGCACATGTGCAAAATCCTACAAAAGAGAAGTGCAAGATGTTAAAGGAGACTATTCCAGGATACATGACATGGTCTACAGGCAGCAGATGCTGGTGGACTCAGGGAGTGCCTCCTGAGGAAATGTCTAACCCGAGCCTGAAGATGTGTAGAGTTAGGCAAGAGGAAGGAGAGTAGAGGGGGGTGTTGCAATCACCCCTGGGAGAGCAAATAATGAGGTCCGGAGGTGAGAAAGAGCATGACATACTCCCAGACGGTTTGGCCAGGACAACACAGAGTTGATGAACACCCGTCCACTCTAGTCTCTATTATCAACTTTAGAATGAAGCGCGGTGACTTAAACCAGTGTTCACTTTATTCCCTGCGTTTGTCTGAGTCCCCAAGAAACTATTGTTACATCACATTGCTGAAACTTTGGGAAACTAACAAGTGAAGCTGCCATGAACAGAAATCCAAAGTCTTGGGGTATTTTTCATTCCACTTGGACTCCAGAGCTAATCAAAAGTTAGGCAGAATGAATGATGAAGAAATGTGATGAAAACTTAAAAGAAATTATATTATTTTTGCCTTAAGGAAAAAAAGATGAAAAGTAATTTTATATTGGTCTTTTATATATGAAAGGCTTTTATATATAAGATGATCTGGTTTTCTTCATCTCCATAGAGAACAGAGGAAAAAGAAATGTGTTTAAACAGCAGTATTAAAATAAGTTATATCAAATAAGTTGGATATAAAACAGTTTCTTGACAATAAAGAGAATTAAGTTTTGGGGATGTTACAAAGGGAGACTTAAACAGTTTCCCTGAAGGCATTTCTAAATAAGCTAGATTTTTCTATATTGGAGATATTTTATCTGGAAGCAGAATGGTGAACTATACGGTTTCTTCAAGTAGTTTGCAGTCCCATAAAGTCCATTCCAAAGCAAGCAAAAAAAAAAACAAAAACAAAAACAAAAAAAAAAACCCGATGGAAATAAATTGAAACAGTAGTGCCATCTAGTGGAACGCTCAGTAATAACATTCAATATTCCAATCCATGATTGAATAAATTCCTATACACTTTAAATATTAAAACCAATTAATATATTTTAAACCTATATCCAAACCTATTTCACGATTATATGTTCCAGTTCATGAATCAGCTACATGCACTTAAGAGAAAAACAAGCCCAACATTACAAGGCCAATTTCTCACTAAATTCTCCAGAGGAAACTGGTAGATTTTAACTACTTCAGGAGTCAGAGTTTAAAGGCTACACCCAATAGAGCTGGAATGCTTTAATTAAATTTTTAAAAGCCACACTCCTAATGCATGTCTTGCATATCCCAGATTTGAAGCGAAGTACGTCTCTGTAACTGAGATAAAGGGTGGTTGCTGATGAGTAGTCATTGGAAAGCAAAAATGACTGATTGGTCACTTTTGGCAGCCACCCCACTAGTCCTGCAGTCCCCAACCTTTTTGGCATCAGGGACCCCTATGAGAATCTAATGCCTGATGGTCTGAGATAGAACTGAGGTGGTGATGCTAGCGCTGGGGAGCAGCTGCACAGATAAAGCTTTGCTTACTTGTCACTCACCTTCAGCTGTGCGACTCGGTCCCTATCAGGCCATGAACCGAGGCCATGAACCAGGTACCAATTTGTGGCCTGAGGGTAGGAACCCACAAGTCCCTTTTAGGTGATCTCTCTCAGACAAGGTTTTCTGGGAATTATTCCATCGCCTTAGGTAGTCTTCCTCACTGTAGATCCCAAACTCCTGTTTTGTTGTTAGGAAAACGTTAAGTTCCCAAGCTGCTATAGACTGAATTGGTCACCACAGAGGGAGTGTTTTGAGGATTACTTCATCAGAGATTTTAAAGTCTGGTTAATAGACCCTGTTTCCCTTTTCCCTCCCAGACCCCTCCCTGCAACACTTGTCTTGCTATCAATCTGCTTCTGACACTTCAAGGCTCCCTTAAGTTTCTATTGTTTTCCTGCCAACCCTCCTGGACACAACTGCTTTCTCACTTACGGACAAATAAAGCTTCTAACATCTTATTATGGAACTCACAGAACTGAAATGGAGATATTTATGTGTCTCCCTCCCAGGGTAAACGTTCAGTAAATATTGCATGAATTGAATTGAATTAAATGATGCAAATTTCAGACATGCTTGAGATTAGTAGTCTATGTTCCTCAAATCATCCAATAATTGATTATTCTTCCTATTCAAAATCCTGACAATGAAATTATTAATACAAAATGAAGTAGTTTCCCAGTTTGAGTTTCAGATTGCATATGCATGTTTATCTAATAATTAAAATTTCCCTAAATCAAAGGGATAATACAACTCTGAGTTGAAGAGAATTTAGGTATCAGAGAACCAAATATGTGATGTCAATACAGAAGTTACAGTCACAGTAAGTCATTTTTCAATTTTTATTCGCCCAATACAAAGGAAGCTCATTTCCTAGTCTAGAGAATTCTGTCAAGGGAAAATGGTTTATTATTTTTTATTGATACTGCTTCATTACTTTATCAAGCACCAGTGCTCCAAATATTGAGAATCCCTCCACCCACTCACCAAGTCATCCTGCGGATCAATACAATACAATGCTAAGAACAGACATAATCTCAGAAATCCCTTATTCTACTGTTAGTCCTTTCTTTCTCCACATTGTTTTTCAAAGCAAAGACTTATTGTCTACTGCACACCTTTCATGTCCCTAAATATCCTAAATAGATTTAAATTCAGTCAAATTCGCTGTATTTTGCTTTTGTCACACATAAACATCTGGAATCATGACAGACAGACTTGTTTGTTGAGTGAATAAATAAGAGTGGTGGAGCCAAAACTCAGATCTAAAAGTTTCCACCTTAAATCCAGGGCTTTTCTCAATATATCACAGCTAGTAAGAATGACACATTGTGGTAGAGGACTAAATACATCAGTTGACAGATTTCCTATTTGTAATCTGGCACAGTGCAAAAAAAAAAAAAAGATGAAATGGTGATAAAATGGGTAAGTCAAGATGGATATTAAAAGACTATACTACATAAGCCTACGCTGACACTCAAAATGTTTACTACATGTACTACAAAATATTTAAATGTTTAGTCCTAAAGTTAGCAAGAAGATAAAGTATCTTTTATTGGAATCCAAACACATTTGAGAATATTTTTAAGATATGTATTTTATGTAAACGTATTCATATCATATGCACCATAAGTGCCTAAATTCTTATTCAGGAGCTAACCCAATTTAAAAATGTGTTTCCTTATTGCCTAACTCTCCCTTGCTATCTATGAGAAGAAACAAAAGGGGTAGAATTTAAATGTCAGTGTCATCTTTTTTTTTACATTCATCAGCCAAAGGCTCCAGTGGGGAAAAAAATTGAAAACCGGTAACCAATAATGCAGTTTCATAAATGTTTCTAAAAATTATCTCCCTTGTCTCTGATTTTATTAAAAAGGATTACAAGTGAAACAATTTTAAGTGGCAATAACCCAACCCATGCAGATTTTGTAAAAGACTCTAACCAAGAGCTTTTTCTCTCCTATTACAAACAAAAGTAAAACCAGTAAGCCAAGGAGACTGTAGCAATGTATTTATTGGAAATGAACTAGACATTACATATATTGGATGAAGATGTAACAATGCGTGAAGCATAACTGATATAACATTTAAAAAATCACAAAAGAAAAAGGAAATTCATTTTCAAAAGAAATACTGTATCCAAGACACCCCAATCTCTGAACACCATAATACAACTCATAATGTTGACTTTGAAGATCCAGAATAAAATTTACTTTAAACTGAATAACTGACAAGTTTATTGTCCCAACTTGAAGATTCCTTGGCTACCACACACATCATGTAGTTTTCATCACCTGATGAAAACAAACACCAGGTGATATTCGTCATATCCCTCATAGGAAAAAATTCCTACAAATAGAAAAATTGAGGGGAAATCCAAGCAGCAATGAATCAGTTGGCAGCCCCAAGTGAATGGGGTACTTAGAATCAGCATTTTCTACAACCTAGAAATTACACTAATTTTACTAATAAGACTTTATTTTCTTTTAAGAAACTGCCAAGATTAGAGGGCATGCTGATTTGTAACGAGAGTGATTACATTTACATTGAGCATGGCTGTGCAGGAGGTTTTCAGATGCTCATCATCTGCTCACTAAAACTCTCCGAAGCCTTTAGAGCTTTACTCTTCTACTCTATAATACACTGTAGCTTGTGGATAACAAACTCCCTTTGAAGAAGAGTATCCCAGATAATCCATCTGTGATGACATAAGTACTGCAAAAAGCAGAACTGACAAATATTGGATTGAAAGGCAAAAATGCTGCACCAATGTTCAGAGGCACTATCATAGAATCATCTCAGAAATGGAGAAGTGAATGTGTACTTTGAAAATTACTTTCCTTCCGCACAGTATGTGAAAATGTCTCCTAATAAGTTGTCTGTGGCTGAGAAAGTTGGGAGTCAAAATGCAGAACTGTAGGTTTTCGAAGGTCTTGGTGCCACTTTTTGCCTCTCTTCTAATTGATTTCAACAGATTGTTTTAAACATTTCACAGTTCTCATTAATTTTCACATGTAAGGAGAAGATTATCATGAGCCTATTAGATTCTAACAACTGGCCAAAAAAAAAAAAAAAAGAATCTGAACACAGAATATCATCTTTAGAAAATCAATCATAATTATACTTCTTTGTCCTTCATTTAACATAAGGAGAACTAAAGTAAGAGCTCCCACATATTGGTGAGAAAATGGCAAATCCTTGTCATCAACTGTGGTACCAAGTAAAGAGGAGTCTGTTAAGTATACTGTAGGAGTAATTTAAATAAAATGGGGGAAAGCCGACCTAGACAATTTAGGTACTAAATTAAAGTTTTGAGACTTAATATACTTAGTTTGATTTATAATGCAGGTCGAATTAGCTAAAAAATTAGCAATGTACTGTTTCATCTGGAACTGGGTGGGCAGACTCAGCCACAACGTCTTGCTTTCTTCTTAGGCATGTCAAAAGTAATGCCTAACCAGACTCAAAGTGCATGTAGACACATCATGCTAGTTGGCACAAAGCAGGCAGGGGAGGAAGGCTCCCATTATCCTGAAAAAAAATCATAGGAGCCTGACTGGCGATCAGTCATTTTCCTGCTATATACAATATCAGTACATTTTAAGACAGATACACACAAATTTACACAAATATTTCCACCTCTCCACCATCGAGTGAAACATCCTATTCTTTGGAGAAAAAAATACATTCATTTTTTTCAAGTGTATTTCGATATACAAAGATGCGCTAGCTTTGTTTCACTACGAGGAAAAAAATGATTTCACAGGTGTCAGAGAAAAAATAATTTCACAGGTGTCCAAGAGGAATTTCACTTTCACTTCCCTTTGGCGTGGATTTCATGAAGTTTTGATTTAAAAACTGCTCTAAATATACATCTACCCCCTTTCATCCGCAAGCATGAACTGTTTGTGTCCACGTATGTATATATGTACACAGTGACCACCACCTCCAAAACCCAGCCTGTGATGGCTTAAGATTGGCAAACTCTAATGAGAGCCAGGCCCACCGGCTTGGACGAGGCCTCAGCACCAGACTCGGGCAGGTCCACGGGTGCCAGTGTCCAGGACCGGGGGCCAGTAGCATGCAGACTCTTCCTCCCTGGATCATTTTCAGAGCGTGGGCTGCTGAGACTGCCCCGTTTTGGTTATGGCTTGTTTCCCGTCTTGGCTTTGTTGTTAGGGTTGCTGTGCAGGTCTCTGAGTAGCGATTCACAATTGGCAAGAGCATCGGCAGGCAGGAGCTTTCGGATCTGCTCCACTGTCTTTTGATAAGCCATTTTCTCCTGTTCCAGGGTCCGGATTAAAGACTTCATTTTGGTCTCTCTGGTCAAAAGATTTTCCAGATTGGATTCCAAGGTCTGGATTTTAACATGAGCTATCTGTGTGGGGAAAAAACACAAAATCCTGTAAATCAAAACTCTGAAGACTCTGGTTCTACGTTCCAGCAGCAGCCAGACTGTACAGATACTAACCAAGCATACCATATGACTTAATAAAATAGTATGGGAAGCCAATACTCTGAAACCTTTCATGAAATGGAGATTTATAGGTTTCTCAAAAATATAACGATGGTACTAACAAAATACATCTCATTCCACCAAGTATCCCAAAAATGCAATATTAAGTCACGATGCCAAAGGGGTCAGGGTCCTCCATCCATTGGGGCTCCTCTGGAGTGAGTGGGGCCCGACATGAGGAAACAGGAGATTCCTGACACTGCCTAGAAGTGCTAAAAGAGGCTTTTTACTCTCTGACTGGAAATGGAGGGTTTTCTAAACACATACTTGGATCCTCTGTTTTTACAGGTGTCAGAGGTGCCCACATAACCTGGAAACCCAGATGTGATGACAACACTGAACTGTCAATAAAAATGTTTGTAACCATTAATAAAAATCATTATAAGGTAAAGCAGGTAAAAACCCACTTCTAGTAATGAAGTGCTCGATTAATCACCATTGAAATATTCATGTAATAACGAATATCCCAACTGTTTTTTCTTTTTGAAAATAGACACTGGTCTTTTTTTTTTTTTTTTATATAGGAAAAGGCATATTTTCTATGTTGGATGAATCAAAGGAAGTTAGTGTTCCTATTCTTGGGGAGCAATTACTCTAGAGCTCTCTTATTTCTAAGCTATTTCTCTCCTAGCTGGTCCAGAGGACCCACACAGAAGCCGTTTGTAGTGTTCTCTAGCTTGAAAACAGATGCAGGGTGAGGAAGTGAGGAATAAGCAGAAACCACGGAGCCATTAGGTACTTCAGCTCTAATTTGGAACTCATCTTCCTGCCCCGCCCCCAGAAGGTTTACCTTTTAAACTCCCCAAACATTCCTAAGCCCTACCCCTCATGGCTTGAATACTCAGCACACATTATACAACTTGCAGATGCAGAATACCAACTTCTGCTAAACTGCTTATTACATTTGTAAGTGTGTATTTATAAATAAATATATAGCATTTTATATTCCCTAGTAATTATAAACTTCTTGAGGGCAGGGATTATGTATTACATGTTTTTATTCAATTCTCTCAAACATATCTCCTTTCCATCTATGTGAGTTTAACAACAGACAATCTTCATCATCCCTAATCAGATTTATGCAAATGATTTCTTGCTGGCCTCCCTACCTTCTCTCCTCACTCTAATCTGTTCTCAGTGAAGTTTCAAAATTGGGCTTTCTTTCTAAAGCATGGCTCAGAACTTGGAGAGATTTCTCCTCTCAACAGAATTAAAGCCATGCTCTTCTGCTTCACACTGAAGGTTATTTACAATTATGCCTCCATCGTATTTATCCCATCTCTCCCCGACATAAATGTTAAATGGACACCAAACTTACTCTGCTCCTCTGCCACTTCCACCGTATTTACAGCACCCCCCACCTCATTCACTTCTCCCACCATGCCCCAGGTCCCCCAGGCCGGTCCTAATGTCCTATATGCAATCCCTCCTCCCTTGAATTTAACCAAATATTTGCAACACCCAATAGGCTTTTAACCAGGTTGATTTGAACTGCCATGTGGTTACATCTTTGTCTCTTAACCTGTAGTTTTTCTAGGAGGTCCATGTTCTGTCTTTTGAGTTGATTATTAGCCCTCTCCAGCTTCTCCACAGGTTCGCTGTCCTCAAAGGCATACGAAGATTCGTGAAGCTCGTCCTGCAGCACGTGATATTCCACCTCATAAGCATGTAACTGTTTAGAAATATCCATCTCAAAAACCTGCCGTGAAAAACACCGTGGGTTAGTCTGACCTTCAGTACTTATGCCAAGATACAGTCTGCATATCTGATGTATTTCATAGATTTCCAAATATTTATTAACTAGGAATGGTATGACACTGAAAAGAAGACTAAACAGAGTGACTGTTAATATAAGGACAAATAACTATTTCTACACAACTGAAACAGTCTCATAATAAGGCCAAGAAACTAGAAAAAGTTCACGTTCAAAGATATTTGGTAACCCAAATATACACAATCTAGTAACTATCTCCCAAAATGTAGCAAACCAGATAAACAGCATCAGTCATTGAGTAACTCTTATCTATGTTAGAGCTCATCTTTGCTGATTAGTAAGCCAAACTGCATAGGCTATTTCTATAATACCGAGACCCAAAGCTTTTCTAATGATTTGTAAATGGGGCAACAAGGTCTTCCACTAAATATTTTCATCCATTTGCTAATACACGTGAGCCACTTAGAAGTCCCTTACATATTCTGTCCCACAGAGATTCTACACAATTGCACATCCTAAGCACTGTGCAGAGCTGTAGGGGTTAGCTGGGGTTGCCTCTGCCCTCCCATATCCCACCAAATAGGAAGACAGGTTGCCTAGCAGTTAAAAGACAGGTAAGCTCTCCTTGGTCTAAATTTGAAAGAGAAGGTAAGGCCATAGCTGCCATTTAAGCAATGGTGTCTATACTAACACTGCAAAAAGAAACCACAGAGAATCTGACTAACTTATCCTACTATCACTAGAGATACTCAAATCTTAGAATGTAAATGTGATTTCTAGTTATCCCTCTCAAACAAGCATCACTTTTTCCCTACTAGTGGGTATGAACACAATGAATGTCTACACAACAATTAAAAATGATGGCTTGGATCTATATCAGCATGAAAAATGTTCAAAACTACTTATCTTAAAAACTCAGGTTACACAATAGCATGTATAGTAAGTTTTCATTTACATAGAACTACACCTATATTTGTATGTGTATGTAAGCAAAGAGAGAGGTGTAAAAGGAAGTTTAAAAGGTTTTATACCTCAAGGTGTTGAGATTTGTAGTTACTTTTATTTTCTTCTTTGTGCTTTTCTGCATTATTTGCATTTTTACAGTGACCATAAATAAACCTCGTCAAAGTCTCCTTTGATATCAGCAATTCATTTTACAACTAATCAACTCTAATTGTTAGAAAAATCTCTATAACATTGAGTCCAAATCTACCTGCCTATAAATTCCATCTACTAAACCTAAGAATAATCTCCAAAACCAAGCAATTTCCTCATTAATTTTAGAAGAGAGGTGATCTGATTTCAAAACAGAGATCATCTCTCTCTAAAAGCACAATCTCTGACTGCTTTGCTAGTCTCAAAAGGTTTTCTGAAGAATTAATACATGAATAAGTAAATATGTACACAAAAGCTATGCTTTTCAGATTATAGGGCTTTTTACAAATAAAAGTTGTTCATAGATATTTGCAGAATAATCCTCTTGTGAATTAGATTCCACGTAATGGAAAAAAAATTGTACATGTAATAATAGAGTGAATTCATGGTATAGCATGGATTACAGTGTATGAAATTCTTCAACCTAATTGGTTACACTTGCTCCTATAAATGTAAAAAAGTAATAAGATCATTTTTGTTACTCTCATTTTGTAGAGGAGGATGTTAAGACTCAGTGAGGTTATAACTTGCCCTGTGTCACACAGGTAGTGGGGTAGCAGGGCACCAGAACAAGATCTCAAACTCTCTTTTTCTTGCTCTAAACTCTCTTTTTTCTGCCCAAGCGCCTCTACGAAAGTGACAAACTTTACCAATACTCATAAAGGATGAGAGCTTCATTTACAAATCCGGTCTTAAGCTTGCTCATGTCATCTGAACAACATCAATACATAACTACCACTTACCTGGTCCCTATGAAGAGCAGGGACTGGACACATGGTGCACTGATTACTCTTTATTCGCTTCTCGCCTTCATCTATTCTGCTGGACCCTGAGAGGCGGACCTTGGTTCCCTGCACTTCCCCTCATTTCCTTTCCTGCTGGCTTCTGGCTGGGGATGGCCAGTGGGTGGAGCCAGCAGGTCAGTAGAAACAGGCTGGGTGTGCGTTCCTTGCTCCTTCACTGCCTGGCTCATCAACAACCTCCAGAGATTCCGCCTCCATGGCCCTGCACTTGCTGGGCCTGGTAACACTATTATACCCTCCCTTGGCCCCTCAGAACCACGGTTACGAGCAGCTTCTCTCTGTTACTAGTTTTTGGGCATCTGGACATGCATGTTTGGTTCCGTTAACCCAGTCCACACTTCTGTAAATGTGTCTGCATTTGAATCACGGAAGGTAGACTGTTTCCTGAAAGGGACCCTGATTGATACAAGTCTCCTCATTTAAGCCTCGCAAAACCCTACACATCAGTACTGTCCCATTTTGGAGGTGAGAATACTAGAATTAGGACATTAGGCTGAGATGTGCAAGCCAAAAAAATAATAAAGAGCTAGATGATGCAAACCCAATACTGTCTAATTCCAAAGCCTATGCTCTGGCCGCATGTACTCCTTATATATTTTTAAACAGAATTAACAATATTACAAAGGTAAGTGGCTCTCTCTCTCTCTCTTTTTTTTTTTACTTATTAGGTATTTCTATCTTCAGTTCTATCTTCAGTTTTACCATTGGTTTAAATTTAAAGATTCTTTAAAAACTCATCATGTAGCATTGAATCACTTTTCCTATGCATAGTCACATAGACAATGTCACAATATAGAAATTTCACAACAGTCTCATTTGTAAATAAAATATATCTGATCCAAAAAAAAATCTGTCAAGCAAAACTACATCTTTACACTAAAACATTTAATATACAATCAGTAGAGGAAAGTGCTGTATAATCTTGTATCTTATTGTCATTTAAATCATACCTGAGTGATAATTTTTTCCATTTCAGTTGTATTCATATCAGGTAGCGAGCTTTTAAGAAATTCAACAATACTTTCAAAGTTTTCACATTCCATTATAAGTGCCTCTTGGCTGCTCAGTAGGCTAAGTGCAACCTTAAATATAACTTCAGTTCCTTGAAGAAAAATTATATCTAAAAAAAAGATACAATTTTCATAATCAAAATTATGCATCCACTATTGCAAATAGCATGTTCTTTGTGGTAATAGTTTTTGTGTGTTTTTGCTGTGGTGGTTGTTTTTAATTACTACAGTGGAACAACTGAATATTTCGCAAAAGAAAACTAGGTGGTCAAAATCATCTAGATTAATATACACATATGTGTGTGTATGTATAAAAATAAAATATATATATGAAAATAAAATAAACAAATAAACATGTTTGCACTTCTTATTTAGGAATATCATATAAAGTCAGGGTAAAAGGATAAATTAAATATCTCTTTGTCTATGTGTTTATAATTTTTAGTGGCAAATTTAATGGAGACTAAGTAAACCTCAAAGACACTTACTCAACTGGTACTTAAATTCTTCTTCAGGGGCAAGGGAGAATACAAAAACACATCATCCTAACCAGTTAGTACTAGCTAAACTATATTACCATAATAAAAAAGTAAATGAACAAGTTACTATGCAATTAAACTCATACCAGAGCAAGAAATTAAAAAAAAAAAACTTTAAAAGAAAAATAAAAACCAATATGTAATCTAAATCAGAAGTGAGAGAGAAAAAGAAAAGCTACCCAGCTTCAGAGGGTATCCTATTCCACTTCCTAACAAATACAAACACGCACTAGTTTTGCAAAGAATCCACTACACTTTTGTATGAAAGTTTCTCTCAATCTCTGCCATTCTGTAATCAATAATAAACAACAGGGAGTCTTTAAAAAGAGGGAAATGGGAAACAGTTACTTCAAACATGGTCATTTTTCTTTCCTTTCATGCATCTTTCTCTTTTCTGAGAGTCTCTATTCTTTACCAAATTCAAAGAAAAGGATTGAGCAGTTATTGTAGCACTGACAGCATCAATCATATTCTCAAAGCAAAAAATGAATCACTGGGGATATTTGTTTCTTGAACTCTGAAATCGAGCTTCCAAGTGTAAGTCAAAGAGAGATGCCCTGAAACATCATAACAGCATTTTGATTTGATATACTGTTCTCTAAGAAAAGGCGGAAAAATATATATGGATTTATAGAAGACCTATTAGTAGGAACCCAAGCTCCAGAGAAAACCTCACTGGAGAAAAACAGTCATGTATGTTCAATAAGAGAAATTTGGTGAACACTGATTCCGTGAATCTTGACTTTACTCTTTTACTGTTCTTTGTCTTTATATTGTATTACTGCTAATGTGGTGTTTAACTTTCTCAACAACAGTTCACAATAAGAAAGATACTGTATTTTGTCATCTGGTATATGGAGACATATTACACATATACATACCTTCAAAAGTGAAGTTTCTCCAGACAACAGTTTTCCTTATTACTATCTGATATTTTCACTGTATTCTATTTATGTAATTTATTTCTAATACTATTTAACTACAATTGGGCCAACAGTCATAATTTGACAAAAAGCTCCAATTTAATAAGAGCACAGTTATAAATACTGACAACCTGTGCTGTGGATGCCAGGTAGATGAGCAGAACCCGGAAACTGGGAGCCCATTCCGAGGTCATCAGCATCCTGCACATCATTAAAACAAACCTCTAGGAAAAAGATTTTTTTTAAGTTTTTGCTTTTTAAGTAACGAACTCAGACAAACCCAACTAAAGACTTGGGAATAGATTTAAGGGCCCCCAAAGGAAGCACCAGGCTCTCTTTTTAATGCCCGGTACCTAGCGCTGTGATGGAGGTAGGCAGGAATGCAATAACTTGCCCGGGCCGTAGTGCCTGTGCTTGGTGCTTTTCCCTGAGCACCTCAGACTTAGAGATTGGAACCACCACTGCACTGGCATGAAAGGAGAGTCACTTAAGCAATGAATTTTGGCTACCCTGTTAACAACAAAAAGTCAGATTAAAAAATGCCTTTGGAAATAACATTGATGTAGGCACTACCATTGACCCAGTCAGAGAACATGTCTCTGTGTTTTGAAACCAGGATGAAGAGGACCGTGGGGAGGAAAATACCAGAGGCAGAAAAGATATGTATGAAAAGTTCTTATTTTGGATAAAAAAAAAGTATACCCTGATTTTTAAATATAAATGAAAATAAGCGCTCCATTATAGCTTACTCAAATACAAGAGATCAATTCTTCTTTCCCTCACAATTTCAATTTTATCTAAGACCAAATGGTTTCAAATTACTCTCACAATAGAGCCCAGCACATTTTTAAATTCCACTAGCAATTTGCTATTCTGAGTAACACATGATAAAACAATCAGCTAGAATTATACTTCTCAGAAGGAATGACGCTGTTCTATTTGATCATAGGCATCTCTTACCAAAAACTCTGGCTACAAATCCTAATGGAAATTGAGAGGCAAACAATGTGAGGAACCAGGGGGCAGCATAAAGACTGGGGCTGATTTCATTTTCTTCAAGATGATTGTAGAGATCTCTGTGATAGTCATGAAGGAGTCTAGAGAGCTGGTACATCTGAATCTAAGGTTAATTTGGAGAAGAAAAATAAAATATTACTCATTTATCTGAGGATACATACAATATACTAATTTTAATTTTATTACTCTAATATTTAATAACAAATGCACTTATATTCAGTAAGTAAAAGCAGTGGGTTTTTTTATTATTATGTTAAAGTTGATATTAAAGTCCATGTTCATTTAACTGAGTTCATAAAAGCAAGTCACCAAAAGCTCGTCCAAGACCACTGAACAAGTTTTGCTGTCACGTGTGTTTTGGTTTCACATATACATGGAAATGGGCATTTTTCCTCACGTAGGAAGGTTTTTGGCATTTAATCAGAACTGTCCTGGTTCAGGACTCTCATGGAACATCCATTCTAATTTCAGACCAAGTCCAGAAAAGCCTCCATTCTCAAGAACCTACCACATTTGGTTCAGAAGCAAAGCCTGACACTGTTTGCTGGACTCAGCATCTGATTTTTGATGAAACTCTGGCCACCAGGCAATCTGCAATGCTAAGTCACTGGCTGGCTTAGAATGTCTGGAGCCAGAAGCTCGAAATGTGATTTCTAACATCCAAGGTATTCCAACAGCATATTTTTCATGACAAAGGGGATTAAAGCAAAAAGTTTACTCTGCATGTTTCTAGTATTAAAAGGAGAAATTATTTTATGTGGCTACTGCGTTGATTACTGGTATTTCAAAAAAATTATATAGCAACCTCTGAACTCATGTCTGTGGTAGCTAAAAATTAAGCAGTAGCAAATAATAAACAAATGTGTGAATTGTGCTTTAATTTATATTTTTATCCACACAGTAAACAGAATGAGCAGTGGTTCCTTGATCAGTTATATCAGCTTAACATTATGGTGTGAAATATATACAATACTTCATAAAATTGAACAGAGCTTTTTTCACTAAATGATATCATCAAAATAGCACCCTTAGTTAGCTCTATAAAAATAGACTAAAATATTCAGCTATACTGTGAATTCAGCAACTGTTGTTTCCTAGAGCACAAAACTAAAAATCAAAGTACTATATGTAAAGAGAAAATTATTTGTTTAAAGTTTATCTATAACACATATCTGTGGAAACTAAGGTTCCATACAAACTATAAAAGAGTTAAAGAACCACAGGAAGTCATAGCTACAAAATAAGAAGCTTAGCTACAGTCAAACATAAGAGTTTAAAAAATGAGATTATTATCTTAATAAGTCATATTGAAAAAATCATATATTTCCTTTAGAACATTTACAATTTAGAAACCAGACATAATGAACTATGTCAATAGAAGAATTAGTATTTTGGTAGCACGAAAATCAGAGAAGTCTAATTGGCAGAATAAAAAGAAAGCAGAGCATCAAAAACGTCCTGTTTCTGTCAGGTTATGATTGTAACACAGAAGCAATACTTCAATGGTTAATTTTTTTAAAAGAACCTTATTTGTTTCCCTTACATTCTAAACTAAGGGTGAACATTTATTCCATTAAATTTCTTTTGAAAAAGATAACTAAAAACACGATTCAGTCTTTCTTCAAAAGAAACTTTAATAATAAAATGCGATTTTTTAAGAATAAATAATTCTTCCATTCTATCTTATAGATGACATGGCAAATCTTCAGATGAAGAGCTAGAATTAGCAGAAGGAAGATGCAGAGAGAGATGAGAAGAGTAGGAGAGAGAAGGTAGAAAATGGTGGAGACTGAAGACTTCATATAAAAAGATATAATGCTTTTATACTTAACCAGAAAACAGCAGACACAAAACATGATGAGACATAGAAGAGACCTCAACTCCCTCCTTTCACAGACAAGGTAACTAAGACAGAGAGCTTGCAGTGCCCAAGCTCAGACCATGCAGGTAATCAGACATCCTATCAAGGGATCCCAGTCCTCTGCTGGAAAAAAAAACCCGTTTCTGCTCTAGAAAGTAGAAAAGTGTTGTATCTCACTTTATAGAGTAAAAAGATCTACTCTCCTGAAATAAGGTCCCCCATCTTGTGGCCCTTTACTATCAGAGATTTTTAAACATCTTCATTTTCACAAGTATAGATAAAACATTTCTTGGTAATCGCAACCCATATTATATTAATGTTTAAATCAAATTTATATGAATTTTTATAATATCAAATTGATGAGATTTTTAAATTGAAAAATCACTGCATTTTTAAAGTGATAGCTGTACCTATCTTTCTACTTATGGATCAAAATCAATTACTCACAGGAACTCTCCATTCTCTGAAATTCTAATGATAGCTACCAAACTGGTATTTCTGGAAATCTGGGCTATTTAATTCCTTACAAGGGCACCAATGCTTACTATCCGATTTACCAAATACAGGTAAACTGTCTAGAAAAAAGTGAAAACTAAAACTTTTCATTGTTATTATTATTTCATTTGTGGAATGTTTACAGCCTATGAATAGTCATCAAATCGCTGTATCTGATTTATGAATCCTGGGGAACACCCTTCATCTGAACTCACACCCCAAAATTCAACATTGAGAGCCAAGCCGCATCTCCCTAGCCAATTTTTACCTTGAAGAGTAAAGAAAAACAGACTATTCTCTCTCACTCATCCTCTCAAGAAAATACTATTTACTAAAAAATTCATCAAGAGAAAACACAATCCTTTTTTGTTTGTGGATTGGTAACTAAAATATTAAATGACAAAACTGAACACTGGGAACCAGGGAAAATATATTTTAAAAATATTTTAAAATATTTTACTTCTATCTAAAACATTAAATTGCATGGTAGGGACATCATCATATCTGCGGATAAAATTTGAACTTCTTGTTAGAAACCCAAATGCTAAGAAAAGCGAACGAAAGAGGAGAAATGTGTAAGCATTTCTTAGAGGTTTAGCAAAATCGCAAATCCCTCCCTAAAACTATGGACTGAAACGTGGCTCTACATTTCTGCAAGTTCCAAGACAACTGGGTTCAAATGTCCTCAAATCTGCTGTAATTCAGAAGAGGGCTCCTATCATAATGCAATATACATAGGACGGATTATTGAGCTCTACACTTGAAACCTATTTTGATTTTATTAATCAATATCACCCCAATAATTTTAATTAAAAAAATAAATTGAGAAGAGGGCTGCAGCTGAGACTTCTAGGAACAGCTTCCCACTTCACATGGCCCTGGCAGAGGTCTACGGACTCACCTGCAGTGACATCATGTCAGGTCGGTACTGCTTGCGGAAGCCCAGGTCATACATGAGAAACTTCAGCATTTCAAAGGCTTGCTCTTCGCTCATGTGCAGAAGCAGGACTCCAGCCACAAAGCTGATCCCCTGACAGTAACCCACTTCTTTGTCCAGCAATGAGTAGGCTTTCAAGAGGTTAAAGAGTGACAGCTGGCCTGCCCCAAGCTGTGCCGAAAAATACGGGTGAGTAGGAAATGTCCTTCCTGCAGAGGAAAAGAAAAGAAGTATTTCTGAGATGTCGTGATGCTTTGCAGACTGTTGTGACAGTGCAATGCGGTGATTTCCTGGAATAAACTCTTTTCCAAACTAGTGAGAACTGCTCGGAGTACCCATGTAACTAAGACTCCCTCTCATTAGCAAGTCCCAAGTCCTACATGACAGCAGAACACCACCCTATCTCCACATACGTGATAGGAAAGCAAACATTTTATGCTAAAAAGTAGTTCTTTCTAGGAAAAATAAAAGGTCCATGAACAAATCCAAGGCCTATTCATAAAAAAAATTCCAAGAGAATTATTTTAAAAATTTACAAATCAAGGAAGATTCTAAGTTCACATAAAGACCACCCTACAACAGAAACCAGAATTCTATGAGGTATGATATCATTTAGAAAAAACCTTAGTAGCCTATAAGCAAATTTATTCCTGCTTCTCTTGTAACAGGACATTGGAGGGACTTCTGGGTTGTTTTATTTTACATTCAGTCTATCATTCAGGAAATACTTCTTTTCCAAATGTTCTTTGCTCTCTGTTTCTTAAACCACCTCCACAAGACATCTAGACCTCTTCTTTTCTCAGTATATTCAAAAAGGACAAGGCAACTAAAGGTCAAGCTGATTTCAATAAAATTCCCCTTAAAATTCACCTCATTGTTTAATATTACCATAGAGACACTTGAGCAAGCAACCATGATCAGTCCTGAATACTGTACTAAACCATGAAACAAACCCATCTCCACCACTGAAGCTGTGTATACTGGCCAGGGACTTTCCTTGAGCTGTGCAAATGAAGGGGGATGTCAGCTTCCCTGTGAAATGACTACTCGTGTCAGTTAAGCTTGTAAGAATGCCAGTCTTTTCAATGTTTTCTACCACATATGCTTAAAAGCGATTTTCGCCCCCACCCTCCAACCAGGAACTGATAAAATTAATTCTGCAGAGCAAGTAAGGGGAAGACACGAGAAAATAACAAGAACTCACTGAGGAAACACAGATGGTGACAAGTAGAGTCAAATAAGCAATTTTTAAAATCATAATTTTACTTTCTCAGTTAAAATTGTTGCTAAAGAGAACTATAAATAAGTTGTATAAATAAGTCCCTGTAATCAGATCTCATCATCGCTTGCTCTTTATTAGGACATCTTGACTAGCCCAAATGTACCATCCCAATTTCTAGTCTCATCATCAATTTCCAGTCACAGATCTGTGGAGCTACACAGGAATTGCCTATTTCAATGTCCTCATTAAAGAGAGAGGACTGAGAGACTCAGAAGCAAAGAAATTTGCCTAAAACCATAGTTCAGTGGTAAAATTAGGGCAAGAACTGAAGTTTCGTCTTTTCTATAAAATTCTCTTCTTTAATTCTATTAGACACAAAAATATTAACTGAGTTGAAGTTTTTCCCAACAAAAATTGTTTGTCATCTAAAAGGGACAGAGATCAAAACCAGGTTTTGACCAGTGATTTTCACATGCCCTAACATAAAATACAAAAATGACTCTAAATATAAGGTAAGCTCTTGTTTTCATAAATGGATTAATGTAACATATCTGTCCACTTTAAATATATCAATTTTTAGGGATATAGATGAAATAGTCAAATGTCAGTGTATAATATTTAATCCAATAATTTAGACATTTTAAAATAATAAAATATGTATTATGTTAATTTAAAAAACTAGAGACAACCTAATCTTTAAATCATACAATTTTTACTTTCTTAAGTTATCTGAAATCCAACCTTTACAGAGGTAGCTTTATAATGCCGCCTCTGGAAATTCTCCCTCAGGTCACTAATCACCCATTCACACTGGGACTGCTCATTTTTCTTTTCCTATAGAGATGTAGTCTTGACTTCCATAACATAACCACTTATTGTGTTGCTTTTTAAAGTCATATTCGAAGGCTCATTTCCAGCAATATGTTCTGCAATACTTAGTAGACTTCAGTTACATTTTTTAGCACCCCTTGTTTGTCCACCACAAACAAGTCAGTTATTCAAAACATAGGAACTGAGTGTACCTGATAATAATACCTTTAAAATGATATAATGTATAAGATAACTTCCTTTTCGAAGGGCAAATTTGGTGATGAAAACTTCATTTTTACTCAGGCATTTATGGTATCTTCAATCAGACAGACATAAAGCCGACTTCCCCTTAAAAAAGGATAAAGTCAGCAACTCTGCATAGGCTAACAGTTCTTCTTTATCAACACCAAAAACCAAAAAAATAAAAATACTCAAGAAAAGGAGTCCATTATTTCTTTTTGTACGTTATAACCAATATGACGAACATACCTAAATCCACAAGAATAGCATGCTGCTGGGCAGTAAGCTGCTTTAAAAGTTCTTTATAGGACGTCGCAGGGGGTTGTTGTTTATTAGGCAATCTGTGCCTCAGGCGATACTGTAAAGCTAGAAACTGCCAAATTTCTCCTCTCCGACTTTTTGGAACACCTACAATCAAAGATAAAAAGCAAAGTCTTGAACTCTGGAATGAAGCTGTTGAACTTCGTAGTGCTTGAAGATAGGTAGCTGTACCATCCCACAGGCCACCATATGATCGTGCAGGACACTGTACTGACAGAAGCACCTTCTGACAAGTTTCATCCTGTAGCTGCTGCAGTCTTACAAAAGAAAACCATCAAATAACAATGATGATAACGGCAATATTAACAACAACATCAGCCAAGATGTGTGAGTGTCTAACACAACATTCGTCGAGGTGCCTCTCTATGGAGTATGGTACGGGTGCTCAGCACCACCCGATCAAAGAGGTAATTACTAATCCCCACTTTACAGATGGTGAAGCTGAGGCAAAAAAAAAAAATACTAAGTAACTTGCCCAAGTCCACACACCTAGAAAGTGGCAGTTTAAAATGAGAACTCCAGAAGTCTGGTGTCAGAGGCCAAATTCTCAAATCCTGGAACATATTACTGCCTATTTTCACCTTTTGTTTTGTTTGAAGCTAGTCACAAATGCCAATCTCCATATTGTAACTTCTAAATATTTGTCATCAACAAATAACTTTGTAAGAGAGAATTAAATTGCATTTTTATATGGTCATAAAGAATAGAATAATAAAAATGATAAAATACAACATGAATGCATAACTGGAGTGCTTCAGAACATCCTTCAGTCTTTCAGAAGAAAACAACTAGCATATATAATGAAAGATTAATTCCATTATGCTTGAAAACCAAAGGGTATCACAAGCAATTCAAAATATGCTAAAACTATGTTTTGAATACCAAAAGATATGAAGTAAGCACTGGGAAGGACAGAATTCAATTCTGTATAGAGCAGGTAATTTTATTTCACTAAATTTTTCAATTCAGACAGATTGGATCTGGAAGAAGTTCCTGAGCTCCAGTTGGTCAAAGGAAGGTTTAATCTTTTTGGATTGTGAAGCCACAGTTTGCATGAGCTAAAAGTATTATCATCCAAAAGGTTCCACTCGGGCTGATCTGATGCGATTTATAAAACCTTCCACAATATATCTCCAAACTATACATTAAGTATAGAAAGCCTATGGTTATTTTCACATCTCCAGTTTCTTACTGTTGCCTTATGGAATTCTAAGATCCCTCACCTGAATCCTAAGTGTATTTCTATTTGTCTTTTATGGATGAGCCTGAACGCCATTCTTCTCCCGAATCTTTCCCTAACATCTCTAGAAGTAATCACTCACTCTTCACTTACTATTTGACTCAGATCTAACACTGCTATATGAGATTAGTTAGCTCTATACTGTGTGTTTGCCTATTTCCCTCATTTCGATGGTAAACTCCTTTAGAAAAGTGAGAACATTTTCATCTCTGTATAATGAAACCCAAGAATATACCTTGTTACTGAAATATGTGATGAATGAATGAGTGATCTCATGTAAAATGTCATTTTTAGAGGATGATTTTCATTAGCCCATTAAATGAATCACTGATAACAGGAGTGGGCTTTTTGATTAAACATCCAATAATAATTGTATAAAGAGGGAATTCAGTTCAACAAATATTTATTGAGCATTTAATATGTAACAGTATAGAGCATGGCACTGAGGATGCCTCATCAGTGAGAGATGAATAAATCCATTCTCAGGAAAACTAATCTCATTCATTCATTTATCCATTCATTTATTCAGTCGATAAATACCTTATGCAAGATGCTGTCTTAGATGCTAAGTGTGTAGTAGTGGGGGTGAGTAAAACATTAAACAAATACATACATAAATTCAAAATTAAAAATTATAAGCACAATTAAAGGGAAAGAATCATGAGAAAGAATCATAAAGCAAAATGAATTCCTTTTGGTCGGAGATCGGGGAGGGCATACTATTTCTGAGGAAATGCTTATTTGAATTGAGAGCTGAAGGATAATAGGATTCTCTAGGCTGAGAGTGTGGGCTACAGTCACTACAGGAGGAGGAATGTGTGAACACTCAGACAGTAGCAGAGTAAAGGGGAGAGAAGGGAGGAGTAAGAAAAAGGGGATGAAAAGAAAAAAAGACGGAAATGGGGAGCAGGTAGTGAAAAGGGAAAAGGAGGGTAGTGAGGACTGCAGCATTTCACAGGAGAAATGACCTGGGATACATGGGGACCCAGAGTAGGTCAGTCTCTCCGGAGCACCTGATACCAGGTGGAGAGAAGCAGAAGGTGAGGTCCAAGAGATGAAGGAGGAGGGACTGTGGAGGGCCCTGGGCATAGAGCTCAAAAGTTTAAAGTGTACCCTCTAAGAAATGGAAAGACGAGCACCCTTAAAACCACATTAAAAGTCATACCAAAGAATGGTGTAATCTACACTTAACCACTATTTTGTTTCCCAAATAATGCATGTATTGAAAATCTTTAGGATTTCCATATCTTCAAGGGAAAACACCAGCATATTAGGCTTGTAAATGTAGCATCTTACAAAATTAATATCAATTTAAACTTGCCTATGCAACAGTTTTATTCATCATAAGGTTTTAAAACAAAATTCATTATCAGGTTTCTCTGGATATTTTTGGATTTTTATTTTACACCCAGTTTATGCAGGCCATAAAGATTCTCATTTTAATATGTTTATTCTGGGTCACAGAAATAAACGCAAAGAATTCATGTTAGTTTTCATTTTAAACTTTAGATGTTTAGTCACTTTATGTGACAGCGCAGCAATGTAACATAATGGCTAAATAAAATGAGTTTTCTGAAATAATTGAAACAATAAATAGATGGAAGGGAAACTAACTAATAAGAATATAATTCTCTATAAACAAACACATGCATGTTGGTTAATATACATGTGTCTGTATGTATATAAATATTTCTGACCAAATGACAGATATGAGTCAAATTTGATGTTTATTTTTTTGGAGTCTAATCATTTTTATGATCAAAGATCTGTACTAAAGCATAGGCTCCTTGCTTGGTAAACAACACAGGGCTAAGAGTAGCTGCAGGAGGCTGGAACCGCTACTGAAAAGGTATCTGCTATCTCCTCAGGGACAGTCCCTCTATTGCACCATCTCTTACCAGTTGAGTCACCGACTGCTGGCAGAAACAAATTACTTTCCTCTTTTTTTTTTTTTTTTAGTAAGCAAAGCACAAAGACAGAAGTATGCCTGAGCTTCATGAATCAAAAAACTTCTGAAGCTTTTCTAAATAAAAAAGACCAAGATGATCTAGAATACCTTCTTTAAGAGAAGTATGAATATCTTCCATATCACATCTGATTTTAGCTCTGTAGTTTAACAACTTCTTATCCCAGGATATCAAAACCTCCTTCTGACATACACCAACTTCTTCATAGTCCAATTTAACTTTTCTGGACTGGAGTTCATCTCTGCTTGCTGAGAAAAAACAAGAGCATTCATGTAAGACCAATGGGTTATTTAGAACATGGTGTTTTTAACATTTTACTATATTTGCAAAACTATACCAAGTGACTTTCAGGAATCAACAACTAACATTTTCTCAAAAAGAAAATTCTTTAAAATTGAGAATATATGAAAAGTTCTCCAACTTTGAGTCATTTGTGTAAGAAAGCATCAGAAATAACTTCCTAAGCTGGTTTTATTCTGTATCTTAGAGATGGTAACTCCGCTAAGCATAAAAAAAACAAACCATGTTTCCTATGCTATAAATTTCAATTTTTTGACAAATGTGATAGCTTCAGAAGTGACACTTTAATCATTTTAAACACTATTAAAATTTTAATATTTTATATTTGACATATTTGAGAAGCCAATGCTTCATGCTAACCTTGATTACAAAAATACTTGACCATGAAAACCTGATATGTATTTTTATATGCAGTTATCAACAATGCCTTTAACAACACTGAGTTATTTGCTCCTGTGTTCATTTTTAATAATCTTAAAGAGAAAAATTCATGCTACTGAAGTTAACACTACTTCCATTTTTTTAAAATAGTACAGAATTCTACTTCATTTGATGGTCTAAACTATAAGTCCAGAGCTCGTTAAAAGAAAATCCCATAAAAGCAACCACTAACTTGACTTGGTCTTTCTCTTGAATAATTGATTTCAGAAGGGAAAAAGAAAAATCATATAAGCAAATTTTTTTTCTTTCATTCATATCCCATTGAACAGGAGTTTCTCAGAGTAATCTGTATTCATTCGAGCCCACAGTGTTCATTCATCTTACCTTCTGTAACACAAATCTTTGTCATGCATCCAAAGTCCTCGATAGCACAAAAACAATAGCAGAAGATTACTCCTTACTTAGTGTGTCTGAAAACTTTTCAAACGAATTTAAATATCTTATAAGACTGCTAGTCAAGTAGGGCAGTAAAAATTTCAGACATAATCAAAAAATTAATCTCACTGGAAAAATATTTTTCCTGGATACCACTAGATGGCTTTCTAACACAGTTTAGCTTTGCTTCTCAGTATTTGCTGTATATTTCTCTATGATAATCAAATAATTTTTAAAGGAGTAGGTTCAAAGCTAATAATAAATATAATCTTATATATAACTTTACTAATGATTTTTTTCACAATGGACAAAGCATACTATTTCCTCAGATTTTCCTCTTCTCAGACCTTCTCTAGGCCATTATTTATTCAACTGAAGTGTCCTATGATAGATGATGGGATAAAGAAGCCATGGCACATATATACAATGGAATATTACTCAGCCATAAGAAGAGATAAAATACAGCCGTTTGCGACAACATGGATGGACCTCGAGATAATCATGCTAAGCAAAATAAGTCAGACAGAAAAAGTTGAAAATTACATATCACTTATATGTGGGATATAAATCTAAAAGCAACAAATGAACAGGACAAACAGAGACTCATGGATATGGACAATAGACTAGTGGTCACCAGAGGGTAGGGGATGGGGGCAGGGAAGGTAGACGGGGTAAAGGGGAGTCAAATATGTGGTGACAGAAAGAAATCTAACTATGGGAGGTGAACACATAATGGAAACATATATATATATATATATATATATATAGATATATATATATATATATAGATATAGATATATATAGATATATATAGATATAGATATATATATATTTCAGCTGTACACTTTAACAGTAAGGCACATATATATGAAACACTGGATTTCTTTAACCAATGTCACCATAAAAAAATTAATTAATTTTTAAAAATTCAATAAAATAATAAGCACCTACTATGTGCCAGCTGCAGGCCCTGAGGATAAACTGCTGAGCAAGAGCTCTTAATATCAGCCTTCAACTGGTTAACTAGGCAAGAATAAGTGACCATCAAGCAATGATAATCCGTTGGCTAGAATGTTAATGGGCTAAATTATTTTTTATCTTTGTTACCTAAGTACAAAATAGATATAGAACTGATAAAGGTTTCTGATCATATATTCTAAATGTCACCTCCTTTCTTACCCTGTCAATTTACACAGTATAACTGACCTCTGAATACACGCAGTCATTTGTGTTTAAAACGTTCCACTTCCTCATATTAACACACATAGTTGAGAAATGCTGCGGTGTACTAGGAAAAGCCCAAGAGCCACGATAAGTAAACCTGAATCTAGTACTCATTCTGCCAGTACGTCACTGGCAGAATTTCACCTTACATTAATTCCTTATTCTCCCCCAACCAGTCACTAACTCAGGTGCAGAATGAAGAATAGTGCTTAATAATCTCTAAGGCCATTTCCAATTCAAATAGTCTATGGTTCCAAAACTATCCCTCAAAATTTCATATAAGATTCTATTTGTACATACTCTCAAATGTTAATGAAGTATAATTTCATACTTTCAATGTTTTAAAGAAATGATAGCTACCCTCTTTTCAGCCTCTTTTGCTGTTTATGATTTAGTTCAAGATATAACCAACTGCTTAACAATATAGATTCAATTCCCTTAGAAAATCTATGGAAGTTCAGGTGGGCAGACCACTTAATTATACTGAACTTTGAAAGCTATGTCAATAGCAATGAATAGCATTTTTATTCTAAAAAAAAAGAGAAGAAGATTTATTTTCTAAGAATATTTAAAATCTTAATATTTTTCATTCTAAGAAAATAATAAAGAAAATAAATTGTGTCCTTGTAAACAAAATATATATCATTAAAATTAAAAACTGAATTGAATAATAGGTATAGTGAGAGAAATCTTAAGATAGATGATGAACACAGAAATGTGAATACCTGTGTGAGAAAAAAGTTTTTTGGAAGAAAACACAATAAAAGCAAATCAGAGACAAATCTATATTTTACATTTTCTAAAAATTTAAAAAGTTAAAGGGCCCATGTAAGCTAAAATATTTTATTTTATAAATGTAAAATCAAGGCTCTTTTATGTTAAGTGATTTGCCCAAGATAATATCATTAATAAATTTTGGTACTATTTTTGTATCTCCTTGTGTGTGATTCTGTAAGTATTGGGGCAAATAACATCAATATTCTAAAGTCTGGAAAACATATTCCAAAGTATTTGGTATTCATAAACTTAGTAAGAAGCACCACAAATAGCAAAAGAGCTATTGTAAGTTATCTAGTTATAAATTTAATGATTTGAATATGACTTTTTAAATAGAAAGTTTATAAAGCAATAACAAAATATAGAAACTCTAATTTGATACCCTGTGATTATATAGTTGAATTGAATATAATTTATTTGAAACAGTCATATTTCTGCTATGACGAACACAATTAGCCTGAAAGTTGAAAATAATATTCAAAAACAAGAGAATTTACTTTTTCATATTTAAGAGTTTTAAAAGTAATGAACAATGACAATTCAGTCATATAAATACATTGATGATCATATACATATGGCTTATTATCTACATTCTATATTACCCAAACACACTCTTAAGTGTCTGACATTTAAAATCTATTAAACCAAAATGCAAAGATCTTAAGCTGGACTTTCCCATGTCTTAACTATTTCACAAAATAGAAATAATTACAACTGGTACATAGCCTAGCAAAAGTGCATATATAGTCCAAGGATGAGTGTGAGTTTGGGGTGGGGGGCAGAGGGAGAGTCTTAACTTATACCTTTAAATAACAGTATCGTATCATTTAGCCCTGTTTGAACAGCTAACCTTCAAGTTTCTGGTTTTCTTTTTCCATTCGAAGCAACAAAATTTGTTGATGTATAGCTTTCCTCCATAAGGCCCTCAGTTCTTCTGACTTTTTTCTTTCTCGAACTTTTTCTGGGTCATCATCACCAGACACAAATATAACCAGCGGTTCTTCCTCCATGGTTGGAGTAAGAGGAGACAGTGGCAGTAGCTCATTCCTGTCCAGTCCATCTGCGAAGAAGAAAACAGTGAGAGGCATTCCACAGCAGTAACCCAGACTACAGACGTCTCTAGAATCGATGCACTCTCATTCGACAGTCCACCTTTAAAGCTTTTCACAAAGCCACTTTCCCAGTAACTACGTTTCTGGAACTAACAGTTTAGGTAAACTCACTAGACTGAATTCCCCTTCCAGATTTCCCCCCTCGCAGCGAAATGAAAGCACATGCAGTGTCACCACTTCTTCTTTCCAATACAAAATGACCTATAAGAAAGGTGCTCCAAAATGAACCGGCCTTTCCCTGGCATCTAACACTTCTTCAATTCACCCATGTGTATTCTCTGATTGTGTGAAACAAAAAGATTATGTGCGTAGGTATTTAGAGTCTCCTAAGGTCTGCATCTGATGTCAGAATCTGTCAAGGGAAAAGCAGCTGAGCAACTCTGGGTTCATCTTGGCTCAGCACCTCTGCTCACTCCTCCTGCAACACTCTTACTCAATTCCTGGAGCTCATTTTCTCCCTCTGTTCGAGGCCATCTTTTGCCCTGTTGCCAATTATTTTCCTATTAAGAAACATGATCATGCCTCTTAAAACATTTCAATGGTTGTTTGTATCTCAAAGAATGAAGTCCAAATATTGGGAACAGCATATAGGCCTTTCAGACTGTTCTCACATAATTTTCCTGTTTCTTGTCTCAGTCTCCCATCCTCTGCTCTCGTCATGCTGAATTTCCCATGATTCTCTGACCTACAAAATTCTCTCCAATAACTCTAGAGCTTGACTGGTTCCTTTTTTTCAAAGAGCAGTGAGTTTAAATAAATATCTAACTTTTCTGAGACACTTTCTCTAACCAACCCAGGCAGAGTTAACTTTATCTTTAATAATGTCAGTTGTTTTCTTGTTGTTGTTGTTTTTTTTAATATATTAATTAGACTCTACTCTTACCCTTATTTAATAAATTATATTTTTTATTACTTTATGGCTTTTTTTCTAGCTTCTTAAGTTGAATAGTTAGCACATTAAGTTCTGGCTTACTTGATTATAGAAATGCCCTCCAAATAACACTCAATTTTCATATGTAGGGCTCTGATCATATTTTCTTCCTTCTAGTTTATAGCAGAGATTTCGGTTTCTAAACACTTAAAATATTTTACTTGTCCTCTAATTTTTTTTGCACCGTGATTAAAGAATATAGCACAAATGATCATGATTAATATTTATAAATTTTTTGTAGCCAAGTACATAATTAATTTTTATGACTTCCATGTGTGCTAAAAATGAATGTATTTTCTCTATAGGTTTCTCTATAAATATTAGATCAACCTTGTTTAATTGTATTTCTCATATATTACCTGTATGTAATTTCTCTGTATTTAATTTTCAGGGAGAAATATAGTAAATCTCTCACAACAACTACTGATTTATTTCTGCCAAAAATCCTGTTGTTATCTAGCTCTCAAGGCTGTGTAACTGTGTTTTTATTATTGTTACATATTTTTGTTTATTGTTACATTAATTTTGCCCTATGGACATTTTTGCTTCAATTTCTAATAAGTCTAATACTCAAAGAAAATAACCATGTTCTCTCTTACTTACTATTTGCCTAGTGTATCTGTATCCATTTCCTTATTGTTCAATGTTTTTATGTCACTTTGTTTTATTTGTGACTCTGGAAAAAATGTTACTTTTGTAATAATGAAAAGATCTATGACTTCTCTAGTACTAATGTAATTCCTGGTTTTGGAAATACACTCATTCATTCAATCATTCATTAAACAAGCAAATATTGAATGTCTAATATGTTCTAATGATTATCTGAGAAGTTAACCACTGTATCAGATATAGAAAGAGAAGTTATTTCTCCTTTGTAATACTTAAATCTTTTTGTACACAAACCACTGCATTTCATGCCCTAATGTATGGTTCTAGCAAGGAGTAATTCTTCAGTGAGTACCATACAGACCCTGTTGCTGCATTGCGGAGGGAGATTTGTTCATGGGAGAAGCAACCCTGAGAAAGATGCGCTGCCGCCAGGAGATGCGGCGAGGGTTGACAGGGGTTCCTCCAATGTTTAGGGACTCATTGCTGCAGGTAGATGAGGTCCTTTTCCTCCCCTCTCCATCACTGCAGAAAGCAAATAAATATAGAACTTGTAAAGAGAACTTTATAACATGGTTCTTCACAATGATATGGTAACACAAGCCATTCACAAGTACCACCACAGCAAGCACAAGCCACAGGCAACATGGAGCAATGCGCCACTAGGCACGCTGGTCACCCAGGCCACCATATGCTGGGAAAAATGCAAGAGAGGCCACAGCCCAGTCACAAGAAGCTCACCTGTTTCTACTCATTCCACTGAAGCTCATCATTTTAAGTTCTACTCTGAGGAGCAGAACTATGTGTACAGAGAAGCAAAGGTTGCTTAAGCAATTAACTCATGCTTTGCTAAAAACCTCAAATTAATAGTATGTTCCAAACAATGTAAATATTACATAAATGGCTCATAAAGAGCTTTCCTTACAGTACTTACTAGAATAGTCTGATAAAGATAGCTTCTAATTGCCTGTTACTGTTAAGATTTGTCTCTGAATTGTTAGCTACAAATAGTTGGATCATGGTAAAAATCCCCCAATTTGTTCAACCCCAGAATCACCTTTCCCAACTTATGAAGGGTTTAGGGGTGTCAGGTCTTTCCACATTAGCACTTTGTAGAAATGCTGCTCTGCTCATTTTCTAGGAAAGACTACTCTAAGAACTGCTAGGCCTATCTCCAGTAAAAGATCATTATGACTCAAACTTACTTTTGAGGCCAATTACATTAGTAGCTGGAACACCATGCAATAATTATTGCTGTTAGTGGTGGGGATATTTTATTTTTTTCAATTCCCAAGTTTCTGAGCTTTGCTGAGAGAATGATGAAGATCCCAATATTTACAGGCGGTGATGATACTAAGAAACAAAGGCACAGGGCTTTCGATGAAGTCAAGAAGTGTCAATACTTCAGTCAGAAATGAAACAGCTTGAAATGTCACAACCCCACTCAGATACTCAAGAGGAACTCAGCAGTACTGTGGCAAACAACAGTCAGAATGGCAATTCAGCACCCACCTGTAATATTTTTATTTCTTTTATGTACTCATATAGCAGGTAATTCAGTTATTTCTAATCTTCATCGATCATTGTGGAACTACTACTTAGCTAAATTAAGGTTAAGAAAAACTATTAAGATATATTATGGTAAATCAAAGAGTAGCTGATATATATACATCTGAAAGTAGTTAAATCCCCCTTGTTGAGTATCCTGTATAAAATTATAACCCTAATATATATCTATAGTTCAAAATTCCCTGCAATATAGAATAAATATTTTCATCTTAACTTCCACTTTGGGAAGTATTAACTCTAGTATTTTTCTTCCAGAAAATGTGATTCAAATGTTCTATAAATAATAGTCATAGTCTAATAAACACTTTCACTTTACTAACACTATCTCACTGGCAGTTATTTGCTAAATGCCCAGCTCATGGGTGTACTTCTAGCTGCTACTGTAGTAAGTGGCAAATAACAGTAAGCATCGAACAAATAAATATCTATTGAATAAATTAATAATGTAAAACCATATGAAACATTAACTCAGAAGGTTAAGTAAAATGAACAAAAAATAATTTGGCTAGGCTAACATAACAGAAATAAATAAAAAATCGACCTTCTTAAAATCCTTTATTGGTTAATCATGTATTTTAACTTTTTTTCTGGCAAAAGCTCTAATAACTGTTTCCCAAAAGTATAGACTGAGCTGTTGATGGCACTGGTAGCTATCGACAATAACAACAGTTGTTAGTAAACAACACAAGGCATCTTTTTTCCAGATAAGTGTTGTTCCTGTCCTATATAAGGACATCTAATTTATAATTAAACCTAGAAAGTGAAATAAAATATTTAAAAGCACCTATTTCAATGCCTCACAGGTTAAGAATTCAATAAATATTCTTAACCTTTTAGTAGCTCTAATAAAGAATACTAGAGTAAATCAAACCAAAGGATTCCAAAAGTTTTATATTTTAATGCTGGAATTAAAACAACTTTTAAAAATTGCCTTCCAATTCACTGTTAATGACATATCAAGTGCTTAGAAAGTAGTACAGCTAAGACTGAGAGGTAGCTATCTCAGTTTCATTATTGTTTTAGGGGGAATGTGTTATAACACAAGTGCATAAAGTACCCCTACATTTACATATTTTAAAATTTCCTAACGTCTAAATTTTTAAATTCTGTAATCCAAATAAAATGCCAAATGACACATTTTCCTCCTATGTCTGGAATTTAATGACAAGTCAAAAATTAGCAGTCAAAATATAAGATAATAATATACCGAAAGGAAGAACTTACACAACAGACCATTGACCCTTTATCTTGTACTAAATAACGACATCCTGAAAAAGCAGTTTGGTGGCTGAGATAAGGCAAAGCTGCCTTGCTTTATTTAAAATAGAAGATATGTATTTAAAAGTTAGAGTCCAGATAAAGTCAGTGTATATATGCAACATATAGCAGTTTAATTTCTGATTTACATTTAGTCAGCAATCTGACTTTCCTAAGGTGGTGACTTCCAGAATCAAAACCACGTGGTACAATTTTGTACATCAAAATTCTTGTATCCCACTTTGGAAACAATACTGGGATGAGGAAAAAGGTGTTTTTTGTTGTTATTACACCATTTTTTAAAAATTACATTGCTTCACTTTAACTTTTCCTTTAACTAAACTTAGCAGGTAGGCAAGCATACTTTTTGAGAGAGAATAAAAGCAAATCAACATGTGGTATTTGCTACAGCAATAATAACGCTAATACAAAAAGCACACACTATGTGCCAGGCACTGTTCTGAGCATTTTACAGGTATGCATTCATTTCCTCTTCACAGCAAATTTATGGGGAAGGTTATACTATTTCCTTTTTTAGTGAGAAAACTGAGATAAAAAGAAACTAAATAACTTTACTACAGTCCCATAGATAATAAGTGAAGAAACCAGGATTCAAACTCAGGCAATCGAGGAATCAGACACTTAGCACTGCAGTTTATCGGGCCAACATCAATACTCCTTGTATCAGCCAAGACAGTGCTTTACTGAACCTCAAAAACAAATCTGTCAGGACTCTCAGAATGCTCTTATTTCTGGTGAAAAAAAATCAGTCTCTAATTAGTATTATCTTTTGCTCAGTACTTCTCTTTCCCTTTTTAAATGAAATAATGTCATTTATGTCAGCAGGGAAATAACTTGACAGTATTCTTAGGTGTTCATTTGTGTAACTGTATCACTTCATTTTCTTTGCTTTTGAAATCGCTGCATTCCAAAATTAAAGACTTCTTTATTTTTAAATAGATTTTATTTTTAAATGTTTTATTTTTAAAAGTATTAATATGGTAGAAAATACACATATTGGCATATTAACTATCTTTATATTTTTTAAATGACAAACCAAATTATAACCAATTTCTTTATATATATAATCTTTTTTCTCCTTTTGTATTTTGGAATATCAACATGTACATTATAAAACTGTTTCCCAAGAGACATATTTAGAAAAGTATTCTGTGTCATCATTACTTCTTTTGAAAATTAAATTAAAAATGAATAACTAGGAAGGAAATACAATGTGGAGAACTCCCACCTATTTCTGAATCAATATATTCTATATATACTACCTATTACCAGTCCAAATTCGTCAACAATCACAATCTGTAGACACAAACGAGGGCTTATAAGGGAGGGAAATGGATTACATGTAACACCATGTGGTCTGGGAGGCATTTCCAAGTCCTTCCATGTGCAGCATTGATCAAAAGCTATAGATATGAATCCTCCTCCACCATATACACGGAGATTTAAGATGACTTTTTAATATATCCCTGATGAAGAAGTTACAGCATTCACCACAGCAACTATTAAATTAACATTATAAGTCTTATGTTAACACAGAATTTCAATACATACTTGCCTGCTTTAAGAACAATTAATTCACTGAAATTAATTCAGTGTACCGAATGATGGTAGCTGAGTGACCACTCACAGGGACTCAGCTTTAAGCAGGGTGCAGTCATGTATTATTTTCTATCAGGACAACATGGATGCATGTTTCACAAAGGTAAACTCTTAGGCCAGGACCAGTTTTACAAAGATGCTCTGCTGAGCAGCAAACTGCCCCTGTCCCCTACCCATTTAAAACTACTAGCATCACAAATTCAAAAAAAAGATATACAGTGATTAAATCTATAGCTAAATCACAATGTATTACAATTCAAAACTAAAACATAACTTGATTAATATGATAGCAACTATTTAACAGAAATCTGAAAAAGGTTTCTCTTTGTAAACACCCTGAGAAAGCTGCATGGAATAACACAGTGAAGAAACTTTAGTTTTTTTCCCACAAGATCCATAGTAAAATCTAATCCATAATTGCATCAGATACGTTAATGGTTTATCTAACTCCTGATTTCAACTAGGTAACCATATATCATCCTATGAAAATCTTTACAAATTAAATTAATATTGAACTGTTCTAATAGAAATCAATATACAGCATCTGAGCTATGAGTCAAAAGTAATAGATTAATCAGTGTAAAACAAAAAAAGAATGATGAGAACAAAGAGTTTGATTTCCTAAACTCCACACTAAATGCAACTCCTTTTTAAATTAAGTTCTTTACATTGGAATTAAAATATTTCTGAGTAGCTCATTTTTCTTATTCACATCCTTATAACCCAAAATTTAAAAAATGATAGCAAGCAAGATATTAAACTTCCCTATGGATGAATCTAATCATATGCAAAATAAGGACATTATAAGCCAGATGATACCTAAGGTGATAAACAGACCTAATTCTATGCTGCTTTAGAACCTAAAAGAACACAAAGTAAAACTAATGTTTCCATTATGCTTTTAAAACATAGATAAGAAGTATTATGTAAATGGTCTTACATCCAACTGTAAAAATGTTTAGGTCAATCGCAAGTATCAAAAATGTCATTTTTTATCTTTTCAATGTGGTCAAAATAATTTTCAGATAACTATTTTCTCCTTGTACATCTCATTCTAGTCCAATCTATAATAATACTATGTTTTAACTACCAATGGGAAAAACTCTAAATGGCAGTGGACCTGAGTAGGAAGATGAGCATGTCTGTTTTCTATTGAGCTCATGATATAAGCAAAGCATAGAAACTAGAACAAAGCAAACTGTTTTCAGTTAACTTGTTCAGCAGTGATTCTGGATGTTTACCACAAAGAGCATGAGGGTCAAGAGGAAGAGGTGTCATCACAGCTGTGGTCAGACTTCCATAATAAGGAAGTAGGTGTTTTCCCCTGTGCCCAGACCAGTGGGAGGTCTGGAAAGCCTCAGCAGTGTCTCAAAGTAACCCATGTGACCGGAATGAAGATGAGAAGAAGTAGATAGTAACTCTCTTCAGGAGAATACCATATCTGATTTTATGAGTATTTTTTTTTTTAGGATTCTCATTTCCGAATCTTTTGGAATTTAGAATAAACTCCTTAGTTGTAGATATATACCTCAAAACTAGCTATTTCACTTCTTTTAATTTAAAATTAAAAGTAGGCCTCGATTGAAGGACATAGCACAATTAGTTCTAAGGAAATGTCAACGTGGAATAGAGTAGAAACAGGATTTCTGTTTGCAATGTACATTTTATACCATCATTTGTGATCTTGGATTATACCAGTTATCACATTTTTTTCTACTGTATAACCCTCCTAGCACCAGAATGATGCCATGCATTCAGGAGACAGCCAAAACTGCTTTTTAAACCAGGGATTATACTCAATTGGAAGAATTTACGAATTTTTAAGTGAAAATATTTAGACCACTAATCACCTTGATTCTGAAGCAGTGTCCTGTCTAGTACAACAGGAAAACAAAGAACAACATTAGCACAGAGAGAGCGAGAGATGTCTAAAATCAGAATTTAGAATAAAAGGCATCCCCGATAGTCATCAACACAGCATTGATACGGTTTTATAAATAAAATAAGATTTCATTTTGATAATGAATTATAATGAGTGATTATATTATTTTTATCAGTGAATATGAGAAAACTACAGAAAACCAAAATTGTACCACAAACTATTTCATCAGCAAAAATCTTATTTTAGCATTTTAAAAACAAGTTTTATAGGTGAATAGAAATGACTATCATTTTACTTTTGACTGATGGATTTCAACATAAATAATTTTTAATTAGAGGCTTGAAAGCTAGGAAGCAGTTATAAGGATGGACAAAGATGACTGTTGATATAAAGTATATACTATGTTTGATAAATAGATATTATACAAATATACTATGTCATCACAGACATAGTTTAGCTACTAAACAATAGAATAACATTAAATTTTAAAAATTAATTCAAAGTAAAGTAAAACAAAAAAAAATTTATTCTCTTTTATCATTTCAATGCTAGGCAAATGAACCTGCTATTCAATAAACCATATTAAAAATACTTTTAATCCTTTTTTTCAGTCTGCTTAAGAACAAGTAACCCGACATTTTTTTAATAATTCAGAATAATGATCCTAGAGAAGGATACTTAATCTAAATTTCAAAATTCAAGTTAACATGCCTTCTAAAAAGTGTTTGTTAGCCTATATGCTATACCTTCCTTGCCTATGCATATTTAGCAACCCACTCTATACAACTAGTACGATAAGAGGTATCGAAGTGAAAAAATAATTATAATCATAGTATTACGAACAAACTCTCTTCAATGTTCTGAGTAGTTCCAGATATGATAATTGTGTATGTACAATGTTCTCTCTGAAAGTAGTGGTAATGAGATATGTAAAAGTCAAAAATCTCTGGATTAAAACCATGTCATTGAATAGCCTCATTCTTAGGAAATACATACTCAAGTATTCTGAGTAAAGGGACATGATATATTTACTCTAGTTACAAATGGGTTAGAATAAAATATATAAGTGGATATCTGTATACACGTATATATACATATGTAAATAGACAAAGAATGAAAAAACAAGCAGGTCAAATGTTAAAGACTAATGAATCTGGATAAAGAGCAAAAGTTCTCCATAATATTTTTGCAACTTTTCTATAAATTTAAAATTATTTCAAAATACAAATTAAAAAATGTTCTATGCAAGATTTTAACTAGTAAATTTATATCTAAGTGACCTACTAGTTGAAGTTAAACCTATTAAGAGTAAATTTTGTCCAATAATTTTCCTACTGTGTAGCTAGTCATCGGTAATGTATAGAATGTACAACTAAAACATGTACAACATCCAAGGCATTACTCTTTAAAAGCCAAAAATCTAGAAATAACCTACAGGTCTACCAGCAAAAAAATGGATAAATTGTGACATATTAAATGGAATACAATATAAATGTATTCAGCAACATAAATGAATAAACAGAAGTACATATAAACAGAAAAATGAATCTCAGTGAGTGAAGCCAGATACAAAAGAATTTATACTGTGTCATTCTTTTTAAATAAAGTTCCAGGCAAAACAAAGCTATGGTATTTAATGTCAGGCTAGGGGGTACTGCCTGGGTGGGAAAACGCGAGGAGCTGTGGGAGTGCTCATTGCATCACACTGATTGACTAGGTGGCAGTTACATGGGGTATTTACTCCAATGATCCATTGAGCCTTATGGTTGTGTTATCTTTTAATGAAAAAAATTAAGCATCTTTGTGGCCCATTGAGTTTATGCTGTCAAATTATAAAAACGCATACAAAAAGTACAGAAAAAAAGTGTGCGTTGATTTTTAGAATTTCTCAAAGTCAAGTAAACATTACAAAGTATTTTTTAAATAGCAAGACTTTTAATTATTCTACAAATTTAAAAGTTCTCATTTTTAACTATAGCACCTCAAAAAAGATAACAAGAGATGGTAGAATTTTTCAATGCAAAATGAACATATATTTGCCCTCTGGATTTTAACATCCTTCTATCAGAATGAGATATCAAGAGCTAAGGGAAAGTATGAGCAAGAATACATATATCTAAGCAGAAACTGTTAAAGTGAACATATAATCTTAATTAAACACTATTGGTAATCTTTAAAAAGTCATTGCTTTTGTACTCCACATCCTATTCACTGCAAATCTTTGACCTTCTAAATGGCTATTTCTAATAGTCACTTTTAGGCCTGGTTTTATTCCTGGAAGAAAAGTGCAATTCTCCAGATGCTCACTTTTACACAACAATAAGACACTGCAAATAAGGTTCACTGAAAGTGTTATATTCTTATTAATTGGTAGTACTACAGAGATAAGGCAAACTGATATTTTTGAGTGTGCATTCTTGGTTCTCTAAATTCATTGCATATTCTATATATATCAAACTATTTTTTTGTGGCTAACTTCCTTTAAACTTTCTCCTGTAAGGTGGTCCCTAAAAAAAAACCCTTTAAAATCAATTCTTCATCAACTTTCTTCACTGGAAATACAATATTTGAACCATGACTATACTAATTCAGAAGAAAGTTCAGACTCAAAATTTTATTATTCCAGTATTAATTATCTTTCTTGGAGTGAAAAAATTGTCACACATAGACAAAAGAGACTCAAAAATAAATCAAGAAACAGATAATTTAACTAGTTACAGAGGGTTACCTACTTATACATTAACTATGGGGATTTCCTAAGGCCAAAGGAAAGGAGACCAAAAGAATACCCAAGGAGATTTGAGTGGCACAAAGGATGGCTGATAGCATGTATTCCTCTCCAGGACTGCAAGAATTGCCAACTACCAAACAACCTAAATATTCATCAGCAAGAGAGTGGACAAATTGTGGTGTATTAAATGGAATCCTATACAGCAATAAAAATGAATGAGTAAAGCCATACATGAAAACAGGAATGAATCTCGCAAATATCTAAGCCTACAACATCCTTTTAGAAGAATTCCCAACTTAACCCACTTTTTCCCAAAGGATGGAAAACCCCACTAAGAATCTAAATGATTGGTAAGAGTTCATAATTTCATTTTTTTAAAAAAGGTAATTTTCTAAAATCACAACATCTAATATTGTGTAGCTAAAAGACTTAACAGACTATACATTTTCAATACTAGGAAACAAGACTTAACAGGCTATATATTTTCAATACGGAGGACCAAAACAACTCGAACTCTAATATTTGCAAGATTCAAGAGCTCTCTCACACGCTCTGAAAGAGTTGCTATCAACATGATCCTGTACCCATTATGTGATTTACACTGAGAGTCAGAAAAGTAAGTCTGTCATTGAAAAATCAAAGAAATGCCTAGGAAATATTCTATGTATATAACAATATAGATATATAATATCCACCACTTTAGTAAAAATGTTTAAATCAGTAGCTTTGGGGTTCCATAAGCTAGTTCTGGAGAAGCTAAGTAAAAAAACGGCATAATCAGAGGAGGTTTGCTTAGTATGTGTTAGCACTGGACCAGGTGTTGTTCCAAACAAAACAAAGCTTAGACTCTTGAGCCCAAGGCAAAGAAACATACAAATAGTATAAAAATAATAAAAATTTAAAAAGCAAGACAATCATGTATCCAAAAGCTGGTTTTAGAAGTTCTGAAATGTTGGTTTTCAAAGGTTTCTTAATAAAAATATTTGGAATTGAAACCAATATATTAGAAACATATTAAAATGAGCACAATATAAGGATGCATAAGTGTCACTCCAAAATTAATCAGCCACTCATTAGTAACATGTCAACATATCACTGCAGAAAATTTTGCTTTGCAAACAAAGGACACTGATCTCACCTGATTTCATTTTCATACTGTGGGGACAGTCTACCTGAATTCTGGTAAAAGCTTTTCAGGAAAGAGGGGGCAGTGAAGGAAGGGGCAGAGAAGGAAGTATGAAGACTTGGAAGGCTGGAAGAAGAATAACTCTCCTTGTGCGTGCGCCGAACTGATGGAAGAATGCTGAGTACAGAAAATACAGCAAATTTGTCTTAATTTATATCTTGGCAAAATCTTCATTCGCTATGAAAAAGCATTTTAAAAGGTTCTCGCTAGCAATTTAGTCTTCCTTTAAAGGCTCAGGACTGGATCTTATATGGGGAAAAAAAGGAGTATGCAGTTCACTATTTAAACTGTGACCTGGTTTCACCTTTCACAAATCGAATTCCTCCTCGTCTATGCAGTATATGTTTGTCTCTAAAGCTTTTTAAACAATTTTAGGACAAAAAGTGTTTGTTTTTACACGCAAAAGATACTTCAGTAGGAGAAAAAAAAATAGGAAAGTACAAATAATTACAGGAAACAAGTTCCAAAAGGAAAAAACAACTATCGGTAGTTCAAAGACTCAACTATTTTAAAGATATTAACTCTTTTAAAAATTTAAGGACAGAGTGTTTGGTTGTTGGAAGTTATCATAATACCTTTGGCCTAACAAACATGAAAGTCCATGTTCTTTCCTGCAGCCTGTGGAATTGCACAGCCATGTTTTATCTACATCCCTAACTTACCAACATTGCTCTTTTTTTTTTAGAAGATTCTTTTCCTAGCAAGTTTTTACAATGATATGAATAACATCTTTGACAGAAATTATTTGAACTTATACACTATAAAATGCAGAAAACATAAGAAAGAATAAAAACATCATTTAAAGTTTAAAATAATGTTTTAAATTCTTGAAAATAATTTTTTCCTGGAAAAAAGAGATTTATTGCCTTGGGTAAATATAAAAAACCATAAAATGTCTTGATTTACACATGAATTCTTAATCCTTTTCATAAGAAAATCTGAGGATATTTAATTCTGTAGTTTTTCTATATCCTAAATACTTAATTTTTAAATCTCAAATCATTCAAAAAACAACAATAAAGTTGTGTTCTTTAGAGAAACGCTGGTAAATTTGGTAACAATGTAAAAATTAACCTCATTTTACTTAGAGTTCTGGGGGTTTTTTGTTTATTTATTTGTTTCTCTAACTGGCATCAGTATCAGACCCTGTTCCCTGTAACAAACTCATAAAGAAGAAAAATGAACTTAACTCTAGGATATAAACTCTGAAATGTGTTGCACAGTAAAAAGCACATTCTAAAATTCTAGGTTTACCACCTTTATTATTTTTTAACAAATGCCAAACAATTTTGTTGAATTATTTTTTAAATATCATAGAAGATAATTCCCAATGGACACTGCCTATCAATTATGGTATGTGTATTCTTTATAAGTATCACTTTATTCTAAATAAAATTTTTAATAATTTTATTATTTGGCCTTTATTTATTATGAAATAAAATATGGCCAATTTTTGTCTCATATATTAAGGTAATTTAGGTAATTCTTTTTAACCCTTGTGTTTTATCATAGGCTAACAGGAAGTTCTACTGCTATGTTATTTTCCAGTTTGCTGACTTTGTTTCATTAGAGCTATCACCAAGAAGACACTGAGTAACATGTTGTCAGCAAGAATTTCAGGCAAAATCACATGCACAATATCTTGCTTTTTGTTTTTCTAGGGGAAAAAATGTTTCTGTCCAAAATGCTTTAACTCATTTCTTTGGATGTACCTTAAATCTTGCCTTGTCTTCCTCAGTAACTTAAGGATTTTATAATTTTATTTTTTATGATCTTTCTAAAAACTAATTGTTGGCTATAGCATGAAGTCACAATAATTCTTGACTCCCCAGTGATCAAAACAGGCTGGCAGGAGAATTTTATTTCACATTCCCAAGAGAGGTTTGGACTCACCTGCACTGTTCACTGGAGCTCTGCCTCAGGAGAGGGGAGCGAACACCGTGAGCCCTCCCATCCTGTAAATTCAGCTTTCTCCTCGTGCTTGAAGGTGGGTGGCTGAATGTGTGTGCCCGTCTTCGAAACTGTGGGGAGTCTGAATCCTCTTCAGGGAATGCCTGCCAAGCTGAGGACAGTGGGGAGGCTGGTGGTGTCCCTGGTGGAGAGTCTCCTGGTGAGTAGTCCTGAAAAGCAAGCAGAAGTGAAGTCTTCCTTTCCCATGAGGATCATAGCAGACCTGCTTAAACACAGAGCTCACAAGTGACAGGGTGCCTCTTCTTCCTCCTGAGTCATGACAAAACTGTTCTTTTTTTTTTAACTCAATCCATGCTGAAGGTTAATCAGTGTCAACACAACCCGTTGCTTCTGATAAGCAGCTGTAAGATAGCATCCTTAAAGATAGGCTGGAAAGTGAAAGGGATGATAAGAAAAGGTATTCTTTCGCTTAGCACTTTGTAGTAAAATGCTATAGCTATTGTACTTTTCTCACTGTCGCCAGAAAGATGAAAAGAGATCATGACCAAAAGAGGGTGGCACCTGCGTTTACGTAGCTAATGATTTCCATGACCTGTCAGTCGCATGCTTCCTGTACTGTCAAAACAGTATCACAACGCTGAAGTGTCCAAGTCTCATGGCAAAGCCTTCAGGAAAATAAAGCCTGTTAAGTATCTTCCTTCGTTGGATGTTTCTATCCAACTACGTGTTCTTTGCTGAAACATTGTTTTTTCAAAGATATGAAAAACAGGAAATGAATGAAAAGTGAGCTATGCTGGAATGCATTTCATATTGCATGGGTAGACATCATAAATCTTTCAATTTAGACAAGTATGCTGTTTATACTTTCCAGAACAAGCACCATTGCAGAAATGTTTAGCTTGATAAACATGAGTTAGGGCTAGAAAGACTCAGAGCTGGACTAAGTTATCAATTTCATCAATAAAAACTTTAATCAAAATATTTTAATATTTTTCCATTAAAAAATACGTTGCATATGCCTCACGTTACATGTTGCATGATACAGGAAACAGGAAACCAAATCTACTGAGAATTGTCTATGTGATAAAGAGCATAATATTGCAGTTAGAATGGTTAAAAATGGGGGAGGTGTAACACGAGGAGAAAACAAAAGATAAAAAGGTCACTGTATAAGTGTGGTAATTACATGGCTCCTTTTTCTATGGCTTTGGATCAACAGTTGCTCAAATACTATCCTCCAAAGCATACTAACTCCAAACAGTTAAAAAAGCCTGTGAGAGAAGTTAGCCTGCAAGGGGTGTGTTCTCTCTCACCATGAGAAAGCTTCAGCTGAATAAAGAGCAACGTGCTTATTACCAGAGTCTTCTTATTTAAAAAAATAAATAAAGCCTCAAATATTTATTTATTTTTAATTGTAAAGGACTCATAACAAAATCACTAGGCATGCCTAATACCATGTCAGCACTGGTTTGTGTCGAGTTGCAATTAGTGATAAAAGAAGGAACTCTGCTTAGATACCTTCTCTGAAGCAAGACTGTTGGACCGTTCAAAGCTGTCCATACTTCCCAGCCGGCCTCTCATTCTGTTAGCTCCCTGAGTGAAGAGAATAAAATTAAATCATTCATATGGTTTGAATTTTTACCTCTTTATGTTAGCATCGAATTGATCTTTTTGTGGCTCGCTCAAATGTGTCAGCAGTATTAACAGCCATTCTATTTACTTCCATTATTCCTAAATCAGCCATTAGATAACTAGATACTCAAACCAAGCTCTGTTATTTTGTTATAAGGTCAATGTTATTCGGCCATACAATTGGGACATCACCATAAAATCAGTGAGAGCCCCATTAACTAACTTTGAGTCTCACACAGATAAACACCAACATGGAAGGGACAGCACAATTGACCATTACAATGATGAAGAAAATAGTTTAATACCTATATCCTCCTCACAAACTAAGTTACAAATATCATAACTCACATTACAGGATCCTAATAAACACAGGCTAAGAAAAGGAAACTGCATCCTAAAATGTATGCATTTAGCTTCATTCATTATTCCATAAAGCAAAACTACTTCAACAAAGCATTTCTCTCTAGAGGACTAAATAACAGTCCACTTTAATACTGGTGAATTGGTTATTTTTCTTTACACATAATCCTTTGGTATACAGTTCACAGATGACCTAAGAAGCAGGAACCTAAGAGGTCATCTCATATATTTCTCTCACTTTATTTAGGAAGAAAATGAAGGCAACTATTGAAAGGAAGAGGATGAAAAGCAGGCTGTGGACCATATCATATAAAAGGTCTTAACAGACAAAATACAGACTGAGGATTCTCTGTAACTCTAAAACACATGGAAAAGTTCTAAAAAGAATAACTAGAAATACAAGTCAAGTTAGTGTGACAGTGACTCTGCAAAATAAAAAATGTACAATACGTATATAGCAGTTTTAAAGTTGGTCTCCATACATTCTAAGGTTTAATTTTCTAAGGAAAATGCATTAAATTTCATTTTATTTTTTAGTCAAAGAAATACCTGCACAAAATTTCAAAAGTCAAACTGTCCTTCCAAGCTTATAATGAAAATTGATTGTCACCACCACTCTCTCTCATACACTGAATCCCATTGCCCAAAAGCAAACACTTAAAATGGTATTGACACTGCTATTCAGCGTACATTACTATTCCTTAATCTTTCCATTTTTGGTACTATCTATTGACTTCTTACCTAGAAGATGAGACTCTAGTATTCTTACCTCATTCACTACCCACCCCCCTCCACACTCTCACCTGAGCTATATGTTTGACTGTTATTACAACCATAACTTGTACAATTTGTTTTCACAGAGCTATCTGCTTCAGTGATCACTAATGTATTACGAAAGTCACCATCAGATCTCAGTATGGTCAAACATCACATAACCCATTAACTAGAATTGTTTCTCTTTTTTTGAGCTACCCTTTATGAAGACTGTCTTCCTGTCCCAGTCTGGACTGGCTGCAATTTAGGCTTGCTGAATAAATCACCCCAGTATTTTCCTTGACTCTTAACCTAGAAATTTCCTTTAATGCTATCCTTTGTTGGAATTTGTTTCTTTGACGCCATGCCTTTCTCTTTTTCAGTTACTTCCTCATTTTAGAGGAGCACACTCCAAGTGCTTTCTGAGAAAGGGTGATGGTAAGTAAATTTTTTTTTACATGTCTTTAAATGTCATTATTCTGTGCTTTGTATTTCATTGATGGTGTGACTGAATACATAATTGTGGTTAGAAACTTGCCTTGAGCATTGCTCAAGTGTCTTCTGACACAGAGGTCAAAGCCATTGTGATTCTTGAGCCTTTGTATGACCTGCTATTTCTATCTGGAACAGAATCTAAGTTTACCCTTGGGCATCCTGAAATTTCACAATGATGTCCTTTGGCAGGGCTTTATTCAGTCATTCTATTATTCCTATTCTGAGCCCATTAAAGCTAGATATCTGTCCATTAGCTCTGATAAATTTCTAAAATTTCTTTGAAAATTTCTGCATGTATGTTCTCTTTCTATTTGACTTTGGATCTTCAGACTGTTCATTTAACTTTTTATCCTGTTCTCCTATCTTCCATTTCTTTGTCATTTTATTTTACTTTCTGGAGGATTTTTTTCAACTTTAGCTTCCTCAATTTCTCTTCTTGTGTCTACTATCAGAATGGTTTGAGTTTTTTTTCTCATTCTCAGTTGACTGTTTTATATTTAGGGTGGCCTATCTTGTTTCATAGAAGCAATATGTACTCTTTTCTATGTGTATTATTTATAGTTTATATCTCTGGTAGTCCCCTAAATGACAAATATATCGACCATAAAATTAATAGCTGCATTTATATTACTGAATGCCTATCATGTGCCATATACTATGCTAAGTATTTTGCCTTGCATTATCTCATTTAATCCTCACAAATATACTATGAGATAGGTATGGTTTTTAGCTCAGCTTTATAGATAAGGAGACTGAAGTTCTGACAGATTATGCTGCCAAAGTTTACACAGCTAGTTAAAGGACAGAGCAGCAACTTGAACCCAGGAAGTATAATTTAAAAGTGAAGTTCTTGAGCTCTTACTCAATGTTCCCTCCCGAAGACAGAGCTTTGTGAAAGAAGAGTTACCAATAAAACTAGCCTACATTGGGTAAGTATAATTTTGCAAATGTCTTAGAACTTGATCAAGGCTCTTTAAGTTCTTCACGTCTATACTACAATATGGCACACCTCCAATAGTAAACTATGTTTGTGGCTAACAAATTATTGGATCAATGTGTGTGGCCAACAGGTAAATACTGGAAGGAACATGTTACTTTCTGCTATTTTTAACTTACATGCCAACCTGCCTGGTTATCTTAAACAGGTTATTTGGTCACAATTCAGAAAGTAGTCAGATGAGTATGAAACCACTGCATTATCAGAATAGCAACTTAAATCACAAATTTTGCTCATGATATTTTATCCATGTGTTTGGGTGTATTTATGTGTACACAAAGAAAAACACTTTACAATTAAACTCTACCACAATCATTAATTCACACATTTAACAAAGAACAATGGATATTACTTTGAAGAAAGCATGAAATAAAAACTTTTTTCCACTTTATATTAGTAACTACTCCTTTTTTGAAAATATATATGTTAATAAATTTATTTTTGTATATGTATTTTAAATATATGTATAAATAAATGTTTAAATATATAGATTCATTAATATTTCCCTTTTGAAAAACTTTAACTAAGAAAAGGCAACTAACAACAAGAATACAAGACTGCCTTTTCACCTTTGAACAAATTTTTCAGTTTTACCACATTATGATTTGGTAATACATGTGTCAAATCTTTTTCCCTTACACCCACTTTTTAATTGTTAGTGAGCTGAGCTCCTAAGCTATTTAAAAATGTATCCTATTTCATAAACAACTATAGTTAGTTAAGTGAAATTTTTTGACATTTAAAAATGAGAGCAATTATGAGCCAAACTTAATGATTTGTGTGTTAATTTTCTCCTATTTAACCTAGAGAGAAAAAATAAACTGACAAGTTTTAAAAGTACATAAAATCCCTATTCTATGTAACCTTTCAAACAACATGGGTAGCTTCCAACCTTCTCAGTAAGTCCTTTCTGCTGCGCATGATGCAAGTGAGACCTTGTTAGGTCACATAATTTATGGCACTTGGCAACATTTGGGACACAAAAGCTACAGTATCTACCTTGACCAAAATAGACTGGCTGTGCCCTTGCTTCAACAGTCATTACAGTCATTCAAGGCTATGGAAGTGGCACTTTAAAGCCAGCTGGGCAAGTATTGTGCAGATGCCAAGGTACTAAATGGTGATAAAGAGAGTAACACTCTAAATACCCTTCTGTCATGTGGCAAATGACAGAGGTTTCAGAGCTCTCACTGTTCGTACTACCTCATATCTATGGTGTGATACTTTCCCAAGTGACATGTCATCCTCGCAGTAATGTGAGGTAAGTTGGTATGACTATGCCCATTTAACAGATAAGGAAACTATGGCTTAGAAAAGGCAATTTGTCCAAAATCATAAATATAAAATCTGCTAGGGCAAGCTCTTGAATTAATCTCCCCTACTTAAGGAGAGGGAAGGAAGGAAGGAGGGAGGGAAGGAGGGAGGGAGGGAAGGAGGGAGGGAAGGAGAGAAGGAAGGAAGGAAGAAAAGGGAAGGGAGGGAGGGAGGGAGGGAGGAAGGAAGGAAGGAAGGAAAGGAAGGAGAAAGGAAGGAAAGGAAGGAAAAGAAGGAAAGGAAAGGAAAGGAAAGGAAAGGAAAGGAAAGGAAAGGAAAGGAAAGGAAAGGAAAGGAAAGGAAAGGAAGGGAGGAAGGAAGGAAGGAAGGAAGGAAGGAAGGAAGGAGATAACTAACATAAATTTTGAAGGAAAAAGGGTAGGAAAGTTTTATGAAAAGTTTCATTAACACACTTCTGAAAAATCTCCTGGATGCTCTTTTCTAGATTATGTTTTCTGCTGATAAAATAATAGCAGTGACAGCTGACCATGCTTGCTACAGGCCTTTTATTAGAATTTTAAAAATTGCAATTATGAAGAAAAATATCTATAAAACTATTTTTGAGTTCTACCAAAGAAATACAAATTAGAACACCACATATCAGAAGTCACTAAGTCCTAGTGCTCTATTACACTTTTGACTTTGACACTTTTGAAGATAACGGGCTAGTTTTCTGCAGACTGTACCTCAGTTTGAGTTTGTTGGTGTTTCCTCATGAATAGATTCAGTTCTATCCTTTAGGCAGGAATACCACAGGAGGGGGCCTGTATTCTTTGCATCTGGTGTCCATTGCTGATGATGTTCGATGTGATTATTTGATTAAGGTGGTGTCTGCCAGTCTTCTCCATTGTAAAGTTACTATTTTCCCCTTCGTAATTAATAGTACTAATTAAATCCAGCAAATATCCTTATCCTCCTCAAACTTTCAATGTATTCATTTTTCACATCAGAATAAACTCATGGTTTTCTAATGTATACAAGAGGTTATGATCTGTTGCTATCATTTATTTTGATGCTCATATTGTCTCAGATGTCACCAGTGGGAGATTTTCAGAGTTTTCATATATTTATGACATATCATCATTTTCTTTTGGCACTTCTAGAATTACTCTCTAGAATACCAAGATGCTGAAACTTATCTTGTACTCACCCTGCAGTCCTGGAATTAGCCATTTCTCCCAGATCTTGATTTTATCTTGAAGAATGATATACAGAAATCAAAATCTGGGTGCTAGGTGTCACCCAACAAAGCTTAATTTATTATGTTATGTGTTGAAAAGCTATTCCCAGCTCCAATCAGTGGACAGAGCCAGGAACATATGTACACATTTACACACACACAGCACACACACACATACATATACACACAGATGCTCACACATGTTAATACACATGTATGTATAATATTACATATAAAATTCCATGGCTCAAAAAGATAGGTAAGTAGGTAGGTAGGTAGAGAGAGAGAGAGAGAGAGAGAGAGAGAGAGAGAGAGAGAGAGATGATAGACAGTTAACCAAGATTCCATACTGTCACCTCTGAGTTGAATCAGTTATTCTAATCTTTCCCTTTTCATATCTGCAATTCCCTTCTCCTGGAATCCCACTATCCTTAATAAATTTACACATTTGATCAGTCCCAGGTGGGTGACCAATCTCTACAAATGCCACCTCACAGGCATTCTCCTTATCCTACTCAGGTTCGAACACCCAAAGCTGAGGCTGCCACCCCACACCCTGCTCTGAATCTAACTCCTTGTTTCAGGCACCTTAAATGCTTTCTCCACTGCACTCTGCCTCTGACACTTTGGATGGGCCATTCCTCTGTTAGCATGACCTCCTTGCCTATTCAAGCTCTAACTTTCAGAAACAGGATGCTCTCCACAGCTGATACCCTCCTCACCATGCTCAGGTGTCCGCACACTGCCCTGGGCCACTCCACCAATGTACCCTAATAGGCTCTGTCTCCCTGCTCTGAGCCACTGTGGCTCCCCCAAACTCCAGCAGCATGGCATCTACCTTGCTTTATTTCTGCTAACAGCATTAAGGCAAAATTGTCCAGGAAGAGGAAAATGAAGGAAAAGAGGAATCACTTTGCTTATTTTTAAATAGAATATTTCCTTTCTCCAAATTTACTAAAAGGAGTACAAAAATTTCTGTCAACTTATACTGAAATGAGCAAAGGAGGGCTTCTTTATAACTTTAGGTGGCAAATGATAAAAAGTTCCAACAACATTGGGCATCAATATTCTATTTTCCCTTTTATATATATGTATGTATATATAGACTTCTACTACTAAATCTCTATTTCTCAAATTCAGATAAGCACCAGAATAAATATAGATCTGATAGTAAAACTTAGGTTGAGAGATTGTTTTACATAAGTGTTAACTAAATTATCTTAGTTTTTTAAGGAAATCTTCTGTGAGAATTCAGTTGAGAATGAAGCCAAGCAGTTAGAAAACAGATATTAATACCTAAAAGTCTCAATGTGATCTTACCCTTGAGAAGATATTTTCCAGTGAACTAGTAAAGGATCTCTTAGCTTTATTTTTCAGAATGTCAAGTTTGAACCTTCCGCTGCTTGCTGTATTTTCTGGGATTGTACTATTCAAAATAGTCTAGAGAAAGAAAAACAGATAAATTTTAGTTAGAAATACTCAAGGTTAAATGAAGCTTTAAAGACAAGTTTATAACTAAGCTATTAAAGGCACAAGAATTCTTAGGTAGCTCTATTAAGGAGTAATAACTTAGGTTCCACACTGTGAACACACAGATTATGAAGAATGGGATTTAATTTTTAATACTGTAATAAAAAAAAAAGACAACAACATGATCTTTCCTTTATGTTTTTTCTTTCCACTGATATAGTCCTGCTACACATAACAAAAATTACACCTGGGATGTCAATTTTTACTACTATTTTGATTACCAACTTTAACAACTTTCCAAGTTGTATATTTGTATCTGAACAACCAAGGAAAACACAGGAAATATGTTTCAATAAACAAAGCTGGATTCTGCTAATGCCTCTGGTCTATTCCATTTCCATTTGTGAGTGGGTCATTTACCTTTTAGATCGACAAGTATTCAATGATAGTGCTAAACTCTATGAGAATCTACAGTGAATGTGTCCACTATGCTAGGTACCCTCTCTATTCCGTCCCATTGAACCGAGAAGCTACTATGCATATTACATGAGTCTTAGCGACAGGAAACTTCTAGGAGAGAAACGCTCATTTGCTGGGGGAGGGAATATGTTCACATTAAGCAATGACACGAAGCAGTATGTACGTATCAAACCTAGAAGCATTAAAATCAGTTGTGGGTCTCGGTGGTCAAGAAAAAAAAAAAAGGTGAGATTCAGATGAGTAGCAAAAAAGGTGTTGAAGACATTCTCGCAACAGGGGATGGTGGCAGCAAAATCATAAAGACCAGAGCTGAGGGCACAGGGAGTCAGGCTGAAACAGAGGGAAACAGTAGAAGGTAACCTGGGAAAGTGAAGACAGAGATAAACCTTGAAAAGGAAGAATCACTGATCAAAATTTATAAGTAGAGGGGCATCCCTGTGAAAGTAATGTTTGGGGAGATATGTCTAAAAGGAGTATCTAAAAGTCACCTAAAGAACAAGGTAATTGAGACTGAGAGACCAGACTGGAGGCGTCAGCACAGTCTGTGCAGGAGGCGATAAAAATCCATACTAGAATTGGCTCCATGGGACAGTCCAAGAAGTTACTAATAAAAGAAATATGACCTCCATCAAGGAAGGAAAGGAAACAATGGATATGCATGTGGGCTGGACTGAGCTTGAGGGGTTTATGAAGGACTGGGATGACTTGTTACTCTAAGGCTTTTAGGAAATGACACAACCTAAATAAGGGGAAATAGTATTGGCACTTAATCCCTAACACAGTAGCTGCTTGGTAAATACCAGGCAAAAAAATGGAAGGAAGAGGTGGGGAGAAAGAAGGAAAGGAGAGAGGGGGAAACTGTTTAAAAACAAAAAACGGGACCACCTTCTTACACCATAGACAAGAACAGATTCAGAATAGATTAAAAGCTTAAATATAAGACCCCAAACCATAAAACTTCTAGAAGAAAACATAGGCAGTAAACTCTCTGATGTTGCTAACAGTAATTTATTGTCAGCTATATCTCCTCGGGAAAGGGGAACAAAAGAAAAAATAAACAAATGGAGCTACATCAAACTAAAAAGTTTTTGTATAGCAAAGGAAACCATCAACAAATGAAAATTCAACCAACTGAATGGGAGAAGATATTCACTTATGGTACAAAAGATAAGATAACTTCTTACCTTATGATAAGAGATTACTATCCAAAATATATAAAGAACTCATATAACTCAACAGCAAAAACAAAAAAAAAACCAAATAATCCAATTAAAAAATGGGCAGAAGACCTGAACAGATATTTCTCCAAAGAAGAAATACAGGTGGCCAACAGACATATGAAAAGATGCTCGAGGTCACTAATCAGCAGAGAAATGCAAATTAAAATCACAACGAGATATCACCTGGCATCTGTCAAATGGCTATTAACAATAAATCAAAGAACTGTAAGTGTTGGAGAGAATGTGGAGAAAGGGATTGCAAATTGATATAGCCACTATGGAAAACACTCTGGAGGTTTCTCAAAAAATTTAAAATGGATATACCTTTGACCCAGCAATTATACTTCTGGGTATTTATCCAAAGAAAACTAAAACAATAATTCATAAAGGTCTATGCAACCCTATGTTCATGGAAGCACAATTTACAGTAACCAAGATATGAAAGCAGCCTAAATGCCCATCAACAGATGACTGGATAAAGAAGTTACATTTTATATATGTAATGGAATACTACCCAGCCATTAAAAAATGAAATCCTATCATTTGCAATGACATGGATGAACGGAGAGTTTATTATGCTGAGTGAAATAAGTCAGAGAAAAATACCACATGATTTCACTGATGTGTGAAATGCAGCTTAAGGTCTGACATGCAGCTCTTTTCACATCTGATTTGATTGAAAGTGTCCTGGATCAGGTAGATCCTGAAGAACTCATTGAAATAAAAACAAATTCTACCTCTGGAAATATACTGAGATAAAGTGAAAGCTCCACTGAAATTAAAAACCTAATAAAATACTGTAAAAAAAAAAGTACAAATCTGATCTTCTCACGCTGTTACTTAAAATCCATTAGAGACCAAGTCAAGCCTAGCACTTAAGGCTCTTCCAGCCTTAACTCTCCATCAATCCTCAAGCACACCCTAAAAAGCTAGTATGTACTTTGAGGGCCTGCAAGGAGTATGTTCACTCCTGGTCACAAAGTTGCTACACACTCTGTGCTCAATATCCCTTTTTTAAAACATACTTTCTCAATTTTTCTGATTAACAAACTTTATCTCCCTGAAAACTCCAGGCCTCCCCGCAAAAAATCTTCCTTTTGAATTCTTAAATTCTTTCCTCTACCCTTACTCTCCACTCCAGCTCCAAAGCAAAGACATTGCTACCTTTGTGCTCCCTGCACTTCTTTTAAAAGCCAATTTGTTGCCTCTACAATATGTGTCCATTCATCTGTTTGCAAATCTTCTTTAAAATATGTGAGCCCTTCTCTGGAGGGAACATCATTCATTCATTGCATTTTTGTTCTTCATTATCACACAGCTTGGCTCATTAAAGTTTCTCTAGAAGAGCCTGTTCAGTGAATAACTTAAGGAATCACGAATAAAGTGATATGTGATTTTTTTTTCTGAATAAAGTGAAATAAAGACATAACCTGAATTAGTGCTATTAAAAGGTAAATATGTCATCATCTCCTTATAAGCTGTTGTTAGTTATCTTCTTCCAACTATATGCATCTGGGAACACATTCTAAACCGTGTACATCAAAGTATCATTCTTAGTTTGCAGCTAGAATGGCTGATTCCAAGATACTACTGCTCTTTGAGTGTTTGCCTCTTCCCACTTAAGGCTGTGTAAATTTTTAATGAAATAAAATGTTTGAAGGGGTTCAGAACAAACCTCCCCAAAATGTACTACTTTTGCATGTGGATTATTTTGAGCTGAAGACAGTGGAGATCCTGCAGGTGCACAAGAAACTTTTACTTCTACCTTAAAGAATTTAAATTAGAGAACTTGCCTATAATAAGAGTTATCACCAGAAATAACTTTTTATGACTTATCTGTAGGGCAAGGAAAACTTCTAATTACTGAACATCTGCTCTTCTTAGAATTCTGTGAATGACCTTCTTCCCCTCTGAATCCTTGAGTGTCTTACCTTATCCTTAGCTCAGAATGTTATGTCTCTCACTGACCCTTTCTGTCTCTGAACCTCTCATGTATCTGGGTTCTCATACGTAATTAAATTAGGTCATTATCTATTATTAATCTGTCTCATGTCTATTTGACCATTAAACTAGCAAAAGAACCTTGAAGGGTAGTAGAAAATTTCTTCCTCGCATTCATGTGAATTTGAAATAAAATAATGGATTAATGTAATTAAAAGTACATGTTAATTTCAAATCATGAACACTTATTACTAATATTTTTATATATTTTTTAAAGAAATGTTTTAACATTTTAAAGCTATAATTTTTTTTCTCACTGTGCCAAGGCTTGTCAAAATTTCCCATAAAACTGCTAAAATGCCAAAAAATAAATCTGATAGGACTTCCAGCCCTCAAGATGAGAACACAAAGGAAAGTAACTCCTTTCTCATTCTCTGTGATATTTTGACTAGATATAGAAACAAAACAAAAGTAGGTCAAGGAAAAAAACCTCTCCTCACCGACGGCCCTTCCCCGATGTGAACGTGAGTCCTCTGCTTGGCTTCACACAGCTGCCGCAGATGTAAAATCACAAGTTCGTTTTCCTCCTGGTCATTGACTGGCTTCATTTTCTGTTGAACAGACAAATCAAGAACACACCATGGCAATACAGCTTCTCCTGTTTCATTATATTCCCACTATGTCTGGCAGACAAACATAAATAAAGCTAAGCATTAACTGCTCTTAGAAGCAAAAGAAACAGAGGCATTCTAGATATCATCAGATAGTAGAACAGAATATATATCTTTAAATACAGACATGAGAAAAGAAACTTAAAAAAACAGGTTCCAGTTCTCATTCCTTATATCTTATTTGTAATAATGATAAATCATGTTACCTGAACTCGCTCGAAGATGTCAGCTTGCTCATTGTCTGTGAGTGATGAGAGATGTCTCTGAATTACCAGCTTGGCTCTTGGTGGGTAGAGACCTAAGGAAAATAATGAACATAAGTATTAGACAGAGTGTCGCTGCAGAAATCAAAATGCATATGATGCATTGCAGCTTGACCGATTGCCAACCAGCTCTGAAGTTAAATCCTCTCAGGATGTGTCCCTGCCTATTACAAACCTTGGAACACTATGAAGATGGAAAACCTCATCACCAAAATCAACAGCCCCCGTCAGTGATCTTGAAGTCAGATTTACTGACAAAAATTTCTAAATGACACGACATCAAGAGCATAATCAGATACCATCTAATATCGTAACAAAGTAGCCACCATAGAAATTTTTGGTGAATTAACATTCTCCTAGTTCCTGACATAGAAGCAAAAGCTAAATCATAGCCTTGGTGAAAATCTCTAAGCATAAAACTTGACATTTAAGAAAGAAAGAATAACTAATAATTTTAAAAAGCAGAGCTATATCTTAGACAGGAATCCCTTCCCCCTCGCACAGGTCCTATTCTGTGGTAATAAAACTTCAAAGATGTCTTTAGTGACATTTTTAGTGTTATTATTTTACCAAGAAGTTGTTTACTTCTTTGTATCATATTGTTTATATACCTATCACACTGTTACACATAATTTATATTAAATCCTTGGGCAAAAAATCTTTTTCCATGAAAATATTTGTTTTTATAATTATTTTAAAAAAGAGAAAATGTGATTCATATTTACAGTGATTCCACTGACCATAGTTACATATAGTTATATATAGTCTATCTTTATATAGTTAGATGCCACTTAAATAGCTAATACTATACTTTGATTAGAAAGAGCTTTATATATTTAATGAAACTTGCAGGTAAACTGGCACTTTAAAAATCACTGAGAAAGAATCACTTTGAAATATGCATTGTTGTAAAAGAACTAGAATTCATTTTACGCTTGTCAGAATGCGTACAGTGCCACCACTTAACTTATTTTAAACCACTTGTACAGTATATAATGGGAATCAGAAAGAGGAATAGCTTCTGAGAATTTCTCAGCTCTACTTTGTTTGTGCGATGTAAAAGAAAATTCTGTGAAAATCTCTGTGATCACATACAGAAACAGAAGGCACTAAAATTCATTTCGATGGTGTGATGCCACTCACTACCACAGCTTATTATTTGCTGGCAAAGTCTCCGTTAAGAGGTTCCTTAGGCAATATATAAAGAAACTAATTCACATGATTGTTTTTGCTTTATTTTATTGTTTACTATTCCAGTATTTCATTAAAGTGCCTAGGAGAACAAAAGATTTAAAAGGGGAGAAGTAAAGAGGGTAGTTATTTGAAATATGTAACTACATCCATTGTACAAGAAGTTTCTTCAGTCCTTTATTTCCATAAAATAATTGGAAACAGCTGGAGTTTATTTTCAATTACCCATGCCCCCTCTGTTGCCGCAAATCTGATTTGACTTCTTTCTCCATTTTGGAATCACTGATTAGTGCATTTCTCATACAAAGAGACAAGTATATTATTTATCCCTCATGCATGTTAATGTAGAAAAACAAGACTAAGGATAATCACAATATCTCCATGATGCTCAACGTCACTTTAGCTCCATCACACTGTGAGCTTTGGTCCTTGGGAGCTGGAGTTGCCCTTGGATACTGCCTCCTTGACTGACTGGTCCAGAGGCATGACTAGTGCTATCTCTCCAGGTCTTAAGGGCAAGACTGACTTCTCATAGGCACAGGTGATTAGGGCTCACGTCAGCACCCTTATGTACCCTTTTTTTTTTAATGTTGTTTTCCAGTAAAAATAGAACTCCTTATTAATGTAGCCAAACATATTGACAGGACTGATAATTCTCAGTAAGTGATAAGAAATAATATCTATATTATTAAATCTTTCAAATCTTTCTCACTAAATTTCTACTCTTCTTAATCTGTGTTGAATCTCAGTGTGGTCCTTTCTCCAGCTTTACACTTTGTACCTGAGCATAACACAAGTTTAGAATTCATGCTATTAACTTATTCAGATAAAAATGACTCACTGGGAAACACACAGATGCCCAAGCTTCAAGCCAGTCTGGCCCTGACAATGCTTGCCTTCTGATAGTCCCTCAGAGAGAAGGCATCGTGTTGCCTTGGAAACAGATCGAAGAAGTTCAAATCCTGGTTCTGCCCCCTCCAATCAATGTGCACATGGCAGTCATGGCCCACCATATGTCTTGGTGCCTCAGTTTCCTCATGAATAAATCGAAGATTAAAAACAGTACCTCTCATATGATTTCATTCATATGTGGGATATAAAACTGAAAGGAACAAACAAAAAGACAAATAGAGACTCATAGACATGGACAATAGTTTAGTGGTTACCAGAAGAAAGGGAAGAGGGGGGAGGTAGATAAAGGTAAAGGGGGTTAAATATATGGTGACTGAAAAAAGTGTAACTTTAGGTGGTGAACACACAATGCAATATACACACGACATGTTATTGAATTGTACACTTGAAACCTAGGTAATTTTATTAACTGATGTCACACCAATAAATCTAATAAAAAAACATTGTGCTTATTTTTTAGCATTTCTAAATGGATTAAGTGAGCTAATATATGCAAAACACATTAATGCCTAGATTTAATGAGTCCTACAGAAGTACAGGCTTTATTGTTATTACTTTGATTCTTACTATCAAACAGCATCACCCTATCTTATGCTCTGTTCACCTGATGTCAAAGTCAGGGGTAAAATAAAATCATATCAGAAGCTGTAATCTAAGGTCTTTGAAACAGCCTGTGTGATTCTTTTTTTCAGTCAACTATGATCTTTTCTTCCTTCCCTTCAGATATACATATACCTTGAAGCTAGGGAAGCTTAAGTTTCAGAGTCCCTCCAAGATTTGGAGAAGGGCCCTGCTAATTCTGGATTCATAACTTTTATTCTTTTTCTTTAGAAGCGTCTCTAAAACTATAAACACTTCAGAGCCACAAAACTGAGGTCCAGCCCTATATACATATACACAGAGTCCTTCTCATCTGCTATAGCTCCCTGTGATAGTACACCAACTTCTAACAGGTGTACTATTGTATGAAAGTTTAAAACTTCTTTTCTGTAATAAAAAATATATTTTAAAACACACCTAAATGTAGCTTTAAAGAAGAAATACAAAGTTGCTTCTTTACCCCTAAGTGTTTAGCTTTGTCTACAAAGAAATCTTATTTCCATAACATAAGGTTTAAAAACTAAAAATTCAAAGAGAAAATAATACTTATCGTTATTCTATTAACATTTGAAGCATATTTGCTGCCATTTTTTCTTTTAAACATATACATGCTTTACATTTTATTATTCAAGTAATATAAGTTCTATATTTAAAAACTATTAGAACACCATAGAGCTAAATTTGCCTTTCATAGGCATTAGAAACAGTAGACAAAGGCATGAGAGAAAAGAGATTTGTATAGATTCAAATTATCTTCCCCAAATGATTTAATTCCAGGGGGAATAATAGTAATTTTATAGTGGAAGATTCCTGAGACCACCCTAAGGCCAACATAACCAGTAATAAAACTTATCAACATCATGAGCCCCATAATATCGCACACTGAGAAGGAGGCACCCCTGTTCTACAGTGCTTTTGCCAGGGAGAAGGGACTTTGTTCCACAGGTGAGAAGACATCAGACAGGCCGAATTGAGGGACAGTTGGCCAAACAACTGAGCAACACTCATTGGGCATGTAAAGGTCATTAAGACAAGGAAAGACTGGGGAAGAACTATAGACTGCAAGTAACCTGGGTGAAATAACAGCTATATACAGTGTAGGATCTTGACTGGAATCCTTAACAGAACAAAAAAACAAAATAAAACAAAACAAAACAAAAAATAAAAAAAAATTAAAAAACAGGACATGAGTGAAAAAACTGGTGTAGATCAAATGAACTTGTCTACTTTGAATAATAATATTGTCCCAATGTTAACAATAGGGAAGGTTGGGGAGGAATATTTGGAAATTCCCTGAAACTTTTCTGTAAGTCTAAAAGTGGACTCAATTTAAAAAATTGTTTTTAAAGAAAATTTTCCAGATACAGCATCAAAGTATATGTGTTATCCAGCAAACTTCTTTCACTCAACAATATAAGTTTAAGATGTATTCAAGTTGCCAAACAGTTGAAATTCATTCCTATTGTTACATCATGTGAACATACTTCAATTATGCTACTGATGGACATTTAGGTTGTTTCCAATTCTCTATTATTTACAAACAATACAACCTTGAGAATGTCACCTTCTGAACCTACATAAGAGTTTCCCTTATTAAGACATGAAACTGCTGATTAACAGGCTATGTGCAATTTTAGGCTAGTGAGTGTCTATTGTTCCTCATAGTTGGCTATTCTAATTCACACTCACAACAGTATCTCATAAATGTACCCCTACAATTTCACCAACAGTTAATTTGATGAGTATCTTATTGTTATCTTCATGTTCATGTCTCTGACATGTAGTGAGTTTGAGCATCCTCTCATTTTTATTATTGTACTTTTGATCTCCTTTTCAGAGGAGTGATTTTTAATAGGATTTGCATAATTTCCTACTGACAGTTTTATCTTTTTCTTATAGATAAGAGTTCTTAAAAATTATGAATACCAATCTGTTATCTCCTCATTTGTCATTTATCATTTAATTTCCAAGAAGCAGTTGTTGTTATGTAAAAACTTTATATTTTTTAACTAAAACTGTTGGGGTGACATTGGTTAATAAAAATCAAATGAGCTTCAAGTGTACAATTCAAAATATGTATATGCATATTGCATTGTGTGTTCACCACCCAAAGTTAAATCCTCTCCCGTTACCACATATTTGACCCCCTCCACTCCTACCCACTTCCTTGCTTCCCCGCTTCCTCTGGTACGACTAATAAAACTTTGAATTTTTATAAAGTCAAATCTGTGAATGTCTTTTAATAGTTTTTGCATTTTTGAGTTTTAATGAAGTTTTCCTTTTTTAAGGACATAATATTCTTATTTTATTTTAATGGTTTCAATATTTTGTTTCTGTACACTAAGGACTTTGATCCATCTACAATGTGTTTAAGTAGGATAAGTAGAGGAATCTTTTTCTTTGGATGGCCAATTGATCCAACACCATTTCCTGATTTAATTCAGCTTTTTTTCTGCAGATTTATAATATTCCCTTTATCATTTTTATAAAGGCTATATATATATTTTAAAATAATGTTCCACTTTTGTAAAAGTTACATATATTTAAAAATAATGTGCATTCTAGAAAATTATAATTTAAATTGTAACTAAAAGTTCCATTTTTGTAAAGGATATATATGTTTGAAATAATTCATCATCTGTAAAATTATAATAACAAATTTTAAAATCTGAATATTACATTTAAATAGTCTTTGATCACAAAGTTGAAAGATTATTCAATAAACACTGCTGCTCATCGTCAGTTTTGCCATTTGCCTATGATTGTACTGCCTACTGAACAGAAATCACAATTTGGACTTACAATGACTAGACCTGCTTTGTTCTGGAATTTGTATTCTCCCATCATAACACCCATCATACTAAATTGAATTTATATGCTCATGTGCATAGAGTGTTCTACTCTAGACAGTGAACTTTCTAAGGCATGGTCCACATCTCAATTACTGTATTCCCAGGGCCTAGTACATTGCATGCCACATAGCAGATGCTTAACAAGTATTTCATAAATTGTTTCTTCTCTCCTGCTGTAGTTTTCAATCAAAAATTTTTGTTAGTAAGGGATAACAAAAAAAAAGGAAAGGTGAGTCAGAGTCACCTCTCCTCATGCCCCTCACTGGAACACATTTTTTAAAACCTGCTCTATGATTTCATGTCAATTATCTATGTCATTTTCAAATGTTCTTCAAAAGTTACACAAGTTTCATTCCAGTTCTAAACTTTAGGAAAAATGCATACATCACCAAGTGAGAAGGTAAAGAAAAAAAGACTTCAATAAACAGCTGACATTCTGAGATGGTTTCCCCTCTCCTCATTCATTTAATAAATATTTGGTCAGTTCCTGCTATGTACATAGCACTGTCTTCAGAACTATGGGAAATGCAAGACCCTTCTTTGAGTTTTCTCTCAGAAAAAAAAAAAAAACATATAAAAATTAAAAGGACAGAGAAAGTAAGTAGGGAGGTCGGGCAGGGGGAAGCCAAGTACCTAGGAGAGACTGACAGTACAAATTTGACTGGCCATGAGAAATTGTTCTTTGGGTTCTTGTTTCACCTTAAAACAAAGAATCATTCAATGACAGTAGCAACTTCCTCACTTCCCAAATGCCAAAGCAAACTTCTCTTTTGCCAAGGCCAAGTTATACTGTACCTTCAATCCTTTCACAGAGCTTATGCAAAGAGTGCATAGGGCAGGCCTCACACAGTTTAATCTGGGTCTTGGCACTCTGCAGGGCGGCTGCTGTGCTGAACGCCTGTTTCAGAGTCAGCATTACCTCATCCACCTACCAGAAGAAACAAAACTTAGGTCTATAAGAGTTTGCATTCATGGTAACACATTAAAATCCCAATAGCAATGTCAGATTTTGTTGATGCTGAATAAATAATAAATAATAAAATTTTGATGACTACCAAACTGGTAGGGAGAAAATACTGTCTTAAAGTTAGACCTTCAATTATGCATATAATTGAAAACTAAATGAAATAAGATCATTTAATGTGTATAACATAATACTGGTTTGTTACTTGAATGCTACTTTTTGAATCTTACTAAGTATTATGCTATCACAGTTTGATAGTCAACCAGGTCTCTGTTTAATTAAGTAGTTTACCAGATAAAGGCCTCTGGAAGTTTTGTTGGCAATAAATAGGAAGCAACAAAATAGGTTTACTCTTCATTTGTGTTAATAGGTATCTTACTTACTTTATCCTTCAGGACTGTTTTTAGTGTAAAAACAAAATATATTTAAGCAAAGTTCTGGGGGGAAGTGAGTTCAACTTAAATAACGTTGGAGAAGTCTATGGAGGTTGCTGATCTTATCTCTATGGCTTCTCATTTATTATCATTTCACTTCTGATTTGTGACACTAAGAAGTTCTGACATGTGTCTAATAGCTCGGTCTCACCATGAGGACAGCATCTTAAAAACTGCCATCTACTTTCTTCCTTGCTCTCCCAATGATTCAGTCAATAATTTTGAATCTAGCACTCTAGTAGTATTCAGGTTGCTACTTCATAGTCAGCTGTCAGCTCATCCCCATGCACTGGTGAACCAACTTCCAGCCATGACTCCTTCTCTATGGTACAAACATCAGTGTAAGGTGTGCTTTTCCCATACACTGCCTGAGATCAAAATCTAAAATCTGCATGGAAAGAACAGAATACTAAGAGCCTCATCAGAACTAGCTTTGATATTGAAAATCATTCCCCATGCTTATAAACTGCTTTTTGAAAGACTCTTTTTCTCCTTACCCTATGGCCTGAACTGAGAATAATCTAATATTTAAGGGATTTAATCTACTTCTACATTTGAATATACAAAGAGCCAACAATAAAAAGAAACTTTATTCTCCTAAGATTATTAAAAGAAGAAATACATCACTAAGAGAGTCATTATTCAGTTATGTTTTACTATTTTACCAATTTTTCTAAGGCTTATGAATAATTTTATATCACTCCATGAATAAAACATTATTCATAAAATTTGTTCTTTTATACTTTAAAAGTAAAGATTTCTACTTCTTGAAAATAAAAGCACTACATTTAATGCCTTTGCATTTTGATTTCATTTGCCTTGTTATGTATGCAAAAAACAATTTTAATCACTTATGCAGATGTTTATTCCTAACTTCCTGTTTCTCATTTATTTAAGGCACTGAAGGGGTTACTCATCTGATTAGCTTCCATATAGGTTTATTATTTGTTATTTAGTAATACTGCCTTATAAAAGGCCTCCAGTGGAAATACAAAACTTTTAGGTTTTCTTGTCTGTTTCTAGGTGAGACAAAAGACCATTTCAACGGTGCCTGAAATGTGCCTGTCAATTTCTTCCAGCCACAAATATTACTAAAAACTTTATTTGACTTCTGGAATTTTAAATGTTTAAATTTTTTTAATCTGCCATTTTTCTTTCCAGACAGCCTATAAATTCTATCATGGGATCAGAGCAACTACAAGTTCAAATTATTATACTATGAATAACCTAATTATTCTAGTCTATATACAACAGCAACAAAAAATCAGAGATCATGTTCAAGGGTTAAAAGTAAAGGAATGGGCAAAGATAAATCAACCATACACAAACAAAAAGGAAATATTCTTAACATTACTACCAGACAGATGTAAATTTCCAGTGAAAAGTATGAGATGGAACAAAGTAAGTCAATTTGTGATATTTAAGTGAAAATCCATAGTGAAGATAATGTTCATAAACATTTTTATAGCATTTTAGAATAAGTCTAAGAATTACAGACTGTATAAGGACTTTAAAAGATTATTTAGTCTAATTATCTGGGAAAAAGTTTAAACGTGGGTCTGAATAGCCTGAGTCTTTTTTTTTCTTTTCTTTTTTTACATTTTCCCTAGATATTGTTGTCTGTATCATCTGTGGAGTTCTATTTTTTCCTTACCTGTAAGTTATGGTAGCTTCCACTTTTTTCACACATCCTAAACCAGTTTTGGAGAAGGCAGAAAAGGTATTTTCTACAAATCTCAAGGGATAGTTAAACAAAATTAAGCCACCTGCCTACAACTATTTACAAAAGAAGGAAGGAAGGAAGGAAGGAGTACTGGGTGTCCAAGCTTCTAGTATAACCCTCTGGGTCTCATCAGAACACTATACTATTTATCAATTCATAGCAATTGCTATGAAGAAGCAAAAGAAAATTCTAGTTGTGTAGTCTTTGTTCTCAGGGAAGTCAGCAGGTGTGGTTTTGCAATACTTTGTCTTACACAACTGCCAAGCCACATCAATCATAACACTGCTTACACCTATGATACTTAATTGACTGTTTTGTTCCATATGTCAGCTGCTCGAGCCAGCCTCTGTCATGCAGGAAATTTATATTTAATTTTTCTTCTAGCTTGCAGTTCTGATGCCTCACTATTCAGTTAAGATGCCCTCTGATAAAACTAGAGTAAACAAGAGTCTCAAAGATTCCAGCGTGGGGCTGTTCTTACAAATAATGGTGCCAAAACTGAGACTGTGATCCAGCTTCAATGTGAAAGGAAGAAATTCTCAGCCAGTCTAGTCTGTTGCCTTAGTCACAGAACCTCTTAGGGTAGAAGAATGCAGCACATTCTCAGACTTTCTACTGTGAATCCACTTCCAAAACTTTCTCTACATGCATGAGGATAAAAATGAACATACTAACAACTACAAACAAAACAAAACTTGTAAACAGGTTGGAAATAAGTGATACAGGATCTTCCTTTTCCTGCAGATTATCCAGTAATCAGAGATTAACCAGCACCCACAAAATAATTGCCTGAAGAGTGATGCACTCCATCACTCAAAATTCACTTTACAAGCACCTGATATCCTAGAAACACTGAGGAAATGACAGGAATATGAACAGTCCTAACCTTTGGGATTCACAAGTGGAATAAAATGTTGTGACCAATAAATAAGTGTGGGGATTTGTAGAACCTGTTAAGAGATGTATGAATGAGGTGTAGCAGGAACACTGATGGCAGAACAACTAAAGGAGTCAATTCCTGAAAAAAAAAAAGGCTGTGATGTGATAACTGGGATGTGATAACTAAGCTGGACCCTAAAAAGTCTGTGGTAGAAAATTATAAGAAGTACAGCAAGAGCAGACCTGCTTCACATCCAATGAAGAAGTAGGAAAGAATGAGAAAACAGAAAGCATGGCACAAACTCCTTTGTTAGTAGCAGGAGAGACCCTTGCAGCCCACGTGGTCACTTTCCTCAAACGACAGCATAAAAGCAGTGAGTCCTGGCGCTGGCCTCCTCTGACATAACAGACCCCTCCATCCATGTGAGGAGCCAAAAGTGACTTCTAAACCTCAGCTGCACTTCTGTGAGCCCTAGCCATTCACTTTAATTCTTGTTTTCATATGTCCCAGGCACAATCTATTTGCTGATTCAATAGCAAACCAGATAAAAGCAACATTACACCAATTGTCACCCCAGCCTCTGAGGTCTGGCCTAGAGAACAAACAGCATAAGGAACAGAACAGCATGTATGAGGACATGGTCATAAAAAGACGAGGCATTCTGGTGGAGACTGGACAAGAGTGAGGAAGTCCCTTCTGCCATGCTAAATAATCTAGATTGTTGTCCCTTAACAAGGAGGCATAAATTGGCTTCCAGTGAGAAAATTTTGTGAGAAAGAAAACTATAGCATAACGTACAAAGCAGATAGATGGCAGGTTAAACCAGTGGCAGGGAGACTAGTTTTAACACTAATATTACAGTCTAAGAAGATGAATGTGCATAATCAGAGTGTAGACAGGGAGGAAAAAAGGAGAGATGAATATGAGATATTTATTTCTGTCTTAGGATTTAGTGAAGAATGGATGTAGAAGATGAAAAAGAATGCATTATGGTTTCTACATTGAGAATTTGGGTAAATGAAGCTGCCAAAATAAAATATAAAATATATTACATGTTCTGGGGAGGTAGAAGAGTAAAGGATCCAGAACATGATATGAGAATTGGCCTTAGATGAGAAGAGGGTCAGAGGAGAAAAGGAGTGAGGAGTGAACTGGACAGGGGATGGGTGAGGAGTGAGGCATGGGTGGCAGATCATCCTACATGATCATTCTCTAGCTAACTCCTGCTTGGTTGGCATTTTCCAGTATTGTATCATCGGTTCTGCTTGGCTTTTTCTTACTTCCCCCTGGGTGCTCATCCATTCCCATGCTTTTAAGTATCATTCACATAATAACAACTCTCAAATTCCCATCTCAAGGACTGAACTGAACCTATTACACAGTGCTCACCTGGAGAGAAACACTTGAACTTTTCAAATGTATGGTTAATTAGTTAGAGTGAGAACAAACCTCAAATGGAACTCTCTTGAGAAAGAAACTGAATTGATGACAGTGCTATCATGCTCCCTAGAGGAAAAGGCTGCGACCCAAAGGGCGCTAGTCGGAGAGTCCCTTTGTACCAATTCATTCCATTATTTTATTATTTCTAAACTCATTATCCACATTGGGAATATGGAAGGCAAGAGTTACCGGAAATGATGGCACCATGCACTAAGGAAATAGAGAATCTGGCCTGGCTTATTTGTACATGTCCAAGTGATGTGTGCTTCCCTGGGAGAAATGCTTGTGGCAGCACTATATATCTAGAGAAATATTTCCTTCAAAGTATGGTGATATATCTAAAGGTTTGTGTTAAAAATGGTTAGGAGAGATAACACAAGTTGAAGAATAAGTAAAAAATTTAGGGGAAATATCCACATATTTTTAGTCACTCAGGTGTATTTCCACATCTGTCTTGTATGTTTCTTCTCAAACTCCTACTGTGCCCATAAATGGGGTGGGGGTGAGGAGGGGGAGTGTTGGGGAGAAGAATTGACTTTCAAATTCCAAAGAAAGAAAAAAAGAAAGAAAAAAAAGCCCATAAAGAATAAAGCATTTTAAAAATGAGGAGAGGGACTATTGAAAGAAAAAAAAATCGTTCTCTGCTCTATTGATTTAAGCATCAGCTACTCTGAGATGTTACAGCAATTAAAATAAGAGGTTGGTGGCCTTCCCTACCCTCTCACATGAGCACTGGAAAAAGTAATAGCTCCTAGTGTTAGTTGTTTCCTACCTTTTAAAATACTCCTGGTAACATAATTGGATTTGTTAAATTCAAGGAAATCTCGAGGCTTAAAAATTACCATAACAATTGGGTTTTCGTGGGGTTTTTTTTCCCCCATTGCTATGCTACTTTAAAGGGCAGAAACATGTTTTTCGATGCCTTCTTTCTGCACTGAGCATTCTGTGAGGCTTGGGTTCCTAAGAAATGAGTCTCCATTAGCTGAATGGGCAGACAGGAGCACAGGGACAGCAATCACACCACTTACCAGAGATTCACTGGCACACTGAAACACGTAACAGATGTACTCGCTCAGCCCAGGCTCTGGTGACTCCCGACAGATAAAGCCAAAGTGATCAACATGCTTTATACCCTAGCAGAGGGAAAGAAGTACAGTATTATGGGAACGTGTTCTTTTAGTCAACAGCATGGAAATCAACATCAGTTCTATGCTTTTACACTCCTATGAATTTCTCCTTACAGCGCTGTGACATGGGACATATTGTCATAGCAAAATTATATGGTGGCTTTTCGATACATAAACTAAAATGTGAGCAAAAAACTCAGATTTGTTCATTTTTGTTGTTTTTTTTCCCCAAACACTCTGTTTAATTCAGGGCTACAGGAGGAAAGATACGATGGCATGATCTACTGTCTCATAATAAAACTGCTACTTGGTATTTGCAAGTAATAGGCTTTCAATTTATTGGTCTTCTTAGAACAGGCAGTCTGATTCATCATCAAAAATCCTGTTCTTGTCTATATGAGGCTAAGAACCAGAAAAACTACACTGACAATGCTCTAATTAAATGTCATGCAATTCCCTAAAGTGTGCATTAAAAATACTGGAATATTTGTCTACCTATAGACATTTTAGGAGCCATACCTATTAGAAGACAATACATAAAAGAATTATTTTAGATGTCAATAATCCACATTCACAAATCAATCACTGTACTTCATGAATGCCAGCTAAATAACCTCAACTACAGTTCATAAAAAATTCGAAATCATCTGTGAATCTAAATCAGCCTGAATACATGCATACCAATTACAAGACAGCACCTTGTTATTTTAATAGCAAGCACAGGACTTTGAAAAGCCAGGTTGGCAAAAAATTTAAAGTTGTGCTTCAGTAAACCTAAATCACAATGACAAAAAAAAAAAAAAAAACTGGCTTTGGAGTTAGACGGATCTGTACTATAATCTTAGTTTAACCATCAACTAGGTGTAAGACATCACGCTGAGTTGCTGATAATTATTTCTGAGGCTCCATCTCCTGTTATAAAATAGTAGTGATGGCATCTACTAGCATAAGGAATTTTTGAGATTTAGGACTAAGAAATATCAATTATGCTTTTTGATACATTTGATAAATGGTAACCACTATTTTTGTAATAATAAGCTCAATCTATCCAGTAGATGTGAGAAAAGGAAATCAATTCTGATAAAAAGAAACAAGTCAATAAGGAGGAGTGAAATTATAATTCATGAGGTGACATCATTACGATGAAAGCAAATCATCTACTAGTTTAGTACTAAATGGGAAAAATTCATAGGATCTCATTGGCTCAGTGAGTCTTCAGGCAATGGCACTGTCTTTTCCCTAATGCTTGCCAGGGACACAGTCCTACATATTTTGAAGAAAGAAATACTTAGAGGTATGCATGTTTTTAAAAAGCATACGTGTTTCTGAATGTGGCCACATTATACCAGTTCAATTCTGTGGAAATAAGGAATAAGAGCAGGGTCACTCATTGAGGAGTAGAGGTTAACCTGACAATTATTGCAATAAAAGGTATTTCCACAAATTTCCCCCATAGCTTTTATTTAATTCTTTTTCTGGACGAGAATGTCAGAATAGAAAGCTCGCTTTAAAAAAAAAGGAAAGGAAAGGAAAGGAAAGGAAAGGAAAGGAAAGGAAAGGAAAGGAAAGGAAAGGAAAGGAAAGGAAAGGGGAAAGGAAAGGAAAGGAAAGGAAAGGAAAGGAAAGGAAAGGAAAGGAAAGGAAAGGAAAGGAAAGGAAAAGAAAGGAAAGGAAAGGAAAGGAAAGGAGAAAGGAAGAAAGAAAAAAGAAAAGCAAAAATCACATTTGAACTGCCAATTTTATATATTTGATTTGGCTGGTTCTTCCCCTCCCCACTACACTCTTCTTTTTTTCCCCCCCTTCAGGTGTTCAATGAGCCTTGCTAGTACTCAAAGGTTTGAGGGCTGTGGGGGTGATAGGCACAACTTTTTAGGATGACTCTTCATGCTTTGGGGGACAAGAACTACACAGATTTGTACCCCACCCTCCCCAGTATTTGGCACAAGTCCCTACATATAGAAATAGCCATTCAACATTTATTGAATACCTCCATGTTAAGCTCTGTCTTATGGTATTTGTTACAGAATAAGACACCTGCCCTCACATAGCTTATAATCTAGCAGGGACCTCCAGTAAACAAGTAATTATAAAAATGCTCAAAAAATACTTTTTCTGTTAAAGCAAATAACTTTTCTACCTAATTTTTATCCTTTAAATAAAGATTTATAAAATTTCAATATAACCTTCTTATAGAGGGATGCTCTCTCTAAATTATTAAAATATAAAATTTTTATCTTCACAATGTAATTTTATGTCTCCATATAATAGAACAAATATTAAAACAAAACATTAAAAGTGAAACAGCATTAACTGAAGGTGAGGTGAACAACAAAAAAAATATACAAAAGCTTGTCATTCTTGAAGAGAAGAATGTCTGAATATCATACCTAGGGGAATGCTAACTCTAAAATTTAATAAATAAAAAAGCAGTCTTGATTTGTTCAACATTAAAATACAGGAAGGGCTCTCTTGGTGAGATCCAGGCCCTGAAGGTGCATCTAAGTCACCTTGCTAGGAAAGAGGTTAATCCTCTTTTCCAGTGACCTCCTCACAGGCATCCTTGCATTTTCAACCTGCGTACTCCCTCTGTTCCAGTAACTTCAAAAATTCCTTCTATGTTCACAACGTTTGGGTAGCTTTAACTTGTGAATAGATATTCTAAATTATTATTATGGTATTTAGGAGATTAGTTTGTGACTAATATGAACTTGTATATATTTAGCTGTATCGATTATTTCAAAAACTTTCAAATACACAGTTTGTGAATTAAAAATAAACAAAAGAACAAAAATACACCAAACCCTTCTTTTCAAAATTTAGCATGTACATTAATGGAAGTTAAAGGTACTAGTTCTCCTTTCATTACCCACCATGGTATAAAAAGAAAACATGACTCAGTGATACCCACAAGTCCCACTGCCCAAGATTCTGAGGAACACTATCTACGAAGGTATTTTCAAAAGAACTTCCCACCACAAAAACTCCATCAGTGGAAGGAATTTGATGAAGTAATGCTACAAGGAGAAAGGGGTTGATGAAAATGAGGAAAAATTACTATGATACTAAGGGACCTGGACAGGATTTTGTTATTGGTATAGATACAAACACACGTATACTCTTAGTTGAAGACAAATCCACTTAAAAATTAAAATTTAGAAAAACAGTAAAATGTGAAGAGGTATAAGCCCAGTTATTTTAATTTAGAAAAAAGATTTAGTTCGTTTCTTCAAATACTACGATCTACTTTAATACATACCTGTGAACAAGAAGAGATCTCTTTAAAATTCTTTTCAAGTACAACTGATTTAGTGTCTGGGCTAATAAGGTTAATCTCAAACCGCCCAACCTTAAAAACAAAAAAATTTCAATTAATTTCAACTTACAAGGACCTAACATCTTACTTTACAATTAAATATTCAACTATTAATATAATGCTATGTCCATATAGTCACATCACACATGCTTCACCATTCAATCTGACCAACATTTCAACTCCAAACATTAGATGTCTCATAACATTTTTTCCTTTTGTCTAAAAATCGTGAGAATTAAGTGGGTCTTAATTTACAAGAGACAAGAAACCATTTTTTTCTAGATTAAAAGCGATCGTCTTTTCAACAATAAATGCAACCTTTCCTTATTTCATGATTTCTAAAATTACTAATTATTTAATTATATTTACAATCATACTTTCTCCTGAACGGTCAACAAAAGGATATATTTGCCAATGGGAAAATAAATTAAAATTTTTGAAGATAAACAACTTCAGAAAAATTAACAGCAAACACTGTGGCTAAGGAGAAGACTAAATCTGAAAGCCCAAAGAGGGGAAACAGTTAACATGTCCCAAAGAAAAGACTATCGATGCTTTAATTACGTGCCTAGAGTTATCAAAAACAAAACAGAACAAAACAAAAGAACTCGTGAACTTCCGATAAAGCAAATATCACACACAGGGAATGTTTACCAAGGTATGCTGTGGAATTTCCTTCTACTGGGTTCTTTACAACAGGATAAAGGACAGCCACTCATTTTTTTTTTTTCAAGAAAACTCAAATCTTACAAGTTGAAGATTAAGGAGCCTCGACAGGGCTTTCTTAAAACTTGAGCACTTCTAAGTGGAACCTGACATCTTCCATGCCCTGCACAACTTTGCTAACTACTTGTCATTATCCAGATGTACTTTTTACACCTGTGATATAGAGCGAGCTCACGTCAAATTCTTTGAATCCCTGATCCGGTCAACGAATCAGCCGTACGGGGTCTCTTTGACCTCTTTCGTGTGTGGACTCTCATGTGAAACACACCTGTGAGCCTCTGGCCTTTCTAGAAAACTCTCTTCTCCACTTTCCATAAAATCCCCTATACAATTGACTTCTGCAGTTAGTTTAAAAAAATATAAAAGTAAAAAAAGGCAACATTTCATTTGTTTGGGAAACCACCTAAGGCGAATTGCTGGTGATGCACCAAGAGTCACCTTCTATCTACTCTTACGCCCTCCACCAGCTCGCCGGGACGCTCCATCATGTCACTGCTTTTTCGCTCCAACTCTCCCCGCCCTGGCCGCCCGCATCTCTCCCAACCCGCATCCCACGTCCTCGGCCTCCTTCTCCATCAGCCTCATCCGCCTCCCAGGGAGCGGGAGGCCACCAGGGCTGGGGCTTGCTGGAGGAGGAGGAGGACGACGAGGAGGAGGAGGAGGACGAGGAGGAGGAGGACGAGGAGGAGGAGGAGGACGAGGAGGAGGAGGGAGGACGAGGAGGAGGAGGAGGAGGAGGAGGAGGACGAGGAGGAGGAGGAGGAGGACGAGGAGGAGGAGGAGGAGGAGGAGGAGGACGAGGAGGAGGAGGAGGAGGAGGAGGACGAGGACGAGGAGGAGGAGGACGAGGAGCAGGAGGAGGAAGAAGAAGGGAGGAGGAGGAGGAGGACGAGGAGGACGAGGAGGAGGAGGAGGAGGAGGAGGACGAGGACGAGGAGGAGGAGGACGAGGAGCAGGAGGAGGAAGAAGAAGGGAGGAGGAGGAGGAGGAGGAGGAGGAGGAGGACGAGGACGAGGAGGAGGACGAGGACGAGGAGGAGGAGGACGAGGAGCAGGAGCAGCAGGAGGAGGAGGAGGGGGCGCGGCCCCGGGCGCACCTGGAACAGCATGGTCCTGTTCCTGCCCGCGTCCGACGGCTGCACGGGGCTGGGCGCGCTCGCGTGCCTGCGCCGCGGCGGCGGCGGCTTCTGGCTGCCGTCGTGCCCTCTCCTGTGCAGGACCCCGGTGACGCTGCTGCACCGCGCCCGGAACTCCTGCTGCTCCTCGAAGCCAGAATCTTCCAGGATCTTCTCAGGGAGAGGGATGCGAGAGCTGGGCAGCGCGGGCTGGCCGGCGGCGGCCGCAGGTAAGGCGGGGAGGGCGGAGGCGACCCCATCGTCCTCCTCCAGGAGAGTGTCCGCGGGTGAACTTGACCCCTCGAGCTCGGAGAGGGGGACCGCCGCCGCGGCGGGGCGGGGCTCGCCCTGCGTCCTCAGGCGCTGCTGCTCGTGCAGGCTGAACTTCTCGATGCAGTCGTCGATGAGGCTGGACGGGGCCTTCTTGTGCGTCACCGTCACCTTCCCGCAGTACAGGACTTCGAACTTCTGCGAGTTGTAAAAGGCGTCCTCGTTGTCTTTGCTGGGCTTGGCGTCCTCCTGCATGGCAGCTTTCGACAGCTGCCGTATGCTGCTGATGACGTCAGGGACCTGGAAAAGGATGAGGAGTCGTCGTTTCGGCTGCTTACTTAGAAATGACTTCTGCTTACCGACCCCCTGCCATCATCCCCCAGAATGCATTTTCCTACTAAATGATAAAAATAGGGGAAAGGACAGTCAGACCCTACACAAGATGAAGCATAAGCTTAAATTCCATTATCAGACATGAATGACTTAAAGGTAAGACTGGCATTTAACGATATCTGCATTACACTTTCCCATTTTAAATGTGCTCATTTCCCAAAATCAAAAACCATGAGACGATACAGGCCACTGTGTCAACCTTTAATAAATCATAACGTAACCTTTAAGTACTTTCAAACGTTATTATGAAGGGTCAAAAGTTTTTAAAAATTAAGAGAAAAAATTAATTATAAAAAGAATAATGACTGAAAATCCATGAATAGATAGATAGAAGATAGATGATAAATAGATAGATAGATGATAGATAGATAGATACATAGATAGATAGATGATAGATGGATAGATAAGTTAGTATGAGCCTCAACTGAAAGGAATCAAACTTTCATCAATGAGCCTAAAATAAACTTTCTAGGTGAACAGATTAAAATCCAGACACCCCTCATTGGCATTAGCTATCATCAGTGAAGGTGCAGATTACAATTGGAGAAAGGTACCATTACACACCTATTAGAATGGCTAACATCAAAAAGAGAAAAAATTGCCAGTAGATCGCTGAATGTCATGCTGCCGTTCTCATTACTTCTCATAATTAGCTATCACATTCCAAGAAATTCAGAGGTACATAAAAATCTCATTTTGCCTGACTTCAAAAGAAAACAAATTCCACAACACAATAATACTTAAAGATCTAACCAAACAGGCTCAGGGTAAAATCTAAAGCACAAGGAAAGATACCTTCAGTCAGGAATCCAGTCAAAAGTCTTTCTCCAAGAACACTGAATATACCAAACTGATTAGTCCTCAGTGTCAGCCTTCTGTTGCACCTAATAAGTTCTCTTTCTTTTTAAATAAGTCAGCGGTCATTTCATTGTATTTGTTAAAAGCCCACATTATCACTATGCAGCCAATTATAAAACTTTCCAGGAATAACCGTTATTGCTTCAAAAGTAAAGTATTTCCTGACTCTGCAATCAGGAAACACATTGATTGTTCAGGACTAAAGAGCCGAAGCTTTAGCTTTCTTTAAAAAGAAACATTTTAAATTTGATAACCATTCTCTTTCTTAGGCTGTTTAAATAACCGCCAAGTGTGCAGTGCTCATTAATAATGAAAGAGAAGATTATAATACATGTCATTTTTCCTCTTAAAGTTCATTGATAAACAGATTAATTTTGAGCAAGCATTTAAAATTGAATACAAATATGAATGTGAGAATAAACTTCTTAAAATGTAGTTAAAGAAAAAAAACTGGGTAAAGCCTTTTATAATTGATATGAGCTTAACTACCTGATTCCTTGTTAATCTTCATAATAATTATAGTAAGCACAGCAAGATTTAGAAAAATACAAAAATAAACAGAGAAAGGTGTAAAAAAATTGAGGAAAACACTAGGAAATATTTCAAATAAACTGAAAAAACTGCCTAATTAAAAAAAACTAACAATTTAGTCTCAGTCAAACAGATAGCATGGAAAGGAAATAGATTTGCTTTGGAAGTAATGCATTCTTTTAGGGAGAGGGTAGATTTCCTTCCTAATTATGTTTTACTTAAGAAACTATTAAGATCAACTCAGCATTTTGAGAAGAGAGTAATTTTTGTCATTTAATGTTTGACATCTATTTGGCTTTTTTAATCTCATCTTCAGCCAATGGAAAGTGACCAGAAGGTATATATTACATCATGAAATAGCTCACTTACATTAAGGAAACAGGAGCTATTATCTAAGAACCCATGAGGTTTTCCAGCTTCCAGTTACTTTGGAAGCACAGGCTGTGCTGCTGTTTTTAAGGTGAGGCTGTCTGGCCATCTTTATAGGAAAAAAAAAACAGATTTTTAAACCATTTTCACTTTTATCCAAAAGCACTTAGCAATTCTTTGTATTTAGTTAAAATATAGATTATTATTTTGAGGTATAGCTTGCACAGTATAAAGAGGTCTAGTTTTCACTAGATGTAGATTCAGAATCAACTAGAACAATTCAGTGATTTTAAAATTATAGAAATTTAAAATTAAAGGTGCCCTTTGAATCATTTGGTCAACACTATCTTATTTTACAATGTGGAAACAGTTTACATCAAAAGTTAAACCAATAAAAGAATAAAATAATGAGATGACAAGAAACCAGACTATTTGCAGCCAAAGAAAGCAGAGTATCTCTATGACTTACACCACAGTCATACAAGCTGCTTGGTTTTTGAGTCTTGGGTTTAAGCCAGCTTCCTCTCAGACCAGGCTTTAATCTAAGGATATTCTCAGTCACCGGGCTCCAAACTTATTTTTGGCTCACCTCCTTTCTAACTGCTGCTTTCTTGGTGACTTCTGAGTTAGCTCAAGCATTAGAGAGAGGGATTTCTTAAACCTTTCAGCTAAATTCTCCTATCCCATTCACCAATCATATCATTAAATTCCTCCTCTAGAAGATATGCCTTGTGCCTTTACGACCATTCCAACTTTGCAAAAGTGATCATATGTAAAACATATGCGGGTAACTCACAGAAAAAAATCTAGGGAATTATGCCCTTTGAGTTAGAGAATGAAATGTCCTCAATCACAACTGAGTTTAGTGCTAGAGGAAAAGATAAGTATAACAAGACAGAGATGGGGAGGTGATAAGTCAGATGAAGGATAGGTAAGAGCAGTCCTTTTCAAGTTCCCTTTCAACAATAATAATCCATTATTTTAACAGTGGATCATTCACAACATGGCACATTAGAAAAATACATAACATGAAGTTAGAAGTCTTAAGTTTAAAGCCCCATTCCTGTATCTATTATTGTCTGTAGAAAAGACTCCACATCCTTCTTGGCCTCTGATTTCTTTTTTTCTGTAAACTGAGAATCACATTGTTATTTTAGAGATAAGCTGAGAAAATTAAATTAAACATACAAATGTGCCTGACAAAGTTCTGGAACAGTGAGAGCATTCAATAATGTTCAATTAAATAAAAATATAAGTCGGATTTACATTATGAAAGGAGATGGAAAAAGTGAAAAGCTGCTGCTAAATAAGAATACGTTGCCTTCATGAAATTTAAATTGTAGCAGAGGAGATGGTATACAATAAGTAAAATACTGAAGAATTTAGATAGTGAAAATTGCCAAGAAGAAAATATAATGCAGTGAAGGGGGACAGAAAATTTGGAGGGGGTGGCAGAACAGTTGTAATTTTAGAGAAAGGGCTCTCTATAAAATATTTGAATGAAATCCTGAGGTCAACAAGGAAGTGAGCCACACAGATATCTGGAGGAGGAACATTCCAGACAGACAGAACATCAAGTACTAAGGCCTTGAAGCAAAATTTGTCTGGCATGTTCAGGGAACTTCAAATAGCCAGCGAGGCTGGATATAAGTGAGTGAGCAGGGGTTTACTGAAGAGGCACTGTAGGGGATCAAGGAGCATCAAAATCATGCAGCACCTTGAAAGAACTTTGCCTTTTACTCTTAGACAGAAAGCCAAGACAGGATGCTGAGTTATGTGTTTAACGGGTCCTCTTGGCTGCTATGTGAAGAATAGATGGCATAGGTGATGGGGCAGGAGTCTACTGTGCTCATCCAGGGTGAGCCAACAGTGGTTCAGACAGAGCAACAGCAAGGGAAGGGGTAAGAAGCTGTACGCTTCTGGATATAATTTTAAAGGCATAGTCGAGATGATTTCTTGAGGATCTAATTAGTGTCTAGGAGAAGGAAAAAAGGGAATGGATGAACTTCACTAGTTTTGGCCAGAGGAACTAGAAAAAGTGGAGCGGCAGTGAAACAGGTTTGGGAGGGAGTGGAGGTGGCTTAACAGAGCAGGAGCTTAGTTTGGGACAAGTTAATTTTGAGAATCTTCTAGACATCAAGGATAGATGTTAATAGGCAGTCGAATATATGTGTCTAGAGCTCAGGAGAGAGAACAGAACTGAGAAAGAAAAACTGGAAGACATTAGCATATATATGGTATTTAAAGACATGAGGTCAACAAGTTCATCAAAAGTACTGATGACACAGTGATCAGGAAAGAAAGAGAGAGTGCCTGCTAGGCAAAAAGAGAACTATCTCCAGGAACAACCCTTGAGGCACACAATGCTTATGATTTTGGAGATGGAGAGATATGAGCAAAGGAAAATACAGCAACAGCCAGAGGTCAAGCAGGTGAAAATGGTATCCTGAAGCCAAAAAAGAAAAATTTCCAAGTTAAAGGAAGTAATCAATATGAGATCATAGGTGACCCTGACAAGAAAAGTTTTGGTAGGGATTTAGGGCAAAAGACTTACTTAGGTAGGTTCCAAAGAAAACTTCACAAAATAAATCCAAATCAATAGGTACAAACAACCTATTACGGCAGTAGCTAGAGGTACAAGTGAGTCAAAAGAGGGTTGTCTTATAGATGGAAGAAGTGACCACTTCTAATACAGAATATCCAATAGTAAAGAGAATGTTGATGATCTAGAGAAAGAGGGTAGAATTGCTGGCAAGAGAGGACAGAATCTGGGGCACTTGGAAGAATTTGAACTGACCCGTAGGCATGCTCAGTTCATCTCAAAAGGAGAGGCAGAATATAAAGGCATAGATGCAGGAAGACATGGTGGTGGGAGTTTGGAGAATTTCTCCCCTGACTGCTTAAATTTCTTCAGTAAAATAGAAAGCATGATCATCAGCTGAGGTGAGAATGCAGAAGAAGATCTAACAGAGAAATGAACATTGAACATTTAATTTAATTTGAGGCTGACTGTAGGCAAAATTTTGAAAGGAAGTTATATATTAGAATCCTAATGTGACCCCTCCAACCACTTCATGGGGAAATGTGCATTTTATGTGCATGAGACCCACAATTTCAAATGTAGCATAGCTCATTACCCAACCACAAAGTACTTTCAATGTGAGATCAACCTTCTATGTATTTATTCAACTGGATGCTTTCCTATTATTTGCCCACATTTTTTAAAGTATACAGTTCAAAATTGATAACCCTCTCATCAGGCTAACTAAGAAAAGGAGACAAATTACTAACATCTGAAATTAAAAGAAAAGAGAGAAATATCACTATAGATACCATGGAAATTAAAAGAACAATGAAAGAATACTACAAAAACTCTATGCCCAGAAATTTGATATCCTAAATGTAATAGACCAATTACTTGAATGATACAATATACCAAAACTCACACATAAACAGACAATCTGAATATGTCTATATCTATTAAAGAAATTAAATCAATGATTAATAATCTTCAAATTAGAAAGCACCAGGCCCAGATGTGTTCACTAACAAATTCTATAAAACATTTAAGAAAAAATTATACAAATTCTCTACAATCTTTTTCAGAGGAAACTAAGAAAATACTTCCTAATTCATTTATGAAGCCAGTATTAGTTCATACCAAAATCAGACAGAAACATTATAAGAAAACAAAAACTATAAACGGATATCTCTCATGAACATAAGTGCAAAAATCCTTAACAAAATATTAGCAAAACTAAATCTAAAAAAGCATTTAAAAAATTATATACCAAGACCAAGTGGGAATTATCTCAGGTATGCAAGGCTGGTTCAACATCTGAAAATCAATTAATGTAACTCATCATATCAACAGACTAAAATAAAATCACATGATCACATCAATAGATGCAGAAAAATCATATGACAGAATCCAACACCTATTCATTATTAAAACTCTCATCAAACTAGGAATAGGGAGAAACTTCCTCAGCTTGATCAAGACTATCTACAAAAAAACCTAGGGCTAACATCATACTTAATGGTGAGAAACTCACAGTTTTACCACTATGATCAGGTACAAGGCAAGGATGTCCCCTCTCTTACTACTCTGTAACATCACATTGGAAGTCCTTGCTAATGCAGTAAAGCAAGAAAGTAAAACAAAGGTATAAAGATTGCTAATGAAGAAATAAAACTGTCTTTGTTCTAGGATGACATAATCATCTATGTAAAAAATCTAAAAGAATTAACAACAACAAAAAACCCTAGAATTAATAAGAAATTATAACAAGGTTGCAAGATATAAGGTTAGCATACAGAAGTCAATTGCTTTCCTATATGCCAGCAATGAACAAGTGGAATTTGAAATTAAAAACACAATTCTATTTGCATTAGCATCCGAAAAATAAAATTCTTAGCTATAAATCAAACAAAATCTGTATAAGATCTATGTGAAGAAAACCACGAAACTCTGGTGAACATAATCAAAGAAAATTTAAATAAGTGGAGAGATAGTCCATGTTCATGGTTAGGAAGGCTCAGAATTGTAAAGATGTCAGTTTTTCTCAACTTGATTTACTGAGTCAATGCAATTCCTACCAAAATCCCCAGCATGTAATTTTATAGATATTGATAAAACTGATTCTAAAGTTTGCATAAAGAGGCGAAAGACCCAGAATAGCCAACATACCATGGAAGGAGAAAAAAGAGGACTGACACTATCTGACTTCTAGACTTACTATAAAGCTATGGTAACTGAGACAGTGTGGTATTGGTGAAAAAATAGGCAAATAAATCAATATAATAGAATAGACAGCTCCAAAATAGATTCACCTAAATATAACAACTGATCTCTGACAAAGTAGCAAAGGCAATACAATGGAGAAAAGATAGTATCCAACAAATGGTGCTGCAACAATTGGATATCCACATACAAAAAAGAGAATTAATCTAGACACAGACCTTACACCTTTTACAAAAATTTACTCAAAATAGAGAACACATTCATATGTAAAATGTGAAAGTATAAAACTCCTAGAAGATAACACAGGAGAAAACCTAGATGACCTTCGGTATGGTGATGCTTTTTAGATACAACACCAACAAAGACACAAAGTATGAAAAAAAATAATTGATATGCCAGACTTCATTAAAATGAAAAATTTTTGTTCTTCAAAAGACAGTTTCAAGAGACTTATAAAACAAGACATAAACTGAGAGAAAGCATTTGCCAAGGACACTTCTGCTAAAAGACTGTTATCCAAAATAAATGAAGAATACCTAAAACTCAACAAAAAGAAAACAACCCAATTAAAAAATAGGCCAAAGACTTCAACAGATACCTGACCAAAGAAGATACACAGATAACTAAGATGCATATGAAAACATGCTCTACATTATATGTCATCAGGGAAACTCAAATTAAAACAACAATGAGATACCACTACATACCTATTAGAATGACCAAAATCTAAAACACCGCCAACACCAAATGCTGGTCAGGATATGAAGCAAGAAGAACCTTTATACAATGCTGATGAGAAAGCAAAATGGCACAGCCACTTTGAAAGACAGATAGTGTGAAAGATAGTTACAAAACTAAACATATTTCTACCATTTGAATAGCAATTCATGCTCCTTGGTATTTACTCACAGGAAATGAAAATGTATATCCACACAAAAACCTGCACACAGATGTTTATAGCAGCTTTTTTCAAAATTGCTAAAACTTGAAAGCAACCAAGACGTCCTTAATACATAAATGGATAACTGTGGTACATCCAGACAGTGGAACATTATTTAACACCAAAAGAGAAATGTGCTATCAAGCTATGAATAGAGATGAGAGGATCATAAATGCATATTAATAAGTGAAAGAAGCCCATCTGAAAAGGCTATAACTGTATAATTCCAACTATATGACGTTCTGGAAGAGGCAAAACTACTGAGACAATGAAAAGGAGTGGGGGGAGGGAAAGGGACTAGGTAGAACACAAAAATTTTAGGGCAGTGAAAACACTCTGTATATTATGATGATGGGTATATGTCATTATACATTTATCCAAACCTAAAGACTGCACAACACCACAAGTGAATCCTGAGATAAACTATTGACTTTGAGTGATCATGACATGTCAATGTAGGTTCACCTTTCGTAGAAAATACACAATTCTTATTAGTCATGCTGATAATGAGGAAAGCTATGTATAAGTGTAGGTGTATTTGGGAAATCTCTATCTTCCTCTCATTTTTGTTTATAAACCCTAAATTTCTCTTTAAAAAAAAAAATCTTTACCAAAAAGAAAAAATGTACAGTTCAATACCATTTGTATTTACTTAAAGAAACACTAGAGGGAGCTTTCCCACGTGAACTAGTTTACCTAAGCAAAAAAAAAAAAAAAAAAAAAAAAAATCAAAAGGTTTTTTTATAATACTGAAAAAATGCCACTGTTTATAAAATATTATTACTACTGCTTCCATTTTCATAAAATTAACTACTGGCTAATAAATGAACTGGAATGTTCACTGATTAAACAAGTTTAGCAACAAAATTAAGTTAATAAAATTAAGTTAGATTGACAAAATTTAAATCTATCAAAATCAGCACTTGATAACATTTAATCTCTTAGGTATTTTCAAATAGGACATAGTAAACATAATAAGAAAGCTATGTCTCATTCCTTTGTTGTAATATATGAAATTACAAAATCATCTAAATGAAATGCTAAAACTGGACACTTAATAAGTAGTTTTAACCTATGAAATGTCTGAACTCATGAGAAGAGAACTTTTTGAGCAAGGCTTAGTTGTGAAACGGATTGGGCCTTGGGAAAAGAGGCAAGGGAGCAATGGCCAAGCCCAGAGGGACCTACACATGACAAGTTCTGGCTGAGATCAGTAGATAAAGCTGTAATATTATCGGGAAGCAAAAACACCATGGATTTCTCAGAAACCTATTTTCGTCCTGGCCTTCTGTATTACTTCAGATATTTATACCAGCACAACAGATTTTCACCTTGCAAAGGAAAATAATACAACATTCCTGAACTTCTATTCAGAGACATCAAGTTACTTGTATTACCATTAACCACTGAATGTGTGTGTCTCCCTTCTTCGAAGAAGAACAGGTCTAAGTGCCAGCTACCTAAGAATAAAAGGGAGAACAAACATTCATCTATCTCTAAAGTTAGGCTGGAAGGAAAGGCAAAAGCAATTAGCCATATGCCTAGCCTCTGGCCTAGACTTGCCCCTTCCATGGGTGAAGGAAAAGCACTGTCTGTGTATTGTGACGAGTCACAGTGAAGCACTCTATCCAACCCTCACGGTAGAAGTAAACTCCTGAACGTCACAAGGAAGTGTGATTGACACAGTTGCTCCCAGTGAAATAAAAAATTACTGTGGTGGAAACTTGTGGCCAGACTTCACTTTCTGGCTGAGATCATTCCTTCTGTTTGCGACTGTGATGAACATTACCTAGAAAAGTTTCTGGCCAGAAAAGACTTTTTTTTTCTCCCCCAGAGCTCATACTGGCTGCTCAAAGATATTCTTTGTTTATTAAGTATAAAAGACTCTCCTGCTCCCCTTCTTGTGTGCGGTCTGGCTAAATGATACCAAGGGAAAGCGTATAACAATTTAGGTGACTCAACCCATTTTCCTGTCTTCCTTAATTGCAGAAAACAATAAAAAGATTTAGCTTTTCGGAGTCCTGGAGGAAGAATACATTTTTTCAATGCACTCCACAGATATCAGACTCAAAATCATATTAATAAATACAGTACTTCTAAAGCAATAAATCTCTACCTTTAAAGTGTCTGAAATGTCACCATATTGCTTGAAAACCACCTGGAAGAGTGCACTGTATGACTATGAGCCTTTCCCCAGAACAAACCAGGCCCTCCCTATGCAATCCTGGACATCCCCTGTGGAAAGAGGTCTCCTCTCCCCTTCAACAGAAGTCAACCACATGACACTATTACTTGATCTTTCATCACTTATTAAGATTTCAAGTAAACTTTGGTGACTTAGTATACCAAAGCCCCCCAGAAGTATTTTTACTTATCAACTTTTATATATGTCAAACATTTAACTGCAAAATTTAAATTCCTTTAAGGAAATTCTCACTTTAGAATTTTAAATAGGATGTGTGGCACCAAAATATTTTTTTATGATGTAATAGCTTTAATTTTCTAACACCTAAAAATGCTTCTTCGTATCTATTTTAAAAGGTTTAATGATGACAGCAATGTTTTAATGCTGATATTATAATCAAAAATGAAGATAAAAGAAATTGGAAAAATCTATCCAGTGGTTACTAATAATATACCTGTGTAGTGTGAATTATGTGGCCAGAATAAATTTCCATTAAAATTTCCAAACTAGGGATCCAACTGAGCTACATTTTGCAAAAATTCACAACTTCAAGTCAGAAAGCAAATTCAAAGCAAACTAGCAGCCTTTGTGTGTTTTCTACATGGACTGCTTTCAAGAAAGAATATTCTTATCTTAAATCATTTGTGAATGACTTATCAACTGAAGTAGGCACTGTTTTATGTAAACAGCACCCACCTTAATTTAGAACAAATGGTTCTAGTGGATGCTGCAAATATTTGCACCCTCCTGCTCACCCAGTCTCCCAACCCCCCATGAAACAGGCCCCAAATGAAAGGCATGTAATCCAAGCTGAATCAGTGGAAGGTAAAGATGGGCATGGAACCCAATTCAGGTCAATCTAAGTACCTAACGTTTTCCAAACAGAAGAGGAAACACCAAAGCTTCTTATCTGAAATCTCAAGTTATTAAGGGAGCTAGTCTGGCAATCTCCCATGCCTGGAGAAAGCCATTCTGGAGCAACAAAGTGAAATCTAGAGGAAAAGAGAATAAAGACCAAGATATGTAGAGAAAGAGTCCTGGTAGGGTCATGTCTTTGGTTGTAGACACCCTTGGAAGTGTGGCTCTTGAGCTCTGGGTCTCCTCCAATTCTGGGGGCTACTCAGACATCACCCATGCCTCTAAGAGTACTAAATAGTATACAAATCTATGAGAATCACTGGGAATGGGTTCATCTGCTGTGACTGAAACCCAAAACAGCAACTGTTTACACAAAACAGAAGTTTATTTCCCTCTGGCACAAAAGTCTAGTTAAGGGTACAGAGCTGTTTTTGTTACTCCATTTTGTTAAAAATGTCAAAGACTCAGGTCCCTTCTATCTTCCTGTTCTGCCTTAGGGGCATCAATCCCATTGTCCAAACTATAAGCAACTATATTCCAGGCAGCAGGATTTGAAGAAAGAATGAATAAAGAGAAAGAGAGAGCAGAGGATATTCCTCTCCCTACCCCAGCACAGACACACACACACACACACACACACCTACTTACACCCACTGATCAGAACTAGTGGAATTTCTAGTGGTAAGAGAAGCTAAGAAATATAGTCCTGACTCTGAATAGTCATGTACCAGTTTAAAATTCTATTTCTAAAGAAGGGAGAACAGATCAGGAACAACTTGCATTCTTGTCATAATTGTCAATGATTCACCAGAAAAAAAGCTATCAGTCAGAGCTCTTCAACAAAAAAAAAGCTGGGGATAGATATGTCAGAGTATTTAAATCATGCAATGGTTCTAAAAAGAACTCGTGTCAAAACTGCGGAAATATATACTTAATGAAGATAAGATGGCACTAGGTGTTCCAAAACATTCCCCAATTGAAGAAGCAGAAATGTTATGACCAACACTCTAAGACAGTTGTGGTAACACCAGTTAGCTACATCAACAGTCATCACTGGAATTTATAAATTTTATTCTAAATGGAATCATGTTAGTCTAGTAGCCTCCAAGTCTACTTTTACATTTCTATAGAAATAGCAATGGGGCAACAACCCACAAAAAATCACCTGATACTTATTTCATCCTGTAAAAGCCCCTGCGTATGCTTGCAAAGCAATGAGACTTATTAATAAATGTAATTAAATTTAAATTCTTAATTATATTTTATCTTGGGAATTATAAATTCAAATCATTCCAATAGGCCAAGCACAGGGAATATTAGCTTTTAAACCAGTATTTATCTTATTACAAGAATTTATGGAACAGCTGAGTTAACTGTGCTATCTGTAACTTCGATTTTAATCTTTTGGAGTATGTATTATATACATCTCAGCCTTCATAAACAGTATTACTAGGTATAATATAAATGTTTCAGTCCAATATAAAGTGTGATCATCATAGGGTCCCCATTCCTAATCAGATGCTAAATAAATACCAAAAACTATTTGTAACATAAAGAACCTTCAACTTCAAACAGAGTGAGGCAATTCATTGTCAAACATGCCCCATACTATTCAGAAAACATAGCTTTTTAGGAGCGCTGGAACCCTATGAGATTAACTGTCATGGCCATCTGTTTACTTTTGTGGACTCTGTTCTCCAAAACTATAGGAGAGGCATGACATATAGATTACTTTTTGATTCTTTCCTAATGCCATGCTTGTGTCAAGAGAAAAATATCTCAGCGATTTTCTCTAATACACTTTTCAAAATGGCCCTGAAAGCCAATGGGAACAAAATGGCCCATTTGCAACAACTGTTTGATGCAAAACATCATTGTACTATCCCATGGGCACTACAAC